>JAFEMH010000802.1:0-614780 GCA_022495995.1 Adenophora triphylla var. japonica
TTGTTCGATAGCGGTAAGATGAGGCGGGGTTCTTTGTCATGCCTTTTAGAAGACCTCGAGTCTTTTCAAACTTTGTCCCGGCGTTGACCATGGCACGGAGATCCGGATAGAAATGGTGGGCGATCAAAGTCCTCAAAGATGGTTTGAGGCGGGAATGGAAGATGTCCATCTGCTCTTCTTTGGAAAGTGGATTCATTATCTCGCTTAGCTTCCGGTTCCATCTTTTGTAGAATTCGCCTTTGGTTCGTCATCCTTTTGTTCGGTGGCTTGCGAGTCATGACGGTTTGTTTCCCATTCAAGATTGGCGCGGTACTTCTCCGAGGAAGATTTCAACGATCGATCCCATGTGGAGCGGTTTTACGCCTTCACATTGAGGAACCACCTTGAAGTGCTTTGTGGATTTGAGGGAATGCTGAAAATGATCGCCATCCGCTTGAGGGTTGCCCCTTTGGCTCTCATACCCGGGACGTAGGTGTCGATGTGGGTTTTCGGGGCATTACATTCCGTCAAACTTTTCCATTTACATCCTGAACTTTGGAGGAGAGGGACCACTTTGTTCGGATCGCAGGCGGGGAGGAGTCCTTCCGAGAACTAGCTAGCTAGCCTTGCATGTCTTTCATTTGTTCAATCAGCCGGGCCATGTGGGGATCGGTATGCGAGGGCGGGTTACCGTTTTCGGGGACGGACACCGAAGACGGAGGTGGATTGGGCCGATGGGATCGCTCATTCGGGAGTCTTGGGGAGGTAGTTGAGTGTATACCAACCCATACCACAGGGTGTTGAAGTTGAGGCGTGATTGCACAGTCCGCTAAGGGTTGTGTTTGGGAGCTGGGAAACGATTCGTTAGCCCCAATTGGCGGACTTGCGGGTGGCAAACTTGAGATGTCGGGATATCCGCTCGGGATGCCTGTCCTGGTAAGAATGGGGACTTTTGATTGTGGTTGCGAGGCTCGTATAGAGGCAAAGGATTGAATCTGGGGATAAGAGATGCATTGGGATCTCCGGAGCGAGCACGTATGTGTCTTTGTTGGTAATGAGCTTGATGTGCAGAGCGGGAAAGCGGGATACGAGGCGGGCATGTCGGGGCCCCTTGACTCGATGCGGAGGAGCTTTGAGCGGAGGCGCTGCGTTGCTGGGATCTCGTAGCTTGGCGGAGGCGGGGCTGCTTGATAGCTTTGAGAAACCGGGGGAGCCGGTATGTCTTCGTCTTCTATGAGAACAAAGGTTCCATCGGGTTGGGAAGCTGCACTGTTCCTCGAAGACGCCAGGTGTCTACGATCCGGGCTTGCTGCTCCTCTTGGCGCTTCTTGATGGTTTCGAAGGCTCGCAGCACCTCCTCCATTGTCCTGGAGGTTCCTTGAGTGGCGGGGTTCCGTTTCCCTCACTTGTTATCTGTTGATCCCGTCACGGGGAGTATCGGACCGGTGCGGGCCAGCTTGAAGCTGGAAGGGCTATCGGACCTTGTGACCTCGATCTTGAAAAGGCGGCTTCCGGGGATTCTCAGCCACTCTCGGTTCCATTTGGAGGGGTGACGGGCAAGGATTTAGACACGGGAATGGCCTAACGGGATAAAAGGGAAAGCTCACGTGGCATGCGGTTTCCGTTTCTTTTATTTTTGATTTTTTGATTTTGTTGTTTTAATTTACTTAAAACATGTTTTCTCAGAATCCTAGGTAGGTTGGAAAAGATTGCTCTTCTTTTTCGCAACTATGCTAGATCCTGGGTCGATGGAGACCATACGTGCGGCTATAAGCCCCTCGTTTTGTATTTCGACATCCCGGGGTGGACGGCCCGGGCGAGGGTCCTATAGTGCAAGCGGTTTCCACCGGCCTAAAGAAAAATCGAACCTAAGGACCGAGCTTTGTCATGTTCGTTTTGATGCGTTAGCCATGTGAATAGTGAAGCCAGGCCGAGCCATTTGAGTCAAGATCGAGTCAAGAGTTCGGCATGACCTCTCTTTACCTTGCTTGCGCAAGGGATGCGTGACGTTAGGCGTTAGGCTGGGTCATATCGTCATGGCCGACGATATCAAGGCGTGATGACATGGTGTCATGCGAGCATGGATGTATATCGGGACGGAACATTGTCACAGGTGTAGCTTCGAAAATCAAGATCGGAGTCAAGATTTTAGCATGACCTTTCATCACTTTGCTTGCGCAAGGGATCTTGAGTTAGAGCCTTGACTCGAGAAAATGGCGGCATGGTATATGTATCCGAGTGTATGACACGGGCCAGGTAAAAACCAGCCAAGTGCGGACGCAGTGTGACTCAAGACTCAAACGTGCGGGGTTGACGCTTGGCTAGGATGGGATGTTTGGAATGATCCGTGCGCGCCCAAGAGGCCTAGGAAGACCAAACGGACTGCAAGCGAGACCACTCCGGGTTAAGGGTTGTAGTGTGCGGTGTATCCGAGGCGGCGGTGCGCGTAGTGTGCGGTGTAACCGAGGCGGCGGTGTGAGTAGAGTGCGGTGTAACCGAGGCGGCGGTGCGCGTAGTGTGCGGTCTCTAAAATTCTTTTACGAGTAAAAACGAAGTTTTTGAAGAATTTTAAATGTATGCACAGATGTATATTGATGCATTTTTTTGTATTTTTATTTTTAAAATAAAAACGAAGCACGTGCACACACACACAATAGTTAAAGGAAGGGGTAAAATGAAAGTTTGACCCTCATCATCGTTTTAAAAATCTTTTGTTTTGTTTAAAAGTTTTTAAAACAAAAATTTCCCAGCCAGTCGCCAACCGAAATAGCCGGATCCGAAAGGCCTCGCGGCCCCGGCATCGGCATTCTTTCGCGTTGGAGGTGTCTCGCCGTTTGTTTTCGCATTTGTAGAGTCGCCACGCCGTTTTTATTAAGCCCCAAAACATTGAAAAGGGCATCGGTTTAAAAGATAATTTTAAAGCTGTTTTTGTGTGATAAGAGATTTTGAGTTCGGAGGTCAGATGACTCCCCGGGAAGAGAATATTAGAATATTAGAGCTCACCCGAGTAGCCTCGTAAAAACGAGTCTTTCGGATACCCCTAATATCCTTTAAATGTTGTGTGTGTGTGTGTGTGCTTTTAAAAATGCATGCTTTGTATCGGATGTCTACATTGTATGCTATGTATGGAAATGTATTGAAATAGTATAGGAAGGAAGCCTTACCAATGTTGGTTCGTGTCTGTCTTCATTTGGGAATGGTGTTTGAGGTCGGAGTAGCGTTCGGTATGGATCGGGATTGCTTCGGGAGGGACCGGTTGTGCATGGACAGAGTTTCGGCGTGAGTTGAGGTTGTAGGCTGCGTTCGGGCAGAGTTTCGGCGTGCGTGGGGATCGTCGGGATCACTCGGGGCGGAAGGTTCGGCGTGCGTTGTGGTGGCAGGAGTCGCTCGGGCAGAGTTTCGGCGTGGTTTGGGATCGCCGGTTTGTCTCGGAAAGAGCCGGGACACCGTGGAAAGACCAGGCAAGGCCTCGGAGTACCACGAGGGGCCTCAGAGTACCTCGAGAGTGCCTCGGGGCAGCGCGGGAGCGTCTCGGGAGCGCTCGGGGAGGCTTCGGAGCACCACAAGGTAGCTCGGAAGGCCTCGGAAGGATCCGAAAGGGGCCGGGAGTGCCTCAAGAGGACTTAGAGGGGAGCAGAAGGCTAAGGGAGGAAGAGAGAAGAGGGAGGTGTGTCAAAATGAGGAGGGGGAGCCCTCTATTTATAGTAAAAATTTCGGAGCAAGAGGTCCGTACGGACCTTCGTGGTTATCCAGAATTTTGGATTTCCTCGATTTGAGGGAATGCTGCAATGATGGAGAATATTACGGAATGATGGTGTCCCCCGAGCAATAAGGTCAGTACGGACCATCTTGCATGCAAAGAGGTAAAGTACGGACCAACTCTGCCGAGGGAGTAATCATTTCTTCCGGGATTTGAGGGAATATTGTGGACTTTAAGGGGATTTAGTAATCATTGACACAAAGAGAGTCCGTACGGACCTTAATTGCTTTTCGATTTCACGAAAATTCCCAAAAGGTCCTTTTGTCCCTTTTTATCCCAGGAAGGCTCCTCCCTTGGTTTGGTTGGGGGTTTGAGAGGGTTTTGAGAGGTTTTTGAGTGAGAGAGGTCTCTGAGACTGCGTGGATGAGTCTGCGGTGTTTCCCGTGTGTTTGAAAGGGGGTGATCCAGATTGGGGTACTTACAGCACCCTACTACTTCGAAACAACCTTTCGAATCACTTTCCGTGTCCCGTACACACCTCCCGAGCCAAAGGAGTCGACCCTAGCCATAGGTATAACTCCCTCTCTCTAAATCTCTCGTTCCGTCTCGGTTTACGCGCCAGTCGCTACAACCGTTTCGAACGTCGTTATCGAAATGTAGACGCCTCCGTCTAACGGGGTCCGATACGTTTTAGCCCCTCGATCCTCTTCTCTTTCCGTTCCGTTTACTTTTATTGTCATTTACCAATTCCGGATCGATCGATCCGTTGATCGTTACTTAATTTTCGTCATTTACAAATCCGAGCCGTTTGGCCTCGTTGATCGTCATTTACAATTCCGAGCCGATTGGCCTCGTCGATCGTCATTTACGATTCCGGATCGTTTGATTCCGTTGACACTGCTTTAAATCATCATTTACAAGTCCGACCCATTTGGATCGTGATAGTATTTACTTTTCAAAGTCCGAGTCGCAACCCGATTCGTTGATCGCATATCATTTAATACGCATTTTTCCCGTAAAAAATCGTTAACAATGTAATGCCCGGTTCAAAACCGGAGTTCGTCCATCGAACTCTCTTTCAAAACACGCGAAATGACGTTCGGCCTCCGAATGCTCGTCTTCAAACTAAAAGCCGCCATTTGACACTTAAAATCATTTAATACGCATTTTTCC
This sequence comes from Adenophora triphylla var. japonica, assembly GCA_022495995.1. NCBI lineage: Eukaryota > Viridiplantae > Streptophyta > Magnoliopsida > Asterales > Campanulaceae > Adenophora > Adenophora triphylla. The sequence goes on from JAFEMH010000802.1 coordinate 4,853, forward strand.
CGTAAAAATCTTTAACAATGACATTCTCGGTTCAAAAAACCGGAGTTCGACCTTCAAACTCCCTTTCAACTCAAAATCGACGTTTGCCACGCAAACGCTCATTTCAACTTAAAATCGACGTTTGCCACGCAAACGCTCATTTCAAACTCAAAACCGACGTTTGTCATTCAAACGCTCGTCTTTTCAAAAGTCACCTAATCAACGTTTGTCATTCAAACCAAGATTAAGCTTGTCATTCAAGCCCCCATTTCAAAACACACACACACACACACACGATTTCGAGAAAGGTAGAAAGACTCGTCATGCGAGGCGTTTCGGGCGATCTCGTAATACTCTACCCGAAACGTAACTTGACCTCCGAACCTAACAATCTCTGGTACTAAAAGCTTTTTACTCGTTTTTGCTACCAATAAAAATGATCCCCTTTTTCAAAGCCTTTTACTAAGTTTTTGCTACCAATAAAAACGACACCATTTTCTAAAGCCGTTTCTCAACGTTTGGGCTCAAAATACAAAAACCGCGTGGCGACTCCTCATTTTTCCTTCCCATGAAGCGAGGTCTCAGACACCAACCCCTCCGCGAAAGACAACCGCGTTTCGCGCCCGCGCGAAATCCCGGGTAATTTCACATACACAAATTTTCATTTATTTACAAAAATGTCACCGTGAATGAAGTTTCACTTATTTACATAAATGTCACCACGAATTTAAAAACACGATTTATAATCATTAGAAAAAACGTGTTTTTCCATATTTTCACTAATTTTAGGACTTAAAAGTAAACCCTAACCACCTACGTCCTCTACATCTCGATCTCAATCTTATCTATCTTTCGTTTCTCTCTTTACCTCCCTCCTTATTTGTATCTTTCTGCTTTTTTAGACCATTTCCAACAGATTAGTAAATAAATTTGAGTTATATTCTTAAATGATGCAATTATCAAAGCAAATATTTCAGGTAAACACATAAATAAATATGCCCCTGAACGTATGTTTTGTATACAAATATGCCCCTAACAACAATAATTCGCATCATTGCCCCAAAACTCATGTAGAATGAGTGTATATTTGTCGTTCAAATTTTGTCCAAAATTTAACGATTTTGAGACGTAACTGAATTAAAACGATGTTGAAGGGGTAAACTGTGAATTAAGGGGTTGAACCTATTTAAAAATAGATCTCTCACTTATTGATATTTTCTCATGTTAGTCACTATCCTTTTTTCACCTTGGCAAAAAAATATTTTTATTATTAAAATTAATATTTTTATTATTATTTAGCATAATCATGATAATATTTAATAGTTTTTTTTTTCAGCATGACTTTTTTGCAGAATATTTTTTAATTATTTTTAATAATTTTAGCAAATATTTAGATAAACTAATGTTTATCTCTTAATAATTATTTTATGAAAACCCTTTATTTTTTATAAATAATTTTACTTAATATAATTATTTTTACTAAATAATATGATTTTCTTTTTAAAATTATTTAGAAAATATTAGAAATTTTTTATATATTTCATATTGATATACGAATATATCATAGGTTACCAATTATTAAAATAAAAATAAAAAGGGAAGGGCCGAACTTAAATAGAAAAGGATGGGAGGGCCGAACTAGAAGAGAAGAGGTGGTCAGGTAAGATGAAAATGATGAATAAAGGGAGGATAAATCTAGACATGTGGGTTTTTTTTTTTTTTTGTATTTGGCAATCTATGATATATTTTTATATCAATATAAAATATATTAATTGTAATATGTAAATTTTGTTTTATTTTCTAAATAATTTTAAAAATATAATTAAATTATCTATTAAAAGTAATTATATTAAGTATAATTAGTTAAAGGAAATAAATGCTTTCATAAAATAATTATTCAGAGATAATCTTTAATTTAAAAAAAAATATTTATTTGTTAATTATTTTATTAAAATAATTATTCTAAAAAGATTCCTACTGAATTTTTTTTATTAAATATTATCATGATTATGCTAAATAATAATTAAAATATTAATTTTAATAACAAAAATATTTTTTGCCAAGGTGAAAAAAGGCTAGTGACTAACATGAGAAAAGATCAACAAGTGAGTGACATATTTTTGAATAAGTTCAACCCCTTAATTTACAGTTTACTCCTTCAACGTCATTTTGATTCATTTAGGCACCAAAATCGTTAAATTTTGGACGAAATTTTAACGAATGACAAATATACTCTCATTTTTCATGAGTTTAGGGGCAAGGATACCAATTATCGATGTTAGGGGCATATCTACATCCAAAGCCTAAGTTCAGTAGCATATTTATGTATTTATCCCAAATATTTCTCACCACTCCCAACCATCCTTCTTCAAATATTGTACCTAATTAAAAAGTATCTAAAAGATTTCTTATTATTATATAAAAATATTATTATTCGATAAATACTTTTATTAATATCTTAAAAGAAAAATTAAATTTTATAAACCAAAAATAAAAAATATATGAATAGAAGATGGTGCAACTTCATTTGGTGCGACAAATTTAGAGCAAGTTTAAGCTCTGCCCCATTTTCCTCCTTCCTCACCCATTTTGCCATTTCATTCTGTCAATTTCTCCCTCTAGTGTTACATTTCGATAAGATGTCATCCCAAGTAACCAAACATCGGCATCCAATGTCGTTCCCGCTCTCTATTAACGTTTTTCTCACTATATATCCTCCTTAAAACCATGTTTTCCTATCTTTTGTTACAATGTAGAGTTGATTATTGGTGGTGGATGGAGTGGTGGTAGTGAGGTAGTGGGCGGCCATCGATTGTTATCGAAGAAGGATGGAAAATTGTTGTGGTGGCAGTTATGTTAGTGGTGGCCTAAGATACTGGTGGGTGATTGACAAAGTTGGGGAATTGTGGTTTATGAGTTGTAATTATCCCTTACCAAGTATACAAGGAAGAGATAACATGAATGCAACATTCATATCTAAAGTAATAAAAGACAAGAACACAAGATTTATTCACCCACTTCATCCCACAATTGGACTACATTAGGGGGCACTACCAAGAAAGGATATTCACTAATATCAATAATCTGTAGTGTTAAAATCAAATCCCATGATCTCCCTCCAGAATTATCACGCTCTCTATATAAACACACACCACCCATACAACCCCTAAACAAAACATAGGCCATCCATGTAATGCCCATAAGAGCACCCCAAAGATCTATCACTTTCTTTAACTCTCTTTGTGGATATCACAGATTCTCTCTGGCTAATTTTTCTAGCACACATGTTTATGGACGTCACTTTAGCTTACATAGGATACTAAATAAAAGCTCTAGAAGAAATCTACTTACCCCATAAGAAATAAATTAAATGTGAATAAGGAAATATATTTGCTCCGGAATTTCGGCCCAGTAATGTTCTGCCCGATATGCACGATCCTATCCCTAGCACGCCCGTGCAAATATTGTCGAACATGTTGTCTACTGAAATCAAATATGCACGGTCGTGTGCATTGATGGATGTGGTTTTACCCATCCAAAAGATATATTTCCTAGCTTATTTGGTGCTCGAAACCTTGGAAATTTAATGTATTTTCTAGTATTTTGAAAGTACAGGGGTTGAAGTGCAACAATGTTGAAAACGTAGGATTGGAGCGTACTTTGGAAGTTTTTGGATCAAATTGCAATTTTGGAAAATTTGGGACAAAACGGAAATTTGGAAGTTCAAGGGACCAAAGTGGAAATATTGAAAATTCAGGGACTAAATGGGAAATATGGAATTTTTGGATGAATTTAATATATAAAATTCCTGGGTTAAAATGAAAAATAAAATCCTAAAGAGCGAAGTGCAAAAGAAATCATTAGAGTGGTCAAAGTGCGACTGCAAAGTAGCGAGACGAATCGAATACCAAAATGGTACAAAACAAGGCAATTGTGGCATCAAGGTGGCCAGGCCAAATTTACTTACGTGGTCGAGGGAAGCTGAGGATGTGACCTAGGATCAAGGGCCAAAGCAGGAAGCGTTTGGGGCCATTTGGGGCCACTGCAAGGAAATTGGGCCAAAGCTGTTTGGCCAAAGAAATTTAAGGCAGGCGCACGCCTAGTCCCATTGGGCGCACGCCCGGAAGTATCCAGATTGAGTACAGGCGTACACCCGGTCTCAGTGGGCGCGCGCCCGGTATGTACGGACAGATGCAGCCAGTTTCCTTATTTTGGAAGGATTCTAAAGATTTTCCACAGATTTGCACAGAATCAGCCACGGATTTCGGGAGATTTTCTACTTAGACTAGGATTTTGACCCTAATTTGTTTCCAAAAAGGATTTTCACCTCCCTCCTCCTATATAAACAACCCTAGACTAGTTTTTTTGGAGGATCTTTGGATCTTTTGATTATTATTATTCTCTCTTTATATTTTCTTTCTCCAAAATATATTACAATTCCTTTGTACAAGATTGAAGGTTTTAATTCAAGGTTTGAGGTATTTATTTTAATGGCCCTTCGAGGCTAAATTCCTTAGTTTGCGGATTGGTAGTAACACATATTTGATCTTTATGCTAAAGTTTTAATTCTTCCTATCTCTTTTTCGTTCTTGTTCTTCTCAACATTTTTAATTATTGTCTTGAGATCAATTTGTTGGAAATGGATAACGGAAAGTTAAGTTTAACTTAACATTGATCTAGTTTCTAACGGAAGTTCGTTATGTGTTAACGGAACTAGTTACAAATGGTAATCTACATTTGTTGTAGATTATATATAACTCATTTAATGTCTCAAAACCATTTCCGTGTGAATGAGAAATTAATGACAAATGATTTGTAACTTAAATATTGGGTCAAAGTGTGATTTGGGTTGGTCCCAAAATTGGTGTGGACTTGTTGTGGCTAAAGGGCTGACGAGCAGGCTGAAGAAGCTTCTGCACGGCCGTGCGAGTGCCTAGGACACGGACGTGCACCGTGCCTTGCCTTGCCACTCGACCGTGCTGAGCCATGAACTCGACCGTGCATATTGCCTTGCACGGCCGTGCAGTTCATTGGACACGGCCGTGCAAGTGCTGTTATACCCGAAAAGTTGTGACTTTTCAAGGGAAAAGCCACCAAACCCTTTGACTCTCTTTATATACTTCCCCTCCGAATTTCAATTCACACAAACAGTCATTTGAGCCTCCCTACCCTCTAGTAAGATAGAAAAACATACCCAAATCATTGCATATTGTTGCATTCAATCCTTCAAAGTCCAAAGTTCAAAACAAAGTGTTGTTCGTTAGAGTAATTGATTTGGAGTGCTCCTATCATTTACTTGTAAGTCGTTTTATCTTACTAGAAGATTGCCATATAAACCGTAGCACTGTGCGCGGGCAATAACTTCTTACGGAGATTGTATTAAATACAAGACTCGACTTGATTTCTTTTGTTTCCAATCTCCGTTATCATTTTCTGTCAAGTTTTTTTTTTCGTTAAGTTCTTGAGAAGCCTATCAATTGTCCAACAATCGTAAGAAGTTATTTGCGCTTCTTCAAGATCTTCAAGAGATGGCAAATGAGAAAGACGTCTCCTCATCCAGTCAAGGGAATGTTACGCCTCCTTCTCAAGGTGACGCTACATTCAACCATATTGCACCCGCTACTTCTCCATCTCACTCGGTTCATGGTAAGAAACCTCCTTCTGGTGAAACCTCAAGGGTTGCACCTCTTAATGCTCTCCCTCCGTCTCATGTGTTCGTACATGCGGAAAGACCGGGTATTCTTACCGGGATGAACTTTAAGAGGTGGCAACAGAAAATGTTGGTCTATTTGACAACATTAAAATTGGTGCATTTTCTTTGGGAATATCCACCATTGATATCCGACGAGGATGAATCCAAAGAAAAGAATGATTTGGATACATGGAATCACAGCGATTTCTTGTGTCGCAATTATATTCTTAATGGCTTGGATTATGCACAATACAAGGTGTGTTGTGGCATAAAGACCGCGAGAGAACTTTGGGATTTTCTCGAGATGCACAATACTATGTGTATTGTGACTAAAAGACCGAAAGTGAACTTGGTGAAAACAAGTACCGGAAACAAGAGAAAGAACACCGGGAAAGTGAAGAGGACCGCCAAGAAGGTCAAAGGTAGTTGTTTTAATTGCGGCAAACCCGGACATATGGCTAGGGAATGTCGACATCCTAGAATCAACAATCAAGATGGAAACCCTCTTCAAGCCAATGTGACTGAAGATCGATATGTTCCATTGGACTTTGATCAACTTAGCCTAGGAGCATAAGCTTGAATTGACCAAATGTGGTTATTGTGTTAGTAAAGGGTACCTTGTTGAAGGACTCCTTAACTTGAATTGTAAATGTTTTATCCGCCTAAGTGCGAAGAATAAAATTTCAAATTTTATTTACTTGGTTTGAAGTGTTCCAATTGTTATGGCGTGTTCAATTAGGTCGCGTAAATTTAAATTTACTAAGTCGACGAGTTAATTTAAAATTACTACCTAAGATGAATTTTGATTCGCAAATCAATTGTGATTTCTTTTGTAGAAATCAGTTCAAACCAGAGATAGTAAATAGATAGTTCATTACTTCTATTTATGATTGCATTTGATAATGCAAAGTTCATCTTTTGGAAAAGTAAAAGTAAAACCTTAAAGTTTTAAGTAAACAATAAGGTTTGTGATTCATCTTAATTAACAATTAAGAATTTCGTAGTGATAGAGGTGGTTAGTATGTAGTACCGTTTGAAAAATAATTGTTGGGACGCTAACAATTATTTATCAAACGAATGCTTCTTACACACTCAAATCAATTGAATCACAGAAAAAAGGAAAGATAGAACTTTTAAAGGAGATGGTGAACTCCTTATTGATAAGTTCCGTCTTATGTGGGTATACCTAGCAAAGGTAGAAATATCAAAACCTAAGGAGGTTAAGATAGGACCCAAAACCATGGATTACGTTTCCATTGGCAATACGGTATTCTTCGAAACAAAATGATTGAAGAGACCAAGGTTGAAGAGACCTCACTTGAACATATTTATGACTATGTTGTCAGGAGATAACATGGTTATTACAATTAAAATGACTTCACATAAAAGGAAAGTATTAAATATGAATTAGGATATTCATAAAATATTTGATATGTGGAGGTACACCTCAAGTGTGGGGGTACAAGCTAAATACATAAGTTATATTGATATGAACTTCTAGTATTAACAGAAACTGTTAAACTGTTAACAGTTAAAAGAATGGATCCTTAGAAAGGAAATATTCAATGATGACGAATTATGAAATATTCATAAGCCGTTTTATAAATACCTCAAATGTGGGGGTATTTGGCTAAAGTAGAAATACTTAACCAAGACACGTTATATTCTTTGAGAATATATTTCCTTGAAATAATAGGAAATTTATAGAAACTATGGTGGTCTTCTTAATAAGAAGAAGAACCAAGATGTAGTTGAAGGACAAAAGTTACTAATTCATTGGTTCTAAATTCTCTAAGATGGAAAATAAATTGAAACTGTTAAATAATTGATAACAGTTAATAATGCATCCTATTCTATTTTGGAAGATGGTTGATCTTCCTATTCGAACCGTTGGGTTGCAAAAACTAGATGTGTCAAGGATGAAACCTTTAAATATTAGACTACAAAACGGTCCATCTCAAATAGAAGATGAAGGACCTAGACGTAGTAAAAGGGCAAGAGTGGAAAAGTCTTTTGGTCCTGATTTTCTATCATTTATGTTGGAAAACGAACCAGCAACTGTTATGGAAAGCGTTATCTGGTCCGGATAGTTCGTTCTGGAAAGAGGCTATTAACAGTGAGACAAAATTCATAATGCTTGGGAATTGGTAGATCTCCCTCCAAGTTGCAAACCATTAGGTTGCAATTGGATTCTTAAAAGAAAAGTATAAAGCCTATGGATCTGTTGATAAGTATAAAGCCAGGCTAGTTGTCAAAAGGACATTATGATTCATGCAAGATTATCCAAATTGACACAACAGAGCGTTCTATGTCGCACAACCGTGTTGGATCTACTTGTGTATTCATATGGACTAAAACAAGCAACTAACTAGTGGCATGAGAAGTTCGATAGAACTATGTTATCAAATGGATTCAAGATTAATGAATGTGACAAATGTGTCTACATTAAAGGAACATCTGAATCATTTGATACCAAAGACATGTTAAAGAAGAACTTTGACATGAAAGATATGGGATTAGCCGATGTCATATTAGAAATAAAGATTTCTAGAACATCAGAAGGAATATTCCTATCAAAATCCCATTATCTTGAAAAAGTACTTCGAAAGTTCAAATAGATTCTTGAGAGGTGTACTCTAGTAAGGTAGAATCTTGAGAGGTAATCTCTGTAAAGTAGATTCCTGAAAGGTAGACTCTAAGGAGATCAAACCACTTAGAGATACTGAATACTTGGGAAGTTGAAACAGTACAGAGATAACCACTTGAAGAAACTGACCGATAGAAGAATTTGATCACTCGAAGGGACTGATCATTCTAGATAGACTCAAGGTCTAATTGTAATTGTAATCAATCACCGGAATAGTATAATCATAGTACTTGGTGTACTTGAAGATATACTTATGATTAAAGATTACAATTCCTATGTAAGTTGAATGATCTTGGAAGATATTCCTTTGTGGAATAAGTTTGTGTCTACATAACCTAACGCATTGTGACGACAATGAGAAATAGAAAAAGGTGTAGAACATCATGGTAAGTCTAGACATATTCGTCGTAGACACAATACCATTAAACAGTTGATCAAGAATGGCGTTATCACTATTGATTATGTGAAATCTTGTGATAACTTAGCAGGATCCGTTTACCAAAGGTATAAATCAAGATCAACTGTATAAACTGTTAAGGGGAATGGGTCTAAAACCCACAACAAAAGGACTTATAGCGGACACTCAACCTTGAGAAATGGAGATCCCAGGCCCTTGGTTCAATGAGACAACCAAGTTATAAGTTCTAGCAGAGTTACTTGGAAATAACAACTCGGTTTATTAACCCGGAGATGTTGAATACTCATTCCCAGAACATCCAAGTACAAGCACATGCAGCAGTGGTAAGGATAAGTTGAGAAAACTTTTAATGATTTCTATACCTACGGGTGGAGTAGTGCATGATACTCCTTATAGTGAGAATCACCTATATAAGCGAGAGGTAATTAGGCCGCCTCTAATTGAACGCTTATGAATGAGATACGGTCCAGGGCCAAAATGGACAAAACGTGAGAACAACAATTGTTAGAGCGTATTATGTGAGTATTATTGTCTTGGTATACACCCGACAGTCACTGGTTCAAAGCGACTCGCTACCAAATGGCTAGTATATCCGATAATATTTCACTAGGGAGGATTCAAGGCCACAAGCTATCTATCCCGATGTAATAATAGTTCGCCGGAACTTTGGACGAAATTGCATACATGCATTAATTGTCATTCATGTGGGGGATTGTTGGAAATGGATAACGGAAAGTTAAGTTTAACTTAACGTTGATCTAGTTTCTAACGGAAGTTCGTTATGTGTTAACGGAACTAGTTACAAATGGTAATCTACATTTGTTGTAGATTATATATAACTCATTTAATGTCTCAAACCATTTCCGTGTGAATGAGAAATTAATGACAAATGATTTGTAACTTAAATATTGGGTCAAAGTGTGATTTGGGTTGGTCCCAAAATTGGTGTGGACTTGTTGTGGCTAAAGGGCTGACGAGCAGGCTGAAGAAGCTTCTGCACGGCCGTGCGAGTGCCTAGGACACGGCCGTGCACCGTGCCTTGCCTTGCCACTCGACCGTGCTGAGCCATGAACTCGACCGCGCATATTGCCTTGCACGGCCGTGCAGTTCATTGGACACGGCCGTGCAAGTGCTGTTATACCCGAAAAGTTGTGACTTTTCAAGGGAAAAGCCACCAAACCCTTTGACTCTCTTTTATATACTTCCCCTCCGAATTTCAATTCACACAAACAGTCATTTGAGCCTCCCTACCCTCTAGTAAGATAGAAAAACATACCCAAATCATTGCATATTGTTGCATTCAATCCTTCAAAGTCCAAAGTTCAAAACAAAGTGTTGTTCGTTAGAGTAATTGATTTGGAGTGCTCCTATCATTTACTTGTAAGTCGTTTTATCTTACTAGAAGATTGCCATATAAACCGTAAGCACCTGTGCGGGGCAATAACTTCTTACGGAGATTGTATTAAATACAAGACTCGACTTGATTTCTTTTGTTTCCAATCTCCGTTATCATTTTCTGTCAAGTTTTTTTTTCGTTAAGTTCTTGAGAAGCCTAGCAATTGTCTAACACAATTGTGTTGACCTACCGGAATATACTTTTGACCTCTTGAATTTATTTGGATATGAATTATTGCACTTGCGTGGATGATTTGTAATTTGACCATTGTTGAGAAGAATAGATTCAATTGAGGACCTACCGGAAATCAAACGAATCTAGGTTTCATTGTTCTTAAGTTTTTACTTGAAATTCTTGAATGTTTATATTGACCTACCGGAATATATGAACATCTTAATCCTATAATTTTGTGAACGAACCCAAGAATGAGATTGAATTATTTTTACATGAAATAAATAGCATAAAGTGATAATATGTTGTGAATCCAATCCGTGGACTATTTCTTAATATTTGAATTATTTCCTTGTTTTGTCATTTTATTTGCTTAATTAGTTTTTGTTAATTAGTTTTAATAATAAAAGCAAAACCAAAAACCCCCTTTTGTTTCTTGTCACACTAATTAAACCAATTTGTTCAACACACAAATCTCTGTGGATTCGACCCTTGCTTGTGCATACTACTACAACGGTAGCTAGTACACTTGCTAGGTATTTTATTACACAGTGGAATTTTCTCCATCATGCATCCTAATGCACAGTCTTGCAAACGCACATAGACCAAAACATCCCTTTTGCACTTCTTCCTCTTCCCTTATCCTAGTAGTTTTTTAGTTTGTCTACAATCTCAACAATCTCCCAAGGGTCAATATTTTAACATGTTACCCATGTATCAAGGCCTACCGGCCGAAGACCCTTTGACTTTCTTGCGTGAGTATATGATGATAGTATCTCACTTTCCGGGCAAAATAGGTGTAACCGATGAGCAAATTAGATTAAAGTGCTTCCCCTACACTTTGAAAGGGGCGGCCAAGACTTGGTTTATGATGTTATCACCTAGAAGTATAAGCACGTGGGATCAATTGCATGATGTGTTTTTACAAAAATATTATCCCCATCCCACGTTAGCTAATATGAGGCAAAAGATCATTGGATTTGCCTAATAAATAGGTGAGCCGTTTCATGAGGCTTGGGACCGATTTAAAATGATGTTAGTGCAATGTCCCCATCACAATTTCCCTTTGCCCTTGCTTAATCAAACTTTTTATGACGGCTTGAATCATGTTAATCAAGTCATGGTTGATAATGCGGCGGGGGGCACTCTAGGAGCCAAAACTCCCCAAGAGACTCATGATTTATTTGAGATGTTGGGTGCTAATTCCCAACAAAAGAGTACAAGGGGAAAGGCTAGGGGAGTACATGAGCTAGAGGGTAATGATAATTTGGCTAAACAAGTATCTCAATTAATTGCCATGTTTAATAAAGGCACCTCTCTTGGTGCTAATGTTGTGCAAGATGCTTGTTCTATTTGTGGTCTCCTCACTCATGCTACTAACTTTTGTCCTAGTGTTGCGCAGTTTATTTCTAATGATGAGCAGGTACATGCACTCAATGGATTCAACCCAAGGCCTCCACAAAATAATCCATATAGCAACACTTACAATCCGGGGTGGAGGAATCACCCTAATTTTTCATGGGGAGGAAACCAAGGTAATCAAAACAAACCCCTACATACTCTACCACCCCAAGGGCAATGTGAGACTAGAAAAGAGCCTTGGGAAGAGGCATTGGAAAGAATGAGGTTGGAGCAACAACAAGAATCAAGGCAACAAAGTGCCGCCATCAAAAAGCTTGAAACTCAAATAGGGCAACTTGCGGAAGCCCTTCAAGGTCACAAGCCCTAACGTTTCCGAGCCAAGGACATCAAGCAATGGCCATATCCACACTACGGAATGGAAAAGTGGTGAGTCAAGAGGTTTGTTCTCCTTCTTCTTCTTCTCCTCCTCCTCCTCCTCCTATTTCTAATGAAGATGCGGAAAAGAGTACATGTGAATTGGGGGAAAAATTAAAAGACACTTATATACCCCCCAAGCCATATGTACCACCGGTGCCCTTTCCCGGTCGATTGATGAGACATAAGTTAGAGCATCAAATGAAAGAATTGATGGAGATGTTCTCCAAAGTTAGCATAAATCTCCCACTGCTTAATGTGATTAAAAATATTCCGTCCTATGCAAAATTTTTCAAAGAATTAAACTCCAAAAAGCATAGGTATGGAAAGAATGAGATGTTGATCATGGGAGAGAGTGCTAGTGCCATAGTCCGACAAGACCTCCCACCTAAACTAAAGGACCCCGGAAGTTTCACAATTTCTATTACTATTGAGGATTCTAGTGAGGTGAAGGCGATGTTAGACCTTGGTGCTAGCATTAATTTATTACCATACTCCACATACTTGCAATTGGGCTTGTCCGAGTTGAAACCCACCACAATGGCCCTCTATTTAGCGGATCGTTCTATTAGGAGACCAATGGGCATTGTGGAGGATGTATTGGTTCAAGTGGGGACCTTGATAGTTCCCGTCGACTTTGTGGTGATGGATATGGTTAGTGGAGGAAGTACGAATAGAGACCCTATTATTTTGCTAGGACGTCCCTTCATGGCCACAACTAACACAATAATAAATGTGGGGAATGGAAAGTTGTCCATGATGGTAGCGGATGAGAAAATAGAAATTTCAGTTAATGATGTGATGAAACACCCCATGGATGATGATGGGGAAGGTTGTGAGTCCTTAGATGACATAGAGGAGGACAAGTGTGCTAAAGTAGATAAGAGTGACAGTGAGAATTCTAGGGATAAAGCGGACGTTCATGATATGGCTAGTAACAACAAGGCCGACAAACACTATTTGAGTGACGGACCGTATCACCCCCTAGACCGACCCCGTAAGGAGTCGGTGTCAAAACTAAAATCATTTTTTCCTCTAAAAGCTGAAAGTAATAATTCATATGCTCAAATTGAGGAATGTTACTGTCTTGATTTATCTGATTCTTTTATGGCTAACATTGATGATCAAGATAGCTCCTCTCATAATTATGTTGAGAAAGATGAGGTGCTTGATGTCCGTGAGATCAAGGCACCAAATGAGTTTGGGGGAGAGGCCCCCATGAAGAAAAAGAAAAAGAAGGCCAAGAAGAAGGCCAAGAAGAAGGCCACTAAAATTCCTTGGGCTCCACCCGAGCTAATAAAGAATGGTACATACATATGGAAAGCGGTGGACGTTTGTGCCCGCGAATATGCAAGGTGGGCCAAGGGAAGGAAGGCTAAGGCCAAATAGATGTAATTGGGAGCAACGGTCGGGCTAACGACCTTAACCAAATGCGCTAATTGGGAGGCAACCCAAGTAGGTAGGTTTTATTGCTTTATTTATTTGCTTTGTTGTGTCATATCGTCCTTTGAACCCGAGACATGTTTTTGTTCTCTTTGCTATGAGGACATAGCATATTTTGAGTTTGGGGGTAGATATCTCTCCGAGTTTGTGGGTTTATAGGGGAGTGTATATAGTGTCACCCTCCAAAAAAATAGAAAAATTTAAAAATTTTGTTCTCATTATATGTTTGGAAGTTGGCCAACGTCCGTGATGATTTGAGAGAGTTTTTGATTGAGTTTTGCTAGTTTGTGCCAATTTGAATATTTTAATTAGAATTGCATTAATACATGTAAAACACAATTGCACCACCATTCACTTCCATATCTGAAAACGTGAGTTTTATGGGAACATAATTATGTTTCCTTATTTCAAAAGACTTCTATATGGTAAGAAGATTTTGGGACTTTCATGGAGATTTATAAGTATCTTACTTTTATTAAGAGATTGTAATTATGTAAATATCTTTTATTTATGTACATAGTTTTATATTAGGACTAACCTACTAATATTTGATTTCCTTGTGAGTGTGTTATATGTTTTCATATAGGAAAAGGAATCTCACAAAGGAAGAGGTCGATTGCATGAAGATCTTCTCAATAGTGCATTATAAATACAAGGCATTCAGCACAAAGAGAAGCTACGGTTTTAGAGAGAAAAACATACTTACTTCATAGCATTCGATTGAGTTATGTTTAGGTTGTGAGCTTACATCCGTAACTCACATCTAGGTTTTCATAAAGTTCTCTTGTTTTACTTCTGATTGAATAAGTCCTACTTGGGAAAGGGGAGTTGTTCATATCATAGAAGGTGATTAGAACTTGTTTAGTATTTTCATATTTTAGTTTTTCACTTATTTGTTTTTGTAAGAAACAAAAGTTTTTATAGTGAAAGGTTTTTGGGCGTAAGCCTAGTTTGCTGATCTCGTAGATCGGTGGCGTATATAACTCTTGAGTTATTACATTTACTTTTATTTATTTTATTCCGCCGCATTATACGTGGATGTGTGGACGGTTGTGAGACACATCTCGTACTCACATCCTTTGCCTATTGCGTGATCCAAGTTTCCTAGCTACACGAAACTTTCAATTGGTATCGTAGCCAACTCTCGAAATATTACCGAGTGTCGATCCGCAAAGTGTAGTCATTATGGAATGCCAAAATCACCAAAATAGGCCTCCTGTCTTGGATGGCACAAATTATTCTCTTTGGAAGTCTAAGATGCGAAATTACATCAAAAGTATTGATGAAAGAGCTTGGATGTGCATTCTTGTTGCATGGCAACCTCCTGCTTGTGGAGAAAAAGCCATCTTCGGTGTTGGTGAGTCTTTTTTGAAAGAAAACCTGAAGAACAAATGGACTCTTGATGAAATACAAGCTGCTAATTACAATTCAAAAGCCATGGGTGCTATTTCCAGCCATGTTTCGGGAATATGTACAAGCTTATAACAAATGAGAGTATAGCCAAAGCTGCTTGGGATATTTTGCAAACTCAATGTGAGGGAGCACCAAGTGTGAAGGCTACCAGGCTTAGAATTTTAATGGATAAGTTTGAGTTACTTCGAATGGAAGAAACCGAGGATATTGTGTCATATGTGCCTTGCTAAGATTCATGAGATTTCAAATGAATGCACAAGTCTAGGAGAATCTATCTCCAATGCAAGACTTGTTAGTAAGATTCTAAGGACCTTGCACGAAAGGTTTAACATTAAAGTAGCCGTGATTGAAGAAACAAAGGACACAAACACGGTAGGTCTTGACACTATCATAGGAATCTTGGACCGTGTTTGAGCTTAACCTTGAGGCTCGGAAGAAGAACAAAACACACAGTCTTGCCCTTAAAAGTGCTGCAGCTCTACCAAAAGAGCTTGTGGAATTATCCTCCGAGATTGACAAGTCTAATCTTGAAGATGAGGATGTAGCTTTTATTTCAAAGAAATTCAGTTCTATCTTGAAAAATAGAAGGATAAGCAAATTCCCCAATAGACCTACTTCGATCTTCTTTGAAAAGCCAAAACCTAGCACCGACACTTGGATTCAAGAAACCAAGTTTTGAAAATAAATCATCCGAATCGTCCAATGTAGGGCATGTCGTGGCTTTGGTCATTATGCCAATGAGTGTGCTAATACACTTAAAAAGAAGGGAATGAGCTTAACCGCTACCCTTAGTGACAAAGTGAGGATGAGGAAGAAGAAGTGGCTAACATGTCTGTCTTAAATTGCCATTCCGTGTTTAATGCTTTTTCTGCAGATATAGAAGAATATACTCTGAAAATCCCTTGGATGTGGGCTCGATTGTGTACACATCCGGTGTCACATCTGAACCGGAGCCGAACCTGTTTCTCTCGTAAAAGGAGATTCGAGATGATGAAGATGAAGAAAGAGACATTCCCTATGAGGAACTCTTTGCCACATACAAGGAGCTGCATACGTATTGGATGAAAAGATTGGACAAAATTGAGGTACTTGTTAAGGTAAACAAATCTCTGTCCGATAAATTGGCTACTTGTGAAGATGAAAAAGTCAGACTTTCAAAAGAAAATGATGCTCAAAAGGATACCATTGCAAGACTAGAAGTCCTTGTGACCAAAAGAGAAGTTGACCTTGAAAAATTCAAGAATGAATGTGAAAAAGCCTGATAATACTTTTACTAAGTTAAATAAAAGTAAAATGAAAATGGAAGAAGCTTTTTCCATGGGTCAACGTGACAAAATTGGTATAGGTTTTGAAAATAATTTTGTAAAGGAGGGATGTGAGGCTTCTACCTCTAAGAGTGTGAAAAACAAGCTTTTAAAGAAAAAGTCATTCGAGTGAAAAGAGACCAAGAAAGAGGCATTACATCCGTCATTCTTGCCCTAGCTCCCGGTCACATTAGGCCCTTCTCGTTACAAACTTAAGGCCGATAAAAAATCTGTAACTTCAAACGGCCTCGGATGTGTGAGAAGATGTATGCACATCCTAACACACATCCAAATAATCCGAGACCTCTCGCAACCCAAAAAGAAAACCTAAACAAAGGTAGCCAAACCAATTACCACCTGCAATGTTGTCTACTCTTCCCTCAAGAGTACTGTCTCGGCTCTTGGTATTTTGATAGTGGGTGCTCTAGGCACATGACTGAAACCAAGCGATCCTTCTTGATTATGAAGTAATAAATGGAGGGAAAGTAAATTTTGGTGGAGGTGCTCAAGGAAAGATTGTTGGGAAAGGAACCCTAGATGTCAAGGGTCTCCCAAAATTGCACAATGTGTACCATGTGGAAGGCTTGAAAGCCAACCTAATAAGCATCAGTCAACTGTGTGATGATGACCTATTTGTGAAGTTTGATAAGCACTTGTGTGAAGTGTTTGATAAGGATAATAAATGTGTGTTTACTGGTCCTAGATCTGCTGATAATTGTTACCAATTTGGTGACAATCTTTCTTGCCTAAGCTCAAAAGCTAATGATGTCAATCTGTGGCACCAAAAATTAGGGCATGCTAGCTGTAGAACTCTGGAAGAACTTCAAAGGTTTGAAGCCATTAAAGACCTCCCTAAACTGAACTTCAAGAACCCTGATGTCTGTGGTTCATGTCAAAAGGGAAAACAAACAAAATCATCACATAAAAAGGTCCAACAATGCTCCACAACTAGATGTTTGAAGATGATTCACACTGATTTAATGGGACCTATTGAAGTAGAAAGCTTTGGTAGGAAAAAGTATGCCTTTGTGTGTGTTGATGATTATTCTAGGTACACTTGGGTAATGTTCTTAAGAGAAAAGTCAGAAACAATTGGAGAATTCAAGAATTGGTACAAAAGAGTTAGAAATCTTTATGGTCTTAAGACTGTGAGGATTAGGTCTGACCATGGCACTGAATATGAGAATCAAATGTTCACCAATTTTTGCAATTCTAAAGGAATCACTCATGAGTTTTCTGCACCAATCACCCCACAAAGAAATGGAATTCTTTGAGAAAGAAAGAATAGAACCTTGCAAGAAATGGCTAGAGTCATGCTAAGTTCAAAGAACTTGTCCAAAAATTTTGGGCAGAAGCTTTAAACACTGCTTGCCACATTGGCAATAGGGTGTTCCTAAGGATTGGTAGCACTGTCACCCCATATCAAATTCTCCTTGGAAAGAAACCAACTGTAAAATATTTTCATGTGTTTGGTTGTGTTTGTTATATTCTCAATGATAGAGAATACCTGTCCAAGTTTGATTCAAAAAGTGACAAAGCAATTTTCATAGGCTATTCCACAAACAAGAGAGCTTACGAGTTTTCAATCTCAAAACTAAGACCATTATGGAATCTCTAATGTTAAATTTGATGACTCACTAGATCTTAACCTCAAGACTGCTGAGGATGATGTTTCGTGTTGCTTCTTTGAATTTGGAAGGATGAAGAAACAAGTGCTGAAAAATCAAAAGAAGCTTCCCAAAGGCCGAGCAAAAATGTTGAACCCGATAAGGATGTAACCAAGGATGTGGACACATCCGCCTCCACATTCGAACCCACATTCGCACCCACATCCACTCAAACTCCCGTAATCGAGGACAGTTCCTCGATTCTGATCGGGATGATGCTCCGAGGAAGGTAATGTGAATGGGTGTGTGGATAGGTCAAAGGATATCCCTTCAAAGATCCGAAAAACCACCCCACTTCACAAGTTGTGGGAGATGTGCATGCTCAAGTGAGAACTAGACAAAAGGACAAAGTTGATTATAGAAAGATGGCCGGTTTATGGAGTTGCTCCTCGGCATACTCCCGGGTAAGCTTCGTTGT
Source organism: Adenophora triphylla var. japonica (assembly GCA_022495995.1). NCBI lineage: Eukaryota > Viridiplantae > Streptophyta > Magnoliopsida > Asterales > Campanulaceae > Adenophora > Adenophora triphylla. Next base: position 23,177 of record JAFEMH010000802.1, read on the forward strand.
TTTGTTTCTAAAATTGAACCTAAGAATATTATCAAGCATTGAAAGATGCTGACTGGATTATGGCTATGCAAGATGAATTAATTCAATTTGAAAAGAATGAGGTATGGACTCTTGTTCCTAGACCCTCACATGGTAATGTCATAGGAACCAAATGGATTTTTAAGAACAAAACTGATGAGCAAGGTGTGATAACTAGAAATAAAGCTAGGTTAGTTGCTCAAGGTTATACTCAAATTGAGGGAATTGACTTTGAGAAGACATTTGCTCCCGTTGCAAGAATTGAGTCCATTAGGCTTTTGTTAGCCATTGCTTGTTACCTCAAGATTACTCTTCATCAAATGGATGTCAAGAGTGCCTTTTTAAATGGGATATTAAATGAGGAAGCCTATGTTGAACAACCTAAAGGCTTTGTGGACTCCAAATATCCTAATCATGTGTATAAACTGAAGAAAGCTCAGATGGGCTAAAGCAAGCCCCTAGAGCTTGGTATGGTAGGTTATTTGACCATTTGCTTCAACTAGGATTCAAGAGAGGTGAGGTTGACAAAACCTTGTTTGTGAGGAGAAACAAGAAGGAGATTCTTGTGGCACAAATCTATGTAGATGACATTGTGTTTGGATCAAATTCGATCCAATGCTAGCCGAATTTGTGGATAGCATGACTTCCACATTTGAGATGAGTATGGTAGGAGAGTTGAACTTTTCTTAGGCTTACGTATTAAGCAATTCAAAGATGGTATGTTCATTTCACGAGTCTAAGTATGCCAAGAATCTTGTGAAAAAGTTTGAGCTTGAACACTCTTCACATCAAAGAACCCCAATGGGATCTTCCCAAAACTAAGTCATGATTCGATGGTGAGAGTGTTGATCAAACCCTTTATAGAAGCATGATAGGAAGTTTGCTTTACCTCACCGCAAGTAGACTTGACATTATGTTCGGTGTATGTCTCGTGCTAGATACCAAGCCAACCCTAAAATGTCCCATCTTAAAGCATTGAAAAGGATCATTAGGTATGTGAGTGGGACTGTGAACCTAGGTCCGCATTACTCTAAAGAAACAAACACAAATTTGGTTGGGTACACCGATTCGATTGGGCTGGAAATAGTGATGATAGAAAGAGTACCAGCGGTGGATGTTTCTACCTAGGTAATAATCTTGTGTCTTGGTATAGTAGGAAGCAAAATTGTGTGTCCTTGTCCACCGCCGAAAGGCCGAATATGTTGCCCTTGGGAGTTCTTTGCACACAATTACTTTGGATGAATCAAATGCTAAAAGATTATGGATTAAATAGCAAAGTTTTGACTGCTTTTTGTGATAACAAAAGTGCCTTGGACATATCTAAAAATCCTGTTCAACATTCTAGAACAAAGCACATTGATATTAGACATCATTTCATTAGAGATCTTGTAGAGCAAAAAGCGTATGTCCGGAATTTGTTGGGATGAAAATCAATTGGCTGATATATTTACAAAGGCATTAGATTTGGAGAGATTTTCCTCCTTGAGAAAGTCTCTTGGCTTGTGTGATATCTAAGGTTGTGAGACCAGATGTGTCTCACATCCTCTAACACATCTGTAGATTAGTTTAACTGAAAAAGAAAAAAAAAAATTTAAAAAGAAAAATCCAAAAATATCATGCATTAGCACGAAATTTCTCAGTGTGGTCACTTGTGAGTCTTCATCTTTGACATTATTTTTGATCACTTAATTGTGAGTATTTCCTGTCCATGTAATCTTTTGATTACTTGGTATAACCTTCCTAGGTATCTCACAGTGGGTGCTAAAAGAAAAAAATATATATATATGTGTGTGAGAAACAGCTGCTTCACCCTTAGTATGAAGCCATACCATTGTGATCAAGTGATTTTCATAAGAAAACTTGAAGTCAAAACTTGATAAGATCATTGGGAAAAAGGGCTATCTTTGGGATCAAGTAAAGTGAAAGCTACTCACATTGCAAAAATCCACAAACAAAAAATTGGTGGATGCATCCTAGAGGCTGTGCAGATTGGATTACTGCTCATTGACTTTTTGTGATCTAAATGTGTCCCAATATGTGACTCACATCCTATGCCACATCCATAAGCTGAGAATATTTCCTTCACCTGTGTGTTTGCATCATGCTAGGCATATTGCATTTTTTAGGACATATAGGAGCTTTGTAAATATACTAGATAATTAATTTTCTCTCTTAATTCACTCTTTGATTATATAGTTTTTTTTAATCTCCAATATCTTTCATGAAAAGAAAAGATGTGTATCAATCCTTGTTTGAAAAGGTTGAAAAATTCTTTTGGGATTCTGTTTTAAATCAAGATATGCCGAAGCAATTTTTGTTTTCATAAAAATCTTACAAAATCTTGATTTATTTTTGATCCCTTATTTTCTTGGAAGGTGCTTGTGTGTAGTAACCTCAAAGGTTTCTAGCCGTTGGAGGACTTCTAAGGATTTTGAGGTATGTTAAACCTCTTTGAAGAAGGATTCCTAATTTTAGTAGGAAAGGGGGAGCTGTGAGTATTTAATATACCTCACATCCGTCCCATCCCCCATAAACCTTGACAAAACCCTTTGTTCTTCCTCCTCTTTGCACACAATCTCACACCTTTGCATTAATTTCTCTTTGCACTGTTCAACCAACCCATATCACTCTGTTAAATGGCCGAGCATTCGAACATTAGAGAAGAAGATGTTCTTGACATTGTTCCTATTTCAATAGCCAAAAGAGAGGATTCCATACTCCTAAACCCTGTAATCTCAAAGTTTCTTGCGGATTTCTCCTCTCCATCACCCTCGTCTGATCCAACAATGGAAGCTTCTTCTCCCAAATCTCCGTCATTGAAACCTGTGGCTGTTTCAACCGATGAAAACCCTAAAGCTCCATCCTCTCCGGTGATCCCACCATCGGATGTCGCCATTGCTGAAGAACCATCTTCAACTAAGAAGAGGAAGCTGTCTCAAGTCAAAGCCCCAAAGCCTACTGCAACCCCGGTGCCCCATCGTGCTCTTCGTCGCTCTGGTAGGGTTCGCAAGCTGTCAGAGTCTGACAAAGCCAAGAACCTAACAAAACCTGGCGGGAAATCTTCAACTGCTATTGTTCTTGAAGAAGAAGAAGAAGATGAGGTAATAATTCCCCTTGTCAGGACTAGGGCTAAATCGTCTATTCCCCCTTCCTCTGTTAGTAGTCCTGCTATTACCCCTTCTGTGGTTGTTCCCCTTGTTGAATCAGTTATCCCTGTTGATACTCCCCATGTTGAATCAGTTATCCCTGTTGATACTCCCCATGTTGAACCTTTGATCCCTGTTGAGACTGTTCCCCATGCAGAGTCTGTTGAGCCAATTGCTCCTATTTCTCCCATAATCTCATCTGATCCCATTATCCCCACTATTGTTTCACCTTCTAAGGATAATTTGTCTGCTCCTGTTGTTGAGCCCTCGGTGCCCTTGGTGTCTAGTCCTGTTGAGGACTTTATATCCTTTAGTGATGAAGAGCCCTTAGCTAAAATTTTAATGGATTTAAAGGGTAAGAAAAAGATGGCTGCAACTGACTTAGAGCCTTTTGATGATGAAACTGACTCAAGTTCAGATGATGATGATACTGCCTCAGATGAGAACTACAAGCTAGGAAGAGAAGAGCTTAATCAAGAAAAAGAGGACCAAGAATTAGACTCCTCTGATGCTGATGACACTGAGGTTGAACCCATTATTGTTCCATTCCCTGTGAAGGATGTGTCTAAGGATGTGCCCACATCTAGACGCACATCTACTCGAAAGAAAGCTGAACAGGGTATGTCATCTTCTGTTTCTCTGGTCTCTACTCCCAAACCCTTTTCCAAAAAGTTTTTATCCAAAAAGGTCTTGATAGGTTTACTTTAATTTCCTCTAAAGCCTTTGTTGTTGAGATGAAAAGGGATAGGGAGACTTTTGCTAAACTTGGTATGGACAAGTTTTTTTAGGAAAGAGGATTATTCTTGACTGTGGACCATCCCCTTCCCTTCTACCCCAAATTGGTTTATGAGTTCTATGCAAATTTGCCTAAGGGATTAGATAAAACCTATTCTCATTCTCCTGGTGTTTATGTTAGAGGAGTATTTGTTCCTTTTACCCCTTCTATCATCAATGATTTTCTTGGGTTGTATGATCATTTGGATGATGTGGTTTCTATTGAGGATGATGATCTTGTGTCTGCAATTACCCATGGCAAGGTAACCTCTTGGCCAGTAAAGCCTAAAGATTTAGGGAGTGGCTCTTTATCCTCCCTCTACTGTTTTCTCCACACTATCTTAGTTGCCAATCTTTGCCCCTCAAATAACAAAACCTCAGTTACTAGGGTGCAAGCCTTACTTCTTTATAAATTGGGAATTAAGAGGCACATTAATTTTGGTGACTTTATATTTAGAAAGATTTGTGATTATGGAGAGTCTCCATCAAAGAAATGGTCTTTACCCTATCCTTCCTTGATTTCCCAAATCCTCATTGCCAATGGTGTTAAGCCTGAAAAAGGAGAAGAAATTGTTGAAAATTTTGCCCTGTTTAAGGAATCCAAAACTTTATTAGACCCTAAGCAAAGGCATGTTGATCTTCCTTTGGGTACAGTTCCTGAGATTGGTATGGAAGATGTGGACACATCTGGTGTCACATCTGAAGAAAATTTTATTGCTCAGATGAAGGATTTAGATGCTGCCATTATAGATGCAGAAGCTCAAGCTCAAGCCTCCATTGCCCATGCCAACAATCTGAAAGCTCTTAGGGATAATCTCATTCGATGGCATGCAAAACTTTCTAGTCAAAAAGGGGGAGATGGATCTGGAAATGAAAAGTGGGATGCTGCTGTTGCTGATGCTGCTGCTAAAGCTGTGGCTGGTTTTAAGTGGAGACATTTTGATCTGTGATTTAGGGGGAGAAAATTTTTTGGTGTTTTGCTGTGATGGTTGTTAAAGACAATTTTTAATTTTCTGCTTTAGTTTTTAGTTTTTAAAACAATGGTTTGTAATAGCTTTAAGTAGGACATGGCTGAATGGTTTTTTTCTTTTGCTCAATGAACTGCTGGTATTCTGTTCTAATACTTGTTTTGCAGTTTTTATGTGTGGATGTGTATACACATCTGGACACACATCCATTCAGGGGGAGTTATGTTTTTCTATATTCTGTGGTCATAATATTATGTTTGTTATAAATCTTTGGTTTTGACCAGAAAGTCCAAAATAGGGGGAGATTGAAAACGTGAGTTTTATGGGAACATAATTATGTTTCCTTATTTCAAAAGACTTCTATATGGTAAGAAGATTTTGGGACTTTCATGGAGATTTATAAGTATCTTACTTTTATTAAGAGATTGTAATTATGTAAATATCTTTTATTTATGTACATAGTTTTATATTAGGACTAACCTACTAATATTTGATTTCCTTGTGAGTGTGTTATATGTTTTCATATAGGAAAAGGAATCTCACAAAGGAAGAGGTCGATTGCATGAAGATCTTCTCAATAGTGCATTATAAATACAAGGCATTCAGCACAAAGAGAAGCTACGGTTTTAGAGAGAAAAACATACTTACTTCATAGCATTCGATTGAGTTATGTTTAGGTTGTGAGCTTACATCCGTAACTCACATCTAGGTTTTCATAAAGTTCTCTTGTTTTACTTCTGATTGAATAAGTCCTACTTGGGAAAGGGGAGTTGTTCATATCATAGAAGGTGATTAGAACTTGTTTAGTATTTTCATATTTTAGTTTTTCACTTATTTGTTTTTGTAAGAAACAAAAGTTTTTATAGTGAATGGTTTTTGGGCGTAAGCCTAGTTTGCTGATCTCGTAGATCAGTAAGCGTATATAACTCTTGAGTTATTACATTTACTTTTATTTAATTTATTCCGCTGCATTATCTGTGGATGTGTGGACAGTTGTGAGACACATCTGTACTCACATCCTTTGCCTATTGCGTGATCCAAGTTTCCTAGCTACACGAAACTTTCAATATCATTTTTCTTGATCATTGTTACCAATTTAGGAGACCTTTATAGGATCACTTTGACATTCTCGGGGTCCCTAGAACATGTTTGCATGACTGTCAATAACACATCAATTAGGCTATTCGGGAAGTGATATGTGGCTATTTTCTTTGAACCCTATTTGTGAGCCTTTAACTTTCTCGTCACTTATACAAAAAATTTCCGCTAGAACCCCTTTTGAGCTTGAAAAAGAATGGAATCTCTCACAAAGTGGGAGGTTATTTTAGACCACCATTCGCCTTCTTTTGTACCCTCATTATCCTACCCTTTTAACATATACACTATTTTCTCACCTTTTCAAGAAAATGAAACTAGGGAATGAATTGGGATATTTGGGGGATATTTGGAAAAATCAAGGGTTGAGTGGAAAGTGGGCATGAAAAGAAAGAAAAGGGTTATGAATTGTTATGTAATGAAAAGAGGGGCTTGTGCAAAAACCAAAAGAAAAAAAAAAAAAAAAAAAAAAGAAAAAAAAAAAGAGAAAAAAAAATGAATGAAAAGAAAAGAAAAAAAAAAATTGCCTTGCCCTCTCTAATGTTGAAGTGGAAAGCGATCAAAAAGAAAGAAAGGTGATCGAGTACAAGTTTGAAAGTGTACAAAATTATAAGTTTGGGGGTTAAATCAATGGGTTGGCTTGGAGCGGAGTGATTGTGAGGATGTATGACGAAGACTTTCTAGTTTCACTTGCTTGACTTCGTATGTCCTTATCTTCATTTGTAACCGTGAACTTAGCCCGCGTTTATCGCGATACATTACAAACCATAAAGCCATATTTGATCCCTAAAGAGTAGCCGGGTTGACAGTTTTGTTTAAATATGCATATGAGTGTCCCTTGTGCAGAAATTTCATCTTAGTATCATTGATTTAGAGCATGTGGTTAGTGACCCTATAAAATATCTTACTTTGGTGACAATGATCTCCCATATTTCATTCATCATTCAGGCCGAGGTGGAAAATTGTGGGTTAGATGCATTAAGGTGATTGTAATTGCATATTCTTATTGGCACTTGTTTAGCATATTATGTGAGAATCTGAGACTTGTTTGGTCGACAACCTTGTATATAGTGAGAACATATTAAAAATATTTTCTGTTGATTGTTTTTATTTGTTAGGGTAGTTTTGTTTTTGTTTATTTCTTTTGTTTTACTCGAGGACGAGCAAAAGATAAGTTTGGGGGTATTTGATGAATGTGGTTTTACCCATCCAAAAGATATATTTCCTAGCTTATTTGGTGCTCGAAACCTTGGGAATTTAATGTATTTTCTAGTATTTTGAAAGTACAGGGGTTGAAGTGCAACAATGTTGAAAACGGAGGATTGGAGCGTACTTTGGAAGTTTTTGGATCAAATTGCAATTTTGGAAAATTTGGGACAAAATGGAAATTTGGAAGTTCAAGGGACCAAAGTGGAAATATTGAAAATTCAGGGACTAAATGGGAAATATGGAATTTTTGGATGAATTTAATATATAAAAATTCCTGGGTTAAAATGAAAAATAAAATCCTAAAGAGCAAAGTGCAAAAGAAATCATTAGAGTGGTCAAAGTGCGACTGCAAAGTAGCGAGACGAATCGAATACCAAAATGGTACAAAACAAGGCAATTGTGGCATCAAGGCTGGCCGGCCAAATTTACTTCTGTGGTCGAGGGAAGCTGAGGATGTGGCCTAGGATCAAGGGCCAAAGCAGGAAGCATTTGGGGCCATTTGGGGCCACTGCAAGGAAATTGGGCCAAAGCTGTTTGGCCAAAGAAATTTAAGGCAGGCGCACGCCTAGTCCCATTGGGCGCACGCCGGAAGTATCCAGATTGAGTACGGGCGTACACCCGGTCTCGGTGGGCGCGCGCCGTATGTACGGACAGATGCGGCCCGGTTTCCTTATTTTGGAAGGATTCTAAAGATTTTCCACAGAATCAGCCACGGATTTCGGGGGATTTCCTACTTGGACAAGGATTTTGACCCTAATTTGTTTCCAAAAAGGATTTCCACCTCCCTCCTCCTATATAAACAACCCCCTAGACTAGTTTTTTTTAGGATCTTTGAATCTTTTGATTATTATTATTCTCTCGTTATATTTTCTTTCTCCAAAATATATTACAATTTCTTTGTACAAGATTGAAGGTTTTAATTCAAGGTTTGAGGTATTTATTTTAATGGCCCTTCGAGGCTAAATTCCTTAGTTTGCGGATTGGTAGTAACACATATTTGATCTTTATGCTAAAGTTTTAATTCTTCCTATCTCTTTTTCGTTCTTGTTCTTCTCAACATTTTTAATTATTGTCTTGAGATCAATTGTGTTGACCTACCGGAATATACTTTTGACCTCTTGAATTTATTTGGATATGAATTATTGCACTTGCGTGGATGATTTGTAATTTGACCATTGTTGAGAAGAATAGATTCAATTGAGGACCTACCGGAAATCAAACGAATCTAGGTTTCATTGTTCTTAAGTTTTTACTTGAAATTCTTGAATGTTTATATTGACCTACCGGAATATATGAACATCTTAATCCTATAATTTTGTGAACGAACCCAAGAATGAGATTGAATTATTTTTACATGAAATAAATAGCATAAAGTGATAATATGTTGTGAATCCAATCCGTGGACTATTTCGTAATATTTGAATTATTTCCTTGTTTTGTCATTTTATTTGCTTAATTAGTTTTTGTTAATTAGTTTTAATAATAAAAGCAAAACCAAAAACCCCCCTTTTGTTTCTTGTCACACTAATTAAACCAATTTGTTCAACACACAAATCTCTGTGGATTCGACCCTTGCTTGTGCATACTACTACAACGGTAGCTAGTACACTTGCTAGGTATTTTATTACACAGTGGAATTTTCTCCATCATGCATCCTAATGCACAGTCTTGCAAACGCACATAGACCAAAACATCCCTTTTGCACTTCTTCCTCTTCCCTTATCCTAGTAGTTTTTTAGTTTGTCTACAATCTCAACAATCTCCCAACTAAAAACAAATCAAATCTCGTTACTACCTATATCGAACTCCAACCAGGGAATGACATCTCCAAACATTGTCTTCAGTTCCTTTTGTGGCTGCACCAAGCCACCAAGTCGAGTTGAAGTGGACGAGTCTTCAACCTGCTGCCTGGATTCCTTGCATTGTGTCTTCACTCGTGTCTTCACTCGCGTGATCCTTCTTTTAACCATTCTGCTTTGTATTCTTCATACCTACCTTTGAAAAATGCTATAACAACATGCTTAAATGATTTTGGTCCATCCATTTTTTCTAAGAAACTGACCAAATCTCTAGTTTTCGTGGATCCTTTCATGTTGGTGTTGATGGCTTCATGTTCACAAGGTCAAGATTTGAACTCGTCACCCTACAACGAACATACAACTTCGCATCTTAGACTCCTTACCAGATGCTGGATGTGGTTTTACCCATTCAAAAGATATATTTCCTAGCTTATTTGATGCTCGAAACCTTGGAAATTTAATGTATTTTATAGTGTTTTGAAAGTACAGGGGTTAAAGTGCAACTACTGATAAAACGGAGGATTGGAGTGTACTTTGAAATTTTTGGGATCAAATTGCAATTCTGGAAAAAGTGGGACCAAACTGAAATTATGAAGTTCAAGGGATAAAATGTAAATTGTGGAAATTTAAGGACCAAATTGCAAATATGGAAATTAGAAGAAAAATTGGTTAAATAAAGTTCGCGGCCAAAGTGAAAATATGAAAGTTCAAGGTCGAAAGTGCAAAAGAGGAAATTATAGTGACCAAAGCGCGACTGTGTCATTTGTTTTGAAGCGAATAAAAAAAGGTATAAAATCAATGGCTGAAGCAGGCATGGCCGGTCAACTTGAATTCTTGGGTGGTCGCTGTTGATTTCTTGGGCGGCCGCTGAAGTTTTTGATCTTGGCCGAAAAACCTTCTGTTCATATGGGTGCTCGCGTGGGCCGTTATGGGCGACCGCCCACCAATGTTTTGCAACGAATTTAATTCCGTCACAAATTAATAAAAACGAATCAGCAACAGAATCAACACAGAATCAGTGACGGATTTCGACAGATTTTCTATTTTGACTAGGATTTTGACCGGATTTTGATTTCCAAAAAGGATTTTCACCTCCCTCCTCCTATAAAAAGAACCTTAGACTAGTTTTTGATCATCTTTTTAATCTTTTTAATCTTTTGAATATTTGATTTTTATCATTCTTTCTCTATATTTTTAGTTTAGGTTTTTATTTATTTTTGAAGATTCAAGGTTAATTTATTTTAATGGCCATTCAAGGCTAATTTATTTGATTCATGGATTGAGGTGAGTAGCAATTTGATCTTTATGCTAAGGTTTTAACTCTTCCTATCTCTATTTCGTTCTTGTTCTTCTCAAAGGTTTTAATTATTGTTCTTGAGATCAATTGTATTGACCTTGCGGAATATACTTTTGACCTCTTGAATTTATTTGGATACAAACCATTTCACTTGCGTGGATGATTTGTAATTTAACCATTGTTGAGAAGAATAGATTCAATTGAGGACCTATCGGAAATCAAACGAATATAGGTTCCATGGTTCTTAAGTTTTTAATTGAAATTCTTGAATGTTTATATTGACCTACCATAATATATAAACGAGATAGAGTTATTAGGGTTCTAATGTTCTTATTGACCTACCGGAATATATGAACATCTTAACCCTAGGTTTTTGTGAACGAACCCAAGAATGAGATTGAATTATTTTTACGTGAAATAAAAAGCATAAAGTGATAATTGTTATGATCCCCAATCCATGAATCCCTTGTCTCTTGTTATCTTTTATTTATTTATTTTGCTTTCTTAGTTTAATAATTCAACCAATCAAAACCCCCTTTTCCTTTGTTACTTTTTACACTAATTAAATTAATTTGTTCAACACACAAATCTCTCTGGATTCGACCCTTTCTTGTGCATACTACTACAACGGTACCTAGCACACTTGCTAGGCATTTTTATTACAAGAGGATTTTTATCCATCAAGTTTTTGGCGCCGTTGCCGGGGATTTGTTGTGATTTGAACAAGTTTGTTTAATCGGTGTATGCTTGGTCGGCATTCGAAAGATCTGAAATTACAAGAGGAAGAAGCCGCGATGTCAATCCGACCGGCTCAAACCATGCAGGACTTTTGTCGTCCTAGAGTCGATGCCTCCATATCTTGTATTGTGTTATCGGAGGAGGCAAAAAACATTGAAGTCAAGCGTCAATATTTTAACATGTTGCCCATGTATCAAGGCCTACCGACCGAAGACCCTTTGACTTTCTTGCGTGAGTATATGATGCTAGTATCTCACTTTCCGGGCAAAATAGGTGTAACCGATGAGCAAATAAGATTAAAGTGCTTCCCCTACACTTTGAAAGGGGCAGCCAAGACTTGGTTTATGATGTTACCACCTAGAAGTATAAGCACATGGGATCAATTACATGATGTGTTTTTACAAAAATATTATCCCCATCCCACGTTAGCTAATATGAGGCAAAAGAGCATTGGATTTGCCCAAGAAGTAGGTGAGCCATTTCATGAGGCTTGGGACCGATTTAAAATGATGTTAGTACAATGTCCCCATCACAATTTTCCTTTGCCCTTGCTTAATCAAACTTTTTATAACGGCTTGAATCATGTTAATCAAGCCATGGTTGATAATGCGGCGGAGGAGCACACTAGGAGCCAAATCTCCCCAAGAGACTCATGATTTATTTGAGATGTTGGGTGCTAATTCCCAACAAAAGAGTACAAGGGGTAAGTCAAGGGGAGTATATGAGTTAGAGGGTAATGATAATTTTGCTAAACAAGTATCTCAATTAATTGCTATGTTGAATTCTAAAGGCACCTCTCTTGGTGCTAATGTTGTGCAAGATGCTTGTTCTATTTGTGGTCTTCTTACTCATGCTACTAACTTTTGTCCTAGTGGTGCGAAATTTATTTCTAATGATGAGCAGGTACACACACTCAATGGATACAACCCAAGGCCTCCACAAAATAATCCATATAGCAACACTTACAATTCGGGGTGGAGGAATCACCCTAATTTTTCATGGGGATGAAACCAAGGTAATCAAAATAAACCCCTACATACTCTACCACCCCAAGGACAATTGGAGACTAGGAAAGAGCCGAGGGGAAGAGGCATTGGAAAGAATGAGGTTGGAGCAACAACAAGAATCAAGGCAACAAAGTGCCGCCATCAAAAAGCTTGAAACTCAAATAGGGCAACTTGTTGAAGCCCTTCAAGGTCACAAGCCCGGAACGTTTCCAAGCCAAGGACATCAAGCAATGGCCATATCCACACTACGAAATGGCAAAGTGGTAAGTCAAGAGGTTTGTTCTCCTTCTTCTTCTTCTCCTCCTCCTCCTATTTCTGAAGAAGATGCTGAAAAGTGTACATGTGGATTGGGGGAAAAATCCAAAGACCCTTATATACCCCCCAAGCCATATGTACCACCGATGCACTTTCCCGGACGATTGATGAGACATAAGTTAGAACATCAAATTAAAGAATTGATGGAGATGTTCTCCAAAGTTAGCATAAATCTCCCACTGCTTAATGTGATTAAAAGTATTTCGGCCTATGCAAAATTTTTCAAAGAATTAAAATCCAAAAAGCATAGGTATGGAAAGAATGAGATGTTGATCATGGGAGAGAGTGCTAGTGCCATAGTCCGACAAGACCTCCCACCTAAACTAAAGGACCCCGGAAGTTTCACAATTTCTATTACTATTGGGAATTTAAGTGAGGTGAAGGCGATGTTAGACCTTGGTGCTAGCAATAATTTATTACCCTACTCCACATACTTGCAATTAGGCATGTCCGAGTTAAATCCCACCACAATGGCCCTCTATTTAGCGGACCGTTCTATTAGGAGACCAATGAACATTGTGGAGGATGTTTTGGTTCAAGTGGGAACCTTGATAGTGCCCGTTGACTTTGTGATTATGGATATGGTTAATGGAGGAAGTACGAGTAGAGACCCTATTATTTTTCTAGGACGTCCGTTCATGGCCACAACTTACACAATAAATGTGGGGAATGGGAAATTGTCCATGATGGTAGCGGATGAGAGGATAGAAATTTCAGTTAATGATGTGATGAAACACCCCATGAATGATGATGGGGAAGGTTGTGAGTCCTTAGATGACATAGAGGAGGACAAGTGTGCTAAAGTAGATAAGAGTGACGGTGATAATTCTAGGGATAAAGCGGACGTTCATGATATGGCTAGTAACAACAAGGCCGACAAACACTCTTTGAGTGACGGACCGTATCAACCCTAGACCGACCCCGTAAGGAGTCGGTGTCAAAATTAAAATCTTTTTTTCCTCTAAACGCTGAAAGTAATAGTTCATGTGCTCAAATTGAGGAATGTTACTGTCTTGATTTATATGATTCTTTTATGGCTAACATTGATGATCAAGATAGCTCCTCTCATAATTATGTTGAGAAAGATGAGGTGCTTGATGTCCGTGGGACCAAGGCACCAAACGAGTTTGGGAGAGAGGCCCCCATGAAGAAAAAGAAAAAGAAGGCCAAGAAGAAGGCCACTAAAATCCCTTGGGCTCCACCCGAGCTAATAAAAAATGGTACACACATGTGGAAAGCGGTGGGCGTTTGTGCCCGCGAATATGCGTGGTGGGCCAAGGGAAGGAAAGCTAAGGCCAAAGAGAATGTGGCCACATCAAATCCCATGTAGTTGGGAGCAACGGTCCGGCTAACGACCTTAACCAAATGCGCTTATTGGGAGGCAACCAAGGTAGGTACGTTTTATTTGCTTTATTTATTTGTTTTGTTGTGTCATATCGTCCTTTGAACCCGAGGCATGTTTTGTTCTCTTTGCTATGAGGACATAGCATGTTTTGAGTTTGGGGGTAGATATCTCTCCGAAATTGTGGGTTTATAGGGGAGTGTATATAGTGTCACCCTCCAAAAAAATAGAAAATTTTAAAAATTTTGTTCTTTTCATATTCTGGGAAGTTGGCAAGAGTCCATGATGATTTGAGAGTGAATTAATTTTAAAATCTTGAGTATTATTGTCAATATGGGGATATAATTGCATTGAAACATGTAAAGTATGATTTCTCCACCTTTCACTTCCATGTTATTTTTCTTGTTCTTTGTTACCAATTTAGGAGACCTTTATAGGATCACTTTGACATTCTCGGGGTCCCTAGAACATGTTTTCATGACTGTCAATAACACATCAATAAGGCTACTCGGGAAGTGATATTTGGCTATTTTCTTTGAACCCTGTTTGTGAGCCTTTAACTTTCTCGTCACTTATATAAAAATTTCCGGTAGAACCCTTTTTGAGCTTGAAAAATAATGAAACCTCTCACAAAGTGGGAGGTTATCTTAGACCACCATTCGCCTTCATTTGTACCCTCATTGTCCTACCTTTTAACTTATACACTATTTTCTCACCTTTTCAAGAAAGTGAAACTAGGAAATGAATGAGAATGTTTGGGTGATGTTTGGAAAATCAAAGGGTTGAGCGGAAAGTGGTCATAAAAAGAAATAAAAGGATTATGAATTGTATTGAAAAGAGGGGCTTGGGCAAAAGTATTGAATGCACATTCTTCGTGATATATTTGTGCAAAGCAAAAAATAAAAAAAACAGAGAAAAAAATGAATGAAAAGAAAAGTTGAGAAAAAAAAAGCCTTGCCCTCTCTAATGTTGAAGTGGAAAGTGACCAAAAAGAAAAAAAGGTGATGAACCCCAAGTTTGAAAGTATACAAAATTATAAGTTTGGGGGTTTAATCAATGGGTTGGCATGAAGCGGAGTGATAAATTTCAATGGAAGGATGTATGATGAAAACTTCTTAGTTTCACTTCCTTGACTTCGTATGTCCTTACCTTCAATTGGAACCGTGAACCTAGCCCGCGTTTTATCGTGATACATTACAAGTCGTTAAGCCATATTTGATCCCTAAAGAGTAGCCGGGTTGACAGTTTTGTTTAAACATGCATATGAGTGTCCTTGTGAAATTTCATCATATTATCATTGATTTAGAGCATGTGGTTAGTGACCCTATAAAATATATTACTTTAGTGACAATGATTTCCCATATTTCATTCATCTTTCATTATGTGGTGGAGAATTATAAGTTAGATGCATCCATATAATTATAGTCCTATGTTCATGATAATTTTTGTAGATTATGTGTGTTATGAGATCTGAGACTTGTTGTGCCAACGACCTATTATATGAATTGAACAAATCCCAAAATATTTTCTTTTGTTTTATTTAGTTAGTTAGTTAGTTTTTATTTTGTTTTAGTTTTGTTTTTCTCGAGGACGAGCAAAAGATAAGTTTGGGGGTATTTGATGGATGTGGTTTTACCCATCCAAAAGATATATTTCCTAGCTTATTTGATCCTCGAAACCTTGAAAATTTAATGTATTTTATAGTGTTTTGAAAGTACAGGGGTTGAAGTGCAACAACTGATAAAACGGAGGATTGGAGTGTACTTTGAAAGTTTTGGGATCAAATTGCAATTCTGGAAAAAGTGGGACCAAACTGAAATTATGAAGTTCAAGGGACAAAATGTAAATTATGGAAATTCAGGGACCAAATAGCAAATATGGAAATTAGAAGAAAAATTGGTTAAATAAAGTCTTGGGCCAAAGTGAAAATATGAAAGTTCAAGGTCGAAAGTGCAAAAGAGGAAATTATAGTGACCAAAGCGCGACTGTGTCATTTGTTGCGAAGCGAATAAAAAATGGTACAAAATCAATGGCTGAAGCAGGCATTGCCGGCCAACTTGCTGCACAAAATGGGGCCAAAGTTCTAAGGGTGGCCGGCCAGAAGGAAGGGGCATGGGCCATGGCTGGGCCGAAGCTGGCATGGGCTGCTTAGACTCTTGAATTCTTGGGTGGTCGCTGTTGATTTCTTGGGAAGCCGCTGAAGTTTTTGATCTTGGCCGAGAAACCTTCTGCTCACATTGACGCTCGCGTGGGCCGTTATGGACGACCGCCCACAAATGTTTTGCAACGGATTTAATTCCGTCACAAATTAATAAAAACGAATCAGTAACAGAATCAGTGACGGATTTCGACAGATTTTCTATTTTGACTAGGATTTTGACCAGATTTTGGTTTCTAAAAAGGATTTTCACCTCCCTCCTATAAAAAGAATCCTAGACTAGTTTTTGATCATCTTTTTAATCTTTTTAATCTTTGATTTTTATCATTCTCTCTCTATATTTTTAGTTTAGGTTTTTATTTATTTTTTAAGATTCAAGGTTAATTTATTTTAATGGCCATTCAAGACTAATTTATTTGATTCGTGGATTGAGGTGAGTAGCAATTTGATCTTTATACTAAGGTTTTAATTCTTCCTATCTCTATTTCGTTCTTGTTCTTCTCAAAGGTTTTAATTATTGTTCTTGAGATCAATTGTATTGACCTTGCGAAATATACTTTTGACCTCTTGAATTTATTTGGATACAAACCATTTCACTTGCGTGGATGATTTGTAATTTGACGATTGTTGAGAAGAATAGATTCAATTGAGGACCTACCGGAAATCAAACGAATCTAGGTTCCATTGTTCTTAAGTTTTTAATTGAAATTCTTGAATGTTTATATTGACCTATCGGAATATATAAACTAGATAGAGTTATTAGGGTTCTAATGTTCTTATTGACCTACCGAAATATATGAACATCTTAACCCTAGCTTTTTCTGAACGAACCCAAGAATGAGATTGAATTATTTTTACATGAAATAAAAAGCATAAAGTGATAATTGTTATGATCCCCAATCCATGAATTCCTTGTCTCTTGTTATCTTTAATTTATTTATTTTGCTTTCTTAGTTTAATAATTCAACCAATCAAAACCCCCTTTTCCTTTGTTACTTTTACACTAATTAAATCAATTTCACTACAAGGAAAAACGCTTTTAGCTACGGCAAATTCCGTAGCTAAAATGAAGATTCCGTAGCTAAATCATGTTTAGAGACGGATTTGTTCCGTAGCTATTCCGTGGGTGCAGGTTTGTCGCTAAATTGGGCGTCGCTGTTTTGTAGCTGTTTTAGAGACGGACATATCTGTCTCTAAATTAGAGACAGACATGTCCGTCTCTAATTTAGAGACAGACATGTCCGTCTCTAATTTAGAGACAGACATGTCCGTCTCTAAATTAGAGACAGACATGTCCATCTCTAATTTAGAGACAGACATGTCCGTCTCTAAATTAGAGACAGATATGTCCGTCTCTAAAACAGCTACAAAACAGCGACGCTCAATTTAGCGACCAACCTGCACCCACGGATTAGCTACGGAACAAATCTGTCCCTAAACACGATTTAGAGACAGAATCTTCATTTTGGCTACAGAATTTGCCGTCTCTAAAACACATTTTCGTTGTAGTATATATATATATATATATATATATATATATATATATATATATATATATATATATATATATATATATATATATATATATATATATATATATATATATATATATATATATATATATATATATATATATATATATATATATATGAATTATAATACTACTAAAATACACTTATAAATAACCTTATATTGAAAAAATTGTCATATACATCAATTAACAATGTCAAAATACCACTTTGCTAAAATGTAATTCAAAGTCATAAAATTTCCTAAATCAAATTTTTTAAAATCAATTACAATTAATCTTTGGAAAAATAAAAGATGAACTCGGTTGAGATACTTGAGGAACTCGCAACAAATGGCAATTGCACCTCCCGTGATTGCATCCATTACAATCTTGTCTCTGTTGTTGCCGCTGACCGCAGATGCAAGTGCCCCAAGTAATTGCACCACCGATCATTGCATTCTTACGCACATTGTGTAAATGAAACATATAGTTAAAACACACGGATGCATGATGAAGGAAAACACCAAAACCTTAAACAACAACATGAAGTCCATATTTTACCACGATCCTAATACGGTTATACTTTGTTACACCACAAAATTGCATACCCCACGAAACCTTAAACAACAACATGAAGTCCATATTTTTAAACATATACAGCCTACAGGCTAGTAGAGCTCAAACAAATAAAAGTACTTATAGAAATTACGTTCCAATAATGCATATGAAAGAGGGAGGCGGATATAATTTCTTACCCCCGATAAGATCCAAACGTATATAGGACTGCATTTGCATCCTCCACCATCTGATCTGTGTACCCTCTTAATCGAGTAAGTTGCTTCACCCAATCGATTACGATCTAACATTGTAAAATAGCATAAAAAATTGTCAAAAGAAAAGTAATAGAACATCTCAGATACTATCCAAGACTTGCATAACCACAAGCTCTACTCATATTACTGCAGTCTGCATGCATTGGTGTATATACATGGAATGCATATGAATAATCAAAGA
The DNA here is from genome assembly GCA_022495995.1 of Adenophora triphylla var. japonica. Classification (NCBI taxonomy): domain Eukaryota; kingdom Viridiplantae; phylum Streptophyta; class Magnoliopsida; order Asterales; family Campanulaceae; genus Adenophora; species Adenophora triphylla. The sequence goes on from JAFEMH010000802.1 coordinate 41,567, forward strand.
GGATAGTATGAAAAAACTTAAATCCACCGAGTCCAGATATGCATCACTCATATCTTCATAAATATGTATAAAAGCACACATGCCATGTAGGGGTCAAGTGGCTCTATGGCACTGCTAAGGATAAATTCTTAGAAGGGTTTTGTAAATGATATGCCTATCACTGTATGAAGAACTGCTTTTGATGCATTAGGGAAAGTACGTTTCATTTGGGGGATGTTCTCCAATGCAATACCTTTCAAAGGGAATTCTTACTAGATGCGCTTGCCCTTGTTCTAAACACACACGAACACGCATATATAGCACAAATAAACATATAATGGTCAAGTACCCTTATAGAGGTTCTTAAGAAGGCATATTTTGAAAGTTTAACGTTTTGACACATGACTTTAGTTTCCCATAACATTATGTTTTCATTTATTCATTCACCAAGTTGAATCTACCTTTGATTGTTAAAAAGCCCATGCTAACAAGTGCTCTAAAGAAACTTGTTAATAACACATTAACAGAGAGACTTTTATCAGGAAAGTCCCCCAAAATGAGCAAGGAATATCCCAACCCAAAGCTCCAATATGATTAAGAGTGTATTTTAGTAACAAGTGAAATGCGGGCACCAACAAGTATTCTCCAATGTATATACATACACATATCCAAATATGTATATGAATGTGTGTTTTATCATTCCCTGTGCCATCAAGTGTTCATTAATTCATTATGTGGAATATTACCTATAAGCTGGGAAAATGTCAATAAGAAAATATTCTTAGTATTGTTTTCTTAACAAGTGACCTTAGGGAATGACCATCATTTTCCTTATCAGAATTTCAAGATACTAAAATTTCAAAGTCAATAATAAGGTAAAACAGAGGCTTTAAGACAACTACCTTAAGCATTCAATAACCTGAGGCAAGTCCCAGTAATAACTATCCAGTAACTAACTTTGTTAGCAGGTTTTCCCTCCACCACATGCGACCCCAAAAGAACAAAATGCACTCTTTGGAACACGACAATGCGATTCATGAATGCCTGGGGCCTTAATACAAGTCTTTACATGTTATGAAATGCAAACTACACATGCCAGCAAATCAAACGTATTAATTGTGCTAATTTGAGGAAGTAAAGCACCTATGCTATTGCTATGTATTGTGATTCAAGTACATTACGCAAATAGAAGATATTTGAGGTTGTATAAAGACGCACCCGCTTAATACGAGCAAGCACCCCCACCCTTTTATCGGCCTCCTCCTTACTTTCATAGAGTTCGGCTTCAATCAAAAACTAGTGCGCCCCAAACATTAGAGTCAAAAACAAATATGATCATATGAATAATGACCCGGACAGAAAACGGATTAAATCAACCAACCTTCTCTAAATCCTTGTTCCTCAGCAAATCAGCCTCAGATGGACCCGCAAGAAATAACGGTTTAGTAACACCGTGCTGTCTAGGCGAGAGCGCCGGGGGCGTTGATTGCAGGGTGGGAGGCGAAACAACCAAAGACTCATGACCCACCATATCTTATACTGATCAGAACAAAATTGCCAACAAAAGAGCAATAGATAGAGATAAAAAAAAAAAGTAAAAGCACTTCAAATTAAACAGAACCCTAAACTAAACTGCGAAGAACTCATAACTAAAAATTCGAAATATGCAAATGACAGATGCAAATCAACACACACAAACACGAAGAAGAGAGAAGCGTCTTTGGAGAGGGCAAGAAAACTAGGTTTAGCCATCTGACCACGGCCAATTTTGGCGGATTTACCCCAGACACCGTGAGTCTTGGAAACACGGATCGACATTACAACCTTCTGTTTGGTTCCTTCGATTGCAGCCTCGCACTCTCGTCTGAGCTCACAACCACTTGGAAGGATGGGCGGAGGGCCGAGGAGGCAGCAGAAGAAGAAGCGTCAAGCCGGCGGCTATGCAACGAGTGGCGGATCGGGCTTTGGAGAGAGCTTTGAGCTTTGAGAAGGGTTTCACAAGAGGGGAGAGAGAGAAGCGTAAGAGATTATGTTTAATTTAAGAGCGAGGCACGGAGGAGCGCGAAAGTTAAAATATTTGAGAGAGGAATGGGCGGGAATTGAAAAAAAATTGGGGACGGGTTAATTGCCGAGGCGCCAGCCTCATGGTGGTGATGCGGCAGCCTCAAATTGGCATTTCACAGAGGAAGATTCTGGTGGTGATGCGGCAGCCTCATCTTTATCCAGGCGGCCGCTTCACCTTGGCCAAAATGGAGGGGCGGTAGAAGAGAGGGTGAGGCGTGGTGGGGAGGCTTGGGTTGAGAGAAATGGAAAAGAGAGAGACAGTGTGTGTGTATGTGTGTGTTTTGTTTTTAGAGAGAGATATTGGTGAATAATAATTAGTAAAAATAGTTACAAAAAACATAAAAAAATGAAAATAATTAAGAAAAAATATTTATTATTTATTTTAAACTTAACTTTTAAAAAAGTTAAAAAAGTTAAGTTTTATTTTTTCAAAATTCATAACTTTTTATATAACTTTTTGCAAAAAATGTATCTAGTAAACAAAAGTTTAAAATATTCTTCTTTATCCAAAAAAAAAATTGAAAAAAAAAGTTAGTATACAGTATACAAATTAACAAAAACTGTTAAAAAGTTAACTTTTAAAAAAAATTGTTAAAAAGTTAATTTTTTTATTCAAAAACCGTTAAAAAATTAAAAGGGTAAGGTTGGTTGTCCGTCTCTTTGTAATATTTTTTATTGACTAAAAAATAATATTTTAGCCTTTGTTAATTAGTGGTTTTTTTTACAAAAAGGTATATAAAAAAAGATAGAAAAAAACTAAACAAATGAAAGTATATAGAAGAAAAGTCAAAAGAGGGACGGACTACCCTATATTTATTTTTTATTTATTTTTAATTTTTTATTGACTAGAAAATAATATTTTAGCCTTTGTTAATTAGTGGTTTTTTTTTACAAAAGTTATATAAAAAAAGATAGAAAAAAACTAAACAAATGAAAGTATATAGAAGAAAAGTCAAAAGAGGGACGGACTATCCTATATTTAGTTTTTATTTTTTTTAAAATTTTTTATTGACTATAAAATAATATTTTAGCCTTTGTTAATTAGTGGTTTTTTTTACAAAAAGTTATATAAAAAAAGATAGAAAAAAACTAAAAAAAATGAAAGTATATAGAAGAAAAGTCAAAAGAGGGATGGACTACCCTATATTTATTTTTTATATTTTTTATTGACTAAAAAATAATATTTTAGCATTTGTTAATTAGTGGTTTTTTTACAAAAAGGTATATAAAAAAAGATAGAAAAAAACAAAACAAATGAAAGTATACAGAAGAAAAGTCAAAAGAAGGACGGACTACCCTATATTTATTTTTTATTTATTTATTAATTTTTTATTGACTAGAAAATAATATTTTAGCCTTTGTTAATTAGTGGTTTTTTTACAAAAAGTTATATAAAAAAAGATAGAAAAAAATTAAACAAATGAAAGTATATAGAAGAAAAGTCAAAAGAGGGACGGACTACCCTATATTTATTTTTTATTTTTTAAAAAAAAATTTATTGACTAAAAAATAATATTTTAGCCTTTGTTAATTAGTGGTTTTTTTTTACAAAAAGGTATATAAAAAAAGATAGAAAAAAACTAAACAAATGAAATTATATAAAAGAAAAGTCAAAAGAGGGACGGACTACCCTATATTTATTTTTTGATGTAATTTTAAGTAATAACTGACATTTTTCATCTTTCCTTAAATCATATACCCTATACTCTAAACCCTATACCCTAAACCCTATACCCTAAACCCTAAACCTTATACCCTATACCCTATACCCTAAACCCAAAGCCCTGAACCCTAAACCCTAAGCCCTAAACTCTATCCACTATACCCTAAACCTTATACTCTAAACCCTAAACCCTATACCCTAAATCCTAAACCCTATACCCTAAACCCTAAACCTTATACCCTATAACCTATACCTTATACCATATACCCTATACCCTAAACCCAAAGCCCTGAACCCTAAGCCCTAAACTCTATCCACTATACCCTAAATCTTATACTCTAAACCTTATACCCTAAACCCTATACCCTAAACCCTAAACCCTATACCCTAAACCCTAAACATTATACCCTATACCCTATACCTTATACCCTATACCCTATACCCTAAACCCAAAGCCCTGAACCCTAAGCCCTAAACTCTATCCACTATACCCTAATCCTTATACTCTAAACCCTATACCCTAAACCCTATACCTTAAACCCTAAACCATATACCCTAAACCCTAAACCTTATACCCTATACTCTATACCCTAAACCCAAAGCCCTGACCCTAAACTCTAAGCCCTAAACTCTAACCACTATACCCTAAACCTTATACCATATACCCTAAACTCTAAGCCCTAGACCCTATACCTTATACCCTAAACCATAAACCCTAAACCCTAAACCTTATACCTTGTTAGGGTAGCTAAACCCTAAATCATATACATATACATTATACCCTAAACTTTAAGCCCTAGATCCTATACCTTATACCCTAAACCCTATACCCTAAACCTTATACATTATACCCTATAATCTAAACCCTAAATCATATACCCTATAACCTAAACCTTATACCCTAAACCCTAAATTAGAGACGGATTAAAATCCGTCTCTGATTTAGAGACAGATTCAACATCCGTCTCCAAAGTTTAGAGACGGATTCTGAATCTGTCTCTAATTTAGAGACGGATTTTGAAGCTGTCTCTATATTAGAGACGGATACAAAAATCTGTCTCTAAACATTGGAGACGGATGTTGAATCTGTCTCTAAATTAGAGACGGATTTTGAATCTGTCTCTAAATTAGAGACGGATTATGTATCTGTCTCTGATTTAGAGACGAGTGCTAAATCTGTCTCTAAACTTTTAGAGACAGCTGTTTAATCTGTCTCTAATTTAGAGACGGATTAAAATCTGTCTCTGATTTAGAGACAGATTCAACATCCGTCTCCAACGTTTAGAGACGAAATCTGAATCCGTCTCTAATTTAGAAACGGAATCAGAATCCGTCTCTGATTTAGAGACGGATTCAGATTCCGTCTCTGATTTAGAGACGGAATCAGAATCCGTCTCTGAATTAGAGACGAAATCAGAATCTGTCTCTGAACTAGAGACGAATTCAGATTCCGTCTCTGAACTAGAGACGGATTCTGATTCCGTCTCTAATTCAGAGACGGAATCAGAATCCGTCTCTAAATTAGAGACGGAATCAGAATCCGTCTCTAATTTTTGGTTCTGTCTCTAATCTGTCGCCAAATTAGCTACAGACTCCGTTCGTAGCTAATTTTCCGTCTCTAATTCCGATTTTCCTTGTAGTGTTTGTTCCCCACACACATATCTCTGTGAATTCGACCATTGTTTGTGCATACTACTACAAGGGTAGCTAGCACACTTGCTAGGTATTTTTATTACAAGAGGATTTTTATCCATCACCAGATCCCTATGCGGAATGTTATATATGGTGTACAACGACCTACCCCAAGCTACCAAGTTAGCTTCTTGAGTGATCCCCATGTCTCGCAGTCAGTAGGCGAACACCAACCTTCGCTATCCTATAACGCATGGAGACCAAATTTCTATCATACCACTGAATATCCTCTGCATCATGCAATTGCACATGCCATGTATATATCTTTGTTAAACGTACTTTGTATCTCTACTTCACATATTATGCACGAAATTTTCCCTACACAAAATTTATAGCGAAAATACTATGCACGTTGTTGTACGTACTCTGCACACAAGTTGCTGGCGGTCCACACCAATCAAGGCCTAGAAACTTATTTTGTTTTTTCTTTTCATGACTTTCATATCTCTAGATTCATTGCCCAAATTTGATCCCATCGAAATTTCAGGTCGATCTATCTCAACCCATCTTCGCTGTCTCCACCAAATCCTCAATAACACCAGATCCACCTAGATCTCATTAGTCCTAACCCCGCATAGATCTTTGAAAACTTGATCTTGAATTTGTGTCCCAATACTGACTAAATTTTTGCAACCCTGATCTGAATCCTTCAATCTAATTCCATCCAAAATTATGTAATCCTGGTCCTATTTTGATCTTTACAATTGAACCATCTGGATCCAGGAAATCTTGATCTTTGATCCCTGCAGCCCTTGTTCAATCAATTTCAGCCCTTGTTCAATCAATTTCAAGCAACCCTGGTCTTCTAACAGAAGCTCTTGATACCACTTGTTGGGGAATTGTGATCTTCGAGCAGTATTTGTTACATACCAAGTGTACAAGAAAGAGATAACATGCATGCAACATTCATATGAAAAGTAATAAAAGACAAGAACACAAGATTTGTTCACCCAATTCATCCCACAAGTGAAACATCAGGGGCACTACCAAGCAAGAATATTCACTAATATCAGTAATTTGTTTTGTTACAATCAAACCACGATCTATCAACGTAATCATCACTCCCTTTATGTAAACACACGCCACCCATATATCCCCTACACATATCATAGTCCATCCATTGAATGCCCATAAGGGCACCCCAAACACCTACCAATGCGTTTAACTTTCTTTGTGTATCTTATAGATTATCTCTAGCTAATTTTCCTAGCACACTCGTTTATTATCGTCTCTTTGGCTAAAATATGATATAAAACAAGTCAGATAAAAATAAGGATACCAATTTGCTTTAGAATTTCGGCCCAATCAATGTTTTGCATGTTGTGCACGATCGTGTGCAGGCACTGACACGTTCATGCAAACATTGTCGAACATGTTGTCTGCTGAAATCCTATGTGCATGGCTGTGTGCATCCCAATGCACGGTCGTGCAAACGCACATAGGCCAGAAATTCTCTTTTGCACTTCTAGTCTATTAGTTTTCTAATTTGCCTACATTCCCAACTGACAATAGTCGACAACGACAATGGTGGGAGCCATATGTGTTTTTATCCTTTTTCGCCGATTAACTCCATTGAGACACCCATTAAATATGAAGAGTAGGTGCTGGTTATGTGTTATCACAAGATCAAATTCCAATAAATTTCTAACGGGGTGTTTTTCTATAAATGGCACACTTAAGCTGAAGTATTGGGGATACTTAAATATGACGGTTGTGCCTCTCAATTTTAGTCAAATGAGGGATATGTGTTAACATTGATTTCTTATACGAGTAGGTCTGCTGAGAAACGCGTTTCTCCATAAGTTATGGAGAAACGTGTTTTTCCAAATGTTCTGGATATCAGTTTCAAAGGTTCTGGATATTCAGAAACTTACAAAATGATATCCAGAAACTTACAAAATGATATCCAGAAATTACAAAATGATATCCAGAAACTTACAAAATGATATCCAGAAATTACAAAATGATATCCAGAAATTACAAAATGATATCCAGAAATTACATAATGATATCCAGAACTTACAAAATGATATCCAAACCTACAAAATGATATCCGAGAAACATTTAATAAATTTACGGATATCCTTTCAAAGGATTTCGATATCCGAAAACTTACAAAATGATATCCAGAAACATTTAATAAATTTCTGGATATCCTTTCAAAAGGTTCTGGATATCCTTTCAAAAGGTTCTGGATATCCAGAACCTAATCGAGCCCAAAAGAATTTCGGCTCCAGATCACCAAATTGAGCATGAATCGTCATTACCAAAAGAATTTCATTTCACCAAATCGAGCCCTAACTCATAATTACGAAAAACCAAGCAACACAGAATCAAACCCACATGCCATGATCCAATCTCTTTGACCCGATTAACTGAATCCCATTAACTATCTTCAAAATCTGAACAACGATCCAATCTTGGTAAAAATGAAGCGAGATCGAGAACTCGAGGAAGGACAACAAGCTCAGAGCTCTATTTCAATGGCGGGTGCGGATTCATCATTCGTCGGGAAACAAATGTGGAGCGATGAACCGGATTCAGGCGGAATGGACGAGCTTCTAGAAGCTTTGGGTTACAAAGTTCGGTCGTCGGACATGGCTGACGTTGTACAGAAGCTAGAACAGCTTGAGATGGTGAGATGGTGATGGGGACAACGATGGAGGATGAATTCCACCAAAATACTCCCGTAAAAAGAAAAAATGAAGACGGATTAGAGGAGAAGCCGGAATTGCGTCTAGAGAGAGATTAGAGAGAGAGTGAGCGTTGTGTCTGTTGTGTTGTGTCTGTCTAGACGTAAAGAAATATAGGGAGCGACGGGAACGATGAAAAAAACTCGTTTCTCCATAAATTATAGAGAAACGCGTTTCTTCCTAGATTTTGGCATCTTATACAATTCAATACATGTATATAATAATTACAAGTATCAAAAAGTTCGAATTTAGGGTTTATGAGTGTGTCATTATAAATATCATTCTTATAAAATGAAAATGTTTTAATACTTCTTTATTTAATAATACTCAGACATCTTAATCCTGATGTTCAGAACAAAAAATGTAATTTTTAGTGAAAGAAAGAAAGTTTAATTGTATTTATAATAGATAATATAGTAAGACATAATTGCTTTTTAAAAAAAAAAAAAGAAATGTTATGGTTGGGCAGCTGGCCATCTAGTTACTCCGCTTGTGCGTGTTAACACTTATTTTTGTGATGTCATCTTAATGACAAAGCCATGTTAATTAATTACAAATAGTTAGAGACAAAAAGTCGTACCATTATTATTTATTATATCTTATTCATTAAATGATAAGTCCTCAAATTTAATACTCCTAATTATTAATGTCTTATAATATGAGTTCACACCTTTTTTTTTTTTTAATTTAAATTCTTGACCTGAAACATGTTCATTAATTACAAGCATTGGATTCCTTTTTAGTTTCTGAGCCCAAAGAAACAGTCATTAAAGATATACTTGTAAAATAATTTTAACGATGTAGAAACAAGTAACATTTGGTTTATAAGATATGATCTTTTTTTATCTTAAATTGTTGACTTTTATTAGTAAAAACTCATATATATTCTAGTTATACACTTTAAAATTTTTATTTTTGCAGATATAAAATTTTAAAAAATAGTATAATATATTTTCGAATCAAAAAATTATTCCCTCCCTACCAATTGAAACTATACATTTATTAAAATTGGGTGTCCCACTTGATAGTAAAAAAATATTGTTTCTTAATTTTTGTGTCCAATTCAAAATATGTAGTTTGAATCGGTTAAGAGAGAGTATTCATTTTGGGAAAAACATTCAATTTGAGAATTTGAGACGTAGAAATTACTTTGAGAATACACCGTAACTAGGTTTTTTTTTTTTTTACTTTGAAGGAAGATGTATTTGTAAACTGAGTTTCAAGAAGAGAACTCAAATATCAATTCTAAATTAATACGTAAATATTTAAAAGTGTATTACTGCTCTTGAAATATTGTACAACAAACATCATTTAATTATACCCTCAGTCTACACCAAATCTAACTTATTTTCTATCGACATAATGATTGTGAGAGGTCGTTCGATTGACTTGCCCTCAAAAAAAGAAAAGACTATGAACAATCGTTGGTTGGAGTTAATAAGACAAAGTAAGAAAAGAAACAGAAAAAAGAAATAAAACTCAGCAATCAAAGCCAACCATTCGATCAACCAACCATTGCTCTTCCTATTCTCCACTCCTCTCCATCTAATTCAACCAAATGTCTAAATATCAATGATTAATTTGTTTAAACTTTTAATTATTATTTTTAAATATAGTTCTATAATAGCTAAAAAATATATTTATTTTTACTTAAATAAAAAAAATTACCAAATTTTATTTTTCATTCTCTATAGATAAATACTAATTTTGAAAAAAAAATCACAAAAAGTTTAGAGATAATTTGATTGAGCACATTTGACAAGAATTCAGTGATAATAATTAAATATGTACTTTTCATTTCATTTCATGTATTGTAATTTTATTTACGACATGTATTTGTAGTAAATTTAGTTTATCTCAAGTTTAATTTCAATGTTGGAAGATATTTTTAATTACATGTTAATTTTTGTGTGCAATAATTATAATTTAGTGGTTAAATATATTTTTATTAATTTATAGCCAAATTAGAAAAATAATGATATTTAGTATTGATAATATATAATAAATTAAATAAAAATTAATTTAAAGAGATATTGTGAGTTTGTTGGGTTGGGTTGAGTTGCTAATGGATGACAAAAAAGCAGAAGTTAGGTTGTAGATGTAAATTGAATAGGTGGAGGATAGAGAAATAATATTTAATTGTTGAGTTAGATTGGGTTAGATTGCTGATAAAAATAATCTAAAATATCTTAGAATACCCGTAATTATGATTATATATTTTTTAAATTATGTACAATACTACTTTCTACGTTACAAAATAAATAATTTTTTTAAAGATTATTTTTAGTTAAGGGTTTTATTAAAAAATGATTATTTATTTTGAAAGGGATCATAAAATAAAGATACGGGTATATTAAGAAATTTTACGGGTGTGTTTACATTAATAGAGTCTATACAAAATTGTATTTTGTATTATGCACTAAAGTCAGACTAAAGATTTGCAAGCTTATTTTATACCATAATATACTGAATAGAATAACATCCCAACTATAATCAGAAGAAAAAATGGAATATAATATTTAAACATAGAAAATAATGAATTTTATTTCGGTTGGGTGAAATTATAAAAAATTTAATTAATATATTTTTTTAAGGAAATTAATAGTTTTTCATAACATGATTTTATTTGACGCGAAAAAATTGACAATTTTGACAAAGCATATTCTTTCTATTGCAGAATAATTGTTTCAGACATCATCATGAAATATCGAAATTTATTTATTTCTAAAACTAGCTACTAACATAAGCTAGAAACAACCTCCATCAACAAGAGGCCATTTTGACCTAACTAGAAATAGGCATATTCAAACGGTCCCAAGCTGGTGTTTTCCAATGGCAGTGTAGTTCAATTCCTGGCAGTTGGAATGCTTTCTGCCCTCACATCGACCAACATAGGCCATCCATTCAAAAAAAAAATTGAAGATAGGACGTTGGATGCAATGGACTGCCTGCAGTCCACTGACACATCTTCTTAGTAAAATTTAATTTGTTGCCGAGCAAAAAAAAAATTAAAAATATTCTAAACATAAATCCATCAATGTTCATATGACCATAAAAACTCCTCAGCTTCAATAGGAGAAGGTGGACAGAAAAACTCCGTTACCAAAGGCGCCATGTACTCATCATATCTCAAAAATGGATCCTTCCAAAAACTATCACTCGTCTCAACAAATGACCCGGATGAAGCCACACTATCGTCCAGAATCCAGTCAAAATTTAAGCAATTTGAGGCCGAGGGCGAAGAAGTAAAAGAATAGTCGAAATCAGTTCCATAATCTGAGCTCCAAGAAGTTGACTCAGCTCTAGAATTTGATGACTTAAAGGAAGCTTCAGGTGTTGACTTTTTATGATCTTGACTAACATTGATCTTGGGAGTTTCATTACTAGATTCATCCTTTAGGATTACTTGATTTTGTTTAGGGCGGTTTTTCAGATGACTATGCCAGTGATTCTTTATTTCGTTGTCACTTCTTCCCGGTAATTTCTTAGAAATGGCTGACCATCTACAATAGAAAACATATGCAAGATATGAGTTCAATTAATTTGATCTATAAAGGGCTTAATTGAAAATAAACATTGAAATATATTTTCTTAGCTGATTAAACCTACTTGTTTCCAAGTTCTTCATGTAATTTGATAATTAGATCATCTTCTTTTTCGGTGTAGTTTCCGATCTTCACATTCGGTCTAAGATAATTAACCCAACGAAGTCTGCAACTTTTCCCACATCTTGATAGACCTGCAAAAGAATATACTATGATCAGCTGGCGCAAATATTGAGTATAACCATGATAGAAAATAACGTGCGCACACACACACACTCAAATATCACAATTATGATCGTACCAGCATACTTGGGAAGCTCACGCCAATTCCAGTGACCGTATCGTGTAACGTATTTTCTCAATTTGTTATCTTCTTCTTCGCTCCATGCCCCTTTCTTCACTCCATTTTTGTCAATCTTTGGTGCTTTTACCATTTTCCTGATTTTGTTTTTACGTTTCAGATATTTCTTTCTGTTGTCTTCTTTATGGAATTATGACTTTCCACTCATATGTAAAACTCTTATATATAGGTGACAAATTAAAACATGTGTGAATTAGGGTTTAATTATTCAATGTGGAAAGAGTGAGTCATCACTTTTGCACCTTCAAGGATGGTCTTTTTTAGAAGGTTCCATGAAAGGTACTTATAGATGTGTAGAAATTAGTATAAAAGGAGAGAGAGAGAGAGAGAGAGAGAGAGAGAGAGAGAGAGAGAGAGAGAGAGAGTAAAAGGGATTAACTAGACATTTCTATTGTCCTGCCAAGTGTAGAAATATACCTCTTCCGTTTTAATTTTTTTTTTATTTTTATAAAAAACGATTTGAATATTAATTGTAAAACATTTTTAACATAATAATTTTTAAACAAATTTTTGATAACATATACTACCTCCGTCCCACGTGAATGGAGACCAAAAATAAAATAGGAGAGAAAATAAGTGTGAGGAATAATAATTTAATTGGTGTTGTTAGTATAAAAGTAAAGTAGCAGAGAGATCAATAAGTGAAAGGAATAGTGTATTGCCATTTCAGACAGTCTTCACTAACGTAATTCGAACTAAAAAAGAAATATGCATTCGCTAACATGGACGTAAGGAGTATAATATATATATATATATATATATATATATATATATATATATATATATATATATATATATATATATATATATATATATATATATATATATATATATATATAGTTGGAAATGGGTTTTAGAAATAAGGTTTGACCAAGTTTTGACCCAATTTTCAAATAGGTTTCATTTATTAATTAATGAAATAAGTTACAAAATTATAATCTACATTTGTTGTAGATTAAGAAAATACATTTATTTACTCAAAACCATTTCCGGGTGAATGAGAAATTAATGGCTAAAGATTGTAACTTGAAATGGGAAAATGAAGAGTTTATGGGATATGAAAGAGTTATCCCACATTGCTTAGAGATAGAAAGTAAAGCAAGTTTATAAGTGGATGCAAACAAGGAGGAGGCATCAAGTTGTTCCTCCTTGGGCCAACCTAGGTGGATCATTGGGCCAACCATGCAAGGTGCAGCCCAATTGTGCCAGTTTTATACTAGCTCAATTTGGACCACACCCGCGAAGCGCGCGAAGCGCGCGAAGGGCGGAATGGGCGGTTTAGGGCGCACTTCGCACGTGCGCATCGTCGCTAGGAGCTATTGGAGCCTTTGATTTTTAGCAAATCAATCAAGGTTCGTGGCTCGGGTGCAGTAGTTCGGTTAAGCTTGGCTCTGACCGACTGGGCCAGGGCAATGCGGTGTATGGTGCGGTTGGGCCTTGGCCCATTCGGATTGGGCTGGGCGGTTCAGTCTGCAGGTCGGACCGTGGATGCAGTCTGCCCCGAAGGGTGCAAGCCGATTCGATGAACCAGTCGAGGGTTGGAATGGTTCATAGTTCAAAGAGGTGTGGCAGATCCAGCAGATCTGAGCCCTTCACCAGAATCTGATCTGACGGCCCAGAATCCACCAGTTACCAATAGTGCCTATTCCCAAAAGGCACCCCAACTCTTCATTATCTATAAATAGTCCCCTGCAGTTTGTCAATCATTCATTCCATCTTTCAGTGAGTAAGCATTCAATAGTAATTAGAGAGAGAAAGCATATTGAAGCATATAATATTCCTTTCAAGTCCAGAAGTTCCAAACAGTTAGTTTGTTCGCCGAAGTCGTTAGTTTGAAGTGCTTCAACTAACGATTGTAAAGTCGATGCATCTTACGAGAAGATTGTCATGCCGTTAGCACCGGTGCGGGCAATTACTTCTTACGGAGATTGTGTCTAACACAAGCCTCGACTCTTTGCATTCCCGGTTTAATTCAGTTTTTCCGGTTTTCATTTCTTTTCCCGGTTTTATTATTTTCAGTTATTTTCTTAAAGAAAGCCTTTTCGAATTTCCGTTATATTTTCCTAACAATCGTAAGAAGTAATTTACGTTTTCTTAAGGAAATGTCGACTGAAAATAAAACCTCTCAGTTGTTCGAGGTTACCCACCCTCATCTGACAAATGCAACGAACTATTGTTGTGCCCGCTCCGGTTCGTAATTATCCAAAGACTTAGCAAGAAAACAACGAAGTTCGAAGGTGCGGATTTCAAAAACTGGCAACAAGAGATGTTGTACCTCCTAACCAACCTCGGTTTAAAGATGTTCATTGAACAAGGTATCCCCGCTAGTCAGGATGATGATTCAGATCCGCAAGGACGGATAGCTACAGAGGCATGGAATCATGGAAATCTCATATGTAAAATGTACATATTGAGTGGGCTAAGTAAAGCCATATATCGAGAGTCTTGTCTCGTGGAGACGACAAGGAGTTGTGGAACTCATTGGAACGGGTCTACAAGAGTCAAGAGACCAACTCCAGAAATCAAGCCACCATTATTGAAAGGCTGAATGGGCTTGATTTAGAAGCAATGGTGTGTGAAACCGTTGAAGCCACCTTAGCAAATTTCGAAGACACCAGTAATAAATGGTAGATAGACACTGGAGCTACCCGCCATATATGTGGTAATAGATTTTGCTTTTCGTCATACACTCCTATCAGTGGAAACAAAGTGTATATGGGAAACGGTGTCACTTCCAACATCATGGGATTTGGAAAGGTTATACTGAAGATGTCTTCAGGCAAAGAGCTAACTCTCAAGGATGTGCTGCATGTCCCAGACATTCGCAAGAACCTGGTTTCCGGATCTGTAAGTACCCCAATCTGGATCACCCCCTTTCAAACACACGGGAAACACCGCAGACTCATCAACGCAGTCTCGGAGACCTCTGGCACTCAAAACACCTCCCTCTTCTCTCTTCCTCCCTTAGCCTTCTGGCTCCCCTCTAAGTCCTCTCGAGGCACTCCCGGCCCCTTTCGGATCCTTCCGAGGCCTTCCGAGCTCCCTTGTGGTGCTCCGAAGCCTCCCCGAGCGCTCCCGAGACGCTCCCGCGCTGCCCCGAGGCACTCTCGAGGTACTCTGAGGCCCCTCGTGGTACTCCGAGGCCTTGCCTGGTCTTTCCACGGTCTCCCGGCTCTTTCCGAGTCAAACCGACGATCCCAAACCACGCCGAAACTCTGCCCGAGTGACTCCTGCCACCACAACGCACGCCGAACCTCTGGCCGAGTGATCCCGACGATCCCCACGCACGCCGAAACTCTGCCCGAGTGACTCCTGCCACCACAACGCACGCCGAAACTCTGTCCGCGGACAACCGGCATCTCCCAAAGCAATCTCGATCCGTACCGGAACGTTACTCCGACCTCAAACATCATTCCCCAGCGGAAGACAGACGCGAACCAACATTGGTAAGGCTTCCTTCCATTACTATTTCAATACATTTTCATACATAGCATACAATGTAGACATCCGATACAAAGATGCATTTTTAAAAGCACACACACACACACACACACAACATTTAAAGGATATTAGGGGTATCCGAAAGACTCGTTTTACGAGGCTACTCGGGTGAGCTCTAATATTCTAATATTCTCTTTCCGAGGAGTCATCTGACCTCCGAACTCAAAATCTCATCACACAAAAAACAGTTTAAAATTATCTTTAAACTGATGCCCTTTTTCAATGTTTTGGGCTTAATAAAAACGGCGTGGCGACTCTACAAAACAAAAACGGCGAGACACATCGCTCCAACGCGAAAGATGCCGTATGCCGGCGCGAACGCGCCGCTCTCGGATCCTGGGTAATTTCGGTTGGCGACTCCATTGGGGAAAATTTTGTTTAAAAACTTTTAAACAAAACAAAAGATTTTTAAAAAAATAATGATGAGGGTCAAACTTTCATTTTACCCCTTCCTTTAAGCTTATGTGTGTGTGCACGTGCTTCGTTTTTATTTTACAAAAAAAATAAAAATAAAAAATGCATCAATATACATCTACGTGCATACATTTAAAATTCTTCAAAAACTTCTATTTTACTCGGAAAAAGAATTTTAGAGACCGCACACTACGCGCACTTCTTGCCTCGGTTACACCGCACACTACTCACACTGCTTTGCCTCGGTTACACCGCACGCTACGCGCACTGCCGCCTCGGATACAGCTGCACACTGACAACCCTTAACCCGGAGTGGTCTCGGTTGCGATCCGTTAGGTCTTCCTAGGCCTCTTGGACGCGCACGGATCATTCCAAACATCCCATCCTAGCCAAGCGTCAACCCCGCACGTTTGAGTCTTGAGTCACACTCTGTCCGGACTCGGTTGGTTTTTACCTACCAGTGTCATACGGCACTGGATACATATACCATGCCGCCATTTTCGAGTCAAGGCTCGGAACTCAAGATCCCTTGCGCAAGCAAAGTGATGAAAGGTCATGCTAAAATCTTGACCTGATCTTGATTTCCGAAGCTACACCCAGACGATGTTCCGTCCCAGATATACATCCATGCTCGCATGACACCATGTCATCACGCCTTTGATACGTCGCCCATGACAATATGACCCGGCCAACGCCTAACGTCACGGATCCCTTGCGCAAGCAAGGTAAAGAGAAGGTCATGCCGAACTCTTGACACGATCTTGACTTAGTGGCCGGCTCGGTTCACTATTCACATGGCTAACGCATCAAAACGAACATGACAGCTCGGTCCTTAGGTTCGATTTTCTTTTAGGCCGGTGGAAACCGCTTGCACTATAGGACCCTCGCCCGGGGCCGCCCACCCCGGGATGTCGAAATACGGGTGCAAAACGAGGGGCTTATAGCCGCACGTATGGTCTCCATCGACCCAGATCTAGCATAGTTGCGAAAAGAAGAGCAATCTTTTCCAACCTACCTAGGATTACGAGAAAACATGTTTTAAGTAAATTAAAACAACAAAAAAAATCGTAAAATAAAAGAAACGAAACCGCATGCCACGTGAGCTTTCCCCTTTTATCCCGTTAGGCCATTCCCGTGTCTAAACCTTGCCCATCACCCCTCCGGCTAACGAGTGGTCGAGAGTACCGGGAACCCGTCTCCCGATGTCAAAACAACAAGGTCCTACCCACCTCGTCACCAGACAGTCCGTCAATTCCCCACGGCCAAGTCGGTGGATAACAACGATGAGAACGGGACCTTACCCCCAAGAAATTTCCCAACACTGGAAGAAGTTTGGCAAGTCCTCATGGCTATTGAGAAACGTCAAGGTGAGCAACAAGCCTGGATCGAAGGTGCCATGCACCACTTCGGAACCTTAGCCACCCAACTACCCAGGGCTTCCCAAGCCATGGCTTGCTCCTACGGCCTCTAACATCTCTCATTGTCTCCCGTAAGTCAACCTGTTACCCTCGTACGAGCCATGCGGTTATGACGTAAGGCCACAAGACCTTCCGGAGGAAAGCTTGCCCATCCAGCCTCCCGAGGTCCCGGTACCACCGCCGAACAACGAACACATCGGTGGGACGTCTGCGATTGCGGTGCTTGTCACGGAAATGGAATTCCAGGATGCAATGAACGAGGGCCGTCCTCGACGAAAGAAGAAGCTATCTTCTCAACAAAAACTGAAAAAGAGGTATGAATCTGGTGATCCCACGGTCGGAACCCTTGGAGAACCCTCGGGAAAGTTTGACTACTACGTCATCTACTCCAAGAAGCCTAGCTACGCACAAGGCCATGGCAATGTACGCTCCATGATCGAGTGGGACGAGCTTCGCACCGCCACCGAAGGCCCGAAGGTCCGTATAATCCAACCCCTGTCTTGGGAAGATCTCAAAGCCACTATTGATGCTTCGTAAAGGCTATGACAGTGAACGAATTTAAATGCGCGAGTGGCCTTACGCCAATCAGGCTCCTCCCACTAGAGAAATAGGAGAGACAAGCAAAACCATAAGTCCAGAGGTGAATGTTCGACACGTTCCGGTCAAATCCCAGTGAATCCTCCACGGACAGACAAAAGGCCACCATACCGAGCCACGAGCCGAAAAGGGACCCTACGCCAAAGAAGTCAAACCTTGGACCCAAAGGTGAAGATCCTGTCTTGACACGGCTCAAGCGCACTCAGCTAACATCTCGCTCCGGTCCTTACTCACTTCATCTTACCCGCACAAGCTCAAGTTAGAAGAAAGCCCGGCCCGGACCATGGTTCCCATCACAAAGTGACACCCGATGAAAGCGTCGGATGATTGGCAACGTCAATTACAAAGCAATATCATCACCTTCACGAGCTCGACCTTCCAAAATTTGGGGCGACCATAACGAGCCTCTCTACATATGCTTCAACCGGACGAGCGTCGTCTCCCACGAGTGTTGGTAGATGGGGATCATCCATGAACGTCCTTCCAGCCAAAATGATGGATTTGCTAGGGATCAAAGCAACCGATCTAAAACCCTCGACTCAGGCAATCAAGGCATACGACTCAACATCCCGCCCAGCCTTGGGAATAGCCACCTTGAACTTGTGGTTCGGAAAACAAATGGTCCCGACAGACTTCCAAGTCATCGACATCCCGATCACCTTCACTGCCATTTTGGGACGCCCTTGGCTACATCGGATCAATGGGGTGGCATCCACTCTCCATCGGTGCGTAAAGTTCGTCCAAGGAACAGATCTGACCATCATCTACGGCGACAAAGCATAGTCACACGAAAGGACCGACACCAACGGCGTCCCGGTTTAAAGATCAAACACGATGATGACGGCATGATGCTCATGGGGTTCACCATCGAGAGCCCAAAGGCCCAAGTGTGTGCCACATAGATTTGCCTTTGATTTGGGACAAGATTCCTCCCCGATGAAAATGATGAAGCACATGAACTACATCCCAGGGGCTCGGTTTGGGAAAACGCCATCGTGGCACTCAACGGATCATCAATATCAAAGAACAATACCTTGCACGGCCCGGGATACTCTCCTACTCCCGAACACATTGCGGAGGACAAGCGAGCTGCACGAAACACTCCACGTATAACAAAAGAGGCTTGCACGTCATCTCCGATCTTCGTCCTTACGGCTTCGACATGACCAAGTACTTCACAAAGAAGGCCAGCAACTTGGAAGAAGATCCGAGAAAAGGAACAGAGCCGATCGGTGCCAAACAAAGGCGGCCGACAACCATGGACAAGCTCCGGCGAGTAACCTGGCAAGATTCGGAGGCCTCAAGCCAAATCCTGTCCGAAGAGCATTCCTCGACACACCGCCCTGCCGGGATCCACAACCACCACTATTCACAATGAATTTTGGTTCGGGAAAACCCCCTCTTTGGCGTAAGAACTCGAAAAACTCTCTGTCAACACTCCCGCCTTCAACAAGCGGGACGAGTGCATTCGAGCTAGTAATGCCCAAGACAAAAGCAAGAGACTCCGCAGACGATGCTTGGGACGAACCACTGCTCCACCTCGCTCTTCAAAGAAGAAATCGTGATGCCGTATCTAATCGATTTTGTTTCGATAACTCGTGATAGCAATGATCGGGAACGGTGACATAAAGCCCTTCAAGCCCCATCTCCTATCAAGCTCATTGCCACTCAATAACCGGGCCACTTTCTCCGGACCAGCTGCCCGGCCAAAAGGACATGATCGAACAACTTGGTCTCGACCCCTCGAGTCCTAGAGTCTAGTGTCAAAACTCATCCCGAGTCCATTAGCTTTGAATTTGAGCTCTCGAGTCATCGATGGCCTCACGCCGTAAGATTACGAACTCATTGCCAATAATGTATTCCCGTATGCTCTTAATGAATGCTTCGATCTTTCCGAGTATCCTCTCATTGCATCTTTAACAACCGATAAATTAACTAACACACAAACAGTTAATAACGATTCACTTGATAAAGAAGCGGACACATTAAACGAACAATACATTAAGCACATCTTTAAGCATGTTGTCAAACGAGAGAAAAACCGGGCCCAAGCCGCCGAGGAGGTTTTAACCAAAGTGAATTTGGGAACTGGCGAAGAGCCAAAAGAGACGCAAATCGGAAGTTTCTTCACCGGCACAGAGCAAGACGCATTGATCGCACCGCTCAAAGAGTTCGTGGACGTGTTCGCTTGGTCTTACCGAGACATGCCCGGATTAGACCCTAACATTGTAGAGCACCGGATCCCTTTGAATCCACGAGGCTAAGCCCATCAAGCAAAAGCTACGCCGAATCAAGCCGGAATGGTCTTTACAAGTCAAAGAGGAGATCGAAAAATGCTCCGCGTCGGCTTCATCAGTGGTAATCGAGTACCCCACATGGCTCTCCAATATCGTCACGGTCACCAAGGCCAATGGAAAAGTACACTGTTGCGTGGACTTCCGAGATCTCAACAAAGCAAGTCCCAAGGACGATTTTCCACTACCCAACATCGACATGTTGGTAGACACTCTGACCAATTTCGAAGTCAAGTCCTTCGTGGACGGTTTGCTTAGGTTACAATCGGATCAAGATGGCCGAAGAAGACCAAGAAAAGACAGCTTTCACAACCCTCGGGGGAACCCTATCTGCATACGCAATGCCGTTCGGACTAAAGAACGGCAGGGTTACCTACCAACGGGCGGCAACCGCCCTCTTCCACGATATGATCCACAAGGAGATCGAAGTGTACGTCGATGACATGATCGTTTACTCAAAGGGATCGGACGGACAACACCTCACGAGACTGAGAAAATTCTTCAATCGCCTCCGAAAACACTCAATGAGGCTTAACCACGCCAAATGCACATTTGGGGTTAGCCGAGGCAAGGTTTTGGGATACATGGTCACCGAGAGGCATCGAGGTGGATCCTCAAAAGATCAAAGCTATCATCGAAATGAGACCACCGCAAACTCGGACGGAGGTGAAAAGCTTCATGGGCCGCCTGCAATATATCGCCCGCTTCGTCAACCAATTGACCTCTATATGCGAGCCAATCTTCAAACTGATGAAGAAGAACGCCGACATCGAATGGAACTCCGAATGCCAAGATGCCTTTGAAAAAATAAAAGCATACCTTGTGAGTCCTCCGATTCTCTGTCCTCCCCACGAGGAAAAGCCACTGTTGCTATACCTAACTGTGACCGACACTGCAGTTGGAGCAATGCTCTGTCAAGAAAAGAGGAGTCACGGGTCGAAAACGCCATCTACTTCGTCAGTCGAAAGTTTCAAGGCAGCGAACTCAATTACTCGGCCCTCGAAAACCTGCGCAGCTCTGGTATGGGTTGTCGGGAAACTACGGCACTACATGCAGCCGCACCTGCATACTTGGTTTCCAAAATGGACCCGCCAAGTACCTCTTCGACAAACCATCTCTGTCAATGAGGCTCGCCAAATGGTCTTTCTTCCTAGCGGAATTTGACATCAAGTACGTAAACCAAAAGTCAATCAAGGGACGGGCCATGGCTGAACAACTGGCTGATTTCCCAACCGACGAGGCTCGAGGCCCCGAACCACAATTTCCAGACGAAGGAATCTTCACAATCGAAAGCGAAAATCGATGGCAACTGTTCTTCGACGGAGCAGCTAACAAAAAGGGAAACGGCATCGGTATGCTCTTGGTGGATCCCAAGGACGAGCACACCCCAATTGCTATAAAGCTCAATTTCGAGGTAACCAACAATGCCGCCGAATATGAAGCCTGCGCTGCCGGACTACAAGCCGCACTCGAGAGGAATGTCCAGAAACTCGAAGTTTATGGGGACTCAGCCTTGATCATCAACCAAGTCTCCAACAAGTGGAAAACCATAGACCCAGGCTTGCAAAAATACCATGCCTGCATGGAGGACCTCATCACACAGTTCGAAGAGGTCACCTTCCACTATCTACCAAGAGACCGAAACAGGTTTGCAGACGCCTTAGCCACCTTGGCTTCACTCGTGGAGATCCCTGAAGGAAAAGCAATCAAACCCTTCAAAGTCGGACGAAAGGAAATCCCTGCCTACTGTTGTGAGATCGAACCAGAACCCAAGCCCGTCAATGAGCCATGGTATAACCAGATCTTCCAATACCTCAAGAACGGGGAAACTGCCTTCATGAACAAGGAAGGTCAACACACAGAAGGGGTCAAAACCAAGAGCATCATGGCCCTAAAACGCCTCGCCTCTCACTTCGTCATCCTCGGGGACATGCTATACAAGAAACGCTACCATGGGCCACTCCTACGCTGCATCAGTCAAGAAGAAGCAAACAAGTTCATGAACAGAAGTCCACAATGGGGCTTGCGGTCCCCACATGAACGCCAGAGCCCTGATGCAAATCATTCTCGTGGATGGGCTACTAATGGATCTCCATGGAGGCGTATTGCATCCACTTTGTCCGAAGCCGCGACAAGTGCCAACGGTTCTCCAACCTCAATCATCTCGCCGCCCCACGATCTCTACTGCATGACTACACCTTGGCCCTTTGCCACTTGGGGAATTGACGTCATCGGGAAAATCGCTCCGCCAGCAAAGAATCTGGCCACGAAGTTCATCTTAGTAGCCATCGACTACTTCACCAAATGGGTCGAAGCCAAGTCCTACAAGGTACTCACCTCCAAGAAGGTCGCGCATTTCCTCAAAGAAAACATCATCTCGCCGATACGGCATCCCAAATGAGGTCATATCGACAACGGCTCACACTTCGAAGGAGAATTTGACGCATCGCCGGGCCGAATTCAAGATCACACGCCACAAATCTTCTCCCTACCGGCCACAAACAAACGGCGCCGTGGAAGCAAAGAAACAAAACCTCGAACGGATCATCCGAAAAATGACCACCCGAGGACGAGATTGGCCCGAGAAGCCGCACCTTGCACTTTGGGGCTACCGCACATCGCCGAATGTACCACGGGAGAAACCCCATTTGCCACGACCTACGGGATGGAAGCGGTCCTTCCCATCGAGCTGGAAATTCCCTCACTCCGAGTGCTACTGGAAAATGACATCAACGAAGTTGAATGGCTCCGGCCGACATGACGAATTGGCTCGCTAGACGAGCGACGACTAAAGGCCATGGAACACGTCCGAGCCTATCAAAGCAGATGGCTAGAGCTTTCGACAAGAAAGTCAAATCCCGAGACATCGTGAAGGTGACCTTGTACTCAAAGAAAAGCCTCCCACTCGAACCAACCCATCGGGAAAATGGGAACCCACATGGATCGGCCCTTTCGTGGTTCAAAAGATCTTCTCGGAGGCGCCATGAAGCCGACTGCACCTAGACGGCAATCCCTTCATGAATCCAAATAACGGAAGCAAACTTCGCAGATACTTCGCCTAAAGAAGAACAACAGTGCATCTCTTGGCACTCCATGTAGTGTCGAACTACGCACCCGAGCCCTCTAGTCCGGGGAACGTAGGCAACCTTAATTGGTCCGGTCTAAAAATACACAAAAAAGTCAAAAGTTTGAATGTCAATCAAGACCTCCCTCAAGCTACGCACTTTTCAAGAACACGCCCCAACAGTCACCTCAACCAAGTCAAACGACGGCGGCAACATCAAAGGACATTCGAGGGTCACTCAAAGATCAAACGATCGACTCATGTCCGCTTCCAAGCCAGGGCTTGTCTTCGCCCTCACGCGCTTCAAAAAAAAAACAAAAAAAAGAGAGCTCGAGCAAGGGCTCACAAAAAAAAAACAAAAAGAGAGTTCGAGCAAGGGCTCACAAAAAAAGAGAGCTCGAGCAAGGGCTCACAAAAAAAAACAAAAGAAGCTCAAACAGAAGCTGCGAAATTGAGGTCAAGAGCCCGACGCCAACAAGAGGCAAGGAAGCTACGAAAAAGACCGTCAAAACGACTTGTCAAGGGAGCATTCAACCTCTCAGTCAAGCACAAGGCCTCAGCAAAGGGGATTGCCGTCAGGGCCTGCATCGCCCGGTCCGCGAATGCAATGTAAAAGTCCAAAGATGGACGCCGACAAAGTGCACAATGAAGCAAAGGCAAACAAGAGATCTTGCGTCTCGACAAAGCTTTAAAAGTAAATCACAAATCACTAACGGTTACAACATTTCTTGATGAGTTCAAGCACGGTCTACTCTCAAGTTCACAACATGCTAAAAGACAGCTTAATACATTTAACAAATAATGTGTTTGCAATGCAATGAATGGATACCTAGGAGGTCATTCCGCGCCATCTCGCGCTTGTCCCCTCGCCATTCTTTCCTTTCTTCCCTCGTCCCCGGCGAGTCTTCTTTCGCTTCACGTGAACCAACTCTGCGTCTCTCGCTCCGAGATCCGGGGTCCTCCCCGTAGAGTCAAATAATCCAAGAGCTCTCGGGGCTTCATTCGCCCGTGCTTCGGCTCGGATCTCCTCCCCGCGAGTCCGTAAAGAGGACCTCTCCCCGTCGGCCGGTCAACTCTAGTCTCGTAGTCAAACAAAGTGTCTCCCGTCACATCCAAAGGGTCGGACCCGGGCTTCGGAACTCCTAAGGCAATAGCTGCTACGGCAACCGGGTCCCGTAATCGCTACACGCCCGCTCTCCAAGACCACTTGGGATCGCCCAACATGCCGCTCATACCGGGCCGGATACCGAGTCGTCAATACAACGCTCCCGACGTCTAAGGAGTACCACAGGAGGGAAAGCGGAATACTTCCATACCCTCGTAAAATACAAGAAGGCACCCGAAGCCGCCATACAAAGAGGAACTACCTCCGCAGCAGCAAGGTCATCCCACCAACAAAGGCTCCCCGCTTCATCCCAAACCGCCGGGAAACAAGCGACGGAATATAGAAGGAGGACCAAGACAAACCCGGGAACTATGACAACGTAGGACCCTTCCCGCAAGACCCTCCTGGTCTCAATCCTCCAAACGCGGAACCCACCAAATGGCGGATCCGATGCGTACCAAGTTGTGCCATCCATCTCTCCCAAAGGATCGATCCATATCCAACACAAGAGGTCGCTGAGCAAATGACCACGGGCTAAACGACGTCGGAGCCTCGGACATGGCTGGAAGTCTCTCTCGCAGCCCACAAGGTGAGCAAAGCGAGGCTTCCCCTCTCATAAAACGATCCCCGGTCGCCGCGACGGTCGATACCATGAAGAGTCTCCCCAAAGACCAACGGGACAATATCCTCTCCGGCTCTGAGTGCCCTACCACATCTAGCAAAGCCCCATCACAAATGCCAAGGGAGCTGACCATGAAGAGCGTCGCTATCGTACACAAGGCAAATACATCCCAAGAGACGTCACTCATCATCAACCATGAACCGCTCCGGCAGCTCTCGAAATGTCGATATGACCCGAATCAAGGATCATGCCTCGCACTTCTTCCAACGAAGTACGAAGAAAGTCCGCATGCTTCACGCTCACAAAGAAGACCACCAATCAAAGGAAGCGAGATGGCCTCCACCTCCGGTCCTTCAATCAAAGCCCGAAAATCCTCAAAAGTGGGCACCATTTCATTGTAGGAGAAACAAGACACGTGCCTCCTAACATCCCGAACTTCGCGGCCGCCCGCAACAAATCCCAATCAGAACCAACTCCTTAAAAGACCAAACCGAGCAAAGACGAAACCTTACCTCGAAAGCCCGTCTCTCGATGCCTCATACGGCGCCGCATCCACGTTTTCAACCGCTCAGGAAGTGTGCTTGCCTCTCCCGCGAAAGCCTCGGCAAAATTCCTAGGGACGTACGAAGAATCCATGGCAAAATGGAGGTTCCTAAAGAAAATGGGGAAGAAAGCTCGAAAATGGCCGCAAATGGGGAAATGAGGAAGAACTGCACAACTGGAAAGCATTTATGTCCTTCCCAAAGCAAGGTTGGTCCGTACGGACCTCTTTGCATGCTAAGTATGTCCGTACGGACCTCCTTGCAAACAACCCATTTCCTCAAAGAAACAAGCACAAAAGCCATCGTCCTCTGCAAACCTTGCTCCAAACTGCCCAAACACCGGCCAAAGCCATTCCCGACAAACATACACTACCCACAAATGCACTCTCAGCTCGCGTGGCATGCACAAAATAAAAAATAATAATAGCAACAATTTCTAGGACAATTCCCGGAATCACAAAAATGACATTACATCTTAAAATAAAATGCTGTTTGCCATGCAAATACATGTGTTTTATTACAGTACCCATAAATGTCTGTTGCTAAACAAAAAGAGGGATATGAAAAGAGGGAAAGCAAATGAATACTAATCGGTAATCCTCGCATCATCATCCTCGCCGAGGTCCTCCAAAGAAAAGTCGGGCATCCCAAATAACTCGCCCGTCACGTCCTCGTCGTCGAATACCGAGCACCCACGGAGGCTCCCACGAAAAGTACTCGGAAGGATCAAATCCGGCGAAAGGATCAAAGAAAGAAGGCTCGAGGAACCCTCACCCCGTGCGCCGTGCGGAGGCATGAACCGATAAAAGGGCTGCTCCCTCGAAGGCCCCGCAGCCTCCGAAGACGTCCCGCATCCATGCTATGCCGCCTCAAAGGTCCCTCCCGCTGCGGCTCCGCTCGGCTCTAGGCGGAGGAACGCTCTACGCAGTGCCTCGAAGGCATAGGCTCGTACGCCGGCACGCGTCGCGAAGACCGGCAAGATATCTTCGACGCCATCTTCTTCGCAAACGACCTCGTCGCCACGTAACGGCGTAGTCGGCATATCATAGGCTCTCCCCGGACTGCACCAACAAGTAGCCAAGGAAACGCTCGAATACGGTTATACTCAACAACAAAAAGAGAAAAATACGTAAAGGATGCCAAGATGGAAAAGAGTCGAAGACACTCACCGATCTATCGGGAGTCCACTCTGTATGCGGCAGAGCTCAAGCTCCGAACGGGCATGCAGACACCCTCCTCCTCGATCCGTCCCCGCGGACGTACGTGAAATCCGGCCCCGGCATCGGAACCTCCGGGAGCTGCCCGGGGCCCTGCCTCTCTCCCCGCGCCGCACTGCGGCGTCCTCGGCCTTCCTCCTCACTTTGAAAGGCCCCGTACTCCTCTCCATACAAAATGAACTCCTCGGCGCCGCGACACCGCGGCCACTCTCGAAATCGAGCACGTCCATGTCCCGGAATCAAGCATCCCGAGGGAGGGTCCCTCGGAGCCACGGGAAGCACACCAGGGGCCATCTTTGCCCGGAAGACCCGCTCTCCCGGATACATGACATCACAAGTCAAGCCCCGCGGCATCTTCCGTCGCGGCTGTCACCTCGGGAGCCCCCTCAAACTCATCCCCTCATCACCGAGCCCACGGGAACAAGACGAACCCCTCCGAGCTACCCCTCTCCAGAGCGCTCACCGCACATCCCCGTAGGCGATGGTGAGCTTCCCCCTGCGGTCCTCCTCTTCCTCGCCGTCTGAGCCCGGCCCGGCGTAGCGGGGTACGCAAAGAATGTACTCAGGATCTCTATCCCACGGGAAGCACCGGAAAACCTCATAAAACCACACACGTGACAAAAACAGAGAAGGCTCGGTCAAAAGACAATGGAGAAATAAGCATTTGCTAAATCAAAAAACAGCAATAAACTCATACCTCCGCAGCAAAGTCAAAAACAAAGCCAACGAACCGGCCACACCCCGGCTAAACCGGTCAAGGAGAAGTAGAGCTCGGCCAAGCCTGCCTCGCCCCAAGCAATGTCACGAGACCCTATCCAGTCAATCAAGCTCTCCAACAGAGCAAAGGGAGCCGCGGTCGCGTGGTTCGAGAACAAAGTCTCGGACGGTGCATACCACAAAAAGGAGCGCGCCAAATGCTCCGCCGTCACCTGGCGGTACCCCCGATGTAGGCCCCACATGCGTCGTAATCTTCGGCTCCACGTCACTATACAAAGCATGCCCGGGCCCCTGCGAGGGACGAGGCTCAAAGCCCAGCACGGCTCGACCGGCACCACATCGGAGATCATATCCTCCACCGTACCGGCCCTCCTTTGAAGGAAAGCCCGTGTCGCGGCAAAGTCGGTAGGCGTCACCGTCACCTCTCCCGGCTCGGATGGAAGGTGTGGGTGGTATCCCACCGCACTCGAAAGGCCAAGGAAGACGCTCTTGTTCTTCCTCGTGTCGAAACCCCGGCCGGGTTCTCAACGAACACACCCGGGCCGAAGCATAAACCGGCCTCAGGGGACTCGGCCTACCGTCCACGGAAATATCGGGCATCCATTGCCCACGGCTCAACAACGGCCTCGGCGATCCCGAAGTCTTCATCCTCTTGGCCTTCCCGGCCATAAGCCCCGCATCCTGCAGTAAACACGGCAAGGTACGTCAATCACAGTACTTAATATAAAACAAAGGCACATATAACCCGTCACAAAACACGGCACACATTGCACATATTTTTCACATATATCACGTCACAAAACACGGCACACATTGCACATATTTTTCACATATATCCCGTCACAAAACACGGCACACATTGCACATATTTTTCACATATATCCCGTCACAAAACACGGCACACATTGCACATATTTTTCACATATAACCCGTCACAAAAACACGGCACATATTGCACATATTTTCCCCACAAAGTCCGTCACCCAAAAACACGGCACGACACATATGCATAACACATTTTTCAAAAAATCCGTCCCTACACGGCACACACTTTCACATATAACCCGTCACAAAACACGGTACATGTCACATTTTTTCACAAAAATTATCACTACACGATAATTTTTCTCATAATGTACATACATAAATAGCATACGGTACAAAACACCAAAGCATGCATTTCATTAGAGAAGCACTTTATTTTCACAAATAAAAGCTAATCAACACATTTCTGCACAAAATACACATACCCACAATTTTTACATGTCCATTTTCAACAATTCATCAAGAATTTCTCAAAAAGGCATAAAATAATAACAAAAAATTCAAAAATGCGAAAAACTAAAACCTAGTTCTAGCATTCAAAAATTCGAGCAGGGAATCAAAACGGAACAGATTTCTTACCTCCCCGACGTTCATAGAGCGACGATTGTGCACCTCCGGATTCGGATACAAAACATCCGGGTTCTTCGAAGATGGAACGAACGAGATCCAATTTCTTTGAAGCTCCATCCGTTGCTCGACCACCTCTTGACTGCGTTGACGACGACTCCTTCGAGATCCTTCAGCCATGGCAAGCAATTCAAGCAAAAAATTTTTGATTTTGGTTAACAATGGAGGATTTTTTCTCTCTCTCTCTCGCCTGGTTCCCGAACTGGAAATGAGGAAGAAGAAGTGGGGGAGCCTCGGCATTTAAGCTCAGTCAAAACACAGGAGCTGTAAAAAACAAAGGTGGTCCGTACGGACCTCTTTGCATCCGAGGTTGGTCCGTACGGACCTCATTGCAAGAGGTGGCCAAATTACTTTCCCTGCCTCTTATAATCTTTGCCCCTGGCTGTTCTAAGGCCTTTTCCGGCAAATCCAAGTGCGTAATGGTCCCTAACCCTTCAATTCAACCACCGCCGTCGGCGTAAGACCGGTCCTCGCCACTTCAGCAGCGGCAATTCCAACCACCGGCCGTCGGCGTAAGGCCGGTCTCGCCACGCTTCAACGGCAATTCAATCCCCGGCCATCAACGTAAGACCGGTCCTCGCCCACTCCAACGGCAATTCAACCACCGCCCGCTCCACGGCAATTCAACCACCGCCCGCTCAACGGCAATTCAAGAAGGAGCCAACACCTCCCAGCACGAATATCAAGGCACGAGACGCCTCCAAAACGCCCGACGGCAATTCAAGAAGGAGCCAACACCTCCCGGCCACGTAATCCCAAGGCACAAGACGCCTCAAACGCTCAACGGCAATTCAAACCAACGCCCGCTCAACGGCAATTCAAGAAGGAGCCAACACCTCCCGGCACGAATATCAAGGCGCAAGACGCCTCCAAACGCTTCAGCGACAACTCGGCCACCGGAGGTCCGAAGTCATCTTCCCAACGAGAAAGGGCCCCTACAGGGTCATGCATCCTCGCAATTCAAGCACCGGCCGTCGACGTAAGACCGGTCCTCGCCCACTTCAACGGCAAGCGCAAGCACCGGCCATCAAAGTAAGCCCGAGCTCCTCCCCAACAAGCCAAAGTGGAAGTCATACAAGATCGCATATCCCCAGCACCGATCATCATCCTTGCCCACTCAACGGCAAAACAAGCACAAGAAGGAGCCAACACCTCCGAGTACAAGTCCCAAGGCACGAAGCGCCTCCAAAATGCCAAATGGGGAAGCAATCACCGGCCGTCATCCTTGCCCACTTCAACGGCAGCGCAAGCACCGGCAGTCATCGTAAGTCCAACCTTCTACTCAACATGCAAAAACACAAAGGCATCTACGCCTCTCGAAGCACAAGGCGGCCTATGCCTCCTGGCTGCGGCTAGAAGACGATTCAAAGTCCTCGCGCATAACATCAACCGCCGCGTAAGACGATTCAAAGTCCTCCAGTGGCACCAACCGCGGCTAGAAGACGATTCAAAGTCCTCGCGCATAACATCAACCGCCGCCAGAAGACGATTCAAAGTCCTCCAGCGTGGCACCAACCGCGGCTAGAAGACGATTCAAAGTCCTCGCGCATAACATCAACCGCCGCCAGAAGACGATTCAAAGTCCTCCAGCGTGGCACCAACCGCGGCTAGAAGACGATTCAAAGTCCTCGCGCATAACATCAAACCGCCGCCGTAAGACGATTCAAAGTCCCTCCGGCCGTGGCACCAACCGCCGCCCGAAGACGATTCAAAGTCCTCCAGTGGCACCAACCGGCCGCAGAAGACGATTCAAGTCCTCACTCTATCTCCGGCCCGGAAGGCCTTAAACCACCCGATTAGGAAAATCGTAAAATTTCCATCCCAGGACGCTACCATGTCCTCACAATTGACCTCAGCGGTCACCACATCTTAGGACACCACCACGTCCTTACCACTGACCTCGGCGGTCACACAACACTTCAGGGCATCACCACGCCCACATGCACTCACAAATTCACGACCTCTGAACTACGACTGGGCTTGATTCCCGCCGGGATACGTAGGAATCCTATCACAGTGGTCCAAATGCATTCGACCTATGCGGCCACCCAAGACACCACCACGTCCTTCCCATCGACCTATACGGTCACCCAGGACACCACCACGTCCTTACCACTGACCTCGGCGGTCACACGACACTTCAGGGCACCACCACGCCCGCATTCACAAAACACTCACCCCACACCCACACTACAACCAGGCTTGATTCCCGCCAGGGATACGTAGGAATCCTATCACAGGGTCCAGCCTATTGACCTAAACGGTCACACAAAAGGACACCCCCACGTCCTCACATTGACCCTCACGGTCACTTCCTCTCCCAAAGACGCGATCCAGTTAGGACCACTTATCTTATCGGCGACCCCACTTCTTTCATAAGTGACGTCGTCGAGGGCTTCGTAAGTACCCCAACTGATCACCCCTTTCAAACACACGGGAAACACCGCAGACTCATCAACGCAGTCTCGGAGACCTCTGGCACTCAAAACACCTCCCTCTTCTCTCTTCCTCCCTTAGCCTTCTGGCTCCCCTCTAAGTCCTCTCGAGGCACTCCCGGCCCCTTTCGGATCCTTCCGAGGCCTTCCGAGCTCTTGTGGTGCTCGAGCCTCGCGCTCCCGAGACGCTCCCGAGCCCCGAGGCACTCTCGAGGTACTCGAGGCCCCTCGTGGTACTCCGAGGCCTTGCCAGTCCACGGTGTCCGGCTCGAGTCAAACCGACGATCCCAAACCACGCCGAAACTGCGCCCGAGTGACTCCTGCCACCACAACGCACGCCGAACCTCTGCCCGAGTGATCCCGACGATCCCCACGCACGCCGAAACTCTGCCCGAGTGACTCCTGCCACCACAACGCACGCCGAAACTCTGTCCGCGGACAACCGGCATCTCCCAAAGCAATCTCGATCCGTACCGGAACGTTACTCCGACCTCAAACATCATTCCCAAATGAAGACGTACGCGAACCAACATTGGTAAGGCTTCCTTCCATTACTATTTCAATACATTTTCATACATAGCATACAATGTAGACATCCGATACAGCTTGCATTTTTAAAAGCACACACACACACACACAATATTTAAAGGAT
This sequence comes from Adenophora triphylla var. japonica, assembly GCA_022495995.1. Taxonomy (NCBI): domain Eukaryota; kingdom Viridiplantae; phylum Streptophyta; class Magnoliopsida; order Asterales; family Campanulaceae; genus Adenophora; species Adenophora triphylla. The sequence goes on from JAFEMH010000802.1 coordinate 73,594, forward strand.
ATTAGGGGTATCCGAAAGACTCGTTTTACGAGGCTACTCGGGTGAGCTCTAATATTCTAATATTCTCTTCCCGAGGAGTCATCTGACCTCCGAACTCAAAATCTCATCACACAAAAAACAGTTTAAAATTATCTTTAAACTGATGCCCTTTTTCAATGTTTTGGGCTTAATAAAAACGGCGTGGCGACTCTACAAAACAAAAACGGCGAGACACATCGCTCCAACGCGAAAGATGCCAGATGCCGGGGCGCGAACGCGCTGCCTCTCGGATCCGGGTAATTTCAGGATCGCTGTTGAGTATGGCTGGATTTAAACTAGTGTTTGAGTTAGAAAACTTTGTATTGACCAAGAATGATATGTTTCTTGGAAATGGGTACCTTGAAAAGGGCCTATTCAAAATGAATGTAAGATGTATTATCCGCATTAAAGCGAAGAATGAAGAGTTTGTTTCTTATGTCTACCTGTTGGATAGTCCTAATCTATGGCATGATAGATTAGGTCACGTGAATTACAACACAATTAAGAAGTTAGTGAGTCAAGAATTAATTCCCATGAATAAATTCGATTCAACTGACAAGTGTGAAATTTGCGTTGAAGCGAAAATGACTAAGTCATCATTTTATTCGGTGACAAGAAACACAACACCTCTTGAGTTAGTTCACACAGATATTTGTGATCTAAAGTTAGTGCAAACTCGAGGTGGGAAAAAGTATTTCATTACTTTTATAGACGATTGCACTAAATATTGCTATGTATATCTCTTGAGAAGTAAGGATGAAGCAATAATGGCTTTCCAAACTTATAAGAATGAAGTTGAGAATCAACTTAATGTAAAAATTAAGAAGATTCGAAGCGATAGAGGAGGAGAATATGTCGCTCCGTTTGAAGGATTATGCTGGGAATCTGGCATCATTCATCAAACCACAGCGCCATATACACCTCAGTCTAACGGAGTAGCCGAACGCAAAATCGTACTCTTAAGGAGATGATGAATGCACTTTGTTAATCGATTCAAAGCTTACTCGATAACTTGTGGGGGGAAGCCATACTCACATCCAACTACATTCTTAATAAGATACCCAAGAAAGGAATTGATAAGACACCTTACGAATTATGGAATAATCGTAAGCCGTGTTATAAATACCTTAAAGTGTGGGGGTGTCTAGCTAAGGTTGAGGTACCTAAGCCAAAGCAAATAAAGATCGGTCCCAAGACAGTTGACTGCATCTTTATTGGATATGCCAAAGAATAGTAGTGCCTATCGGTTTATAGTGCACAAGTCGGACATTCCTGATATGAATGAAGGAATGACGATAGAATCAAGGAATGCATCATTCTTTGAAAATATCTTTCCTGCCAAGGATAGGAAAGATACAAGTTCTAATAAGAGAACTCATGAAGCTACAAATGGTCCATCTCGAGAAGAAGATGAAGGACCTAGACGTAGTAAGAGGGCAAGAGTGAAAAAGTCTTTTGGTCCTGATTTTCAATCATATATGTTAGAAAACGAACCAGCTACTGTTAAAGAAGCTTTATCCGGTCCGGATAGTCCGTTCTGGAAAGAAGCTATTAATAGTGAAATAGAGTCCATAATGCATAATAATACTTGGGAGTTGGTTGATCTCCCTCCAGGATGCAAACCGTTGGGCTGCAAATGGATCCTTAAAAAGAAGTATAAGGCAGATGGATCTATCGATAAGTACAAAGCCCGACTGGTAGCCAAAGGGTTTAGACAAAAGGAGGGATATGACTTCTTCGATACATATTCTCCTGTCACAAGAATCACGTCCATACGTGTTCTCATAGCAATTGCAGCCGTGCATAATCTTGAGATACACCAGATGGATGTGAAAACAACTTTCTTGAATGGAGAGTTAGATGAAGAGATTTACATGGAACAACCCGAAGGATTTGTTGTTCCAGGTAAAGAGCAAAAGGTGTGTAAACTTGTAAAGTCGTTGTACGGACTCAAACAAGCACCTAAACAATGGCATGAGAAGTTTGATCAAACCATGTTATCAAATGGATTCAAGATAAATGAATGTGACAAGTGTGTCTATATCAAAGGAACATCTGAATCATTTGTAATAGTCTGTCTCTACGTGGATGACATGTTAATAATGGGAAGTACTCATGAATTGATCATGAATACCAAAGGCTTGTTAAAGAAGCACTTTGATATAAAAGACATGGGATTGGCTGATGTCATATTAGGAATAAAAATTTCTAGAACATCAGAAGGGATAGTTCTATCTCAGTCCCATTATCTAGAAAATGTACTTCGAAAGTTCGATGTCTTTAATGACCCTCCTGCTAAGACACCGGTGGATTTGACTCTACACTTAGCAAGGAATAGAGGGGAACCAGTTTCTCAATTGGAATATGCAAGAATAATTGGAAGTCTGATGTACTTAACGAACTGTACACGTCCGTACATCGCATATTCAAAGCTGAGCAAACTAAGTAGGTTCACTAGTAATCCCAGCCAAGGGATCACTGGAAGGCTCTATTAAGAGTATTGAGATATTTAAAGTATACTATGAATCATGGGATACTTTATTAGAGATATCCAGCAGTATTAGAAGGATACTGTGATGCTAATTGGATATCAGACACAAAAGACTCTAAATCCACAAGTGGATATGTATTCACAATTGGTGAAGGAGCGGTGTCATGGAAATCCTCCAAACAAACATGTATAGCTAGATCCACGATGGAATCTGAGTTTATAGCTTTAGATAAAGCTGGAGAAGAAGCAGAATGGCTTAAGAACTTCTTGGAGGATATTCCTTGTTGGAGTAAGCCTGTACTGTTTGTTATGATACATTGTGATAGTCAATCGGCAATAGGAAGGGCACAGAGCAAGATGTATAATGGTAAGTCTAGACATATTCGTCGTAGACATAATACCATTAGACAGCTTGATCAAAAATGGTGTTATCACAATTGACTATGTAAGGTCAAATGATAACATAGCGGATCCGTTTACAAAAGGTATAAATAGAGATCAATCCGTATAAACTGTTAAGTGGAATGGGTTTAAAACCCACAACAAAAGAATTCATAGTGGACACTCAACCTTGAGAAATGGAGATCCCGTGCCCTTGGTTCAATGAGAAAACTAAGTTATGAGTTCAGTAGAAACACTTGGAACCTGTTTCATGCTCATTCCCAGAACATCCAAGTGTATGCACCTGAAGCAGTGGTGAGGATAAGTTGAGAAAACTTTTAATGATTATTCCTATACCTATGGGTGGAGTATAGCAGGATACTCTTTATAGTATGAATCACCTATATAAGTGAGAAGTATTAAGGCCGCTTCTAAATGAACACTTATGAATGAGATACGGTCCAGGGCCAAAATGGACACAACGTGAGAACAAAAATTGTTAGAGCTATTATTGTGTGAGTACTGTTGTCTTGGTATACACTATACAGTCACTGGTTCAAAGCGTCTCGCTACCAACTGGCTAGTATATCCGATGGTATTTTACTAGGGAAGGTTCAAGGCCATAAGCTACCTATCCCGATGCAATAGTAGTTCGCCGGAACTTTTGGACGAATCTGCATACATGCATTAATTGTCATTCATGTGGGGGATTGTTGGAAATGGGTTTTAGAAACAAGGTTTGACCAAGTTTTGACCCAATTTTCAAATAGGTTTCATTTATTGATTAATGAAATAAGTTACAAAATTATAATCTACATTTGTTGTAGATTAAGAAAATACATTTATTTACTCAAACCATTTCCGGGTGAATGAGAAATGAATGGCTAAAGATTGTAACTTGAAATGGGAAAATGAAGAGTTTATGGGATATGAAAGAGTTATCCCACATTGCTTAGAGATAGAAAGTAAAGCAAGTTTATAAGTGGATGCAAACAAGGAGGAGGCATCAAGTTGTTCCTCCTTGGGCCAACCTAGGTGGATCATTGGGCCAACCATGCAAGGTGCACCTAATTGTGCCGCTTTATACTAGCTCAATTTGGACCACACCCGCGCGCGAAGCGCGCGGCTGCGCGCGGCGCGCGAAGGGCGGAATGGGCGGTTTAGGGCGCACTTTGCACTTCGCACGTGCGCATCGTCGCTAGGAGCTATTGGAGCCTTTGATTTTTAGCAAATCAATCAAGGTTCGTGGCTCGGGTGCAGTAGTTCGGTTCAGCTTGGCTCGGATCGACCAGGGGCGGTGCAACAGATGGTGCGGTTGGGCCTCGGCCCATTCGGATTGGGCCGGCGGTGCAACGGCTGGGCGGTTCAGTCCGGGTCGGACCGTGGATCCGGGTCTCGTGCCAAAGGGTGCAAGCCGATTCGATGAACCAGTCAAAGGGTTGGAATGGTTCATAGTTCAAAGAGGTGTGGCAGATCCAGCAGATCCGAGCCCTTCACTGTAATCCGATCCGACGGCCCTTAATCCACCAGCTACCAATAGTGCCTATTCCCAAAAGGCACCCCAACTCTTCATTATCTATAAATAGTCCCCTCAGCTTTGTCAATCATTCATTCCATCATTCGGTGAGTAAGCATTCAATAGTAATTAGAGAGAGAAAGCATATTGAAGCATATAATATTCCTTTCAAGTCCGTAAGTTCCAAACAGCTTAGTTTGTTCCGCCGAAGTCGTTAGTTTGAAGTGCTTCTACTAACGATTGTAAAGTCGTTGCATCTTACGAGAAGATTGTCAAGAATCATAGCACCAAAGTGCGGGGCAATTACTTCTTACGGAGATTGTGTCTAACACAAGCCTCGACTCTTTGCATTCCCTGTTTAATTCAGTTTTTTCGGTTTTCATTTCTTTTCCCGGTTTTATTATTTTCAGTTATTTTCTTAAAGAAAGCCTTTTCGAATTTCCGTTATATTTTCCTAACATATATACACATTACCAATAAAAAAGTGATTTGGGATGGATGAAAAACTCAAAGTGACGTTAGGTACAATAATTGAATAACATTTATAGATTAAAAAGTAAAAGTTTAATCAAAGAAATAAGGTCTCCAAAATGGAGGATGACAAATATAAGGTGATGTAAAGTATCCAGCGAATCCAACTTTCACGGAAACCCCAAATTATACTGATAAAGTCAATTATATTGTACCGAATAATTTACTCCTTCCATTTCGATCTATGCTTCGCTATTTTGGTGAAACATATAAATTAAGAAAGCATTATATTATTCAAAGATAATGGAAGTGGGAGAATGTGAGAGAGAAGAAGTGGGTAGATATGACAAGTGAGACCCATAATTGAAATGTGTGAGAAAGAAAAGTTAGTGGGTATAATAGAATATTAATTAACTTTTTTCATTTTAAAAAAGGTGAAGCTTTTGCCGAAACACTCATTTGGGTAAAAGGTGAAGCTTCGGACAGGAGGAAAGAAGTATTTACAGACTTAATCTTCATTTCTTATTTTGTGCCACTTTTTTAATTATTTTTTAGTTAGAACATTTTTTTATAAGTAGATAGTGTTCATATATATATATATATATATATATATAGACGTGTCCAAAATCTAATCGGAACCGGCTAACCGGAGGTTAATAACCGTAACCGTAACCGGCTATAACCGTCAACCGCCTTAACCGTAACCGCCTTAACCGAAACCGGCGATTACACGGTTAGGTTAAGGTTAAGGTTTTCAAAAACCGGCAACCGGCGGTTATAACCGGCGGTTATAACCGTTTAACTAACCGACGGTTATAACCGCCTAACTAACCGCCTAACCTGTAAATTTTGAAATTTGAAATTCAAATTTCAAATTTTGAATTAATGGCCAGTAACCAGTTCCCCTTCCCCTTTTCTTTTCTTTTCTTTTCCCAATTAATTCCTTCCTTCCTTTCCTCAGTTCCTCTTCTTTGAATACTTCCATTAATCCATTCCATATTTCCATCCAGCGCCCATTCGCCCAAGCAGCCTTCAATTAAATTTTAAAAAAAAATTCTTTTAAAAAACAAACTCCACACCCTACTATAAATATTACCTCACTCCTACCATTTTATTTTCAATTTCACCTTACATCTCTACTTCTACTCTCTCTCTCTCTACTCTCTACTCTCAAATATCCTAACCTCTCTCATATTCTCAGTTAGTTTCCTAAGAATTTCCAGTTAGTTTTTTAACGATTTTTTTTTTTTTGTATTTCGAGAATTCCAATCAGCTTTTGGGAATTTTAGTTAGTTTTCTAGAGTTTTCAGTCATATTTTTAATATTTTCAGTTAGTTTTTAGGAATTCCAGTTAGTTTTTTAGAGTTTTCGGTTAGTTTTTTAACAGATTTCAGACTTTTCAGTTATTTTTTAGAGTTTTCGCCGCTTTTTAGAGTTTTCATTAGTATTTCAATTTCAGTTAGTTTTTAGAGTTTTCAGTTAGTTTTTTAGAGTTTTGAGTTAGATTTTCCAAAAAAAATCATTAATAAGTAACATCTCAAATTGTATTCTTTATTCAAAAAAATAAAAAAAAAAAAAAAAATAAAAGGGGTTATACGGTACAAAGTTAACTATTCGTTAAAAAAGGATCAAACTGAAAAAAACGGCACATTTTTAACCGTGTAACCGTGTATAACCGTGTAACCGTGTATAACCGTTAACCGTATAACCGTAACCGTTAGTACACGGTTAACGGTTAGGTTACGGTTAAGACTTAACGAAATTTTTAACCGGCGGTTATAACCGTTAACCGGCGGTTATAACCGTTTGAACACGTCTAATATATATATATGTGTGTGTGTGTGTGTGTGTGTGTGTGTGTGTGTGTGTGTGTGTGTGTGTGTGTGTGTGTGTGTGCTCAAATGAGAACCATAACAAAATGAGAACCGTGAGAACCACTTCACAGATACACTTGTTTGCGTAGATATTTTTAGCTACCGTATACATATATCTTGTTTCATCGTATATGTATACAATAGTTAAGTATCTACTGTATACAAGTGTATAACCACACGTATACACTTGTATACAGTAGCTAAGTATCTACTGTATATGTATACAATCTATTATACAGTAGCTAAATATCTACTGTATACAAGTGGTTCTCACGGTTCTCATTTTAAACGGTTCTCATTGGAGCGTGACCCTATATATATAGATATATATATATACATATATATATATACATATATATATACATATATATATATACATATATATATACATATATATATATACATATATATATATATATATATATACATATGTGTGTGTGTGTGTGTGTGAACACTATTTTTCAAAATGATATACTCCCACTGTTAAAAAACAAAGGTTACTAAAATTGAATATGTGAATAAAAGAACAATTATGCGAAATAACCTATATTTGTTCTTGTAACAGCCCAAACATAAAAGTCTCATAATTCCTTTAAAAGAAATTCAATGTTTGGTTAATTATCCACAAATTCAAAGGTCACATCTTGGAATCCACTTTAACTAGAGAAAATCAATTTTTCATTCACATTAATACACAATTTTTCAAACAATCCCCCACATGAATAGAAATTGACTCGAGAAAAGTTGGTAATAAAGTCTGGCAGATGAAAACTTGCATACGACAGGTAGAGTTTGCCCTTTAAACCTTCGCTCGTACAAGCATATTTACTCTACTCGCAAGTCGGTAGACGCGATGTGTGGGAACCCCGAACCGGAACCTTAGCTCGTGCCTCGAGCGGCAGGGTCCCCTTACTAAAATAAATCACCTAAATTTTAAAACTTTTACTTAACTTGAAAAGAAAATCAACTTTCATAAACCAACTATATACATCTTCACATGGAGGAAAGTTATAAACAAACTTTGAAAAAAGATAACCTATTTTAGGTACAAAATAACCACAAATATAAAATTTTACAAAAGTAGTTATATATACAACTTCACAAAGGAGTAACATCAAAATACTACTTCCAACCCCAACCATAAACATACCCTGACAACCCAAAAAGAACGCAGTCCAAACTCCTTCCCGACCTCACTGGTTTGGTCCACCTGTCTAAGCGCGAAGTAAAACAGTAAAGGGAGAAAGGGTGAGAATAAATCTCAATAAGCTATTATGAATGCAACAAGATGCCATATAAGATGCAACACATAACAAGGTTGTTCACAACACATTGTTAAAGCGGTAAACAGATTACGTTACCTCAGTTTACCTTTTCCGTCTGAACAATAAGTCGTACAACGTGGGAGTAAACTCCCTTCATTTGTGAACTGCTTAAGCATATTCACATCTTATAAGACTCATATTTCAGAGAACGATATAAGATACTAGCTATCTGTAAGGCTTTTGGCTCAATACAGAAGCTATCACCCCAATCTGTAGCCACAGAAGGGGACAGTCAGAGGTATAATGTAATCCGATCACCTTATAAAACATTTTCCATAATTGATCATATTCCATTATACCCCTAAACATTAGCTGATTGAAACACATTCAAGCACATAATAGATACTTGAAAATAAATCCACCATAGGGATATTAAAGCAACAACATGGTATTCGTATTCATGTTCAAACAAATACAATAGTGGAACATATATTTCATACACTATATGAACAACAAACCATGAATGTATAACCAAGTATGGCACAACGCATCACAAGCAAGCCCTTCATATTCATTACAAAACATTCAGTACCCTTTATAAAGGTACAAGATTGAATTACCAAGTTTTGAACAACTTAGGTTTAGTTCCCATCAAGCCTTTCAACCATATTCAATACCATATTTAAACATCTTTCTTTTTTTTATTTTTTCAAAAAAAAATTAATATGCAATATTTCAAAATCTAGAAATCGAAAAAATAATTCGAAAACACCGTTTTAATCGTATTGTCAATACAAATCAAACAATTACACTCATGATATAATTTAAATTTTAAAAATGAAAATTTCTTTATTTATCACTTTTTTGACCAAAATTCAAGCACAAACGAAGCTAAGTGTATAACAATTCATTAGCGTTAAGATTTTTTTATGACTAATACTATTGCATGCTGACTTTATATAAGATTTAAAGCTAGGGATCCAAAGTACACTTTGGCGGAACTCAATTTTTTTTTCATAAAAAATAAACAAATAAATAAAAATAACTAAAAATGTTCTACTCATATGTCATCCATAATGTTGATGTCATCTTAATGACAAGTAATGACAAACCATGCTCATCAAATGGGGTCATTTAAATAGAAAAATAATTAGAGACAAGTTCACACTTGTCTGTGGGAATCTCAATTTTCTTTTCACACCTATTTTTGTAATTTAAATTTTTGACCCGAAAGAAACATGTTGCATTAATTACAAGCAGTGAATTCCTTTCATGTAACCCCACTTGTCTGACTAGAAAAATTAGAGTCTATTTTGGAACTATTTTTGCTCTAGTTAAAATATTCTAGTACCACTTTACTTTTTAGTTTCTGAGCCCAAATAAACAGTCATTAAAAATGGGACATCTATCAAAAAAAAAATTTGAAAAATGAATATTACAAAAACAAAAAAAAAAACTCACACAAATTATATATTACAAAAAATTACTTAGTAGACTGAATGGACTAAATTGCCATTCTGCATGACCTCTCTCTTTCTCCTCGCTGTTTACTTTCTCTCTTTCTCCCACATTTCCTTTTCCTTTCTTTCTTTCTCTCTTTCTTTTTTATTTTCCCAAAAAAAAATTAAATTGCAATATCTCAAAACTTAGAAATCGAAACAAAAATTTGAAAACACCGTTTTAAACGTATTGTCAATACGAATCAAACAATCATGATATAATTTAAATTTTAAAAATGAAAATTTCTTTTTTTATCACCTGTTTAACCAAAATCCAATTACAAAAACTGATAAATCCATTCACCAATTGTTTAAATCAAACACTTGTCAAAAAAATTCTTAAAAATAACTGATAAATATAATTTATCAGTTGTTTAACAAGATAACAAGCACAAAAACTTCTTACAAAAACTGATAAACCCATTTATCAGTTGTTTAAGTCAAACAATTGGCAGAAAAATTCTTAAAAATAACTGATAAATGACATTTATCATTTGTTTAACCAAATAACAAGTACAAAAACTCCTTACAAAAATTGATAAACCCATTTATCATTTGTTTAAATCAAACACTTAGCAAAAAATCATTAAAAATAACTGATAAATGACATTTATCAGTTGTTTAACTGAATACCAAGTACAAAAACTCTTTAAAAAACTAATAAATTCATTTATCAGTTGTTAAAGCCAAACACTTGACACAAAAACTTTTTTTAAAAAGTGAAAAATGTCATTTATCAGTTGTTTAAATCAAATATTTGAAACAAAAATCCTTACAAATATATGATAAATGACATTTATCAGTTGTTTAATCAAATATCAAGCACAATTTTTTTTTTTAAAAAAATTGATAAATATCATTTATCAGTTGTTTAAATCAAACAATTAGAAAAAAAAAATCCTTAAAAATAACCGATAAATGACATTTATCAGTTGTTTAACAAAATAGCAAGCACAAAAACTCTTTAAGAAAGTGATATTATAAAATTAAGTATTTTATTCCTTTTGAAATTAAGAGTTTTTGTGCTTGAAATATGTGATTAATAACTGATAAATGTATTAATTAGTTTTATGTAAGCATTGATTTTGCTTTTACTTGTGTTTTAGTCAACTGTGATATGAATTTCACTTTTGAGTATACAGATTAAGCTTGAGAAAAGATAGGCTTTTGGCTTGTTCACTCAAAATCAGTGACATCCTCCTTCTTTTTCTCACTCGAAATCATGTCCAATCGAACCTAATCCCTTGCCAACAAGTCCCTAATTTCTCATCCCCAGTCAACGGCCTTGCCGAATTGGAACCCACATTCTAATTCTCATCCCTCACCATAATAACAAGAGTCAATTTTTTTTCCGATTCAAAATAAATATTACTTTTTAAATAAATTTCTACCAAAAAACAAAAAATAGATTAAACTTACATGAGGATATTTAGAGAAATACCCATGGAAATGAATTACAAAGCAAATTTTCTAGCAGAACTAATGACCTGAGAATTTGAAAACTTTAAAATCCCAACCCAGATTCAAGAAATTCGAAAATCCAAATACCAAATTAAGCAAATCTGAACCCAAATTCACCAAAAACTCTCAAATTTGGCTGATTTTTAATTTTAGAATTTGGTTTATTTGGATTCCAATCCAAAATCCAAGGCGGAAAGTAGAATTGAAAGGGGGTTTTGATTGGGAGGGTATAGGTTCGGAATGTCATCAGTTTTGTGGGTTTCGTCGGCGGTGGTGGTGATGGAGTAGGTATTCGCCGGAGGTTGGGGAGGTGTTCGCCGGAGGTATGGAAGGTGATCACCGGAGGTGGGTTGGATAGAGAGAGAAAGTAGAGAGAGGAAGTGTGGGTGTGAGTTGTGTGCAATAAGTAGTTTTTAGTAATATCTACGGGAAAAAGTTTTTTGTAAAATCACAACTTACCTTTTTTTTTTTTTTTTGTAAATTGCATGTTTTTGAGGTAGTTTTTTTTTTTTTTTAAACTCCTAAAAAGATACTTATAAAATGATTTTAAAGGTGTAGAAACAAGTAACATTCTGTTTATAAGATTGTTAAATTTTAAATGAGTCAGTTACTCCCTGGGTCCCAAAAATATACTCCCTCCGTCCCACATAAGTGTGGACCTATTTTTTGGGTGTGGGAATTAAGGAAAAGTAGGAGAGAGAAATAGGTTGAGGAGGTGTTTGTGAGTATGAAAAATTAAATAGGAGAGAGAATGAGTGTGAGAAATAGTTAGGAGAGAGAATGTTGTGAGTGTAAAAGTGAAGTAGGAAAGAGAATGAGTAGGAAAGAGAATGAGTGTGAGGCACATTTCTATTCGAATTGTGTTGGGTCTTGTAGCTCACTATGATTTGGTGTTGGAGCAGATGAATGTGAAAACTGCGTTTCAACACGGTGAGTTGGATGAGCAGATTTTCACGGAGCCCGGGCAGGAACGTTTGGTTTGTAGATTGAAGAAGTCACTTTATGGGCTGAAGCAGTCTCCGAGGCAGTGGTACACTAGATTTGACTCCTACATGGTACGTATTGGCTATAAGAGGTGTGAGTATGATTGATGCGTATATGTGAAGAGCCTTGATGATGGCTCATATATTTTTCTGTTACTGTATGTGGATGATATGCTTATCGTGTTATTGAGTAAAGAGTTTGACATGAAGGATTTGGGGGAAGCCAAGAAGATTCTTGGGATGGAGATTCCCCGAGACAGGAAACTAGGAGATTGTGGTTGTCTCAAGCCGGCTATGTGAAGAAGGTGTTGGAGAGGTTCAATATGCGGGATGCAAAACCTGTGAAGACACCATTAGCGAGTCATTTTAATTTATCTGCCTCAGATTCCCCGAGTTCTACTGAAAAAATTCAGAATATGTCGAAGGTTCCCTATGCAAGCGCAGTGGGATGTCTCATGTATGCTATGGTTTGCACTAGGCCAGATTTGACGCAAGCTATTAGTGTGGTTAGCAAGTATATGGCGAATCCGCGTAAACAATATTGGGAAGCAGTTAAGTAGGTTCTTAGATACTTGAAGGGCATTATGTATTATGGCATCATATTTGGAGGAAAGAATGAGGAGCTTTCTGTTGTGGGATATGTTGATTCAGATTATGCGGGCGACTTGGATCGGAGGAGGTCGACTACGGGATATGCATTTACTCTTACAGGTGGTCCTATATGTTGGAGGTCTATGATTCAGTCCATCATTGCATTGTCTACAACGGAAGCGGAGTACATGGCAGCGGTTGAAGCTGCGAAGGAAGCCTTATGGCTTCGGGGTTTGGTCAACGAATTGGGTATTCAGCAAGGTGGAGTGAAGTTGTTTTGTGACAGTCAAAGCGCAATTTTTCTAGCAAAGAATCATATTTATCATCAACGGACGAAACATATTGATGTTCGGTTTCACAAGATTCGGGAGTTGATTGATATGTGTGAGGTTGTGTTAGAGAAGGTTCACACCGTAGAGAATGCTGCTGATATGTTGACGAAGCCGGTTACTACTGTTAAGTTCAAGCATTGCTTGGATTTGTTGCACATCTCTAGCTGTTAGAGATGGAGTGGTTCGAGCCGGTTCCTTGTATCTTCTGTTGGGTTGGGTGAATGCTCGCCAAGGTGGAGATTGTAGGATGGTGACTCGATTCTACTGGCAAGGGCGAGGCGGGCGCCCCTAGGTTGAGGCGGGCATAAGGAGAGCCGTAGCTAGGGGCGAGGATTGAAGGCCTGAGGCGGCCGCATGGAGCGCATGGGGCGGGCGCATCAGAGGCAGAAGACAACGCCTTGGGATGTCGCCGCCAAACGGGCGCCTGGCTGTGATGAGGCGCACGCCTCAATGCCAGCGGGAGGGTTTTGACAGACGGGCCTTTGGGTTATTTTGTTTTTTGTTTGGGCTAGGGTTTGTATCATCTATACTATTCTACTAAAATAATAACCGCTGATGTCATCATTGGACACTTGACTGCTTCTAGTGAAAAAATTTCCCTCTAAAACACATGTTGACATCATCACTCATTAATTCAATTAATTACTCAGCTTTAATTAATTAATTTAAAATATTTATACATCCATATTAATTATTGTTTCTCATACCAATACTCCCTCTCACTTTACTTAAGTTATTCAATTTAACTAATTTACATGCTCAAATAAATATAATTGCACATTGTATAATTAATTAATTTCAGTTATTTTCTTTTAATTATTCAAGTTAACCAATTTACATACACCTAATAATATTCAATTCTAAAAAAATCAATTTTAGAGGTTAATGTGGTGTTCATTAAATATTTAACATTTAAAAATAAAATTTCTCATTTTTAATATTCATGAATAATCTTTTATTTTTTCAATTTGAAAATGCTACTTCTTATATTCTGGTTTAAACTACATATTTGCCTCACCAAACATTCAAAACTCGCTATTTAACCATCTTTCTATTGGCATCATATTTTTATGTTAAAATAACTTATCCAATATTTTTCTTTTATTACGAAACAAACAAAATTTCATTTTTGTTGTTATATTTACGGTAAGACTTTTTTATATTTGTTCTTAGATATGACTTTTTAATACTCATTCATTCTATATGAACGTGTCTTTATTATTAAAAAATACATGATAATTGCATATTTTTTGAGAAACTAATATATATTACTTTCAAACAACAAGTTCTAATTCATATTTAAATTCAGTATAATAAGATCATAAAAGAATTTAAGTATTTATTTTATTAAAATCACTTAAATGTCCATTAAAATAAATATTTTATATTTCAAATGACAAAATTTAAAAAATCGTGCATCGCACGGGTAGTAGCCTAGTATAAATATAGATTGTAACCCTATGTAACATACGAGATACTGCACATAATAATACAAAGGCAAAGTTCAAAACCCCAATCAATTTCATCTCTTTCTCTTTTCGATTTCTCAATTGCTTATGTGTGTTCTTAGTTATTGTTCATAGCTTCCGCTGCGATTGCACAACTGTTTGGGACGGAGGGAGTATTGTACAACAAACATCATTTAATTATACCCCCAGTCTATACCAAATTGTATTTTGTAGTATGCACTAAAGTCAGACTAATGATTTGCAAGCTTATTTTAGCATAATATACTGAATAGAACATCCCAACAGTAACCAGAAGAAAAAATGGGAATATAATATTTAAACTTAGAAAATAATGAATTTTACTTTATAAAACTTTTTTGGTGAAAAAGAAATAGGCCAACAATATTAAAATAACTATTAAAAGCTTTTTAACTAAATATAATTTACATTCACTAGTCACTACAAATTTTAAGAGCATATTTTAAATAAATATATACGTGAAGAGGTTCGGGTTAAACCGTTTGAATTTTGGGGAAATCGCAACCCCCCTCCCCCCCCCCCCAAAAAAAAAAAAAAAAAAAAAAAATCCTATGAATTTAGAAAAAACCCTTCTCATTTCCTTACAATTAGGGATAGGTCATTTCGGATTTTAAAATGGTTAGTCATTCGCCTTCCCTACACATGCATGCATTGCTAAGTTAGATTGCTTTCTCTAGCGTCAGGATTAATAGACTTCGAACATGTCCTTTTGAGTTATTTAATACTATTCCCTCAGTTTCAAAATAAAAGATCATAAAAATTTCACATTTGCTCTTGATCGATCGAGAGAAAATTAAAAAAAAAATGTCACTCATATTGGGAAAAATATAGTATCATATGTCTTCCCCCTCACATAAACATGTCACCTGATATAGCTAATATTCCTTTTTGTTAACTTTGGTGTATGTAATTTGATTTTCTTCCGAATTCTATGGTGAGTGTTCAGGTGATGTTCAGGCTCTAGCTCTTTGAACTTTTCGAGTAGATATTAGGTTTGACAGTAATGAAGAATACTTATGAATTTTTGAAAATCGCCTCAATTAAATAATCTATCCACGCTCTGTGAAACTGAGCCAATTCAATTACTTGGGTTGATTTTGGTTTTTACAGTACTCCAAACTGATTCTAAGCTTGTTTCTGTTGTGGAAAAGTTTGTCTTTAACTTATGAGATAACAAATGCATTTCAGAGAGAGAGAGAGAGAGAGGGAGTATATGCTGTAGGAGAGAAACAGAAACTAGAGCCCATTGTATACATTAGATTACATTATCATCTTTTCATCCTGAATTGTTTCAGACATCTTCATGAAACATCGAAATTTATTGATGTCTAAAACTAGATACTAACATAAGCTAGAAACCAACTCCAGCAACAAGAGGCCATTTTGACCTAACTAGAAATAGGCATATTCAAATGGTCCCGAGAGCTGTCTGAGCTGATGTTTTCCAATGGCAGTGCAGTTCAATTCCTGGCAGTTGGAATGCTTTCTGCCCTCACATCGACCAACATTGGCCGACCATTCAAAAAAAAATTGAAGATAGGACGTTGGATGCAATGGACTGCCTGCAGTCCACTGACACATCTTCTTAATAAAATTTAATTTGTTGAAGAGCAAAAAAAATTAAAAATATTCTAAACATAAATCCATCAATGTTCATATGACCATAAAAACTCCTCAGCTTCAATAGGAGAGGGTGGACAGAAAAACTCGGTTACCAAAGGCGCCATGTACTCATCATATCTCAAAAATGGATCTTTCCAAAAATTATCACTTGTCTCAACAAATGACCCCGATGAAGCAACATTATCGTCCATAATCCAGTCAAAATTTAAGCAATTTGAGGCCGAGGACGAAGAAGTAAAAGAATAGTCGAAATCAGTTCCATAATCTGAGCTCCAAGAAGTTGACTCAGCTCTAGAACTTGATGACTTAAAGGAAGCTTCAGGTGTTGACTTTTTCTGATCTTGACTAACATTGATCTTGGGAGTTTCATTACTAGATTCATCCTTTAGGATTACTTGATTTTGTTTAGGGCGGTTTTTCAGATGACTATGCCAGTGATTCTTTATTTCGTTGTCACTTCTTCCCGGTAATTTCTTAGAAATGGCTGACCATCTACAAAAGGAAACATATGCAAGATAATAGTTCGATTAATTTGATCTATAAAGGGCTTAATTGAAAATTAACATTGAAAGGTATTTTCTTAGCTGATCAAACCTACTTGTTTCCAAGTTCTTCATGTAATTTTATAATCAGATCATCTTCTTTTTCGGTGTAGTTTCCGATCTTCACATTTGGTCTAAGATAATTAACCCAACGAAGTCTGCAACTTTTCCCGCATCTTGATAGACCTGCAAAAGAACATACTATGATCAGGATTCTAGCGCAAATATTGAGTATAACCATGATAGAAAATAACGCGCGCGCACACACACACACTCAAATATCACAATTATGATCGTACCAGCATACTTGGGAAGCTCACGCCAATTCCAGTGACCGTATCGTGTAACATATTTTCTCAATTTGTTATCTTCTTCTTCGCTCCATGCCCCTTTCTTCACTCCATTTTTATCAATCGTTGGTGCTCTTACCATTTTCCTGATTTTGTTTTTACCTTTCAGATATCTCTCTCTGTTGTCTTCTTTATGGAATTATGACTTTCCACTCATACGTAAAACTCTTATATATAGGTGACAAATTAAATCAAGTGTGAATTAGGGTTTAATTATTCAAAGTGGAAAGAGTGAGTCATCACTTTTGCACCTTCAAGGATGGTCTTTTTTAGAAGGTTCCATGAAAGGTACTTATACATGGGTAGATTGTCCAACCAAACACAAAATCTGGGGAGAAACGCGTTTCTCCGTCGCGTATGGAGAAACGGGGCATGGTTTGTCGCGCGACATACTTAGCCACAACAACTGGATATCACTTCCTCAGTTTCTGGATATCCAGAACATTGAATATGGATATCCAGAAGCTTTGAAAAGGATATCCAGAAACCAAAATATTTTTTCTGGATATCCTTTCCAAAGCTTCTGGATATCCATATTCAATGTTCTGGATATCCAGAAGCTTTGGAAAGGATATCCAGAAAAAATATTTTGGTTTCTGGATATCCTTTTCAAAGCTTCTGGATATCCATATGCAATGTTCTGGATATCCAGAAGCTTTGAATAGGATATCCAGAAACTGGCTTTGTATGTCGCGCGACAAAACAAGCCCCGTTTCTCCATAAGGGACGGAGAAACGCGTTTCTCAGCAGACCTACTCCCAACCAAATATATTGTCCAACCAAACGTAAAATCATACCTCTTCCGTCTTACTTTTGATCAAAAGAAATTGAATACTCCTTCCATTTCTAAAGTTTGT
This sequence comes from Adenophora triphylla var. japonica, assembly GCA_022495995.1. NCBI lineage: Eukaryota > Viridiplantae > Streptophyta > Magnoliopsida > Asterales > Campanulaceae > Adenophora > Adenophora triphylla. The sequence goes on from JAFEMH010000802.1 coordinate 91,335, forward strand.
CTCATTTGACTTTTTTGTTGAACTTTGACCACAAATATATGAGAGATTAATTATGTTCATAAAATTCTAAAGTTGTTATTGATAATATTATTAATGGTGAATCAATAGGAATTTTTAGAATTTCATGAACATAATTAAATTGTCATATATTTATGGTCAAAGTTCAACTAAAAAGTCAAATGGGACAAACATTTAGGGACGGAGGGAGTATTAATTTTGAAACATTTTTAACATAAAAAGTTTTAATCAAATTTTGATAACAAAAATAATATATATATATGTATGTATGTATATATATGTATGTATATATATGTATGTATATATATATATGTATATATGTATATATGTATATATATATATGTATATACATATATACATGTATATATGTATATATATATATATATATATATACATATGTATGTATGTATATATATATATACATACATATGTATGTATATATACATATATACATATATACATATATACATATATACATATATATATATATATATATATACATATATATATATATATATATATACATATATATATATATATATATATATATAATTTATTTATTTATTTATTTATATATATTACTAATAAAAACGGATGAAAAACTCAAAGTGATGTTAGGTACATTAATTGGATTACATTTGAGTTCTCTTGAAATTGAAAGACGCGTTTTTGTAAATAAGAAAAACTTTGTGCACAGTGACATTTTTGTAAATAAACAAAACTTTGCCCGGGCTAAAAATGAAGGTCATTACTAAGTGTTGGAATATTTGTATTTGTGGTATGAAAGTTCATAGCTTATGACCTTGGATCGTCATTGGGGCTTGAACTGATTTTTGGCTAAGGGGAAAATCACTTCGGATTTTCTGTGCTCGAGGGCGGCCGCGCAGGTGGACAAGGGCGGCCGCGCAGGTGTCCAGAAAAACCAACGTGAATTGCCTGTTGTCCTGCGCGGTCGCGCAAGCCCTGTAGGGCGGCCGCGCACGTGTCGGGCTTGGGTTTTCTTGGGCCAAATTTCAGACTTTAAACCCTAAAATACCACATGTATATATTCTAATTATTCCTCCTTGCCGTGTTTTTCATGAGAGATTGAAGAGAAACAACATTCTTTTGCTTTCTTTCAATATTCGATTACTCTCCGTTCATAGAGATTTGTTCGTGAGATTCAAGGCGACTGAGATAGGACCACCGGTGATTACATACCCACAGTGTCGCTTTGTGGTACGTAATCCGTGATCGTTTTATCCTCGGAGAAATTTGCCTGTACCTGAGTTGCACCAATTGGGGGCAATATTTTCTCTTAGGACAGTCTTCCTAAGGCGACTCGATCAAATCACGATAAGTTTTCTAATCAATTGTTTACTTGTTTCGTTCCGTTTTCTGATCTGTTCCATTGCTTTCGGTTTTGCTATTGGCTTAATTGGTACGTTTTTGACTTGATCAATAAATTCCCTACTGTTGATTAAATTGTTAATTTAATCTGTGGTGCAATAATTTGATATCCAACAGTCTAAAAGAAAATAGTTTTATTTGATCATGTCTGGTGGTACCTCTAGCTCTCCCTTTAAGTCCCTAGTTGACACCTCCGATCTTCCCGAGAAGTTCGGTGGCAAGAACTTCAAGCGTTGGTCCGAACGCATGAAGATCCGGCCGTCAATTAAGGGCATTTACGGTATGCCGACATCCAAGTGTCCCGCTCCGAATGGTGATGATCCAGTTAATGTGGCCGCCGTTAAACCGTGGAAGGAGCAGATGATGTTGTTCGAGGATGCATTCCGTCGCCTTTATCGAATGCACTCTTTGATGTTTATTGTTCGCTCCTCTCACCGCTAGCGTCACTGTGGGACTCGCTTCCAAGAAGTACAAAGACCGATGACTCCGGTGTGGAAAAGTACCAAGTGGGAAAGTTCCCGAATTATCACATGAGTGAGGGAAAGTCGGTTACCGATCAAGTGCACGAACTCCAAATCATTTTGCAATCACTCAAGGATGCCGACATGGGACTTCCCGACAAGTTCGCCGTCATGGCTATCATTGAGAAGTTTCCTCGATCTTGGGGGAATTCGGTATGACCCTCAAGCATCGTCCTGGAAGCTTGACACTCAATGAATTGATGAATGCAATTGCGATTCAGAGGTGCATAATGGTAACCAACCTAGTGTACCCGTGGAGGCCGCCGCTAATATGATAACTAGGTAAAAGCAAGTTTAAGGGAAAAGGTGTGAAAACTCACTCTAAGGATAAAGAAAATCATGATAAACTTAAAGTTAAGAAAAATAACTTTAGGAAGCCAAGAGCAAAACAGAACTGCTGGAATTGTGGAGAAGGTGGACACTTTTCTAGGGACTGCCCGTCCAAGAAAGGAAAAGGACCACAAGCCTCTGCTGATGACCATCCTACTGTCAACATGGTGTTGGGTCCGAAGGATTATGATGATCCTGACTCTGACGCACCTGGAGTTGACGATCTGACCTGCAATGTTACAAAGTATGTAACTTCTTATCCTGAAATCTTTACTGTCTATGAACCCAACGAGTGGCTAGTTGACACTGGGGCAAATGTGCACGTTTGTGCTGATAAATTGCTATTTGTGTCTTACCAGCCTAAGCGTGGTAGATCAGTGACGATGGGGAACTCTAGTGCTGCAAAGGTGCTTGGGACTGGACGCGTGGACCTGAGATTTCCTAATGGGCGCATTCTTACCTTGCATCAAGTGTATCACGTTCCTGATATTCGTCGCAACATTATTAGTGGTTCTAGTCTAGTTAGGGAAGGATTTGAGATTTCATTTAAGTGTAATAAGGTCATAATTTTGAATTCTAGTAGTTTTGTGGGGAAAGGTTATTCCTTGAATGGTTTATTTAAAATTAGAGTTGAAACTGATGTTTGTTTGCACAATAATTTTAGTTCTATTGATTATCCTGTTTCTTATTCCATTGAATCTTCAAATGTTTGGCATGGTCGTTTAGGACATATTAACTATGATTCTGTGAAAAGAATGATGAATTTAGATATTATTCCTAAACATGCTATTGATAAGAATTCTAAGTGTCATGTATGTGTTGAAGCTAAATCTACAAAAGGTCCGTTTAAGTCGGTTGTGAGAAATTCTGAAATTCTAGATTTAGTTCATACTGATATTTGTGAATTTAATGGCGTGTTGATCAAAGACAAAAAGAAATACTTTCTCACCTTTATTGATGATGCTAGTAAATACTGTTATGTCTATTTGCTTAATTCTAAGGATGAAGCATTAGATAAATTCATTATATTTAAGAATGAAGCAGAAACACAAACAGGCAAGAAACTTAAACGGTTAAGATCTAATAGAGGAGGTGAATATGAGTCTAACCCCTTCATGTATTATTGCCAAGAAAACGGAATAGTACATGAAGAGACTCCTCCCTACACCCCTTAATCAAATGGTGTTACAGAACGTAAGAATAGAACCCTTACTGATATGATTAACAGTTTACTCATAAGTTCTGGACTGCCCAAATATATGTGGGGAGAGGCTTTGAATACGGCTTGCCATATTCTGAATAGAGTCCCTCCTAAACATAGAAAGGAAAGTCCGTTTGAACTTTGGAGAGGTCGACAGGCTAGCTTGAAACACTTAAAAGTGTGGGGGTGCCTTGCAAAGGTACTTGTACCCGCACATAAAAGGAAAAAGCTTGGACCTAAAACTGTTGATGCTATCTTTATAGGTTATTCTGAAACAAGTTATGCATTGAGATTTCTTATTATAAAATCTGAAATTTCTGGCATAGATGTGAACTCTATAGTTGAGTTACGTGATGCAACATTTTTTGAGGATGTGTTTCCTATGAAGGACGGACTTCCTAAGGAATCTAACCCAACCACTAATTCCATTCCTGCTCAAGTAGAGGAGATGACAAATGTGGGGGTTGATTCCAGTGCAACTCATTCTGACGATGAGATTGAACCAAGGAGGAGCAAACGGGCAAGGACCACCAAGGATTTTGGAAGTGATTTCATCACTTACAATGTCGAGGGTGATCCTCTAACCTTCAAAGCTGCTATGGCTACTTCTGATGCCAAGCAGTGGAAGGATGCTGTTAAGAGTGAGATGGATTCTATTGTCTCTAATGGGACATGGGAATTGGTCGACCTCCCTCCTGGTTGTAGCACGATAGGATGTAAGTGGGTCTTCAAAAGGAAACTGAAACCGGATGGAACCGTTGACAAGTTTAAGGCTAGGTTAGTGGCTAAGGGATTCAAGCAAATGGAAGGAATAGACTATTTCGATACCTATTCGCCAGTTGCTAGAATGACTACAATCCGAATGCTTATCGCATTGGCCTCTGTATATGATCTTCCTATCCATCAGATGGATGTTAAGACCGCTTTCTTGCATGGCGATCTAGAGGAAGAAATTTATATGGATCAACCTGAAGGTTTTGAGGCCTCTAGCAATGAGAGAAAGGTTTGTAAACTTGTTAAGTCCTTGTATGGACTTAAACAAGCCCCTAAGCAATGGCATGAGAAATTTGATAAAATTGTCTCATCGTTTGGCTTTGTTACTAATGAGTTTGATAAGTGTGTTTATAGAAAGAGTATTGGTGATAGTAGTATTGTCTTATGTCTGTATGTCGATGATATTCTGTTGTTTGGAACGGATATGAGGATAATTGATACTACTAAGGAATTCTTGAAAAGTAAGTTTGAGATGAAAGATATGGGAGTAGCTAGTGTGATTCTTGGCCTTAAGTTGACTCGTTCAACTAGTGGCATAACCATTTCGCAATCTCATTATACTGAAAGTGTAATTGAGAAATTTGGTTATAAGAATTGCAAAGTAGCTAAGACTCCATATGACCCTTCATCTGCTCTTACTAAGAATGAAAGTGGAGTACCGATGGCTCAGTTGAGATATTCTCAAATTATTGGAAGTTTGATGTATCTTGCCAATTGTACTAGACCGGATATATCCTACTCGGTTACTAGGTTGGCTAGATATACTCAATGTCCAAGTAAAGCACATTGGGAAGCTCTTGATAGAGTTCTCAAGTACTTGAAGGGAACGATTTCCCTTGGGCTGCATTACGGGAGATATCCTTCTGTTCTTGAAGGATATAGTGATGCAAGCTGGATTGCTGATAAGTGACTATTATATAGTCATTTATCCTTATTTTTATATACTTTTTATTGCATAAATCATCATTTCTCATTTCATTTCATATACTTTTTAGTTCCTTTTCCTTATTTTCTAGATTTTACGCTTTTGGTATTTTTCTTGCTTTTTAAGACAGGTTTTAGGTTCATTTTAATCAAAAGGATACTTGAACACTTCAAGGCAAAAGACTTGGGAGAGCACCAACCAAATCAAGCACACAAAGTTAAAATTCAGACAGAGCGGCCGTGCAGCAAAGATGGAGCGGCCGTGCACTTGGCCTTTTCAGGCCATTTTTGGCCCTAAATTATAGAGTGGCCGTGTCTTGAAGAGGGAGCGCCCGTGTCATCTTATGGAGCAGCCGTGCAGCTTATTTAGGAGCGGCCGTGCGAAGTGTCAAGACTTAAATTCAAATCTGGCGCCAAGGGTCACACGGCCGTGCAACTTCCTTGACGCGGCCGTGCAAAACGCGACTGCAGACGTAAAGGCACCTTTTGGTTGCACCTGATTGAAGAGTTCCCTCCTTTTTATAAATAGGACCCTAGTGATCAGTCTTAGACACGAATTATTAGAGAGAAACTACTGATATTAGATAGATAGAAAACACAAATACTTGTGATAACAATTTCCAAGGAGATTTGAAGATCAAGTCATTATTTTGTTCTTGAAGTCACTTTGGAAGAAGAGCAATAAAAGTGAAGCATTATTTCCAGCATTTGTTCATCATAAGTCTTTCTTACTCAATCTCTTATTTTAATTGCTTATATATTATAAATGGCTTGTGAGTAATTCCCCATATTCTTGGGGTTGGAAACTCAAAAGCATGCTTATTCATCATCTAAAAATGATTAGTCTTGTCTTCTTTCTTCATCTAAAACAATCTCTTTATATTATTCTCTAAATGCCTTACTTATTGGCGATATCCAATTTGTATGATTCAAATCAATTGAGAGAAGTACCTAGCGGAGAATCTCAATTGACGGAACCATATAAAGAAACTAGGTTTATTGATCACGAGAGTAGTTCAATGGCCTAGGGATGTTCCTTTAATGGAAAGTATGTTGACTTCCGTCCTTAATGGATTCTTACTAATTATGGTCAGCTAGAGATAAGCCGGAATGCCCGTTTGTGACATGGCGGGGCAAACATAAACGGATTTCTCAAACAGTTAGGACATAATTAGTGAAGAATACAAACGCTATTGTCCTAGCCCGAAATAGCGTAGGCCTAACATACCATCCTTGCTTTTTATGAAAATCTTTTATTTCTAAGACAAAGACAATTTGATGAATAAGAATATGTGTATGATTTCCAATCCCAAGAATGCTTCGTTTTATAAGATTTAAATTAAAAGTATTTTCTGTTTATGATCTCTCTATTATTCTAAAAACAAATTTTATCTACCCCCCAATCCTTTCTATATTTTCTAAAAGACAAAAATATCCCTTAAGTAAACCCTGTCTCTGTGGGATCGACTCGTACTTGCACCCGCTATATTACAATAGCCCGTGCGCTTGCGGATATAAAATAAACCGTTAGGTTTCGACCGAACAAGTTTTTGGCGCCGTTGCCGGGGACAACGGTTTACTTTTTATTTTTGTCTTTACTACAAATTTTTAGTTTTTATTTTGTTTTTACTATTTTGCTTTCCTGTCCTATAATCTGTTACGTTTAATTTTTCTTCAAGTGTTTTTCTTGTAGTTTATGAAACGGTCTCGGACATTTGTTGATAACTTTGATCCGGAACCCGAAAGAAGCTTTCACGAAAGACTAAGGAGATCTAGAGAAACTTTGGATAAACACATGGACGGAGAACCACAAACACCTGCTAGGACCCTACGGGACTTTGTTAACCCAAGTACCCCGGGAACTAGATCCCCTATTGTTGTGCCGAATGCCGGAGCGGCAAACTTCGAGATAAAGCCGCAATTATTGCACATGGTTATGAATAAACAATACAGCGGCACTGCCTTCGAAGATCCCCATCTGCACATCCAAACATTTCTTGAATATTGTGATACCACACGTATTCAAGGTGTTACGGTGGAAGCAATCCGGATGCGCCTTTTTCCATTTTCACTCAAGGATAAGGCGAAACAATGGTTGAATTCGGTCCCCGTAATTCATTGACAACATGGGACCAAATTCAAGAAGCATTCCTTGGTCGATTTTTCCCACCAAGCAAGATCGCCCAGATACGAACAAAGATCACTAACTTCTCAAACAGATAGTGAGACTTTGTATGATGCATGGGAACGGTTCAAGGAACTTCTCGAATGTGCCCCCACCACGGCTTGAAAAGTGGTTGATTGTTCACACCTTCTACAACGGTCTCATTTTCAAAACAAGAGAGACCATTGATGCCGCTGCAGAGGAGCGTTGATGAACAAAGGAGTCGATGAGGCGTACGACCTTATCGAAAACATTGCATTGAACCATTACCAATGGTCAAGCGAGAGGAGCAAAGCAACAAGGTACGCCCGGTAAATATAATGTTGATGCAGCTTACTCTTCTCTCCTCTAAAGTTGACATGCTTTTGAAAAAGTTTGAAAATCTTAATGTCAATCCCATTGCTAGTGTAAATGTGGTATGCGAACTATGTGGGTCTAACTCACATAGTACGGATAATCGAGTTACTTGACGTTACCTCTAACGATCAAGTGAACTTCGTTAATTCTTTTGGGCAAAAAGGGGGATGTATTCTAATACATACAATCCCGAGTGGAGGAATCACCCCAATTTTTCCTACAAGAATAACAACGTTCTTAACCCGCAATCATCTACACAACCTCCGGATTTGCACCTAAGAATTTCAACAACAATGCAAGTACCTTTCCCCTAAATCTAAATTAGATCTTATAATGGATTTTGTAGTGGAAAATAAAAATTCCCAAGAAAAGATCAATAATGAATTTAGGGAATGTTTTAAATTGCTAAATGCTAGGTTTGATAACTTGGCAACGCATAATAAGATGCTAGAAACCCAACAAGCTCAACAGGCTACCCCATTGAATAGACCACAAGGGAGTCTTCCCGGTCAACCTCAAAGGCCAAATGAGCAAGTTAATGTGGTAAAAATTAGGGATGAGCAAGAAAAGAAAACGAATGCCCTAGAAATAATTACGGTCAATCCCTCCGATGATTGCGACTAGTTTGGGGACGGAATCCCCTAGAGAAAAAGGCAAGGATTATGATGAATTCCTTGATAACCTAGATGCCATTAATGTTAACATTCCTTATTTTAGAAAAGATGAAGATATGCCTTTAGCCGTTAAACCTTTAAAAAAGTTAATTTTTGAAAAAGAAAGGCTAAAAGAAAATGAGAATGTTATGTTAGCGGAGGAGGTAAGCGCCGTTTTGCAAAATAAAGACCCTCCAAAACTAAAGGATCCAGGTACATTCACCATTCCTTGTTGTGTTGGCAGAATAAACATAGATAATGCTGTCCTTGACTTAGGAGCAAGCGTCGCATAATGCCATTATCGGTTAGCGAGAAGCTTGGTATAGGGAACTCGCACCCACAACCATAACTCTCCAATTGGCGTAACCGATCCGTTCAATACCCCGTTGGTATTATGGAAAATTTGCCTTGTCGAGTAGGGAACTTAATCATCCCTGTCGACTTTGTTATCTTGGATATGGCGGAAGACCATTATATTCCCGTCATCTTAGGAAGGCCATTTCTTGCCACTGCGGGGGCAATTATAGATGTGAAAAATGGCACATTTTCCCTAAATATAGGGAAAGAAAGGGTCGAATTTAGTATGCATAAGCCAGTTCTCGAAGATCCCTATCTAGAGGCCTATACTCCTAGTGAAGAAGATTGGACCCCAATTGAAGAGACCTACACCCCTAGCGAAGAAAATTTGATTCCTAGTGAAGAAGATTTAATGGGTGAGGAAACAAAATCAAAGGAAGAAATAAAAAATGATCTCATAAATATTGAACCTTTGATTTGCAATGATATTTTAGATATTTCTGCATGTCCCAAAACTAACAATGCAGTGAAAAAGTCAAAAAGAACAAAGACGGAGGTCACTTCGAGTTTTCGAAAGTGCAAAGACTATAGGTCACTTGTTCTACCCAAGAAATCGGGATGGAAGAAATGTCTACCGCAAAAATTACTCATTACCCCGGAAGGATGGCAATGGCAAGTTGTCAATGACAAAAGGCCAACCAAATATCATGCATCTCCTACTACCGGGAAGGGGTCAAGCTAAGGACCTAAAACAAGCATCATCGGGATGGTAACCGATGGATTATTTGTGTCTTATTTTCATTTTATTTTTATTTTTTTTTTATTTTTATATTTGTTTGTGCTAACTTTATTTTATAGGGAAAAAGATTTAAAAATGGTGAAATTTAGTTAGCACGGCCGTGCAGCTCATCTTGGAGCGGCCGTGCAGTTCATATCGAGTTGGGACGTGTTGACTCAGTAAAAGGGACACGGCCGTGCAAATTCCTTAACACGGCCGTGCAAGACGTCTGGGAGTTGCGTCGTTCCCACCAAAAGACGCAGCCTTTTCCCCTCCTCCCTCATTTACTTCATCTTCAACCTTTCTCCCTCAAAACCTCCGCCCCATCCACTTTAAATACCCACTCCTACACCATTTTTACTCACAATTCAACCCTCAATCCTCCTAAATTCCTCAGAAAATCCCTCCTCCACCACCAAAAGCAGTCCAAAACCCTCCTAAAACCCCAATTCCGAAAATACCAAAACCCTTCACCCATTTCATGAAATTCGAAGGGATTGCTCAAGATTAAGGTTAAGGAGGAAGCTCTTGGACATTTCAGTGGCTGTGCATCAAAGATTTCGGGTTTACTCAGCAATTTCTTCGGGTAAGAACTCCTTCATCTCTCTTGTCTTTCAATTTTTCTGGGTTTTGAGATAATGGCTACCAAAGGGAAAGAAAAGGCTGCAGAGAGAGTAACAAAGAAGTCTCGAAAAGAGCAAGGATCTTCCTCTAACTTGAATCCTACTCTCAACACTTTGGGGATTGATTTTAGGACTCCAAGGGAGACGGCACGTTTTGTTGCCTTGAGTTCAAAAAGGATTAGGCCAACCCAATTTCCTGATAGGCTTGCCCTGAGAGCATTAGGAATTTATGGGGACGCTCTTACTCTTTTTATGGGAATGAGATCTGATAGCTTCCTTCAGAGGCATGAGAAAACCTATGAGGTCCTTACCTTAGAATTTCTGAGTACATTAAAGGTGAAAATTGTGGAGGAAAATTGTAGAGTGACAGGAAGAGTTTTTAATCAATTCCATTTGGACTTTCGCCTTGGTGGAAGAGAGCTTCATTTGACCGGGCCGAGATCGGTAGAATTTTGGGGTTATCTTTCCAAACGGAGTCTTTTCCCGACATGCCCATTGAATACAATGAGACTGTTTTTTGGAACCAAATTACCGGCCTTCCATCCTATACTTCCCGAAGTGCCAAAGCTTCTTCTATCATTCACCCATCCCTCCGCCTCATACATAGGATGTTCGCTTGTACCATCTTTGCTAGGGAAGATAAGGGAACCGTGAATAGAAAGGAGTTGTTTGTTTTATGGAGTTTTGTTTGGGAGCGAAGAAGGATGAACCTTTGCAATTTCTTCTTTGAATTGATTGGTGACATTGTTTCTCCCAACTTTAATGGAGAAATTCATATGGGAGGAATAGTTACTCTTTTTGCCAAACACTTCAATTTTGAAATTCCAAATGAGTGGGTTGAGGTGAGAGGGTCAACAAAACTGGATATTCCAACTCTTCGAACTATGCAACTCATTTCGGTAAGAGGGAATAATGAGTATAATTGGTTAGTAGGAGCGGATAAAACGCCCTACATTGTACTCCCAAGCAATAATCTCCCCACCATCCGGATAAGAGAGCCCGAGACTTGGATATTCCCAAATGCCATTGGAGGAGAAGGCCAAGAAGAAGAAGAAGAAGAGATTCAAGCCCCATTGCCACCCGACTTCTACCAAAGGTTCGATCAAATGTTTGCCCAACAAGGTCAACTACTTGAGCAAAACGCTCAAATCCTTCAACAACTCGGCCAAATGGATGGTCGTATTCAATATGCTCAAGGGAGGATTGACGACATTTACAACTATGGGGCAAACTATTGGGACAACTTTCCACCACCACCACCATTTTAGTAAGTTTTTTCCTTTACCCTCCCGGGATTTGGCATTGTTTCTTGAAACATTGAGGACAATGTTCATTTCAAGTGTGGGGGGGTAAATCTATCCTTTTATTTTTCGCTTTATTTTTCGCTTTCTAATTTTTAAAATTTAACTGCTTTCTAGTATAATTTTTCTTTTTTTTAACTTAGTTGCATTTTTTTCTTTTATGCATGTATAGTAGTATATAAAAAAAAAAAAAATCCCTATGATGATCAAAAATCATTATCTTTATGCTTGCCATTTGCCCTAGTATAAATGCCTTTATCTTTCCTCTCATATTTTCTACACACTTAGAAATCTATAAAAAGGAAAAGTATAAGGGATCTTTTTAGGAAATAATTGAAAGCCTCATAAGTTGGTATAGCACAATATAGAATCTCATCAAGGAAAATGCATTTGATTAGAAAGGAATTCTTTTATGCTTGGTTATATATGCAAATTTTGAATATATTCTTTTAAGATTGTACATTTTTTTATCTTTATTAGATATTTATTCCCTTTTTAGAAGCACCTTTTTGTTTGCATCCCTTGAATCACACACTTTCATAAATTCCATCCTTCCATTTTCAAATCAAGTCAAATAAAAACACTTCTATCTTATTAATAAAAGAGTGACAATGGTCACCAAACCTTAAAAGCAAAAAGAAACCTATTATCTCCTAAGTAACTCGGGGCACGGCGTTCGCTGCGACGATGCTTCCTTGCCAAAACGGAAATAATACCCAAAAGTATTCTTGATCTAAGTATTAGGAACATGGGGATCGCGACCACAATGTCTCCTACTTGAAAGGATCAAGAATAACTTAGGTCTTTTGCAAAAATATAACACGTACAAAAATAAGATAAATTTGTTTGACTTTGACGAGATTTTTCCACTACCATCACCCATTCTTCACCCTTGTGATTCAAGAATGTAATACAATTCTTCGGAACTTCTAAATTGTGAATAAAATGTCTATACCTTCTCTTGTACATCTTAAAGAAATAAAATTCATCTTTTCTAAAAAATCACTCTAAAAAGTGATAGCTTTTCCTACCAAGAAGATTCTTCCTTCTAGCATGCTTTACTTGGTCAAAATTCTATATATGCTATACTAGGTTATTGTCTTGCATTTTATCTCTTTAAAATATCCCTAAAATAATTCTTCCTAAAATAAATTTTTAAAGGTATTCAAAATATGATTAGATAGATAAAAGGCATTATCTACAAGGCATTCAAGGGCTTGCTACTTTATTTCTGAGGGATCAATCATATTTTTCTCCCTCTCCATATTTCATTCTAAGTTTGCTTGGGGACAAGCAAAGGTTTAAGTGTGGGGGAGTTTGATAAGTGACTATTATATAGTCATTTATCCTTATTTTTATATACTTTTTATTGCATAAATCATCATTTCTCATTTCATTTCATATACTTTTTAGTTCCTTTTCCTTATTTTCTAGATTTTACGCTTTTGGTATTTTTCTTGCTTTTTAAGACAGGTTTTAGGTTCATTTTTATCAAAAGGATACTTGAACACTTCAAGGCAAAAGACTTGGGAGAGCACCAACCAAATCAAGCACACAAAGTTAAAATTCAGACAGAGCGGCCGTGCAGCAAAGATGGAGCGGCCGTGCACTTGGCCTTTTCAGGCCATTTTTGGCCCTAAATTATAGAGTGGCCGTGTCTTGAAGAGGGAGCGCCCGTGTCATCTTATGGAGCGGCCGTGCAGCTTATTTAGGAGCGGCCGTGCGAAGTGTCAAGACTTAAATTCAAATCTGGCGCCAAGGGTCACACGGCCGTGCAACTTCCTTGACGCGGCCGTGCAAAACGCGACTGCAGACGTAAAGGCACCTTTTGGTTGCACCCGATTGAAGAGTTCCCTCCTTTTTATAAATAGGACCCTAGTGATCAGTCTTAGACACGAATTATTAGAGAGAAACTACTGATATTAGATAGATAGAAAACACAAATACTTGTGATAACAATTTCCAAGGAGATTTGAAGATCAAGTCATTATTTTGTTCTTGAAGTCACTTTGGAAGAAGAGCAATAAAAGTGAAGCATTATTTCCAAAGCATTTGTTCATCATAAGTCTTTCTTACTCAATCTCTTATTTTAATTGCTTATATATTATAAATGGCTTGTGAGTAATCCCCCATATTCTTGGGGTTGGAAACTCAAAAGCATGCTTATTCATCATCTAAAAATGATTAGTCTTGTCTTCTTTCTTCATCTAAAACAATCTCTTTATATTATTCTCTAAATGCCTTACTTATTGGCGATATCCAATTTGTATGATTCAGTTAATTGAGAGAAGTACCTAGCGGAGAATCTCAATTGACGGAACCATATAAAGAAACTAGGTTTATTGATCACGAGAGTAGTTCAATGGCCTAGGGATGTTCCTTTAATGGAAAGTATGTTGACTTCCGTCCTTAATGGATTCTTACTAATTATGGTCACTAGAGATAAGCCGGAATGCCCGTTTGTGACAGGGCGGGGGCAAACATAAACGGATTTCTCAAACAGTTAGGACATAATTAGTGAAGAATACAAACGCTATTGTCCTAGCCCGAAATAGCGTAGGCCTAACATACCATCCTTGCTTTTTATGAAAATCTTTTATTTCTAAGACAAAGACAATTTGATGAATAAGAATATGTGTATGATTTCCAATCCCAAGAATGCTTCGTTTTATAAGATTTAAATTAAAAGTATTTTCTGTTTATGATCTCTCTATTATTCTAAAAACAAATTTTATCTACCCCCCAATCCTTTCTATATTTTCTAAAAGACAAAAATATCCCTTAAGTAAACCCTGTCTCTGTGGGATCGACTCGTACTTGCACCCGCTATATTACAATAGCCCGTGCGCTTGCGGATATAAAATAAACCGTTAGGTTTCGACCGAACAATTGCCTATAACTCCGGGAGTTATGGTTGTACGGGGTATGTTTTCACCTTAGGCGGAGCTGCAGTCGCCTGGAGGTCGACCAAACAAACTCTGTTGTCTAGGTCTACTTTTGAGGTCGAATTAGTTGCCCTTGACACTACTGGATTGGAAGCTGAATGGCTTCGAGGACTTATGTCTGAGTTGCCCATGGTCAGTAAGCCCATGCCTGTTATCTCTGTACATTGTGACAACACAGCCACAATTGAGAAACTGAAAAGTGTCAAGTATAACTATAAAACTAGGAGGCACATCCGAATTAGATTAAAATCTATAAGGGATCTAGTGTCTCGGAAGGTGATAGCTGTTGATTATGTTGGTACCAAGGATAACACAGCTGATCCTTTAACCAAAGGGCTAGAATTTGCTCTAGTTCAAAAATCTAGGTTGGGGATGGGACTGAACCCCGTCTGATTCAAATGCAGTGGCAACCTAATCTACCTGAGTGGAGATCCCACAAAGGAGATTCAATGTGGTAATAACAAGCTGTGGGGTGAATCGGAGCACCCAATAATAGATTGACATGTTGCATGTCTGAGTCTATCCCCTGAATAGCCTAGAGGTGCTCGTTGCTGCTAATATAGTAAAAGTTTGGAACTTTGAATGGGATCAAGTCTTTTAGACAAGATGCTAGCAGTACATCTTCTGAGATGCCCAACTAAGTGAGTGTTGTTGTTGGCCGCAACTAGAGGAATTTGGGTTATTCCTTGAAAGCACTCATGATAGAGGATCGGGACGTATGGCTTATAAGCGTCAAGTGTTCGATAGAGGTCCTATCATAGCTTTTGTCGTGTTTGTTACCAACAAAGGCCTCTACATCCAAAGGCATCAGATTCAAGACACCCGTTCATCTGGTCCTGTGGAGGTTTGCGTTGGATAACATAGGTAGTGATTCAAGCCGGAAGGTACCATTATTGAAAGCATGGCAATGGACAATTTGTACACGTCATATTTCTATGAACTTGTGGGGGATTGTTGGAATATTTGTATTTGTGGTATGAAAGTTCATAGCTTATGACCTTGGATCGTCATTGGGGCTTGAACTAATTTTTGGCTAAGGGGAAAATCACTTCGGATTTTCGGTGCTAGAGGGCGGCCGCGCAGGTGGACAAGGGCGGCCGCGCAGGTGTCCAGAAAAACCAACGTGAATTGCCTGTTGTCCTGCGCGGTCGCGCAAGCCCTGTGGGCGGCCGCGCACGTGTCGGGCTTGGGTTTTCCTGGGCCAAATTTCAGACTTTAAACCCTAAAATACCACATGTATATATTCTAATTATTCCTCCTTGCCGTGTTTTTCATGAGAGATTGAAGAGAAACAACATTCTTTTGCTTTCTTTCAATATTCGATTACTCCCCGTTCATAGAGATTTGTTCGTGAGATTCAAGGCGACTGAGATAGGACCGCCGGTGATTACATACCTGTGTGCTGCTTTGTGGTACGTAATCCGTGATCGTTTTATCCTCGGAGAAATTTGCACATGCACTGAAGTTGCACCAATTGGGGGCAATATTTTCTCTTAGGACAGTCTTCCTAAGGCGACTCGATCAAATCACGATAAGTTTTCTAATCAATTGTTTACTTGTTTCTGTTCTGTTTTCCTGATCCTGTTCCATTGCTTTCGGTTTTGCTATTGACTTAATTGGTACGTTTTTGACTTGATCAATAAATTCCCTACTGTTGATTAAATTGTTAATTTAATCTGTGGTGCAATAATTTGATTTCCAACACTAAGTACATTACTAACAAACTTTCTATTTATCAATCTCAAAGATTTATGGATGTCAATATTAAAAGCTTCTAAATATAAATTAACAAACATTACTACTGACAATCATTTAACAATTCTTAAAAAAATCTTCTGGATATCAAACTATAAAAGGTTTTGGATATCCAGAATATATCCGCTAACATTGATATTCAGAAAGTTTTCTACGCGTTGGGTCCATAACCAACAAATTTTCTGGATATAAAGGTCAAAGGGTTCTGAATTTCCAGAACATTTGAGGTTGATATACAGAAGTTTTATTGGTCATGATATTGTTCAAATGTGCTTTTTAATTTATAACCAAAAGATTTTAATATTGATATCCAGAAAGCATTAATATTATCCAAAAAGTTTTAATGTTGATATACAGAATGTTTTAATATTGATATCTAGAATACTTTGAGCTAGATACCCTGATGGTTTGTTGGCCATGGACGTCGCAGTGCGCAGCAAACCTTCTGTATATTAATTTTAAATGTTTTGGATATTCAAAACCCTTTGATCTTTATATACAGAAGATTTGTTGATCACGACCCATTGCGTACGAGGTTTTACATATTTAAGAAAATGTTACCGCGTATGAATTTTCACATATTTATATTATTTACAAACACAAAATCTAGGGAGAAACGCGTTTCTCCGTCGCTTCTGGAGAAACGGGGCTTGTTATGTCGCGCGACATACCCAGCCACAAAAACTGGATATAACTTCATCAGCTTCTGGATATCCAGAAGCTTTGGAAAGGATATCCAGAAGCTTTGAAAAGGATATCCAGAAGCTTTGGAAAGGATATCCAGAAACCAAATATTTTTTCTGGATATCCTTTACAAAGCTTCTGGATATCCATATTCAATGTTCTGGATATCCAGAAGCTTTGTAAAGGATATCCAGAAAAAATACTTGGTTTCTGGATATCCTTTACAAAGCTTCTGGATATCCATTTCAAAGCTTCTGGATATCCAGAAGCTTTGTAAAGGATATCCAGAAACTGGCTACTTACGTCGCGCGACATAATAAGCCCCGTTTCTCCATACGCGACGGAGAAACGCGTTTCTCCCCAGACGCACTCATTTACAAAACGTCACTGCGCATAGGAAATATGGTCTCTCCATAGATTTTGTGATTAGATTAAAAAATAGATCAAAAACTAATAGTTTAATTAAAGAAATAACGTCATCCCAAATGTAGGATGACAAAAAAAAGGTGATGTAAGGTATCCAGGGAAGCCAACTTTCACGGAAACCCCAAATTACATGTATAAAGTCAATTAGTAGGATAAAAAATTTCATATTGATTGAAGTATTCAGCTTAATATTTATAATCGTAAGAACGTGCTTAGCAATTATTAAGTTGTTCACACTGCAATTACAATGGTATATGAGAGATTGATGAGATTATATGATATATGGTTTTATTAATTTAACATAATAAAATTTAGGCCAGTTGAAATTTTTAATCCTCGTACTTTGTTTAAATTCAGTTTTAATCATCGTTTTTTATTTTTAGCATTTTTAACCATTGTACTTTGGATACACATTCATTTTCCCCAAAAAGCCTAAAATACGATGATTTTAAAATGCCTTAATTTTCACTATTTTGAGTGTAAATGAGTGCGTATCTAAACTAAAAGGGTTAAAACTGTTAAAAAATAATAACGATTGTTAAAATCAAGGTTTAAGCAAAGTATTAGGGTTCAAAATGTCGATAAGCCTAATATTTATTTACACCCTCTATCCCGATTTAATATTTTTAGTTTGACTTGCACGAAATTTAAGAAAAAATAAATGTTGTGAGTGTGAAAAGTAAAGTATGAGATAGAAAGTGGGTAGGTAGTTATTGTTGTTAGAATAACAAGTGAGTTTTATTGTCAATTTTATGTAATAAAGCAACTAAAAAACTTAAACTGAAACAGATTGAAAAGAAAAGTAAAAATCTTAAATCAGGATTAAATCAGGACTGAGAGAGTAATAATTTATGGCTCTAATGATTTAAAATATCCATCATGAAATTTGGAACTTGTATTTATTTTTTGAGTCGGTCCGGGGAGAAATGCGTTTCTCCGTCGCGTATGGAGAAACGGGGCAACTTTTGTCGCGCGACATACTTAGCCAGTTTCTGGATATCCTTTCCAAAGCTTCTGGATATCCAGAACATTGAATATGGATATCCACAAGCTTTGGAAAGGATATCCAGAAATCAAATATTTTTTTCTGGATATCCTTTCCAAAGCTTCTGGATATCCAGAACATTGAATATAGATATCCAGAAACTTTGGAAAAGATATACAGAAACCAAATATTTTTTCTGGATATCCTTTCCAAATCTTCTGGATATCCATATTCAATGTTCTGGATATCCAGAACTGATGAAAGTGATATCCATTTGTTGTGGCTAAGTATGTCGCGCGACACGTTGCCCCGTTTCTCCATAAGCGACGGAGAAACGCGTTTTTCCCCAGATTTTAGCTTATTTTTTTAAATATTATTGAAAAGAGAAATTCCCACTAAATTTAATAATAAAAAATAAGAAATAAAAAGTGATGGGAGCTATACAAAACAAAGTCGGGGACATAAAGTTTAATAAAAGAGAGAAAAAAAAAAGAAATTTGCCAGAAAAAAAAGATGAAACAATGTAAGAGGAATAAAGGAGATCGGCTAGCCCTTATTTCTTTTACCGCTATACTTTTTACACAAAATCTGGGGAGAAACGCGTTTCTCCGTCGTTTATGGAGAAACGGGGCTTGTTATGTCGTGCGACATACCTAGCCACAAAACCGGATATCACTTCGCCTCGGATATCAGAAGCTTTGGAAAGGATATCCGAAGTTTTGAAAATGATAATGCGAAGCTTTGAAAAGTATATCCAGAAATCAAATATTTTTTCTGGATATCCTTTACAAAGCTTCTGGATATCCATATTCAATGTTCTGGATATCCAGAAGCTTTGTAAAGGATATCCAGAAAAAATACTTGGTTTCTGGATATCATTTACAAAGCTTCTGGATATCCATTTCAAAGCTTCTGGATATCCAGAAGCTTTGTAAAGGATATCCAGAAACTGGCTACTTACGTCGCGCGACATAATAAGCCCCGTTTCTCCATACGCGACGGAGAAACGCGTTTCTCCCCAGACGCACTCTACTTTTTATGGTCCATTTTACAAAAATTATGTTTTCAATGAATTTGATATGTAAACCCTAATAAACCTTTTCCTTTGGTTCATATACCACTGTTTAGGGCGACGTCCTCCTTAAATTCTTCTTCGCCGGTGGCTATGTCCCTACGACGTCTCTTTTCAATCCTGTTCCGAACCATCCTAATTGAATACTGAAAGAGTATAAAAATACTGTTATATCTTTTTAAATCTTTGTGATTTTGATTTATAAATTAGTTTGTATATATTATATAATTAGATTAGGAAATAATTGTAAATATAGAATAAGATTACTTTTTTACTAACGGCTAACTTTTGTGTTTATACTCCCTCCGTCCCATTAATATTAGCACACTTTCCTTTTTGGGCGTCCCGCTAATATTCGCACACTCCCAAAAAGGAAACTTTATATTAATAAAATATTCACCCAACCCCACTCATTCTCTCTCCTACATTATTTTAATACTCACAACACTATTATAATTTATTACACCCTCCACTCATTCTCTCTCCACTCATTCTTTTACACTCACAACATTTTATTAAAATATCATATTCCTTAATTCTCGCGCAAACAGTGTTTGTGCTAATACTAATGGGACGGAGGGAGTATATGTTTTCAATATTTGAGTTATGTATTCGAGGAATGCAAGGATTATTGAATGGATAAGGAAAAGAGAATCATTTGTGATAATTAAGAGATTGTACGAATCCTTATTAAACAATGATTGCTCTCACTATATAAAAAGACCGTCCCTCTCATTGTTGGTTACGGATTTTAGAGAAAAAAAACGAAGTTTATATATTTTCTTGAGTCATTTTTTCCTGTGTTATTGAAATTCAGATAATTGAAACTTTAAAATTGTTTTCTATATTTTGTGTTCTTTTCTATAACCACTTTGATCTTTTCGTAAGATTTTTTTTAATTGTAAGTTTTTCTTTACAACTTTTTCTCAATAAGGTTGTGTTTTATGAAAAAATTTCAACAAAAATTGTCTTACATATTAGTTGATCAATTATATTTCCACGCGCAAGCCTAACAATTTGGCTACGCGTGAGGGGATGAGTTGGAGTAATTGTCCCACATCAAAAATTAATTATCCAATCATTGACTATATAAATATCAAGGGTCACACTCCTTTCATAGCCAATCGGTTATGAGAAGAGTGACAAACATTGCTTGTAACATATAAATATGTTTGGCAATTTTCCTTAGCATCAATTGATTTTAAATTAAAAATTCAAACTTTAAGATGGTATCAAAGTATGCTCATTATACGTGCATTCCCAATGACTCACGATGTTGCTCCGCGTAACTCGAGCGATAAGTCCACGGTGTAAGTCTGGGAAAAGCCCGGGGTTACACGTGAGGGGCGTGTTAGAGACATTATCACATATCGAAAATTGACAAATCTTGCATGTAACATATAAAGATATTGGAACACTCCCCTTAACACCAATTAATTTTAAGTTGGAAACACAAACTTTAAGATATTTTATAATATTTAATACTAAATCAAAACATAGCACATAAAAGGCATTGCTTTAGTGTTTAAGTATTTTAATTAATATTATATATTATTAAACTTAAGACCAACAAGACATTGGTTTAATGGTTAAGCTCATACTTTCAATTTCAAAGGACATTGATTCGGGTTTAATTCCCTCTTCCATCACACCACATTTTGAATTTTCTGGAATTAAAAAAAATAGTTGGCTTGGCCCGTGGGCAAGGAGGAAGCAGGCCAGGCTAATCCGCCATATCAGCGGGCTTGGTGCATGGCAACCAGTCTAGCCCGTTGTTCATCATCAACCGTCGCCATGGAGGCCGAAGCACGAATCTCCCATTGTGTCAATTTGGGTTGGGCTTCTAGGCCTCCCAATTCATCTCAAAACGTTTTTGTTTTCATTGGCTAGGGTTATTGGTACACCTTTTCTTTGGACAAAGCCAGAGCCGATCTCTCCCGTCCAAGTATTGCCAATATCCTGATTCAGGTTCTTAAGAAGCTCCCCCATGAAGTTTTCATTGATTGTGAGGATGTAGTACCATAAAATTGAATATGACACAATCTTTAAATATTGCAAACATTGTTTCACGTTTGGCCATGAGTCCTCTACATGCAACAAGGTTATCCTAGTGTTGTTGAATCGAAGAAGAAGGATGCTGCTCCCACAGAGGTGGTGAGGTCTAAGACAGCTCCAAAAAATCTGAATGATCAGCCTGAGAAAGGCAAAGACCAGTCCCTTGATCAATGGCTAATAGAACACCAAGAATTTTGGCGATCGAGAACAAGTACATCTTATTAAACAATGGATAGGAAGCCCAGGAAGTTCAACCGAAACAAGAAAGAGTGTGGAGTCTTGATTCGGCTTCCATGTTGGTGTCCAATGAGACACCTGCATAAGGAAAAGACCAATATACCATAACTCTTTTGCCCAAATGCGATTCAAATCAACTTCAATGATAACCGGATCAATACATGTTTGCTATCTAACCCAATCTCAAAATCATCGTGAAGGGCCTGAAGGCCATGTTTTGAAAACAATGTAAACGAAAAGCGATACACATTCGGTTAATTGAATTAAAAAGTCCACAGATAGGATCCACCAAAAAAACAGTTGACTCTTGTGAATAATCAATTATGGATTTAGGAAAGAAGCAAGATTGTGGTGGATTGCTCATATCAGAAGTAGCATCAGCGAAAACAACATTTTTTGTATCCGAGATTAGTAGAGAGAGAACTCGCCTGCCTCGAAGATGAAAAAGATGGTTTCCTACAATGTTTTTCCTCATCCATAAGGTAATCAAAAAGAAAATCTAACGGAATTTATGGTTTTCATAAATAATAATTGATGACGCATGAAACGATCTAGATCAGTCTTTTTATAGCAATAGGTTAATCTCCATCTGCTATAACCTGAAACCACGAACAAACGACTAGCCGGGGTGGTCTCCGGCTAATACCCTCCGGCGTGATAATAAGATGTGGTGTTATGAGTTTTTATAAAAATGTATGAAAATAATGTAATCTCAAAATAGCTAATAATGCATTACCCTTTTACGTTAAATGTAGTCTGGTATATATAGGAGCTCTGTAGGATAATTAGGAATCCATTGAATCACGTAGATAATGTGGGCGTAACGATCTCCGTGATTGTAGAAGGCGGTTACACATTGACTCATAGATATACGCATGTTTCTGTAGGTCGAGGTCGCCTAAATGTTTGAAATGTTCGAAGTCGACCTGACTTTGTGCCTTGGCTTAGATGTTAATTATGTAAGTGATCGTATGTCGGATGAAGCTAGCTCAGGATCAAAGATGGTCGGACAATGAGCTAGGTCGACTGAACTTATGTTGTTGGGCCATATGCCTAGTGGCAACTGGATTGACCCAATTAATAACTATGCCCGAGTAATGAATGGAATGTTGGGATTCAATCATTGGGCCTAGCTCGTCACTTTTATTCCGTTAATTGACCCCCAACTTTCTGTGTTGACGTTGTCGACTAGGAAGTTTTGAAAAATTTATGTGATGGCTTAGGTGGCTCGCTGTTGAAAGGTCGACTGACGATTAGACGTAGGTCGCACTCGACCATTGACTTCTAGCGGTTGGATACGCTGTTTAATGTGCCATAATTTTTATCATAATGGTATGGTTCTGGCGATTGGACAACTGTATTGGAAACCGATGCAGAGCAATAACTGGAAAATCTGAACGGTTATTTCCTCTACCCTTTCCAATTAAGGTAAGGAAAATGAGGCGTATAAAAGGAAGAATCCCTTTTCTTTTCAAACTTTACAATCCTCTAGGAAACAAATACTCAAGCAAGAAGAAAAGCAAGGAATTTGATTTTCCAGCGTAGTCGAGCTTCCGCTTCGTGTTTGAGTTCCATCTTCCTCAAATCAATCAAGGTACCCTTCAATTTCTCTGTATTAGTTTTAATTTCATGTTTCTCCCCTTATTCTGCCATGGCTAGTACCTTTGCCTTCGAGCTAGGTGTTAGATGTGGGTATAACTCCATAAACCTTAGGATTTATAAGAGGCTAGAGGGTCCATGTAAGGAACTGACCAGAGAGGAGTGCATTAGCTTTCTAGATAGGTGGACCTTATTTTATGGCGAGGTAAGGTTTCCAGCGGGTGAGAGAATGGGGGATTTGGAGGCGGATGATCCACGGATTTTTTGTTTCCTTCTTTTCAATAAACTCATAGACCACCTCATAGTATTCTATATCAAGTCCAATAAACCCCCCTTCCTTATTGAGAGGTTAACATTCCCATGGGAATTTAGGTCGCCCTTAGTTAGTTCGGAACATACTTCAACTAGGTCTGATTCCCCTATTTTTGTGTCTTTTGTAGATATGGCAGATCAACAATCTTCCGTTTCTACATCGTCGAGCTCATCCTCAAGCAACATCGTGGACAAATTTTACTCGATCGTGGTTCCAGGTCGTAATGAGTAGGGATATGTGGCCTCCAAGCCTGTCATAGGGAGGAAGAACGCTGAATCCCACATCAAAATCCTTCACGAATTCTTTGAGGTCCCCAAAGATGACTTCTACCTTACCCTTTTCACGAAGAGGCAAAGGAAGGCTTAGTCTTGGATGCATTGGGGCCTGAGCTCCACTAGGGTATCCTTCTATTACGGCCAATTTGAGGCCGGGCGACGACTTCCCCTTGATCCTTTTATCTGTGAGTTTTTGGAGTGCATGGCCGCTGTTCTCATGCAATTGGTCGCCAACACCACGAGGGTGTTGGTTTGCTTTGATATAGTCTGCAGGCTCGTGGGGTACAAACCCTGTATGCACGTGTTTAGGAGGTTCTTCAAGGTAGTGCAAAATGATAAGACCTTTAGAATAAGTACCCCGGTCAAAGCTAAGGCCCCTAAACTGTTTACCAACTTGCCCGACAAAGTTTCAGGGTGGAATAGCCACATGATTCTTGTGGAAAGTAGGAAGGTATAGGAGTTCCCCTTGCCTGAGGCTGATACACCTCCCATGAAGGAGAAGGATTATTGGGTCCCAGACTGGAGTGGGGAGCTCACTCATAGGTTGATATAGGTGGCTCAGAGGAGCACCAAAAGTTGGGCCAATCTTAGCTCGGATGAAGTTTTCTTCATTCAGACCGGAATGATGCTAGGAGGAGATGGGGAGATAGCCCCTTTAGTGCCATAATTCGTAGCCTTAGGTACCCAGATTGGGTTATCCATGAGCGAGAAAGGTTTGACTCTCAGTGAAACTACTGCAAGAAGAAACCCGGCCATTGCAGAAGCCTGTTTAACTATGGTGGTTAAGTATTTAACTTGCTTCCTTCCTAATTCACATATTTTTGTTCGTATATCTCTTTGCCAACTATTTTCCCTTTGATCGTGCAGTTTTAACCACTGAACAGGAGGCTAACATGAACCGTGTAGTCAACCTCGGTGATAGGAGGGGGAACAAGAAGGCGCATGGAGCTGTCAATGCCAGAGCCAGCCTGGAGAAGGAGGCAGAGGATAGAAACACTTTGCTTCCCAAGGAAGGAGTGGGGATGGTCCCCATTGATGGTCTGGGCTAGTAGCCCATTGAACAAGCCCCCCCCCCCCAAGTGCAAGTCATTGGGGGAGAGGGGGAGGTCGACATGTCGACTGAGCTAGAGTTAAGCTCCGAGCCTAGGCATGAGTCGGTTGGGGTGGACCCCCAAAATTTTTTAGACTTGGAGCTCAATGCTGATAAGCCAGAAGAGGTTGAAACTGACCTCCCTCTCAGTCGACCAAGGAATAGATTGCGTGTCAATCTGGGGGTAGAGCAAGTCTGAACCTCTCGAGCAGCAGGCTCACCTTTAAGCTACCCCCTCCTCATGTTCCCTCCACTAGAAGCACCAAAGAAGTGCAGGCTCTTATGGAGAGGTTGAGTGATATCCCTACTCTTACGGGCATCAATAGCTTGTGCCGCCAATATTTTGACCTGGGATTGGGGTAAATAATAGTGAGGAGGGCAGCAGATAGAGACCTGCTGGCCCAGTTTGTAGAGAGGGGTTCACTCCAAAGGAATACCATGACAGGTCTGGCCTCCTAGCTTCCGAGGTAACAATTGCATTTTTCATACTTTTTCCTTTTCAATACCCCTCTTTGATACCATGAACCCCAGAAACATGCCTGCAGCTACCCCAAACACACACTTGCTCGGATTCAGCTTCATGTTGTTTGCTTGTAGATTGGCGAATGTTTCCCCTAGGTCGACCACATGACGACTAACCTTAGTTTTGATGACCATGTCGTCAATATAAGCCTCCATGTTTTGGCCAATCTGACTAGCAAGACTCTGTTCACCATTTTTTGATAAGTAGCTCCAGCATTATTCAGCCCGAATGGCATCTTGGTGTAGCAATATATCCCTTCAGTTGCTTGGAAGGCTGTCTTTTCAATGTCATCGCTGTGCATTTTGATTTGATGTTATCCCGAATAATAGTTGAGGAAACTGAGTATGGCATGTCCAGCAATTGAGTCAACCAGCTTGTCTATTCGTGGAAGTAGATAGCTGTTCTTTGGACACGCCAAATTCAGATTAGTGAAGTCAACACACATTCTCCACTTTCTATTGGCCTTTTTAACCATCACTACATTTGCCAGCCAAGTAGTGTAGGACGCTTCCTTAATTATACATGCACTAAGAAGTTTGTTTTCCTCCTTATTGATGGCCATTTCTTTGTCTTTAGCAAAATTCCTTAGCTTTTGGCTTTTGAATTTCATGGTGCGGTTGACCTCCAAGCGATGCAATGTGACCTCCTCTTTGACTCCCTTCATGTCCTCTACCCTCCAAGCAAAAACATCTGTGTTTTCCTTCAACAGGTCGACTATCTACACCTTTTCTTCTGGTGACAGTTGTCTCCCTATTATGATTTTTCGCTCAGGATAAGTTGGGTTGACCTCTACGTCTTCCAGCTCATCGACGGGTTTTAGCTCTGGGCCTTCTCTAAATTGCAGAGTCTCAATGATAATTTCTCTGACCCTTTTTCTTTCCTCAGCCCCAAGTGTGGAGCTTCTACCTCGATCATATCATCTAGCTTAGCATCTATTTCCCCGTTGGAGGCCCCTGAGTTTTGGTTAACTTGAAGGCATAGGTCGCCAATGATGATCTGGTCGACCATAACTGCATCTGCTGTGACCCAAGTGTTTTCAAAGGGACATGTCAGCTCAGTCATGACTTGGTCATGTGAGGGATAGGTCGCCTCTTTTATACACTTGATCGTAGATAACTAGAAGTAGTGGTGACAAACTTCGAGAGCTTCCAGCTCGCCTTTGGAGTGTCAATTTCCAACTCCCTCTTCTTCTGTGATCGAAGCACGTGGTCCAGATACTCTCTAGCAGTGCTTATAATGCACCCAACTCCTAACATATTGTGTGGAACTTGACCCTTTGATGAGGGATGGAGGGCACCATTCCTAGAGCGACATGTCCAAGTATACCCACTATAGCATGGTAACCACTTATAACATCAATGACTATAAATGTTACCTTATCTGTTTTCCTTAAAGGATGTTGTCTAATATCGAACTCCATCTCTATCTGCCCCTTGGTGTCAACTTTGTGATTGGTGAAGCCCTCTGATCGACCTGAGTAAGGTGACAACCTGACATCTGTCAAACCCATGTCTAGGAAGGTTTTTTAATAAAGAATGTCCTTGCAGGCCCCCGTGTCGACCATAATTCTGCTTGACGTGCAGTCATCAATGAGTCCTGGAATTACAAAAATCTGCTCTCTTGCAGCCATGTTGGTGGCCAGCTCATAGGGATAGAAACTGATCACCTCCTCTTGAACACAGCTTCTGAGAGGCACATATGGAGCTTTGTTCAACTGGAAAATCTTGTGCTTGAGCGTTGTGTTGCTCATATCCTCAATAATTACTCCCAAAGTCAGTCTTAGCTGCCTTGGCTCTGGCACGCCTCTTGTAGGTCAATCTCCTCTTTCAAGACGACCTCCCTTCACAAACCTATCCAACCTGCCCTCACTAACCCACCCACTTTTGTAGAGTTGCCACACCGTTTTTATTAAGCCCAAAACATTGAAAAGGGCATCAGTTTAAAAATAAACTGTTTTTATGTGATCAAATTTTGAGTTCGGAGGTTAGATGACTCCTCGAGAAGAGAATATTAGAATCTTAGAGCTCACCCGAGTTGCCTCGTAAAAACGAGTCTTTCGGATACCCCTAATATTCTTTAACTGTTGTGTGTGTGTGTGTATGTGCTTTTAAAAATGCCTGTTGTATCGGATGTCTACATTGTACACTGCATATTGAAATGTATTGAAATAGTGTAGGAAGGAAGCCTTACCAATTTTGGTTCGTGTCTGTCTTCCGCTGGGGAATAGTGTTCGAGGATGGAATAGTGTTCCGGTACGGACCGGGATTGCTTCGGGAGGAGCCGGTTGTCTGCGGACAGAGTTTCGGCGTGCGTCGGAATTGTAGATTGCGTTCGGGCAGAGGTTCGGCATGCGTTGGGATCGCAGGGATCACTCGGGCAGAGTTTCGGCGTGCGTTGGGATCGCAGGGATCACTCGGGCAGAGTTTCGGCGTGCGTTCAAGTTGCCGGTTTGACTCGGAAAGAGCCTGGACGCCTTGGGAAAGACCAGGCAAGGCCTGGGAGTACCACGAGGGGCCTCAGAGTACCTCGAGAGTGCCTCGGGGCAGCGCGGGAGCGTCGCGAGAGCGCTCAGAGAGGCTTCGGAGCACCGCAAGGGGGCTCGGAAGGCCTCGGAAGGATCCGAAAGGGGCCGGGATTGCCCCGAAGGGTCTTAGAGGGGTGCCTGAAGGCTGGGGGAGAGGAGAGAAGAGGGAGATGTTTGAAATGAGAGAGGGGGAGCCCTCTATTTATAGTGCCAGGATCTGTGCAATAAGGTCCGTACGGATCTTGCAGGTAATCCAAATTTTTGGTTTTCCTCAATTTGAGGGAATAATGTGGACTTTAAGAGGATTCTGAAATGATGATGTCTGGTTGCAAAAAGGTCCGTACGGATCAACCTTGAATGCAGAAAGGTCCGTACGGACCAACCATGTACGGGGGTAATGATCACTTCCGGGATTTGAGGGAATAAGTTGGACTTTAAGGGAATTCAGTAATCATTGAAACAAAGAGGTCCGTACGGACCTTATTTGCTTTTCTGATTTCTGAAAAATTCCCAAAAGGCTCTTTTGTCCCTTTTTATCCCAAAAACGTTCCTTCCTTGGTTTGGCTGGGGGTTTTTGGGGGTTTTGAGTGTCAAAGGTCTTCGAGACTGCGTTTGTGAGTCTGCGGTGTTTCCAATGTGCTCGGAAGAGGGTGATCCAGATTGGGGTACTTACAGAAGCCCCTCGACGACGTCACTTAC
This sequence comes from Adenophora triphylla var. japonica, assembly GCA_022495995.1. NCBI lineage: Eukaryota > Viridiplantae > Streptophyta > Magnoliopsida > Asterales > Campanulaceae > Adenophora > Adenophora triphylla. The sequence continues at coordinate 119,847 of JAFEMH010000802.1, forward strand.
GGAGGAAGTGGGGTCGTCGATAAGATAAGGGTCCTAATCTGGATCGCGTGCTGGGAGAGAAAGTGACCGTGTAGGTTGGTGTGTGAGGACATGGCGGTGTCCTGTTGTGTGACCGTTTAGGTCAGTTGACTGGACCCTGTGATAGGATTCCTACGTATCCCTAGCGGGAATCAAGCCTAGTCGTAGTTCGTGTGTGGGGTGAGTGTTGTTGTGTACGAGGAGGTGAGATGTCCTCTGACTGAAACTCTGTGTGTGGATGTGGTGGCATCCTGTGGGTGACTGTGAGGGTCGGCTGTGAGGACGTGGTGGCATCCTGGGTGACCGCATAGGTCAGTGGTAAGGATGTGGTGGCATCCTGGGTGACCGCATAGGTCAGTGGTAAGGACGTGGTGGCGTCCTGGGTGACCGCATAGGTCAGTGGTAAGGACGTGGTGGCGTCCTGGGTGACCGCATAGGTCAGTGGTAAGGACGTGGTGGCATTCTGGGTGACCGCATAGGTCGATGGTAAGGACGTGGTGGCATCTTGGGTGACCGTATAGGTCAGTGGTAAGGACGTGGTGGCGTCTTGGGTGACCGCATAGGTCGATGGTAAGGACGTGGTGGCGTCCTGGGTGACCACATAGGTCAATGGTAAGGATGTGGTGGCGTCCTAGGTGACCGTATAAGTCGATGGTAAGGACGTGGTGGCGTCCTGGGTGACCGCATAGGTCGATGGCTGGACCCTGTGATAGGATTCCTACGTATCCCTGGCGGGAATCAAGCCTGGTCGTAGTTCAGAGGTCGTGAAATTGTGAGTGTATGCGGGCGTGGTGGTGCCCTGAAGTGTCGTGTGACCACCGAGGTCGACTGTGAGGATGGGGTGGCGTCCTAAGATGTGTAATCTTACGAGAAGATGGGTAATCTTACGAGAAGATGGGTAATCTTACGAGAAGATGGTTTGTGGTGTGACCGCCGAGGTCGACTGTGAGGACGTGGTGGCGTCCTGAGATGGAAATTTTACGATTTTTCGACTCGGGTGGTTTAAAGCCTTCCGGGCTGGAAATAGTGATGTGGGAGGTTTATACGGTCTTCCAGACCGAGTGGTTTAAAGCCTTCCGGGATGGAGATAGTGATATGGGAGGTTTATACGGTCTTCCGGACCGAGTGGTTTAAAGCCTTACGGGCTGGAGATAGTGATGTGGGAGGTTTATACGGTCTTCCGGACCGAGTGGTTTAAAGCCTTTCGGGCTGGAGATATGTCATGTGTGAGGACTTGATTCGTCTTCTGACTGCGGTTGTGTCATGCGTGAGGAATTGATTCGTCTTTTGACTACGGTTGTGTCATGCGTGAGGACTTGATTCATCTTCTGGCTGCGGTTTGCGGAGGCATGGCTGCCTTGAGCTTTGACTGCAAGAGGTGCAAACGTCTCGCGTTTTATCCGTTTGGGGAAAAGGTTGGACTTACGATGACTGCTAGTGTTCATCCGTTGGGGATCATTTTGGCCTTGTAGGGGCTTTTTCTGCTGAGAAGGTGACTTCGGGCTTACTTTGATGGACGGTGCTTGAGTTGCCGTTTAGTAGGCGAAATCCGGGCTTACGATGATGGCCGGTGGTTGCGTTGCCGTTTAGCTGGTGAAATCCGGACTTACACTGACGGCCGGTGCTGGGGATATATGGTCTTGTACGGGTTTGCGAGAATTCCCTTTTTGACTTGCTGGGGAAGGAGATCAGGCTTACTTTGATGGCCGGTGCTTGAGTTGCTGTTTAGCATTTCAGAGGCATTTTGTGCCTTGGGATTTGTGCTTGGAGGTGCTGGCGCTTGTTTCACTGTTTGGTGGGCGAGGTCCGGGCTTACGATGACGGCCGGTGGTTGAGTTGCCGTTTAGTGGGCGAAATCTAGACTTACACTGAGGGCCGGTGCTTGGTATTGCCGTTTAGTGGGCGAAATCCAGGCTTACGATGACGACCGGTGTTGGTTTTGTTGGGCTTTGCGCCTTTTCCTCGCAGGGGCCTGGGCATGCTGTACAGTGACGTAGAGATGCGGATTGCGGCCAACATCGGGGATTATTGCCGGGGTACTGGCTTGGTGACAGCGGAGCAGCTGGCGCTCTCCTTCCTGTGGTTTGCCCTTTCTGAGACTCTATTCTCGAACCACGCAACCACTGCTCCTTTTGCTCTGCTGGAGAGCTTGGTTGATTTGGAGAGAGTCTGCGATATAGCTTGGGGCGAGGCGGGCCTGGCCGAGCTTTACTTCTCCTTGGACCGGTTTAGCCGGGGCGTGGCCAGTTCCTTGGCCTGCTTTGATTTTGCTTTGGAGGTATGAGTTTATTGCTGTTTTTGATTTAGCAACTTATCATTTCTCTGTTTTCTCTTGCACTGAGCCTTTTCTGCTTTTGTCGCAGGTGTGGTTCTACGAGATCTTTCGGTGCTTCCCGTGGGATCGAGATCCTGGGGCCATAGCGGCCTATCCTGCTATGTTGGGCTGGGCCCGTCCGGCGAGGAGGAGGAGGACCAGTAGGGGGAAGCTCACTATTACCTACGGGGAGGTGCAGGAGAATTTGGAGAGAGATAGCCCAGAGGCGTTTGCTTTGTATCCCTGGGCTCGGTATGAGGCTGATGATTTCGAGGGTGCTCCCATGGTGACAGCGCAGAGGAAGATGCTGCGGGGCCTGACCTGCGACATCATGTACTTGGGAGAGAGGGTCTTTTGGCAGCATGGCCCGGGTATGCTTCCCTTGGCTTCGAGGGACCCGCCTTTTGGGATGATGGATTCCCGTGAGATGGATGTGCTGGAGTTTGAGAGGTACCTTGGCGGCGTGAGTGCCGATGAGTTTGTCCTGTTTGGAGAGGAGTATAGGTCCTTCGTGTGGAGGAAGTTGAGGACGCCACAGGTGTTAGCGAGGGAGAGGGAGGCTGGCCCGCCAGGTCCCCCAAAGGTTCCGGTGCCTGGGCCAGATTTCACATACATACGTGTAAGTACCCCAATCTGGATCGCTCTCCATCCAAGCATACGACAAAACCAGGGGCAAACTTCCGGAGGTCATAACTCCTTCATATGAACTCCGATTGGGACGTACCATATATGGTTGGAAAGCTCTCGACGAGAACTAGCTTGCCATCACAATTAAAAAATGTGGAAAAGCATGGAATTCCGTACGGACCTCTTTGCTCCTAGACATCATAATTGCAAAATCCGCTTAAAGTCCACGAGATTCCCTCAAATCCCGGAGAACATCATTACCCCCCCTACATGGTTGGTCCGTACGAACCTCTGCATGCCTATATGGTCCGTACGGACCTCTTTGCAGAGGGGACATAATCATCTCAAAAATCCTCATCATTCACTGAAATCGAGGAAAATCAAAATACTAGATTACCTAGAAGGTCCGTACGGACCTTCTTGCAGTTTTCTGGCACTATAAATAGAGGGTTCCCCATCCCTCATTTTCACACAATTTCCTTCTTCTCTTCTCTCCCTAAGCCTTCAGGCTCCCCCTCTAAGACCCTTCGGGGCAATCCCGGCCCCTTTCGGATCCTTCCGAGGCCTTCCGAGCTCCCTTGTGGTGCTCCGAAGCCTCTCCAAGCGCTCCCGCGACGCTCCCGCACTGCCCCGAGGCACTCTCGAGGTACTCTGAGGCCCCTCATGGTACTCCGAGGCCTTGCCTGGTCTTTCCCAAGGTGTCCCGGCTCTTTCCGAGTCAAACCGGTAGCTTGAACGCACGCCGAAACTCTGCCCGAGTGACTCCTGCCATCCCAACGCACGCCGAAACTCTGCCCGAGTAATCCCTGCAATCCCAACGCACGCCGAAACTCTGCCCGAGTAATCCCTGCAATCCCAACGCACGCCGAACCTCTGCCCGAACGCATCCTACAATCTCAACTCACGCCGAAACTCTGTCCGCAGACAACCGGCCTCTCACGAAGCAATCCCGGTCCGTGCCGGAACACTATTCCATTCTCAAACACTATTCCCCAGCGGAAGACAGACACGAACCAACATTGGTAAGGCTTCCTTCCATTACTATTTCAATACATTTCAATACGTAGTGTACAATGTAGACATCCGATACAACATGCATTTTTAAAAGCACACACACACACACACAACAGTTAAAGAATATTAGGGGTATCCGTAAGTCTCGTTTTTACGAGGCGACTCAGGTGAGCTCTAGGATTCTAATATTCTCTTCCCGAGGAGTCATCTGACCTCCGAACTCAAAATCTCATCACACAAAAACAGTTTATTCCTAAATTGATGCCCTTTTTCAATGTTTTGGGCTTAATAAAAACGGCGTGGCGACTCTACAATTGCGAAAACAACGGCGAGACACCTCCAACACGCAAAACGGAATAAGCCAGATGCCGGGGCGCGATTGCGCTGCCTCTCGGATCCGAGCGACTTCCCGAAGCGACAAATGCGAGATGCCGGGGCCCGCGCGCGAGCCGGATCCGGGTAATTTCAGTTGGCGACTCTGCTGGGGACTTTTTGTTTTAAAATATTTTTAAACAAAAACAAAAGATTTTTAAAACAATGATGAGGGTCAAACTTTCATTTTACCCCTTTCTTTAACTGTTGTGTGTGTGTGCACATGCTTTACTTTTTATTTTACAAAAAAAATAAAAATACAAAAAAAATGCATCAATATACATCGTGCATACATTTAAAATTCTTCAAAAACTTCGTTTTACTCGAGAAAAAGAATTTTAGAGACCGCACACTACTCGCATTCTTGCCTCGGTTACACCGCACGCTACGCGCACCTTTGCCTCGGTTCTGGCTGCACACTACAACCCTCAACCCGGAGTGGTCTCAGTTGCAGTCCGTTTGGTCTTCCTAGGCCTCTTGGATGCGCACGGGATCATTCCACACATCCCATCCTAGCCCAAGCGTCAACCGCACGTTTGAGTCTTGAGTCACACTCTGTCCGGACTCGGTTGGTTTTTACCCGGTCAGTGTCATACAAGCCTGGATACATATCCCATGCCGGCCATTTTAAGTCAAGCTCGGAACTCAATATCCCTTGCGCAAGCAAAGCGATGAAAGGTCATGCTAAAATCTTGACCCGATCTTGATTTTCCGGCTACATCCAGACGATGTTCCGTCCGGATATACATCCATGCCCACGTGACACCATGTCATCAAGCCTTTGATACGTCGGCCATGACGATATGACCCAGCCTAACGCCTAACGTCACAGATCCCTTGCGCAAGCAAGGTAAAGAGAAGGTCATGCCAAACTCTTGACACGATCTTGACTTGGGTGTCGGCTCGGCTCACTATTCACATGGCTAACGCATTAAAACGAACATGACAGGCTCGGTCCTTAGGTTCGATTTTTCTTTTAGGCGGGTGGAAACCGCTTGCCCTATAGGACCCTCGCCCGGGGCTGTCCACCCTAGGATGTCGAAATACAGGTGCAAAACGAGGGGCTTATAGCCGTACGGATGGTCTCCGGCGACCCGGGATCTAGCATAGTTGCGAAAAAGAAGAGCAATCTTTTCCAACCTACCTAGGATTACGAGAAAACAACATTTTAAGTAAATTAAAACAACAAAAAAAAAATAGAAAAGCGGAATTTGCATGTCACATGAGCTTTCCCCCCTTCATCCACAAAGGTCTTCCCATATCTAAACTTTACCCGTCACCCCCTCCAGTGAACCGAGAGTGGTTGAGAGTACCCGGTAGCTGCCTTTTCAGTATCGAGGTCACAAGGTCCGACAGCCCTTCCGATTCAGCGGTCCAAACAGTCCGCTACTCCCCCATGGCGGAATCAACAGATAACAGTGAGGGAAACGGAACCCCGCCCCCGAGAAATTTCCAAACGATGGAAGAAGTTTGGCAAGCTTTTAAGGCTCTCGAGAAACGCCAAGAAGAGCAGCAGGCTTGGATCGAATATGCCATGCGCCATCGCAGAACCGTCGCGGTTCCCCAACCTAATGGGAACTTCGTTCTCATAGAAGACGAAGAAATACCTGCTCCCCCGGGTCATCAAAGCTATCAGCAGGTCCCACCTCCGCCAAGCCACGGAAATCTAGCAATGCAAAATAGCTCCCACTCAGAGCTTAACTCGGGCCCCAGTCAAGCGGCTCCGATCTGTCGACCTCAGCACAATCTGTTTTCCGGCCCTGCTCTGCAAACTCAATATCCCCAGCACACCTATGGGCCCGCTCCCTCAGGTCCTAACACCTCTCAATATCCCCTGGAATTCATTCCTGTGCCTCTGTATGAGCCCCGCAGCCACAACTTGAAATCCCGATATTTATCAGGGATAGACATCCCAAGCGGATATCCTAACATTTCAAACGTTCCACCCGCTGGACTGCCACTTGGGACTAATGAAACATTTCCCCAATTCCCAAACACAACCCTTAGTGGTCCGGGCAATCATGCTCCCAATTTCAATAATCCAGGATACGGGTTGGTATACACCCAACTGCCTCCCCGAGACTCCCAAATGGCGATCCCATCAGTTAATCCACCTCCAAACAAGAAGAAAGAGGTTACCAGAGCAGTTCGCTACATCCAAAATGGAGCCCAAGTAAACCGCGATCAAGCACCCCCGAGGAACAACAATCCCCCTCGCATACCACAGTTCCAACATTTCGTCAACCTCGGGATGCCCTTGAGCCAAGTCCTCGAGATACTAGTAAAGAGGAACATTCTCAAACCCCTTGAGGATTTCCAACCAAAGTCTCGCAAGCCCAATGTGGACATGAGCAAATGGTGTGCTTTTCACAACTTCCCCGGCCACACAACCGACCATTGCTTCGTGTTGAAGAAAGTGGTCCAAGGTTTAATTGAAGAGGGAAAATGGGAATGCCCCCGCGGTTCCAACACAATTGGAAACCCTTTCACTGTAAATGACGAGGTAAGCATGGTGGATAAGTCCTCTACAAATTCCCGTGATGAATGGGGACGTGAAGATGGAACCTGGGGCTTCCGCAATGAAGAATTCGGAAGAAGGAATCCAAGGATGGTTATTCCCCAACAATACTTTTCGGAATCAAGGCACACCAAGGGATGGATCGAGCCCTCCCCAGAGATAAGGCAGTTCGAGACAGGCCGAGCAAGTGGCAGCGTCAAAAACGGCACAACTTTCACAAATGCGGACCCACAGCCGGCAAGAAGAGACAGGACGAGAAGCGTGGACTAACCCCTCGTCTCCTAGAGTCTATCTTCAAAAATAAAAGACCCCGAGTCTGTCGTATTTAAGTTCGAGTCTCTCGAGTCGTCTGACGGCCTCACGCCTAAAGATTATGCGTTTGTAACATAAATCGCGCTTCCTTATGCTTTGAATAAAAGATCGACCTTTCTGAGTATCCCCTCATTGCCACTTTAACAAATGATAAATTAACTAATCAAAAACAGTTAATAATGATTCACTTGATAAAGACGCAGACACATTAATGAACAATGCATTAAACAAATCTTTAAGCATGTTGTCAAACGAGAGGAAAATCGGGCCCAAGCTGCCGAGAAGGTTCTAACCAAAATGAATTTGGGGAACTGCTGAAGAGCCCACAGAGACACAAATCAGAAAATTCTCCGTCGATACTTCGCCCAAAGAATATCGAGTCTTCTTCTCCCCCCTCAACTCAAAAAAAAATCATACAGTCAAACCTCGTAGGTTCTAGTACTGTTCTCATTCAATCAAGTCCTCCTCGGACATTGTAATTAAGTCTTCAATTTTCCATGCGAAAGTTTTCTTTCTTTTCTTGCTAGACTTGAGACATTATTTTGCACCCCACATTACATTTAATGAAATGGTTTTGTTCTATGTGATCACTCGCATTGCTCAACAAGTAATTCCACAAATGATTAATGATTTGTTTAATTGGTGTGAGAAAGTCAATCGATAGCTCCCCATACACCTTACCATGCCCCACACAAAGGCCTCCATCAAGCCATACACTTTTCAAAACATGTCCCCACCATCACCTTGACCAAGTCAACGATGGCGGAAAAATCAAAGGACAACAACAGGTCACTCAGCATCAAAAGATTGACCCCACATCGACAACAATCTAGGGGCTTGCCTTCGCCCTCGTGCGCATCAAGAAAGTTAAAGCAGGGGCTTGCCTTCGCCCTCATATGCTTCAAAAAAAAAGAGCTCAAGCAGAAGCTTCACAAAAAAAAATGAGGTCAAAGACCCAGAGCCAATGATCAAGAAGCAATGGATTCATTGAAACTGCCGTCAAATACGACTTGTAAAGGAATCACTTCAAGGCCCGTGCCTCATCATTCAACCTTCCGAGCATTTTCGCCAAAGGCCACACGAATTTTCATGCCCTGGCCCCAAAGCCAAACACAGTTCAACCCCGAACTACGTCGACCTAAGCTCCTTGTCTTAAGGGGAACGTAGGCAACCAGAAATGGTCCGGTCATAAACACATACAAATCCACAAACCCGATCTCATCAATGACCTCTCCTATACACAAACCTTCTTTCACACCAGACCAACTCGATCCTTGATACCGATTGACTTTCTCCTCGTGATTAATCAAAGCATATCAGGTTTAATTGTTGAATAACCTGAACATCAACAAAGGGTTTTAAGCAAACAAGTGATCATTGTGAACAAATCAAGTTTTCAAATGTATCGACAAGTCTTCTTTTTCTACAAAAATAGGAAAATAGAGCTAAACACTGATTTTAAATCGTCGGCCAAGGGCTTTCATACACTTTTACAAGCTTTTCAGTACTCATACTCTCTCAAAAGGGTCAAACCCAAAAGCATTTCTTTTGTGCCTACATCAAATAAGGCATTCACACAAAAGGGGACCCGTTCCCACCTTTTCAAAAATAAATACGCCCTTGCAAGTGTACATTACGAGTCATTTCTCCCACAAAAGAGGATCGAACTATGCAGACCTGAGCCTCTCAGTCCGAGGGGAACATAGGCAGCCTTCACTGGTTCGGTCTAAGGAATACACAAAATTCCAAAAATTGACGCCACCAAGGCTCAGAAAAGAAGCAAACAAGAGATTTTGCGTCTCGACAAAGCTTTAAAAGTAAATCACAAATCATCACAATTAAAACACTTTTTGATGAGTTCAAGCACGGTCTACTCTCGATTCACAACATGCTAAAAGACAACTTAAAACATTTAACAATCAATGTGTCTGCAATGACGATGAATGGATACTCAGTGTTTCAGAAGGTCATTCCATGCTACTCGCATTTGGCCCTTTATCACTCTTTCCTTTCTTCCCTCGTCCCCAACAAGTCTTCTTTCATTCCACATGAGCGAGTTCTGTCTCCCTCATTCCGAGATCAGGAGTCCTCCTAGTCGTGTCAAATGAACCAGTCGCTCTCAGAGCATCGTTCACCCGTGCCTCGGCTCGGATCTACTCCCTACGAGTCTGCAAAAGGGGACCTCTCCCCGCCAGTCTGTCAACTCGAGTCCCGTAGTCAAACAAAGCGTCTCCCATGACATCCTGAGGGTTAGACCAGGCTTCTGCACTCCTAAGGCTATAGGCCGAGGCAATCTTGCCCTGCATTGCTTCACGCTGCTCCCCAAAATCACTTGGGACTGCCCGACATGCCGCTCGTACCAACCCAGGTACTCGATGGTGGTCAACACAACACTCTCCCAGCGTCGAAGGAGCACCACAGGAGGGAAAGCGAAATACTTACATACCCTCAGAAAATACAGAAGAGCATCTAAAGCTGCCAAGAAAAGCAGGGGCTTCCCCTACACATGAACCGGTCCCCCAGCGCCAAGTGATCTACACCGTGGAAGGTTTCCCCCGGAACCAAAGGAACGATATCCTCGCCCGCCCGACAATGGCCGACAACATCCAACAGAGCCCCGTCACATATCCTGAGATAGCTAACCCCAAAAAGAGTGGCTATCAAAGCAAACGTGTCCCAGGAGACATCACTCCCGCCGCCGCTCATGAAATCACAAAGCCGCCACGCCCCAACCGCTCGAAAACACGCCAAAGCTGCCTCAGCCTCCACTAACAACAAATGCATTCCCAGCTCATGCGACATGCACAAAAATAATAATAAGCTAGCAACAATTCCTAGGTCAATCCCGGGAATCACAAATATGTCATTACATCTTAAATAAAATAATTTGCTGTGCAAATACAAGTGTTTTATTACAGGTAAAAAATGTCTATCAAACACAAAAAAAAAGAAAAAAACAATGGACAGAGGGAAAGCAAATAAACCCTAATCCGACTCATCATCATCATCCTCCACAAACGAGAAATTCGGCATCTCGACGCCTCCGCCAGCCACCTCATCATCCTCGGTGAACCCAACACCTTCCTCGACCGGATAATCCAAGAAGTCCGCAGGAATAAGAACGAAGAAGGAAAAAGAAGACGAGCCATCCCTCCTCTCCTTGTCCAGCACCAGAGGCGCCACCTCGCCCTCACCGCAAGTTCAGACAGAGGCGCCATCTCGCCCTCACCACAAGTCCAGACAGAGGCGCCATCTCGCCCTCACCACAAGTCCAGACAAAGGCGCCACCTCGCCCTCACCGCAAGTTCAGACAGAGGCGCCACCTCGCCCTCACAGCAAGTTCGGACAGAGGCGCCACCTCGCCCTCACCGCAAGTTCGGACAAAGGCGCCATCGCGTCCTCATCCTTTCAGCGACTTTGGTAAAAAACGCCAGCGCATCCGCAGCATTTCAGCAACTTCGGTCAGGGGCGCCACACGTCCTCAACATTTCAACAACTCGATCAGAGGCGCCCCATGCCCTCTAACACTTAAGCAATTCAGCCAGAGACGCCACCACGTCCTCTTCATCTCGGTCAGAGGCGCCCCACGTCCTCAACAATTCAACTTCCTCCTCACAAAGGCGCCTCCTCCTGCAGGTAAACACAGCAAAGGTATGTCAATAAACTTCAAACGCAAGACATAGCTGTAATAAATGCTACATAAAAGAAGAATCCCAGCACGGCATGATGCCTTTCCAAAAATTCCCACAAACAAAGTTCCATACAGGATCCACAAAATGCCCATCAAACTCAACTTAGGTCCAGACGCCTTAGAATAGTCTCAACTTAGGATCATACTCCTGAAACTAAACCCCAACTTAGGTCATACTCCTAAACTAGGTCCCAACTTAGGTCATACTCCTGAACTAGGTCCCAATTTAGGTTCATACTCCTGAAACTAAACCCCAACTTAGGTCATATTCCTGAACTAGGTCCCAATTTAGGTTCATACTCCTGAAACTAAACCCCAACTTAGGTCATATTCCTGAACTATGTCCCAACTTAGGTCATACTCCTGAACTAGGTCCCAACTTAGGTCATACTCCTGAACTAGGTCCCAACTTAGGTCATATTCCTGAACTAGGTCCCAACTTAGGTCATACTCCTGAACTAGGTCCCAACTTAGGTCATACTCCTGAACTAGGTCCCAACTTAGGTCATATTCCTGAACTAGGTCCCAACTTAGGTCATACTCCTGAACTAGGTCCCAACTTAGGTCATACTCCTGAAACTAAACCCCAACTTAGGTCATACTCCTGAACTAGGTCCCAACTTAAGTCATACTCCTGAACTAGGTCCCGATTTAGGTTCATACTCCTGAAACTAAACCCCAACTTAGGTCATATTCCTGAACTAGGTCCCAATTTAGGTTCATACTCCTGAAACTAAACCCCAACTTAGGTCATACTCCTGAACTAGGTCCCAACTTAGGTCATATTCCTGAACTAGGTCCCAACTTAGGTCATACTCCTGAACTAGGTCCCAACTTAGGTCATACTCCTGAACTAGGTCCCAACATAGGGTCATACTCCTGAACTAGGTCACAACTTAGGTTCATACTCCCGAACTAAGCCTCAACTTAGGTATAGACGCCTTCACACAAACTTCAACTCAGGACATCACCCCGTCTACTCCACACAAACTTCAACTCAGGACATCACCCCGTCCACTCACCACAGGCAGCCCGGAAGGCTTTAAACCACTCGGTCCGGAAGACCGTATAAACCTCCCCCATCACTACTCCAGCCCGGAAGGCTTTAAACCACTCGGTCCGGAAGACCGTATAAACCTCCCCCATCACTATCTCCAGCCCGGAAGGCTTTAAATCACTCGGTCCGAAAGACCGTATAAACCTCCCCCATCACTATCTCCAGCCCGGAAGACATTAAACCACTCGGTCCGGAAGACCGTATAAACCTCCCAAATCACTATCTCCAGCCCGGAAGGCTTTAAACCACTCGGTCCGGAAGACCGTATAAACCTCCCAAATCACTATCACTAGCCCGGAAGGCTTTAAACCACCCGATTCGGAAAATCGTAAAATTTCCATCTCAGGATGCCACCACGTCCTCACAGTCGGCCTCGGCGGTCACACGACACTTCAGGGCACCATCACGCCCGCATGCACTCACAATTTCACGACCTCTGAACTACGACCAGGCTTGATTCCCGCTAGGGATACGTAGGAATCCTGTCACAGGGTCCAGCCATCGACCTATACGGTCACCCAGGACGCCTCCACGTCCTTACCACCGACCTATGCGGTCACCCAGGACGCCTCCACGTCCTTACCACCGACCTATGCGGTCACCCTGGATGCCTCCACGTCACCCTGGATGCCTCCACGTCCTTACCACCAACCTATGCGGTCACCCACAGGATACCATCACATCCACACACAGAGTCTCAGTTAGAGGACAGCTCACGTCCTCGTACACAACACTCACCCCACACGCGAACTACGATTGGCTTGATTCCCACTCAGGGATACGTAGGAATCCTATCAAAGGGTCCAGCCGTCCGACCAACCTGGTCACCTTCTCTCTCAGCACGCGATCCAGATCAGGACCCTTATCTTATCGACGACCCCACTTCTTTCATAAGTGACGTCGCCGAGGGGCTTCTGTAAGTACCCCAATCTGGATCGCTCTCCATCCAAGCATACGACAAAACCAGGGGCAAACTTCCGGAGGTCATAACTCCTTCATACGAACTCCGATTGGGACGTACCATATATGGTTGGAAAGCTCTCGACGAGAACTAGCTTGCCATCACAATTACAAAATGTGGAAAAGCATGGAAGTCCGTACGGACCTCTTTGCTCCTAGACATCATAATTGCAAAATCCGCTTAAAGTCCACGAGATTCTCTCAAATCCCGGAGAACATCATTACCCCCCCTACATGGTTGGTCCGTACGGACCTCTTTGCATGCCTAGATGGTCCGTACGAACCTCTTTGCAGAGGGGACATAATCATCTCAGAAATCCTCATCATTCACTGAAATCGAGGAAAACCAAAATACTAGATTACCTAGAAGGTCCGTACGGACCTTCTTGCAGTTTTCTGGCACTATAAATAGAGGGTTCCCCCTCCCTCATTTTCACACAATTTCCTTCTTCTCTTCTCTCCCTAAGACTTCAGGCTCCCCCTCTAAGACCCTTCGGGGCAATCCCGGCCCCTTTCGGAACCTTCCGAGGCCTTCAGAGCTCCCTTGTGGTGCTCCGAAGCCTCTCCGAGCGCTCCCGCGACGCTCCCGCGCTTTCCTGAGGCACTCTCGAGGTACTCTGAGGCCCCTCCTGGTACTCCGAGGCCTTGCATGGTCTTTCCCAAGGTTTCCCGGCTCTTTCCGAGTCAAACCGGTAGCTTGAACGCACGCCGAAACTCTGCCCGAGTGACTCCTGCCATCCCAACGCACGCCGAAACTCTGCCCGAGTAATCCCTGCAATCCCAACGCACGCCGAACCTCTGCCCGAACGCAGCCTACAATCTCAACTCACGCCGAAACTCTGTCCGCAGACAACCGGCCCCTCCCGAAGCAATCCCGGTCCGTGCCGGAACACTATTCCATCCTCAAACACTATTCCCCAGCGGAAGACAGACACGAACCAACATTGGTAAGGCTTCCTTCCATTACTATTTCAATACATTTCAATACGTAGTGTACAATGTAGACATCCGATACAGCATGCATTTTTAAAAGCACACACACACACACAACAGTTAAAGAATATTAGGGGTATCCGAAAGACTCGTTTTTACGAGGCGACTCGGGTGAGCTCTAAGATTCTAATATTCTCTTCCCGAGGAGTCATCTGACCTCCGAACTCAAAATCTCATCACACAAAAACAGTTTATTCCTAAACTGATGCCCTTTTTCAATGTTTTGGGCTTAATAAAAACGGCGTGGCGACTCTACAATTGCGAAAACAACGGCGAGACACCTCCAACACGCAAAATGGAATAAGCCAGATGCTGGGGCGCGATTGCGCTGCCTCTCGGATCCGGGCGACTTCCCGAAGCGACAAATGCGGAGGGACCTTCACAGGGGCGGCATAGCATGGATGCCGGGACGTCTTCGGGGGTCCGGAGGCCGCCAGTCTTTCACCAGTTCTGGCCTTCGCAGGAGGCACCGGGAGAGAGTTCGTCAGAGCCTTCCTTCTTTGACCCTTTTTTCGGGTTTGACCCCTCCGAGTATCTTGATTACTTACCCCAGGAGGGGGTTCAGTATTCTGACGACGAGGGTGTGACTGGTGAGTTTACAGGGATGCCCAACATCTCGCTTAAGGATGTTGGTGATGATGATGATGCTGAAGAGTCGGACTAGGGTTCATTTGCTTTCCCTCTTTCCATATCTTCTTTTTTTTTTGTTTAGCAACAGACATTATATGTACCTGTAATAAAACATTCGCATTTGCATCGCAAAGTATTTTATTCTAAGATGTAATGTTGTTTTTGTGATTCCCGGGAATTGTCCTAGGAATTGCTGCTATTATTTTTTTTTATTTGTGCATGCCACGTGAGCTGAGAGTGCGTTTGCGGGTAGCGTGTGTTTGCCGGAAATGGCTTTGGCCAGGGTTTGGGCAGTTTGGAGCAAGGTCCTGCTGGGAACAGTGGTTGTTGGCCTGTTTGCTGAGAAAGTGGGGCTAGGATGCAACAAGGTCTGTACGGACCAACCTAGGGTGCAAAGAGGTCCGTACGGATCACCTTTGCTTTTGGGAAGGGATAAATGCTTTTCGAATGTCTGGACTTTCCCCACTCCCCATTTGCAGCCATTTTCGAGCTTTCTTCCCCATTTTCTCTAGGAACCTCCATTTTTGCCATGGATTCTTCGTACGTTCCAAGAATTTTGCCAAGGCTTTTGCAGGAGCGGCAAGCAGACTTCCTTGAGCAGCTGAAAATGTGGATGCGACGCCGTATGAGGCATCAGAGACGGGCTTTCGAGGTAAGGTTTTGACTTTGCTCGGTTTGGTCCCTTAAGGAGTTGGTTCCTGATTGAGAGTTATTGCGGGCTGCCGCGATGTTCTGGGATGTTAGGAGACATGTGTATTGCTTCTCCTACAATGAGGTAGTGCCCACCTTTGAGGATTTTTGGGCTTTGATTGGAGGACCAGAGGTGGAGACCATCTCACTTCCTTTGATTGGCGGTGCCGCCGTGAGTGTGAAGCTTGCAGGATTTCTTCAGACTTCGTTGGGAGAAGTGCAGGGCATGATCCTTGATTCAGGTCATATTGACATTTCTGCGCTGCCGGAGCGGTTCATGATTGATGATGAGAGTGATGTCTCGTGGAATGCATTTGCCTTGTGCGTGATAGCGACGCTTTTCATGGTCAGCTCCCTTGGGGTTTGCGATGGTGCTTTGCTAGATGTGGTTGGACACTGCAGAGCGGGTGAGGATATTGTCCCGTTAGTGCTGGGGGAGACTCTTCATGGTATTGACCGTCTGGCGACTGGGGATCGGTTCATGAGAGGGGGAAGCCCCGCTTTGCTCACCTTGTGGCTGCGAGAGAGACTTCAGGCCATGCCCGAGGCTCCGACGTCGTTTAGCCCGTGGTCATTTGCTCGGCGACCTCTTGTGTTGGATATGGATCAGTCCGCCTGGGAGAGATGGATGGCACGGCTGGGTACACATCAGATTCGTTGGTGGGTTCCGCACTGGGGGATTGAGACTAGGAGGGCCTTTCAGGAAGGGTCCTATGTTGTCAGAGTTCCAGGGTTGTCTTGGTCCTCCTTCTATATTCCGTCGCTTGTTTCCCGGCAGTTTGGGGTGAAGCAGGAGCCTTTTTTGGTTTGGGATGACCTTGCTACTGCGGAGATAGCTCCTCTTTGTATGGCAGCTCAAGGTGTTCTTTTGCATTTTCTGAGGGTATGGAAGTATTCTGCTTTCCCTCCTGTGGTGCTCCTTAGACGTCGGGAGAGTATCGTATTGACGACTCAGTACCTAGCCTGGTATGAGCAACGTGTTGGGCAGTCCCAAGTGGCTTTGGAGAGCAGGCGTGGAGCGATTCTGGGGCCCGATTGCCGTAGTAGCTATTGCCTTAGGAGTGCCGAAGCCTGGTCCGACCCTCAGGATGTGACGGGAGACACTTTGTTTGACTACGAGACTAGAGTTGACCGACTAACGGAGAGATGTCCTCTTTTCCAGACTCGCAAGGAGGAGATCCGAGCCGAAGCACGGGCGAATGAAGCCCTGAGAGCTGCTGGATTGTTTGACTCTACGGGGAGGACCCCTAATCTCGGACTGAGAAACGCAGAGTTGGCTCGCGTGGAGCGAAAGAAGACTCGTCGGGGACGAGGGAAGAAAGGGAAGAATGGCAAGGGGACGAGCGCAGATGGCGCGTAATGACCTCCTAGGTATCCATTCATTGCATTGCAAACACATTATTTGTTAAATGTATTAAGCTGTCAGTTAGCATGTTGTGAACTTGAGAGTAGACCGTGCTTGAACTCATCAAGAAATGTTGTAATCGTTAGTGATTTGTGATTTACTTTTAAAGCTTTGTCAAGACGCAAGATCTCTTGTTTGCTTTTGTTTCTTTTGTGCACCTTAGCGGCGTCCATCTTTGGACTTTTCTGTTGCATTTGTGGACTGAAGCATCCTGGGCCTTGACGGCAATCCCCTTTGCTCGGGCTCTGTGTTTGGCTGAGAGGTTGAATGATCCCCTGACAAGTCGTTTTGATGGTCTTTTCCGTAGCTTCCTTGCCTCTTGTTTGCATCGGGCTCTTGACCTCCTTTTTTGTAGCTTCTGCTTGAGCTTCTTTTTTTATTTATTTATTTTTGTGAGCCCTTGCTCGAGCTCTCTTTTTTTTTTTCGAAGCGCGTGAGGGTGAAGACAAGCCCCTGGCTTGGAAGCAGACATGGGTCAGTCGTTTGATGCTGAGTGACCTTTTGATGTCCTTTGATGTTGCCGCCGTTGTTTGACTTGGTCAAGGTGATGGTGGGGGCATGCTCCTGGAAAGTGTGTAGTTTGATGGAGGTCTTGATTGACATTCAAACTTTTGACTTTTTTGTGTGTTTTTAGACCTGACCAATTAAGGTTGCCTACGTTCCCCCGGACTAGAGGGCTCAGGTCTGCGTAGTTCGACACTACATGGAGTGCCAAGAGATGCACAGTTGGTCTTCTTTAGGCGAAGTATCTGCGAAGTTTGCTTCCGTTGACTAGATCTCAAGTGTGCGGATTGCCGTCTAGGTCTGTCAGCTTCATGGCACCTCCGGAGAAGATCTTTTGAACCACGAAAGGGCCGATCCATGTTGGTTCCCAGTTTCCCAGTGGGTTGGTTCGAGTAGGAGGCTTTTCTTTGAGTACCAGATCGCCTTCCCTGATGTCTCGGGACTTGGCCTTCTTGTCGAAAGCTCTAGCCATCCTGCTTTGGTAGGCTCGGACGTGTTCCATGGCCTTTACTCGTCGCTCGTCTAGCAGAGCCAATTCGTCATGCCGGCCTCGGAGCCATTCGACTTCGTTGACGTCATTTTCCAGCAGCACTCGGAGTGAGGGAATTTCCAATTCAATGGGAAGGACTTCTTCCATCCCGTATGTCAGGGCTAATGGGGTTTCTCCCGTGGCTGTTCTGACTGATGTTCGGTAGGCCCAAAGTGCAAGGTGCAGCTTCTCGGGCCAATCTCGTCCTCGGGTGGTCATTTTTTGGATGATCCATTCGAGGGTTTTGTTTGCTGCTTCTACGGCGCCAATTGTTTGTGGCCGGTAGGGAGAAGACTTGTGGCGTGTGATCTTGAATTCAGCCAGCAGTCTGTCGCATTCCCCTTCGAAGTGTGAGCCGTTGTCCGATATGACCTCATTCGGGATGCCGTATCGGCAGATGATGTTTTCCTTGATGAAAATGCGTGACTTTCTTGGAGGTGAGTACCTTGTAAGACTTGGCTTCGACCCATTTGGTGAAGTAGTTGATGGCTACTAAGATGAACTCGTGACCGTTGCTGCCTGGCGGAGCAATTTTCTCGATGACGTCAATTCCCCAAGTGGCGAAGGGCCAGGGCGTAGTCATGCAGTAGAGATCGTGGGGAGGTAGATGATTGAGGTTGGAGAACCGTTGACACTTGTCGCAAGCTTCGGACAAAGTGGATGCAGTCTACCTCCATGGAGATCCAGTAGTAGCCCATCCTGAGAATGATTTGCATCAGGGCTCTGGCGTTCATGTGGGGACCGCAAGCCCCATTGTGGACTTCGTTCATGAACTCGCTTGCTTCTTCCTGGCTGATGCAGCGTAGGAGTGGTCCTTGGTAGCGTTTCTTGTACAACATGTCCCCAAGGATGACAAAGTGAGAGGCGAGGTGTTTTAGGGCCATGATGCTCTTGGCTTTGGTTCCTTTCCTGCGTTGACCTTCTTCGTTCATGAAGGCGGTTTCCTCGTTCTTGAGGTACTGGAAGATCTGGATTGTGCTGGAAATGGCTTCAGACTTGCGTCTCTTTGGCTCTTCAGCAATCTCACAAATCACCGTGATTAAAACCTCCTCGGCAGCTTGGGCCCGGTTTTTCTCTCGTTTGACAACATGCTTAAATGTATGCTTGATGCATTTATTCAATTAATGTGTTTGCTTCTTTGTGTAGATGAATTGTTATTAACTGTTTTGATTAGTTAACTCATCATTTGTTAAAGATGCAATGAAAGGATATTTTAGAAAGGTCGGACCTTTTATTGAAAGCGTAAAGACTGTACATTGTGGATTATGGACTCACGATCTTCCGGCGTAGAGCCATCAGATAACTCGAAAGACATGAATTCACAGACAACACGACTCGAAGCTAGACTATAGGCAACAAGGGATTGGACCAGGCTTCATTACTCTTGGAAGGCTGTAGCTCTAGAGGGAGTGGCGATGGCTCTGGTGGCCAATCTTCAGTTGGCATGAATCCCGGAAAATAGGTTGCATGTGGTTCGACTTCAAACCAGATCGCGAAGGTTTTTGGTTGCTCCCCTGATGATGTCCCTCCATTAGTGTTGTTACCAGTCCTTGGGGGTCTTTGATGATAGAAGTCGCCGAGGGCTACTTCTAAGAGGGCGAAGCATTCGCTGATTCGGAGTTGATTCTTGCTGATGTTGATCATTTTCATAGAATCCGCCTCTTTATCTGGGATCTTTGCTTGGACGACATTTACAATGTCTGATTCGAGGGGGCATGATATCTTTCCTTCCCTGATTAGGCTTTGGAGGAGGTTGCGCCACTGTTCATCTAGGTCTCGACAAGGATGTTGAATTGGACTATCTTTGTGATGACTGTCCCCGTGAGATCCGAGAGTGTCGGCCAGAGGGTTGTCCTGTACCAGTGGATCGGTGATGAGCCCGTTTGCAAGAGGGTTTTTGGCAAAGTAAGGGTCTACTCCTCGGTCAATCTCCATCTGGGCGTCCATCTCTTGATCCTCTCTTAAGCATTCTTCGCAGTCGCATATGTCAGAGTTGTCATCTTGCCCCATGAGCTCTTCGATTTCTAGCTCGTCGCGGCTTAGAGCGTGGATGTAGGGATCCACTTCGTAGCGGGACAGGATTGGAGACTCATCTGGAGAAGAGTATTCGGTCATGTCGGGACCTTCTTCTGGGTCGTAACTTGCCGGCCAAGCTGTAAGTACCCCAATCTGGATCACTCCCTTTCAAACACACGGGAAACACCGCAGACTCATCCACGCAGTCTCAAAGACCTCTCTCACTCAAAACCCTCTCAAAGCCCTCTCAAACCCCCAACCAAACCAAGGGAGGAGCCTTTCTGGGATAAAAAGGGACAAAAGGACCTTTTGGGAATTTTCAGGAAATCAGAAAAGCAATTAAGGTCCGTACGGACCTCTTTGTTTCAATGATTACTAAATCCCCTTAAAGTCCACAATATTCCCTCAAATCCCGGAAGAAATGATTACTTCCACTGCGAGTTGGTCCGTACGGACCTCTTTGCATGCAAGATGGTCCGTACGGACCTTCTTGCATGGGGGACATCATCATTCGAGAATATTCTCCATCATTGCGGATTCCCTCAAATCGAGGAAATCCAAAATTACGGATAACCAAGAAGGTCCGTACGGACCTCTTTGCTCCGAAATTTTTACTATAAATAGAGGGCTCCCCCTCCTCATTTTGACACACCTCCCTCTTCTCTCTTCCTCCCTTAGCCTTCTGGCTCCCCTCTAAGTCCTCTTGAGGCACTCCCGGCCCCTTTCGGATCCTTAGAGGCCTTCCGAGCTCCCTTGTGGCGCTCCGAAGCCTCCCCGAGCGCTCCCGAGACGCTCCCGCGCTGCCCGAGGCACTCTCGAGGTACTCACGAGGCCCCTCGTGGTACTCAGAGGCCTTGCACAGTCTTTCCACGGTGTCCGGCTCTTTACGAGTCAAACCGACGATCCCGATCCACGCCGAAACTGCGCCCGAGTGACTCCGCCACCACAACGCACTTGCCGAACCTGCGCGAGTGATCCCGACGATCCCCACGCATGCCGAACCTCTGCCCGAACGCATCCTACAACCTCAACTCACGCCGAAACTCTGTCCGCGGACAACCGGCATCTCCCGAAGCAACCCCGATCCGTACCGGAACGTTACTCCGACCTCAAACACCATTCCCCAGCGGAAGACAGACACGAACCAACATTGGTAAGGCTTCCTTCCATTACTATTTCAATACATTTCCATACATAGCATACAATGTAGACATCCGATCTGACATGCATTTTTAAAAGCACACACACACACACACACAACATTTAAAGGATATTAGGGGTATCCGAAAGACTCGTTTTACGAGGCTACTCGGAGTGAGCTCTAATATTCTAATATTCTCTTCCGGGAGTCATCGACCTCCGAACTCAAAATCTCATCACACAAAAACAGGTTTAAAATTATCTTGAAACTGATGCCCTTTTTCAATGTTTTGGGCTTAATAAAAACGGCGTGGCGACTCTACAAAATGCGAAAGCAAAACGGCGAGACACCTCCAACGCGAAGGATGCCAGATGCCGGGGCCGCGAGGCCTTTCTCGGATCCGGGTAATTTCAGTTGGCGACTCCGCTGGGGAACATTTTGTTTTAAAAACTTTTAAACAAAACAAAAGATTTTTAAAACGATGATGAGGGTCAAACTTTCATTTTACCCCTTCCTTTAACTGTTGTGTGTGTGTGCACGTGCTTCGTTTTTATTTTACAAAAAAATAAAAATACAAAAAAATGCATCAATATACATCTGTGCATACATTTAAAATTCTCCAAAAACTTGTTTTACTCGGAAAAAGAATTTTAGAGACCGCACACTACGAGCCTTCTTTGCCTCGGTTACACCGCACGCTACTCGCCTTCTTTGCCTCGGATACACCGCTGCCTCTACAACCCTTAACCGGAGTGGTCTCGGTTGCGATCCGTTAGGTCTTCCTAGGCCTCTTGGGCGCGCACGGGATCATTCCAAACATCCCATCCTAGCCCAGCGTCAACCCCGCACGTTTGAGTCTTGAGTCACACTCTGTCCGGACTCGGTTGGTTTTACCCGATCCGTGTCATACGGCTGGATACATATACCATGCCGGCCATTTTACGAGTCAAGGCTCGGAACTCAAGATCCCTTGCGCAAGCAAAGCGATGAAAGGTCATGCTAAAATCTTGACTGATCTTGATTTCCGAAGCTACACCAGGAACGATGTTCCGTCCGGATATACATCCATGCTCACATGACACTATGTCATCACGCCTTGATACGTCGGCCATGACAATATGACCCGGCCAACGCCTAACGTCACGGATCCCTTGCGCAAGCAAGGCAAAGAGAAGGTCATGCCGAACTCTTGACCCGATCTTGACTCGGTGGCCGGCTCGGTTCACTATTCACATGGCTAACGCATCAAAACGAACATGACAGGCTCGGTCCTTAGGTTCGATTTTTCTTTTAGGCCGGTGGAAACCGCTTGCACTATAGGACCCTCGCACAGGGCTGTCCACCTGGGATGTCGAAATACGGGTGCAAAACGAGGGCTTATAGCCGCGCGGATGGTCTCCGGTGACCCGGGATCTAGCATAGTTGCGAAAAACAAGAGCAATCTTTTCCAACCTACCTAGGATTACGAGAAAACATGTTTTAAGTAAATTAAAACAACAAAAAAAAATCGAGAAAAATAAAAGAAACGGAAACCGCATGCCACGTGAGCTTTCCCCCTTTTATCCCGTTAGGCCATTCACGTGTCTAAACCTTGCCCATCGCCCCCTCCGGCTAACGAGAGAGTGGTCGAGAGTACCGGGAACCCGTCTCCCGGTGTCAAAACGGCAAGGTCCTACCTCCTTCCCGGCTCTGTCACCGGGACGGTCCGTCAAATCCCCATGGCCAAGTCGGTGGATAACAAGGATGAGAACGGGACCTTACCCCCAAGAAATTTCCCAACATTGGAAGAAGTTTGGCGAGGTCCTCATGGCTATTGAGAAACGTCAAGGTGAGCAACAAGCCTGGATCGAAGGTGCCATGCACCACTTCGGAACCTTAGCCACCCAACTACACAGGGCTTCCCAAGCCATGGCTGCTCCTACGGCCTCTAACATCTCTCATTGTCTCCCGAGGAAGTCAGCACACTGTTACCCTCGTACGAGCCATGCGGTTATGACGTAAGACCACAAGACCTTCCGAGAGGAAAGCTTGCCCATCCGGCCTCCTGAGGTCCGGTACCACCGCCGAACAACGAACACATGCGGTGGGACGTCTGCGATTGCGGTGCTTGTGCGGAAATGGAATTCCGAGGATGCGATGAGCGAGGGCCGTCCTCGACGAAAGAAGAAGCTATCTTCTCAACAAAAGCGAAAAAGAGGTATGAATGCGGTGATCCACAGTCGGAACCCTTGGAGAACCCTCGGGAAAGTTTGACTACTATGTCATCTACTCCGACAAATCTCCCCGGCCCTAGTTACGCACGGGGCCACGGCAATGTTTGCTCCATGATCAGGTGGGACGAGCTTCGCACCGCCAGAAGGCCCGAAGGTCCGAGATAATCCAACCCCTGTCTTGGGAAGATCTCAAAGCCACTATTGATGCTTGGTAAAAGCCATGACGGTGAACGAATTGAAATGCGCGATGCGGCCTTACGCCAATCGGGCTCCTCCCACTCCCGAAACGGGAGAGACAAGCAAAACCATAAGTCAGGTGAATGTTCGACACGTTCCGGTCAAATCCCGGTGAATCCTCCACGGACGGACAAAAGGCCGGCCATACACGAGCCACGAATTGAAAAGGGGCCCTACGCCAAAGAAGGCTGAAACCTTGGACCCCGAAGGTTGAAGATCTGTCTTGACACGGCTCAAGCGCACTCGGGCTAACATCTCGCTCTGGTCCTTACTCACTTCATCTTACCCGCACAAGCTCAAGTTGGAAGAAAGCACGGCCGAGACCATGGTTCCCATCACGGTGACACACGATGAAGCGGTTCGAGATGATTGGCAACGTCAATTACGGCAATATCATCACCTTCACGAGCTCGATCTTCCAAAATTTGGGGCGACCACAACGAGCCTCTCTACATGCAGTTCAGCGGACGAGCGTCGTCTCCCTCGGGTGTTGGTAGATGGGGGATCATCCATGAACGTCCTTCCGGCCAAAATGATGGATTTGCTAGGGATCAAAGCAAGCGATCTAAAACCCTCGACTCGGGCAATCAAGGCATACGACTCAACATCCCGCCCGAGTCTTGGGAATAGCCACCTTGAACATGTGGTTTGGAAAACAAATGGTCCCAGACAGATTTCCAAGTCATCGACATCCCAATCACCTTCACTTTGCCATTTTGGGACGCCCTTGGCTACATCGGATCAATGGGGTGGCATCCACTCTCCATCGGTGCGTAAAGTTCGTCCAAGGAACAGATCGACCATCATCTACGGCGGCATAGCATAGTCAACTGAAAGGACCGAAACAAATGGCGTCCCGGTCTTAGAAATCAAACCCGACGATGATGGCATGATGCTAACGGGGTTCACCATCGAAAGCCCAAAGGCCCAAGTGTGCCACATAGACACGCCTTTGATTTGGGACAAGATCCCTCCCCGATGAAAATGATGAAGCACATGAACTACATCCGGGGCTCGGTTTGGGAAACGCCATCGGGGCACTCAACGGATCATCAATATCAAAGAGAACGAGAATACCTGCATGGCACAGGATACTCTCCTACTCCCGAACACATTGCGGAGGACAAGCGAGCTGCACGAAAACGCTCCACGAGATAACAAAAGAGGCTTGCACGCAATCTCAGATCTTCGTCCTTACGGCTTCGACATGACCAAGTACTTCACAAGGAAGGCCGGCAACTTGGAAGAAGATCCGAGAAAAGGGAACAGAGTGATCGGCGCCAAACAAAGGCGGCCGACAACCATGGACAAGCTCCGGCGAACCTGGCAAGATTCGGAGGCCTCAAGCCAAATCCTGTCCGAAGAGCATTCCTCGACACACCGCCCTTGCCGGATCCACAACCACCACTATTCACAATGAATTTTGGTTCAAGAAAACCCCCTCTTTGGCGGAAGAACTCGAAAAACTCTCTGTCGACACTCACGCCTTCAACAAGCGGGACGAGTGCGCATTCGAGCTAGTAATGCCCAAGACAAAAGCAAGAGACTCCATGAGACGATGCTTGGGACGAACCACTGCTACACTGCTCTTCAAAGAAGAAATCGAGATGCCGGATCTAATCGATTTTGTTTCGATAACTCTGTGATAGCAATGATCGGGAACGGTGACATAAAGCCTTTCAAGCCCCATCTCCTATCAAGCTCATTGCCACTCAATAAGCTGGGCCACATTCTCCGGACCTCTTTGCCCGGCCAAAAGGACATGATCGAACAACTTGGTCGACCCCTCGAGTCCTAGAGTCTAGTGTCAAAACTCATCCTGAGTCCATTAGCTTTGAATTTGAGTCTCTCGAGTCATCGATGGCCTCACGCCGAAGATTACGAACTCATTGCCAATAATGTATTCCCGTATGCTCTTAATGAATGCTTCGATCTTTCCGAGTATCCTCTCATTGCATCTTTAACAAGCGATAAATTAACTAACACACAAACGAGTTAATAACGATTCACTTGATAAAGAAGCGGACACATTAAATGAACAATACATTAAGCACATCTTTAAGCATGTTGTCAAACGAGAGAAAAACCGGGCCCAAGCTGCCGAGGAGGTTTTAACCAAAGTGAATTTGGGAGGCTATTTGAAGAGCCAAAAGAGGCGCAAATCGGAAGTTTCTTCACCGGCACGAGCAAGACGCATTGGTACTTAGCTGCTCGAAAGAGTTCGTGGACGTGTTCGCTTGGTCTTACCGAGACATGCCGGATTAGATCCTAACATTGTAGAGCACCGGATCCCCTTGAATCCCGAGGCTAAGCCCATCAAGCAAAAGCTACGCCGAATCAAGCGAGAATGGTCTTTACAAGTCAAAGAGGAGATCGAAAAAATGCTCCGCGTCGGCTTCATCGGGGTGATCGAGTACCCCACATGGCTCTCCAATATTGTCACGGTCACCAAGGCCAATGGAAAAGTACGGCTGTTGCGTGGACTTCCGAGATCTCAACAAAGCAAGTCCCAAGGACGATTTTCCATTACCCAACATCGACATGTTGGTAGACACTACTGACCAATTTCGAAGTCAAGTCCTTCGTGGACGGTTTCTTGCCGGTTACAATCGGATCAAGATGGCCGAAGAAGATCAAGAAAAGACGGCTTTCACAACCCACAGGGAACCTCTTGCTACACGATAATGCCGTTCGGACTAAAGAACGGCAGGGCTACCTACCAACGGGCGGCAACCGCCCTCTTCCACGATATGATCCACAAATAGATCGAAGTGTACGTCGATGACATGATCGTTCACTCAAAGGGATCGAGACGGACAACACCTCACGAGACTGAGAAAATTCTTCAATCGCCTCCGAAAACACTCAATGAGGCTTAACCACACCAAATGCACATTTGGGGTTAGCCGAGGCAAGGTTTTGGGATACATGGTCACCGAGAGAGGCATCGAGGTGGATCCTCAAAAGATCAAAGCTATCATCGAAATGAGACCACCGCAAACTCGGACGAGAGGTGAAAAGCTTCATGGGCCGCTGCAATATATCATCCGCTTCGTCCAACCAATTGACCTCTATGTGCGAGCCAATCTTCAAGCGATGAAGAAGAACGCCGACATCGAATGGAACTCGAGAATGCCAAGATGCCTTTGAAAAAATAAAAGCATACCTTGTGAGTCCTCCGATTCTCTGTCCTCCCCACGAGGAAAAGCCCTTTGTTGCTATACCTAAGCGTGGCCGACACGCGGTTGGAGCCATGCTCTGTCAAGAAAAGAAAGAGTCACGGGTCGAAACGCCATCTACTTCGTCGGTCGAAAGTTTCAAGGCGGCGAACTCAATTACTCGGCCCTCGAGAAAACTGCGCGGCTACTGGTATGGGTTGTCGGAAACTACGGCACTACATGCGATCGCACACAGTACACTTGGTTTCCAAAATGGACCCGATCAAGTACCTCTTCGACAAACCATCTCTGTCAATGAGGCTCGCCGAATGGTCTTTCTTCCTGGCGGAATTTGACATCAAGTACGTAAACCAAAAATCAATCAAGGGACGGGCCATGGGTGAACAAGCGGGTGATTTCCCAAGCGACGAGGCTCGAGGCCCTGAACCACAATTTCCAGGACGAGGGAATCTTCGCAATCGAAGGCGAAAACCGATGGCAAGCTGTTCTTTGACGGAGCGGCCAACCAAAAGGAAAGCGGCATCGGTATGCTCTTGGTGGATCCCAGGGACGAGCACACCCCAATTGCTATAAAGCTCAATTTCGAGGTAACCAACAATGCCGCCGAATATGAAGCTGCTTATTTCTTGGACTACAAGCCGCACTCGAGAGGAATGTCCGAAACTTCGAAGTTTATGGGGACTCGGCCTTGATCATCAACCAAGTCTCCAACAAGTGGAAAACCATAGACCCGGGCTTGCAAAAATACCATGCTGCATAGAGGACCTCATCACACAATTCGAAGAGGTCACCTTCCATTACTTGCCAAGAGACCGAAACGGGTTCTGCGGATGCCTTAGCCACCTTGGCCTCCCTTGTGGAAATCCACGAAGGAAAAGCAATCAAACCCTTCAAAGTCGGACGAAAGGAAGTTCACGCCTCTTGTTGTGAGATCGAACCGGAACCTAAGCCCGTCAATGAGCCATGGTATAACCAGATCTTCCAATACCTCAAGAGCGGAAACCACCTTCATGAACAAGGAAGACCCACACACGAAGGGGTCAAAACCAAGAGCATCATGGCCCTAAACGCCTTGCCTCTCACTTCGTCATCCTCGGGGACATGCTTTATACAAGAAACGCTACCACGGGCCACTCCTACGGCTGCGTCGGCCAAGAAGAAGCGAGACAAGTTCATGAACAGAAGTCCTGATGGGGCTTGCGGTCCCCACATGAATGCGAGCCACACGATGCAAATCATTCTCGGGATGGGCTACTCTTGGATCTCCATGGAGCGGATTGCATCCACTTTGTCCGAAGAGCTGCGACAAGTGCCAACGGTTCTCCAACCTCAATCATCTACCACCCCACGATCTCTTGCATGACTACACCTTGGCCCTTTGCCACTTGGGGAATTGACGTCATCGGGAAAATCGCTCCGCCGGGCGGCAACGGTCACGAGTTCATCTTAGTAGCCATCGACTACTTCACCCAAATGGGTCGAAGCCAAGTCCTACAAGGTACTCACCTTCCAAGAAGGTCGCGCATTTCCTCAAGGAAAACATCATATCTGCCGATACGGCATCCCAAATGAGGTCATATCGGACAACGGCTCACACTTCGAAGGGAATTCGACAGGACTGCTGGCTGAATTCAAGATCACACGTCACAAATCTTCTCCACTACCGGCCCTAGGCACAAAGCGGCGCCGTGGAAGCGGCAAACAAAACCCTCGAACGGATCATCCGAAAAATGACCACCCGAGGACGAGATTGGCCCGAGAAGCTGCACCTTGCACTTTGGGGCTACCGCACATCCGGATCGAACGGCCCACGGGAGAAACCCCATTTGCCACGACCTACGGGATGGAAGCGAGTCCTTCCCGTCGAGCTAGAAATTCCCTCACTCAGAGTCTTTGCTGGAAAATGACATCAACGAAGTCGAATGGCTCACGGCCGACATGACGAATTGGCTCTGCTAGATGAGCGACGACTAAAGGCCATGGAACACGTCCGAGCCTATCAAAGCGGGATGGCTAGAGCTTTCGACAAGAAAGTCAAATCCCGAGACATCGGGGAAGGTGACCTTGTACTCAAAGAAAAGCCTCCCACTCGAACCCAACCAGCTGGGAAAATGGGAACCCACGTGGATCGGCCACTTTCGTGGTTCAAAAGATCTTCTCCGGAGCGCCATGAAGCTAACAGGACCTAGGCGGCAATCCCTTCATGAATCCGATCAACGGAAGCAAACTTCGCGAGATACTTCGCACGAAGAAGAACAAGCGTGCATCTCTTGGCACTCCATGTAGTGTCGAACTACGCAGACCTGAGCCCTCTAATCCGGGGGAACGTAGGCAACCTTAATTGGTCAGGTCTAAAAATACACAAAAAAGTCAAAAGTTTGAATGTCAATCAAGACCTCCATCAAGCTACGCACTTTTCAAGAACACGCCCCGGCGAGTCACCTTGACCAAGTCAAACGACGGCGGCAACATCAAAGGACATCCGAGGGTCACTCGGCATCCAAACGGCCCGACTCGTGTACGCTTCCAAGCCGAGGGCTTGTCTTCGCCCTCACGCGCTTCAAAAAGAAAAAAAAAGAGCTCGAGCAAGGGCTCACAAAAAGAGCTCGAAGGGCTCAAAAAAAAAAAAAAAAACAAAGCGAAGCTGCAAAGAAGTGATTGAGGTCAAGAGCCCGCGCCAACAAGAGGCAAGGAAGCTACGAAAAGGACCGTCGGAACGACTTGTCGGGGAGCATTCAACCTCTCGGCCAAGCACAAGCCTCGGCAAAGGAGATTGCCGTCGGGGCCCAGGCCTTCGATCCGCGAATGCAACGAGAAAAGTCCAAAGATGGGCCGTGACAAATTGCACAACACGAAGCGAAGGCAAACAAGAGATCTTGCGTCTCGACAAAGCTTTAAAAGTAAATCACAAATCACTAACGGTTACAACATTTCTTGATGAGTTCAAGCACGGTCTACTCTCAAGTTCACAACATGCTAAAAGACTGACTTAATACATTTAACTAATAATGTGTTTGCAATGCAATGAATGGATACCTAGGAGGTCATTCCGCGCCATCTGCGCTTGTCCCCTCGCCATTCTTCCCTTTCTTCCCTCGTCCCGGCGAGTCTTCTTTCGCTCACGTGAACCAACTCTGCGTCTCTCGATCCAGAGATCGGGGTCCTCCCCGTAGAGTCAAACAATCCGGTAGCTCTCGGGGCTTCATTCGCCGTGCTTCGGCTCGGATCTCCTCCTGCGAGTACGTAAAGAGGACCTCTCCTGTCGGTCGGTCAACCCCTAGTCTCGTAGTCAAACAAAGTGTCTCCGTCACATCGAAAGGTCGGACCCGGGCTTCGGCACTCCTAAGGCAATAGCTACTACGGCAGCGGGTCCCGAGAATCGCTACGCGCACGCTTTGCTCTCCAAGACCACTTGGGAGCCCTTGACACGGCTGCTTGCTCATACCGGGCCGGATGCGAGTCGTCAATACAACGCTCCCAGACGTCTAAGGAGTACCACGGGAGGAAGCGGAATACTTCCATACCCTCGAGAAAATACGAGAAGGCACACAGGTGCCATACAAAGAGGAACTACCTCCGCGGTAGCAAGGTCATCCCGGCCCAACAAAGGCTCTGCTTCATCCCAAAGCTGGCAGGGAAACAAGCGACGGAATATAGAAGGAGGACCAAGACAAACTGGAACTCGACAACGTAGGACCCTTCCTGCGCAAGATCCTCTGGTCTCAATCCTCCGAGTGCGGAACCCACCGGCGGATCGATGCGTACCAAGGCCATGCCATCCATCTCTCCCGGGCGGGTGATCCATATCCCGGCACAAGAGGTCGGCGAGCAAATGACCACGGGCTAAACGACGTCGGAGCCTCGGGCATGGCACGAAGTCTCTCTCGCGACCACAAGGTGAGCAAAGCGGGGCTTCCCCCTCTCATAAAAGCGATCCCCGGTCGCCGGACGGTCGATACCATGAAGAGTCTCCCCCGGCCCAACGGGGCAATATCCTCTCCGGCTCTGCGGTGCCCTACCACATCTAGCAAGCGCCATCACAAATGCCAAGAGGCCGGCCCGGAAAAAGCGTCGCCGTCACGCCTGAGGCAAATACATCCCAAGAGACGTCACTCTCATCATCACCCACAAACACACTCTCAGCTCACGTGGCATGCACAAAATAAAAAATAATAATAGTAACAATTTCTAGGACAATTCCCGGGAATCACCAAAAATAAATGACATTACATCTTAAAATAAAATACTGTTTGCCATGCAAATACATGTGTTTTATTACAGTACAAAATGCTCTCTGTTGCTAAACAAAAAAAAAAAGAGAGGGATATGAAAAGAGGAAAGCAAATGAATACTACTCGGAATCCTCGGCATCATCATCCTCGCCAAGATCCTCGGCAAAGAAAAGTCGGGCATCCCGGCGCCCGTCACATCCTCGTCATCGAATACGAGCACCCACTGAGGCTCCCACGAGGAAAGTACTCGGAAGGATCAAATCCGGCGAAAGGATCAAAGAAAGAAGGCTCGAGGAACCCTCGCCACTGTGCGCCATGCGGAGAGCATGAGCGATAAAAGAGGCTGCTCCCTCGAAGGCCACTGCGGCTCGAAGATGTCCGGCATCCATGCTATGCCGCCCCTCAAAGGTCCCTCTGGCTGCGGCTCCAGGCTCGGCTCTAGGCGGAGGAACGTCTGAGAGTGCCTCGAAGGCATAGGCTCGTACGCCGGCACGCGTCGCGAAGACCAGGCAAGATATCTTGAAGCCATCTTCTTCGCCAAACGACCTCATCGCCACGTAACGAGTCGGCATATCATAGGCTCTCCCGGGACTGCAACAACTGACCAAGGAAACGCTCGGCAATACGGTTATACTCAACAACAAAAAGAGAAAAATACGAAGAAAGATGCCAAGATGGAAAAGAGTAAGCACACTCACCGATCTATCGGGGTCCACTCTGTATGCGGCGGGAGCTGCTCGGAGCAGTACGAGATACCCTCCTCCTCGATCCGTCCCGCGGACGTGCGTGAAATACGGTCCGGCATCGGAACCTGCAGGGGAGCACTGCGGGCCGGCCTCTCTCTCCTCGCCGGTACTGCGGCGTCCTCGGCTTCCTCCTCACGAAGGCCCCGTACTCCTCTCCATGCAAGATGAACTCCTCGCTTGACCACCTTGAGGTACCTCTCGAAATCGAGCACGTCCATGTCCGAATCAATCAAGCATCCCAAAGGGAGGGTCCCTCGGAGCCACGGGAAGCACACCGAGGCCATGCTGCCAGAAGACCCGCTCCCCAAGGTACATGACGTCACAAGTCAACCACCGGCCATCAACGTATGACCGGTCCTCGCCCACTCCAACGGCAATTCAACCACCGGCCGTCAAGCGTAAGACCGGTCCTCGCCCACTTCAACGGCAATTCAATCCCCGGCCGTCAGCGTAAGACCGGTCCTCGCCCACTTCAACGGAAATTCAATCCCCGGCCGTCGGCGTAAGACCGGTCTCGCCACTTCAACGGCAATTCAATCCCCCCGTCGACGTAAGACCGGTCCTCGCCCACTTCAACGGCAATTCAATCCCCGGCCGTCAGCGTAAGACCCAGGTCCTCGCCTCGCCACTTCAACGGCAATTCAATCCCCGGCCATCGGCGTAAGACCGGTCCTCGCCCGCTTCAACGGCAAATCAACCACCGGCCATCGGCGTAAGGCAGGTCCTCGCCCAGCTTCAACGGCAAATCAACCACCGGCCGTCGGCGTAAGACCCGGTCCTCGCCCACTTCAACGGCAAATCAACCCCCGGCCATCGTAAGAGCCGGTAAGACCGGTCCTCGCCCAGCTTCAACGGCAAATCAACCACCGGCCGTCAAACGTAAGACCGGTCCTCGCCCACTTCAAGCGGCAATCAACCACGGCCGCAGTCAGTAAGACCCGGTCCTCGCCCGCTTCAGCGGCAATTCAATCCCCGGCCGTAGTCGGCGTAAGGCCAGGTCCTCGCCCACTTCAACGGCAATTCAATCCCGGCCATCAGCGTAAGACCGGTCCTCGCCCACTTCAACGGCAAATCAACCACCGGCCGTCAACGTAAGACCGGTCCTCGCCCACTTCAACGGCAAATCAACCACCGGCCGTCGGCGTAAGGCAGGTCCTCGCCCGCTCAGCGGCAATTCAACCACCGCCCGCTCAACGGCAATTCGAGAAGGAGCCAACACCTCCCGGCTGAAGTCCCAAGGCACGAGACGCCTCCAAGCGCTCAACGGCAATTCAACCGCCGCAGCTCAATGGCAATTCAAGAAGGAGCCACGCCTCTAGCCAGCACAATATCAAGGCACAAGACGCCTCCAAACGCTCAACGACAACTCAACCACGGAGATCCGAAGTCATCTTCCCAACAAAGGGCCCCTACAAGGTCACGCAATTCCACGGCCAAGGATATCAAGCCCGAACCGCCTCCAACGGCTCGGCGCAAGCTCGGCCATCAAGGTAAGCCCGAGCTCCTCCCAACAAGTCAAAGGAAGTCGTACAAGGTCGCATATCCGGCCAGGCCATCATCCTTGCCCACTCAACGGCAAAGCGAGCACACGAAGGAGCCAACACCTCCCGAGTACAAGTCCCCAGGCACGAAGCGCCTCCAAAACGCCAAATGGTGAAGCAATCACCGACCGTCATCCTTGCCCACTTCAACGGCGGCTCCTCAAACACCGGCGGTCATCGTAAGTCCAACCTTCTACATCAACATGCAAAAACACAAAGGCATCTACGCCTCTCGAAGCACAAGGCAGCCACGCCTCCACACCTGCGGCTAGAGGACGATTCAAAGTCCTCGCGCATCCACACCTGCGGCTAGAAGACGATTCAAAGTCCTCGCGCATTACATCCACACCTGCGGCTAGAAGACGATTCAAAGTCCTCGCGCATTACATCCACAACTGCGGCTAGAAGACGATTCAAAGTCCTCGCGCATTACATCCACAACTGCGGCTAGAAGACGATTCAAAGTCCTCGCGCATTACATCCACAACTGCGGCTAGAAGACGATTCAAAGTCCTCGCGCATTACATCCACACCTGCGGCTAGAAGACGATTCAAAGTCCTCGCGCATTACATCCACACCTGCGGCTAGAAGACGATTCAAAGTCCTCGCGCATTACATCCACAACTGCGGCTAGAAGACGATTCAAAGTCCTCGCGCATTACATCCATGGCTAACGGCTAGAAGACGATTCAAAGTCCTCGCGCACCACATCAAGCTGCGGCTAGAAGACGATTCAAAGTCCTCGCGCATTACATCAACCGCCGCCAGAGGACGATTCAAAGTCCTCCCGGCGTGGCACCAGCCGCCGCCGGATGACGATTCAAAGTCCTCCCGGCGTGGCACCCAGCCGCCGCCGGATGACGATTCAAAGTCCTCCAGGCGTGGCACCAGCCGCCGCCGGATGGCGATTCAAAGTCCTCCGGCGTGGCACCAGCCGGCAATCGAAGACGATTCGGGTCCTCACTCTACCTCCCGGCCGGAAGGCTTTAAACCACTCGGTCAGAAGACCGTATAAACCTCCACATCGCTATCTCCGGCCGGAAGGCCTTAAACCACCCGATTAGGAAAATCGTAAAATTTCCATCCCGGGGACGCCACCACGTCCTCATAAGCGACCTCGGCGGTCACCACATCCTTACCACCGACCTCGGCGGTCATACAACACGAGGCACCACCACGCCCACTGCACTCACAAATTCACGACCTCGAACTACGACCGGGCTTGATTCCCGCCGGGGATACGTAGGAATCCTATCACGCGGGGTCCAGCCATCGACCTATACGGTCACCTAGGACACCACCACGTCCTTCCCATCGACCTATACGGTCACCTAGGACACCACCACATCCTTCCCCTCGACCTAAACGGTCACCTAGGACACCACCACGTCCTTCCCCTCGACCTATACGGGCCACCAGACACCACCACGTCCTCGCCACCGACCTCGGCGGTCACACAACACTCCAGGGCACCACCACGCCCGCATTCACAAAACACTCACCCACATCCGAACTACGACCGGGCTTGATTCCCGCCGGGGATACGTAGGAATCCTATCACGGGGTCCCGGCCTATTGACCTAAACGGTCACCCAAAAGGACACCACCACGTCCTCACTTTGACCCTCACGGTCACTTCCTCTCCCAGCACGCGATCCAGATTAGGACCCTTATCTTATCGGCGACCCCACTTCTTTCATAAGTGACGTCGTCGAGGCTTCTGTAAGTACCCCAATCTGGATCACTCCTTTCAAACACACACGGGAAACACCGAGACTCATCCACGCGAGTCTCAAAGACCTCTCTCACTCAAAACCCTCTCAAAGCCCTCTCAAACCCCCAACCAAACCAAGGGAGGAGGAGCCTTTGCAGGATAAAAGGGACAAAAGGACCTTTTGGGAATTTTCGGGAAATCGAAAAGCAATTAAGGTCCGTACGGACCTCTTTGTTTCAATGATTACTAAATCCCCTTAAAGTCCACAATATTCCCTCAAATCCGGAAGAAATGATGACTTCCTGCAGAGTTGGTCGTACGGACCTCTTTGCATGCAAGATGGTCCGTACGGACCTTCTGCATGGGGGACATCATCATTCGAATATTCTCCATCATTGCGGATTCCCTCAAATCGAGGAAATCCAAAATTACGGATAACCAAGACGGTCCGTACGGACCTCTTTGCTCCGAAATTTTTACTATAAATAGAGGGCTCCCCCTCCTCATTTTGACACACCTCCCTCTTCTCTCTTCCTCCCTTAGCCTTCTGGCTCCCCTCTAAGTCCTCTTGAGGCACTCCCGGCCCCTTTCGGATCCTTCCGAGGCCTTCCGAGCTCCCTTGTGGCGCTCCGAAGCCTCCCCGAGCGCTCCCGAGACGCTCCCGCGCTGCCCCGAGGCACTCTCGAGGTACTCTGAGGCCCCTCGTGGTACTCCGAGGCCTTGCCTGGTCTTTCCACGGTGTCCCGGCTCTTTACGAGTCAAACCGACGATCCCAATCCACGCCGAAACTCTGCCCGAGTGACTCCTGCCACCACAACGCACGCCGAACCTCTGCCCGAGTGATCCCGACGATCCCCACGCACGCCGAACCTCTGCCCGAACGCATCCTACAACCTCAACTCACGCCGAAACTCTGTCCGCGGACAACCGGCATCTCCCGAAGCAACCCCGATCCGTACCGGAACGTTACTCCGACCTCAAACACCATTCCCCAGCGGAAGACAGACACGAACCAACATTGGTAAGGCTTCCTTCCATTACTATTTCAATACATTTCCATACATAGCATACAATGTAGACATCCGATACAGCATGCATTTTTAAAAGCACACACACACACACACAACATTTAAAGGATATTAGGGGTATCCGAAAGACTCGTTTTACGAGGCTACTCGGGTGAGCTCTAATATTCTAATATTCTCTTCCCGGGGAGTCATCTGACCTCCGAACTCAAAATCTCATCACACAAAAAATAGTTTAAAATTATCTTTAAACTGATGCCCTTTTTCAATGTTTTGGGCTTAATAAAAACGGCGTGGCGACTCTACAAAATGCGAAAGCAAAACGGCGAGACACCTCCAACGCGAAGGATGCCAGATGCCGGGGCCGCGAGGCCTTTCTCGGATCCGGGCTACTTCACAAGCGCTTGCCATTGTACTGCTTCTGCGGATCACCTCGAGCACTCCATTGGAATTGATGAATTTCACGCATTGGTGAAGAGTAGATGATACCTCTTTCATCTGATGTATCCAAGGTCGTCCCAGCAAGGCAGAGAAGATTGGTTTGATTTCCACGACTTGGAACTCTATCGACTCCAGTTGTGCATCGAATTGGATCCTCAGATTGATGACTCCTACGATTGGTCGTGCAGTGGAGTCGTAGGCTCGAATTACCCGGGGTGAAGGCCTTATCAGGGAGCGGTCGATACAGAGTCATTTCAGTGTGCTCAAGGAGATGATGTTGACTGCGGAGCCGTTATCAATCAAGACGTTCGGGAGGAAGAACATCTCTATTTTTAAGAGGATGAGGAGGGATTCGTTGTGTCGATTCTCACATATTGGTAAGTCATCGTCTGTGAAGGCTAGACCGCTTCCCGTGCTGCCATTTGACTCAGTCTCCTCTGGGGAGCATTCGATCCATCCATTGGTGTGCCTTGGTCGGGGCAAAGATCGTAGGGAGACAGTTGCCCTTGGGCGTTCTTGTCTGGATTCCCGGTCACGAGACCTTTTGACTCTGGTTTCACGTTCCCAGTCATAGCGAGACAGCATGCTGACGGTTTCAGAAATTGCAGGGGGTCTGCTCTCACTTGGAGTTTCGTCAAAGGCTATCGTGTTTACCCTGTCATTCCGGGGGAATGGATTTCCGATGGTATTGGGGCCACGAGGGCGTTCCAATTTTCCCTCCTCGATTAGCCCCTGGACCACCTGCTTTAGCACGAAGCAATTGTCGGTGGTGTGGTCGGGGTAGTTGTGGAAGGCGCAGTGTTTGCTCATATCCATGTTGGGCTTAGGAGTCTTTGGTTGGAAATTCTCGAGAGGCTTGAGAAGATTTCGTTTCACCAAAGCTTCAAATACTTGGCCCAGGGGCATTTCAAGGTTGTCAAAATGCTGGAACTGTGGGAAGCGAGGGGGATTGTTATTCCTTGGGGCTGCTTGATCGCGGTTTACTTGAGCTCCGTTCTGGATGTAGTGTACCGTTCCGGCTGCTTCTTTTCCTTTGTTCGGGGCAGGAGTTGAAGTTGCCAGGTTTGTCTGATAGCGGTAGGATGAAGCAGGGGTTGCTGTTGTCTTCTGAAGACTCAGAGTCTTCTCAAACTTAGTTCCAGCGTTGACCATGGCACGGAGATCCGGATAGAAGTGATGGCTAATCAAGGTCCTCAGGGATGGCTTGATGCAAGAATGGAAGATGTCCATCTGCTCTTCTTTGGAAAGTGGATCCATTATCTCACTAAGCTTCCAATTCCATCTTTTGTAGAACTCGCCTACTGGTTCATCATCCTTTTGCTCGGTGGCTTACAGATCGTGGTGGTTTGTCTCCCACTCAAGGTTGGCGCGATACTTCTCTAGGAAGATCTCACTGATTTGATCCCACGTAGAGCGGTTTTCTGCCTTTACGTTGAGGAACCACCTTAGCGCTGTGGATTTGAGAGAATGCTGAAAGTGATCCGCCATCTGTTGAGGGGTTGCCCCTTTGGCTCTCATTCCCAAGACATAGGTGTCAATGTGGGTTTTTGGGCATTCTGTCCCGTCAAACTTTTCCATTTTCGGCATCCTAAATTTCGGAGGAAGCGGGACCACCTTGTTTGGATCAGTAGGCAGGAGGGAGTCCTTCCGAGAACTGGCTAGCTTGCCTTGCATGTCCTTCATTTGCTCGATCAGCCAAGCCATGTGGGGATCGGCAGGTTGAGGTGGGTTGCCGTTTTCGGGGATAGAAACTGAAGATGGAGGTGGATTGGCTGATGGGATCGCCATTCGGGAATCTTGGGGAGGTAGTTGTGTGTAAACCAACCCATACCTGGAGTCTTGAAGTTAGGGCGTGATTGCCGGGTCCGCTAAGGGTTGTGTTTGGGAATTGGGGAAATGCTTCATTAGCCCCCAGTGGCGGACTAGCGGTGGCAAGCTTGAGATGTCGGGATATCCGCTCGGGATGCTGTCCCAGGTAAGCATGGGGACTTTTGATTATGGGCTGCGAGGCTCGTATAGAGGCAGAGGGTTGAATCCCGGGGATACCGAGATGCATTGGGATACGCGGGCCAGGCACGTATGTGTCTTTGTTGGTACCGAGCTTGATGTGCGGGCCGAGAAACCGACCGAGCCGAGGCGGACATGTCGGGCCTTGGCCCAGCGCTGAGGAGCTTTGAGCGAGAGCTGCTTAGCGTTGCTGGGATCTCGTAGCTTGACGGAGGCGGGACCTGCTGATAGCTTTGAGAAACCGGGGGAGCCGGTATTTCTTCGTCTTCTATGAGAACAAAGGTTCCGTCAGGTTGGGGAACTGCAACGGTTCCTCGAAGATGCAGGGTGTCTGCGATTCAGGCTTGCTTCTCTTCTTGGCGCTTCTTGATAGTTTTGAAGGCTCGCAGCACCTCCTCCATTGTCTATGGTTCCTTAGTGGCGGGGTTCCGTTTCCCTCACTGTTATCTATCGATCCCGTCATGGGGGAGTAGCGGACGGTGCGGACCGTTGAACTGGAAGGGCTGTCGGACCTTGTGACCTCAATACTGAAAAGGCGGCTCCCAGGTATTCTCAACCACTCTCGGTTCGCTGGAGGGGGTGACGGGCAAGGTTTAGACACGGGAAGGCCTATCGGGATAAAAGGGGGAAAGCTCACGTGGCATGTGGTTTCCGCTTCTTTTATATTTTTTTTTTGTTGTTTTAATTTACTTAAAACGTGTTTTCTCAGAGTCCTAGGTAGGTTGGAAAATATTGCTCTTCTTTTTTGCAACTATGCTAGATCCTGGGTCAGTGGAGACCATCTGTGCGACTATAAGCCCCTCGTTTTGCACCTGTATTTCGACATCCCAGGGTGGACAGCCCCGGGCGAGGGTCCTATAGGGCAAGCGGTTTCCACAGGCCTAAAAGAAAAATCGAACCTAAGGACCGAGCCTGTCATGTTCGTTTTAATGCGTTAGCCATGTGAATAGTGAGCCGAACCGGCACCTAAGTCAAGATCAGGTCAAGAGTTCGGCATGACCTCTCTTTACCTTGCTTGCGCAAAGGATCTGAGATGTTAGGCGTTGGCTGGGTTATATCGTCATGGCTGACGTATTAAAGGCTTGATGACATGGTGTCATGTGAGCATGGATGTATATCCGGGACGGAACATCGTCCGGGTGTAGCTTCGGAAATCAAGATCAGGTCACGATTTTAGCATGACCTTTCATCGCTTTGCTTGCGCAAGGGATCTTGAGTTCCGAGCCTCGACTCAGAAAATGGCCGGCACGGGATAAGTATCCCAGTGCCGTATGACACGGGCCAGGTAAAAACCAACCGAGTACGGGACGGAGTGTGACTCGAAGACTCAAACGTGCGGGGTTGGCGCTTGGCTAGGATGGGATGTTTGGAATGATCCCGTGCGCGTCAGAGAGGCTTAGGAAGGTCAAACGAAGCTGGCGAGACCACTCCGGGTTAAGGGTTGTAGTGTGCGGTGTATCCGAGGCGGCGGTGCACGTAGCGTGCGGTGTAACCGAGGCGGCGGTGTGAGTAGTGTGCGGTATAACCAGGCAAAGCGGTGCGCGCGATGTGCGGTCTCTAAAATTCTTTTACGAGTAAAACGAAGTTTTTCGAAGAATTTTAAATGTATGCACAGATGTATATTGATGCATTTTTTTGTATTTTTATTTTTTTGTAAATAAAAAGTAAAGCACATGCACACACACACAACAGTTAAAGAAAGGGGTAAAATGAAAGTTTGACCCTCATCATCGTTTTAAAAATCTTTTGTTTTGTTTAAAAGTTTTTTTTAAAACAAAATGGTCCCCAGCAGAGTCGCCAACTGAGATTACCCGGATCCGGCTCGCGCGCGGGGTCCCCGGCATCTCGCAATTTGGTTGCGTCGCGTTCGGGAAAGTCGCACGGATCCGAGAGGCAGCGCGTTCGCGCCCCGACTTCTGGCTTTTTCCGCTCTTGCGTTTAGTTGGGAGGTGTCTCGCCATGTTTTCGCTTTGTAGAGTCGCCACGCCGTTTTTATTAAGCCCAAAACATTGAAAAAGGGCATCAGTTTAAAAATAAACTGTTTTTGTGTGATGAGATTTTGAGTTCGGAGGTCAGATGACTCCTAGGGAAGAGAATATTAGAATCTTAGAGCTCACCCGAGTCGCCTCATAAAAACAAGTCTTTCGGATACCCCTAATATTCTTTAATTGTTGTGTGTGTGTGTATGTGCTTTTAAAAATGCATGCTGTATCGGATGTCTACATTGTACACTGCATATTGAAATGTATTGAAATAGTGTAGGAAGGAAGCCTTACCAATGTTGGTTCGTGTCTGTCTTCCGCTGTGGAATAGTGTTTGAGGATGGAATAGTGTTTCGGTACGGACCGGGATTGCTTCGGGAGGAGCCGGTTGTCTGCGGACAGAGTTTCGGCATGCGTCGGGATTGTAGGTTGAGTTCGGGCAGAGGTTCGGTGTGCGTTGGGATCGCAGGGATCACTCGGGCAGAGTTTCGGCGTGCGTTGGGATCGCAGGGATCACTCGGGCAGAGTTTCGGCGTGCGTTCAAGTTGCTGGTTTGACTCGGAAAGAGCCTGGACGCCTTGGGAAAGACCAGGCAAGGCCTGGGAGTACCACGAGGGGCCTCAGAGTACCTCGAGAGTGCCTCGGGACAGCGCAGGAGCATCGCGGGAGTGCTCGGAGAGGCTTCGAAGCACCGCAAGGGGGCTCGGAAGGCCTCGGAAGGATCCGAAAGGGGTCGGGATTGCCCCGAAGGGTCTTAGAGGGGTGCCTGAAGGCTGGGGGGAGAGGAGAGAAGAGGGAGATGTGTGAAATGAGGGAGGGGGAGCCCTCTATTTATAGTGCCAGTATCTGTGCAATAAGGTTTGTACGGACCTTGCAGGTAATCCAAATTTTTGGTTTTCCTCGATTTGAGGGAATAATGTGGACTTTAAGAGGATTCTGAAATGATGATGTCTGGTTGCAATAAGGTCCGTACGGACCAACCTTTCATGCAGAAAGGTCCGTACGGACCAACCATGTACGGGGTAATGATCGCTTCCGGGATTTGAGGGAATAAGTTGGACTTTAAGGGGATTCAGTAATCATTGAAACAAAGAGGTCCATACGGACCTTATTTGCTTTTCTGATTTCTCAAAAATTCCCAAAAGGTCCTTTTGTCCCTTTTTATCCCAAAAAGGTTCCTCCCTTGGTTTGGCTGGAGTTTTTTGGGGGTTTTGAGTGTCAAAGGTCTTCGAGACTGCGTTTGTGAGTCTGCGGTGTTTCCAATGTGCTCGGAAGAGGGTGATCCAGATTGGGGTACTTACAGGACCCTTTCAGTCGCCCTTGTCCTATTCTTCCCTTTTTTTGTTGTCGCTCTTTGCCTTTACCCCCTTTGTCGACTCACCAACTTCAGAATGTTTGTAGCCTTTGTTCTTCTTTCTTCCCTATCATTCCTCAGCTACGGCCACATCATAGGCCCTCTCAAACAACTCCTTACTCGTGGTCTCCCTTCGAACCTGGAGCTCATAATCCAAATTGAGAGAGTACACTCCATTCCTAAAGTAGTTGATGACCTCCCTATTTGTAAGGTCTTCCTCAATCTGGTCGACCAACTCTTTGAATCTGGTGAAGTAACTCAAAGTACTCTCCGTCTTACCCTGAGTCATATTGTGTAGGTCAGTGATTGTTTTCTTACGAGCTCCCGCTGTAGAAAACCGCTCTAGGAACTTCCTCCTCATATAGATCCATGAAGTGATGCAACCAGTAGATAAACCACGGAACCAAGTCAGTGCTGCACCTGTGAAGGTGCTGGTTAATGTCTTGCATATCACGTCATCCTCAGAAGAGACAAAACACATGGTGGCCTCAAAGTGTTGCATGTGATTCAAGGCATTGGTTGTGCATGAATACTTTTCCAACATTGGCAACTTGAACCCTGCAGGTGGGCCTTTGTCGAGCATGTCTTTGGCCAAAGGTCGAAGAGTACAGTCATTTTGTTTAACCTTCCCATTGGTTGCATTCCTATCTGCCTCAATATCATCTAATCTTCGTTTCAAGTTGAGAAGCTCCCTAACATCCAGGTCATTTCTTTGATGGGAGATTGAGTTAGACTTTTGGCTCTCCTGCCGATGGGGTTCCCTTCTAGAGAGGGTCCTCTGTCTCTCATTCCTTGGGGGAGTCATTTCTCTCCTTTCTCGACGGGGAAACGACCTCTCTCCCCTTTGTGGCGACCTAAGCTGATCCCTGTCAGCTTTAAGCTGCCTCCGTTGAGCTGATTCGGCC
Source organism: Adenophora triphylla var. japonica (assembly GCA_022495995.1). Classification (NCBI taxonomy): domain Eukaryota; kingdom Viridiplantae; phylum Streptophyta; class Magnoliopsida; order Asterales; family Campanulaceae; genus Adenophora; species Adenophora triphylla. The sequence continues at coordinate 162,215 of JAFEMH010000802.1, forward strand.
TCTTGTTCCCTTTACTGGTTGAGCCTATCCCTTAGGTCGCCAGTCCGGTCTATGAAGATGTGGGTATAAGGGGGCATCTCATTCCTTCTCTCTTCTCCTGATTGCCTAGGTACCCCATTAGCATGCCTATGCGAGGTAAGAGAGGGGGCTACCCTTTGTGATCATTCGTCATCCTTCTAAGGAGACTCAGGTAGCTCGAGCAGCTCATTATGTACCTCGACTAAACTCTGTAGCAGTCTAGCCCGCTCTAGTAAAATCTCCTTCCTATCAAGGTGAGAAGTTGAGGGACCTGCAATGTCGCATGCAGTTGGTCGACCTGTGTGGATTCTCTTAACTTGTTGGGTCACCGCTTGATTAGGTAGGGGCCTCTTCTCTCTCCTCCTATCTTACAGCCCCATTCCATCAGCCACACTATTGGAGCGAGTGGCCCTCTTGGTTGGGTGCCCCTGTGGAGGAGGAGGTAAGTTAGCAGTACGATTCCCCATAGCCACATCAAATTTCCCCCCGACATTCTCTTGTTGTGGTTCACTAGAGGCAGTGGCAGTATGTACGTCTTATACCATGTTTGTGATTAGGCGAAGTTTCAAGGTCTAGTATGATCGCTTCGCGGCAATGGAACCAAACTGATGATGCAGGAAACGATCCAGATCAGTCTTAGTCCAACAATAGGTTGATCTCCAGCTACTGTGACCTAAAACCACCAACAAATGACTAGCCGGGGTGGTCTCCGGCTAAGACCCTCTGGCGTGATGATAAGATGTGGAGTTATGAGTTTTTATAAAACTGTATGGAAATAACGTAATCTCAAAATAGCCAAGAATACATTACCTTTTTATGTTGAATGTAGTCTGGTATATACAGGATCTCCGTAGGATAATTAGGAATTCCTTAAATAGTGGAGATAATGTGGGCGTAACGATCTCCGTGATTGTAGAAGGCGGTTACACATTGAGTCGCAGATAGACGCACGTTTCTGTAGGTCGAGGTCACCTGAATGTTCAAAGTGGGTCGGACTTTGTGCCTTGGCTTAGATGTGAATTATATAAGTGATCGTATGTCGGACGAATATAGGTCGGAACCAAATAAGGTCGAACAATGAGCTAGGTCGACTGACCTTATTTTGGTGGTCCGTAGGCATAGTGGCAACTCGATTGGCCCAATTAATAACTGTGCCTGTGTAATGTATGGAATGTTGGGATTCAATCATTGGGCCTAGCTCGTCACTTTTATTCTGTTCAATAATATTTGACAAATTTACTGTATAATGCATCAATTCCATCAACAATAAAATCAATAAGCTTGATTTCGGATATTGGATATCCGACCCTATAAAGAGCATATGAAATTGATTTTGCTTCAGAAAAGAAATTTTTCCAAAGATCGATTTGGATGTTTTTGAAGATAAGAAAGTTGGTCGAGCAAATCCTCAATATACCAATTTGGAGTAGGACAAAAAAGAGAAGATGATGACTTATTAACATTAGTTCAAGGTTCTTCTATAACAGAAGAACAGTAATTTGAATCTAAGGATTCATTTTGTTTCGGATAAAACCAATCCAATACTGAAAAAAGAAGAAGCAGCAAGAACGGTATTGCTTGGTTTAGAACGATGCAAGCAATCCATTGCGTTATGACCAAGACCGCTAGACAACTGACAAATAAGATAGGATGATGATAACGTTTCAAAGCTTGAAGCAAGATCGTACCAAAAATCATCCATTTATTTTAAGAAAGAGAAAAATTAATTTTAAGAAACGGGAAACTAATTTTACGAAAAAAATAAAAATTAAAAAAGAGTAGCGGAAGTGATAATCAGGTCACCATACATTGATGGCTCTGATAGCATGTTAAAGTTTAAGGTTACACCTTAAAAACAATTGGTTTCAATGGGAGTGACACATGATCTTTATATGTAATAGGCAAGATTTGTCAATTCCCGGTTTGAAATAATATTTCTAACACGCCCCCTTACGTGTAGCCGAGCTTTGTTAAAGGCTTACAACGTGTACTTATTTATCGGGTGGCGCAGAATATTATCGTACGCCGTTGGGCCCGTAAATAACCTGATATGATACCATATTTGACAAGAATAATTCACAAAGTATAAAAGAGAAGAAGGATAAAAGAATTCACGCATGATAAAGACCTCAGTTTATGGGAATAATGACTCTCCAACCTTGGAGTTCTATATATTGCTCTAAGAATATATATGTTAGGACCTAACTATGTCTCTACATAGTTAAGTCTGGTTTCGACAAAGGAACATATCTAAAATATGTGTTATACACTAAAGACCTCAGACAGCCAAGAAAGATAAAAACAAGTTGACAATAATGATCAAGCAACACTAGAGAATCAATCCAATAGATCAAGTGTTATTTCATTACAAGAGATCATTACATATAACCAGACTCAAACCATGTCCTCTCTCAATCCAGAACTAATAGCTAAGTCTGCTTGATGTAATAGCTAAGAACTCAACAGCAGAGATTCATCTCTCTGACAGCTAAGATCTTCAGTGCCAACAGCAATGTACTATTCCATTGATGACAAGGATGTGCTATACTTAAATCTCTCAACAACATTGCCATGTCATCTCTTTGAAGATCTTCTGAACTTGGGTTGCAAATTTCAGCCTGTTTATATCCAGTCAACAATGCACTAAAAACAAACACTATTCCAACCACTCCATTTACTGCCTTGTCTCCTCCAACGGCTCTTTCTCAGTCTATAAAAGGAAAATTCAATGACTTGATCTCTTGCCCCTCTAAACACAACCTTTTGCAACCTTTCTTAACCCCTGCATATTTGCAAACCTGTGAAACAACACCAAACCCGTTAGTCAAAAAACTTCAGACACTTGAGACCGTAATTCAAGTGTATAAATTCAAAAGTTGTAAACACTTAAGACTGTACTTTAAGTGTATAATCTATAATTTTCTTAGTAAGAAGCAAATCCCTAATTGACCGTACTAATTAGGAAGAGGAAGTTCAAGGAACTTGCCTTCTCAATCTTTGTAACTCTTAAAGCGACCTAGAGTATAGTGGATTGAGCTCACTTGTCAAGATTGACAGTGAGGGTGGACGTAGGAGGAGTGAGCTCTGAACCACCTTAAAATTCTTTTGTTCCTTGGTATTATCACACATAAACACACACACTCACACACACTTACACTAATCACTTTGTCTTTACATTATTTCACTTTATTTATTCCGCTTCACATTACTCTTTTGTTATTTAACCAGTTAATATCTGACAGCTAAGATTCAACCTCACCTGTCAAAGCTTAACTGCCTGATCTTCTCTTAGTTGATCAAGTGTACAGGGCCTTTCAATTGGTATCAGAGCTTGTCTTCACCATCAAAAGTCTAACAACTTGGAAAGGATCCTCTTTCAACCCACCATGCCTCAACCAAGAAGAAATAATGAGAAAGACATTCCACACATTGATGACTGTGGATCTTTTGAAATATATGCATCAAAAATCAAAACCTACCTTGATGCAAACAACATTTGGAACTAGTATGCACTTGAAAATGAGGTCACCTATCTAATCCAACCAGATTCAAATGATGGCGCAAGTAAAATAAAATCCCCAGAGAACTGGACTGAATATGAAAGGCAGTTAATAAGTGCTAATCTAAAAGTCAAAAACATACTTCAAAAGAGTGTGAATGAGTCTCTAGCACAAGAAATTGCTAAAGAACTAACTGTAAAATCTTCATGGGAACTTATCCATACCAAATTCACCAAACACACCAGTGTTAGAACCCAAAATCTGTACAACTTGCTTAGGCATCTAGACAACTTTAAATTCTACCCTAGTGAAAAAGTTAGTGCTGCTAAACCAAGGTTTGAGGACCTTGTCAGATCCATTGCTGACCATGGAAAAACATTTGAAAACCAAGATCTATGCCTTAAAATATATTCTAATCTTCCACAAGAATATGAGAAGGTAGCTTTACCTATTAGAGAAGGAGCAGACTGGAGTACCATGACTATTTAACAATATTTTGGAAAGCTTGAGGCTTATGAACTAGAAGGAATGACAAAAATTCAACCTGATCCTTCTATCTCACAAACTCTTGCCTTAGCTGCTCAGGAAACTACACACAAACCTATCACTCAACAGGACATTGACACCATGGTCTTCAATGCCCTTCAGAAAGTAAACCTCACTGCAAACAAACCTACCTCACAAGGAGATATACCAAGTCTCATATCCATGGCTGTCAAAAATGCCATGAAATCACATAGGACAACATTTGAAAGAAAATACAGCCCATCTACATCAGATCAAGACAGTCATAAAAAGAAGATTGAAAGTTACAACTATGGAAAGATTGGTCACTACTCCTCTGAATGTCCTGAACCAAAGAAACCAAAGGATAATCAGACAGCTAAGAAATTAACCTACTCAAAGGAAATCATTCACAGCTCCAGATGCAATTGCTACAATTGCTCCAAAACAATAATGAGAAAAATAAAGAACAAGTAATGATTGCTGATTCATCAAAATTCAGTGATGAGGAATATGACTCAAGTGACTCTGAAAGTGAAGGATAAGAGGCTATGCTGTGCCTAATGGCAGGAGATGATGAAGAATCAGATGATGAAGAAGATCTTGAAGTATTGGCAGTTGCAGAAGAACTAAAGGAGGTACACAACTTTAACTCTTTAAACATTGATGGTTTTAAACAATTTGTTTGCACTCTTTTAATTCAAATCAAGAGACACCAAACTAGCTTTGCTTCATTGATCACTGACAATCTTTCCCAAACCAAAACCATTGAAAACCTTGAGAAAGCCAACCAAGGATTAAAAGAGCAATGTCTTATGCTTGAAAAGAACAACTGTGATCTGACAGCTGAGAATTCAAGCTCCCATGAAAACAACCAAAGAGTCATCAATCTTGAAAAAAAAAATGAATCTCTTAGAAAGAAAATTGATTCCTGGAACAAATCAGGAGAGGTTGTGTCACTTTTTAGTTACAACCAGAGACATCCAAGTGACAAGTCAGGCATTGGAGCAGAAAATCCCACTCTGAAAACATATACCCCTTCCACTGATGAAAAAGCTATTGAGAAGATGGTTCTTGAAAGCATGAAATATGTCAAAGCTCAACAACATGTCTATCCTGTACAAACTAAAGAAGATTCAAAGAAAGAATGCGAAGACAATGAAATTACTAAAGCAAGTTCTAGTAAACCAAAAGGAGGAGCCAAACAAGCACACATAAGTAGATACATCTGGCAACAAAAAGGAATCAAAGAGCAAAAAGAAAACAAACAACAAAGACCTTCTGGACAGCAAAGATCTTCTGGACAGTAAAGATTCTCTGGACAGCAAAGATCACCTAGACATCAAAGATTCCACAATCAATATAAATACTCCAAACATCAAAAATCCAAATGGCAATACTCAAATGGAAAGGGTCATGCCAGACAAAAAAAACTCACCAAGACCATCATATTCAAACACCTTCCATAACCAACCTCAATATCACCAGAATCACAACCAATCTTTTTCATCAAACTATTTCTTCAACAATCCCCAACCAACTATTCTCACACCCTACATGATGCAAATCATGTCATACTATAATACCCTGAACCAGTTTTTCAGAAAAAGATCAATGAACAAAGCTAGGGTACCAAAGAATGTCTAATCCTTTGGACCCAAAAGAATAAAAGGGTACCATAAATTTTATTTCTGATTTGTAGGTGTTTTGGTAGAAAAAAACAATAGAGTAGAATCTTAACTTTGTTTAGTGTGTGGATTGGACAATAAGGAGGGGACTGTGGAATTCGACTATATGGAACAAAAGCACGAAAAAGAGATAATGACACCACGATTTGTTAACGAGGAAAACCTTGGAGGTGACAACCTCTTTGGAAAAAACCCCGGGAGTTAGGTCTCCAACCTTAAAAGTTTCACTATAATGATCACGAATACAACTTTGGAAGATAATGGAGAGGATTACAAGAGCTTGTGTGTAGAGTGTGTACGTGTGAGCATTAGTGTATATTCCGTCTCCATTTCCCCTTAAATACAAGTAAATATGAAGCAGTCAATACGGTTCCTACAATCTCGGGATTTTGGCTTATCCTTTCAACCTCCGTGAGACCAAGTCGCCCTAGCTGTTGAAGGTCTGTTGAACGTGCTGGAGAATATCCCGCATTCCTCTCTTAATTACTGAAAAATAAGAATAAGAATATTAAGAAATATTGAATAAGTAAATATTAAAACAATACTTACATAGTAATGACATCTTGATATGCAGGATCAACTGAAGATGTTACCATGTTGAAAAATACCCACAACAATTTGTCCCCAAAAACATTTGACTATACTGGCAACTGAAGAGGCAAAATGTTTTTCTTTCGAATTAATTGTTCAAGTGCCCGCTCTGCCTGATGGGATGTTTTAGGAATACGTGGCGTCAAATGGACGGTTGGGGAGAAGGGTCTGGAAAGTAAATTTTTTGAAAAAGAATCCTTTTTCTTTTTAATAACCGCTTGGTAAGATAATTTAGACTTCTCAAAGCTTCTTTTTCACCTCCATTGGCCTACGGCGCCGTTCATCTTCAAGGTAAAACTTCTCCGTTTCTCACCTTCTTCCTTTGCTTATTTTTCTCCTTTTGCTCTGTCAACCATGGGTAGGACCAGGTGGTCCTCGACCAAAACCAAGAGTGTCCCAATCCCACAAGGCCCCAAAGAAATTAGTCTCGATGACTTCGTTTGCGAAAACCTTCTTGCAAACCAGACGAAGAGACTTGCTTATTTAGTGATTCCCAAATAGAGTCCATGAAACAACAATGCTACTTCCCAAATGGTACAATTTTTCATCCTTTTTCCGTGAAGCTTAGGTCTGATTATGTTTCCCGCAAATGGATCTGTTTCTTTGAGTATCCTTTTCTTCTAGGGTTCAGCTACCCTTTTCCTTTGTTGGTTTCTGAATTCTTCCGAGAAAACCAACTTGCTTATGCTCAACTGATGCCGATGGCTTGGCGAGTTTTTGCTTTTGTCATTAAAGTGAACCGAGAAAATGGACTAAACCTAGGGCTCCATGAAATCGCATATTCGTACGACCTTCAACCCTTTGGTTCCAAAAGATACCTTTTTAGAAAGAGGTCAGGTAGAAGTTCCTTGATGAGCACCACATCTTCCAGTGATAGGGGATGGAAGAATAGATTTTTCTTTGTTGATAGGACGTCTATTGGAGAAAAGGATGAGATATCGAGCCAATGGAACAAGGGAGGTACTTAAATTCTTACTTTTGTGACTTCCTGTTCTTGAGACAAACTGAATTGTAATTGTTCTTGCTTTTATGCAGATATCGATTGGGGAGAATTGTTTCCACCTGCTGAAGACACTCTAACCAAGATTGAAGAATTTTTCGGGCTCCCTCCAGATAAGAGATCTCCTAAGGGTTTGTTGGAAGCATCTTCGACTATCACGGAAGACCTAAAGGCCTCTACTTCTGCAATTATGTCCACCGGTAAGCATGGTGTCTCTTTACCTTTGCTAATTGTTATCAATTTGATGCGTTATTCTTTGTTGACAATATCTATATGTCCATGCAGTCTCCAAACCGGTAGTTTCAGGATCTGACTTTGACCTTGATGATATTAAGGCTATGTTCATTGAGCCTGTTGTTAAAATCAAAATGAAACCTCCACCTGCCCCTAAGAAGATTCCTGTTCCGGATGAGAGCATAGGTATTGGATCTAGGGTAAGGAAGAGAAAAGCGATTCAAGAGGAGGTGGTTGAAGTTGAAGATACTTTTGAAGAAATGTCCGTAGGAGATTTTAAAAAGAAATGCATGAGTTTCACAACTGGGGTAAGATAATATTAAATGGGTTTGTACTGTTTCCAAAGTTTTATAAGACCTTTTGATATCGAGTGCATTATTTTACGGGCGGTAGGACTTTTGGAAGGTGCAGTAAAGGAAACGGAGATATTGAAGAAGAAATCCAAGGCGGATATTGCTTTGGTCAAGAAAGAGAAGACAATGTTGGAGAATAAGATAAAAGAGCACGAGAAAACCTTAGAGCAACAAGTTAAGTTGCTGGCAGAGCAAGAGCAAACGGTAAAGGAATTGCTGAATAGCTTGGCGAAAAGCGAGGATGATCATAACAAAGAGATAGCAGACGTGAAGGATTCCTGCAAACTGGCTGCGGCAAAAACTGTCTCTCAATGTAAGGTAAAAATGATGAAGGAGTATCAGGAAGGGAAGGCTGATACTTGGGATATCAATAGGGAATGTGCCTATTTGTTTAAGTTGACAGGTGAGGTGACGGATGAGGGCGAGGTGTCGTCAAGTCCGTATGAAGCGATCGTTAAGGATGCACCAGTAGTTGGAGAAGTGAACCCAAATGCAACACCTGCGGCAGAAGCCACCTAAAAAAGAAGGTAAAAGAACTTTGTTCTTGGTCTTTTGATGATGTTACTGGGGTGGAATCCCTTAAAACAATTTTTATTTTCGTTTGGTTATGTAATGGGTCCATAAGGACCAAAGACAATCTTTTTTACGTGTTGGGTTGGTCCAACACTTTTGCACTTTTATTGTTGGTAGCTTGGATATTTTATGGTTACTTTAATCTGGTTAACGTTTAGTAGTTTTCAAGCATGTCAAGGCTTGTTTCTTTTTGGATTAGATTTTTCTTTGGATGATTCTTTGTTATACTCATAAGGTGACATGATAGTATGCCAAAACGGTAGGTACTTAAGATGACACGTATATGCCATAAACCGTAGATACTTCAGATGACACGTATATGTCATAACCATAAGAATAATACGTAAGATCAATCATCCAACTGAGTGGAAATGGGTAAGCTATATGAGTTTACCCATATAGGCCCACCCCACACCTCAATTAGAGAGATAACTTGCGCTCCAGGCAAAGGTGTGGCAACCTAATATCTTAAGAAAGAGGTAATTAACTCTTTAAACCTTAGAAGGGATTGTGTACCTTTACTTGAGAAGAGATGGCCAGTCTCTAACGGAGGAGAAAACGTTGTTCTTTGCGCGCATTCAACATGTCCCCATGTAAATATGTCAATACCTCATAAGACAGAAACATGTTAAAACGGACGCCAACTAAGGTTGACGTCTCTCCACAAAGTACGTTAGTGACATCTTAATTTGTAAAGAATTAAAAACGTGCATAGGAAAAAAGAAAGGTTGCAACGAATTAAAAGATGATCCATACCTGGAAAGATGAGTTTATGGGGAATTTTGTTTAAACGTAATACCTTTTAAGATGAATGGCGTTCCAACTTCGCGGTATCATTTGGACATCCAAGGTTGCCAGGCGATATGCTCCTTTCCCGGCTTGTGCATCTATTAGGTAGGGTCCTTCCCATTTTGGGGCGAGCTTGCCTGCATTGGGCTCCTTGGTATTTTGGAATGCCTTTCGTAGGACTAAGTCTCCTACTTGAAACCTTCTAATCCTTACGTTTTTGTTGTAAGATCTGGCTACCCTTTGTTGATATGCTGCCATGCGAACTTTGGCCATGTCCCTCAGTTCGTCCACGGTATCTAGGTCATGTATCAAGATGTCTTTATTATGTTCAGATGTCAACAAACTGTATCTTGCCGTAGGTACAAGGACTTCTGCTGGAATAACTGATTCGGTTCCAAATACAAGTGAATAGGGGTTTGACCGGTAGCATTCTTAGATGTCGTCTGTCGGCCTATAGAACCATTGGTAACTCTTACGCCCATCGTCCTTTCTTACGGTTCAGTTTCTTTTTTAAGTTGCTTATGATTATTTTGTTGCTAGACTCTGCCTGTCCATTGGCTTGAGGGTGAACAGGCGAAGATGTCACCATCTTAACACCCCAAGATGTCAAGAAATCTTGGGTTCTCTTGCTAATGAATTGAGAGCCGTTGTCACAAATTATCTCTGATGGTATTCCAAATCAAATTTGAATATGTTTCTTTTGATAAAAGATATAACTTCTTTGTCACGGACTTGCACGTATGCCTCAGCTTCTACCCATTTAGAAAAGTAGTCTGTCATAGCCAATAGAAATACTCTTCCACCTGGTGCAATGGGCAATTTTCCTACTATGTCCATTCCCCAAACCATAAAAGGCCATGGCGACAGGATAGGATGTAGCAGTTCAGCTGGCTGGTGCAGGATGTCCCCATGTCGTTGACAGGAATCACATTTCTTTGCGTAGTCAACGGTGTCTTTTCTCATCGTGGGCCAGAAATAGCCCATTCTAAGAGCCTTAGTATGTAGACTTCTGCCCCCGGTATGATTTCCACAATCTCCTTCGTGCAGCTCCTTGAGAACCTGATGGGCTCTATCTGCTTCTAGACATCTTAAGTAGTGACCTGTAGCAGATTTTCTAAACAAGAGGTTATCGATAAGTAAATATTTAGAAACTCTTACCCTAAATTGTCTAGCATTTTTCTCCTCAGCTAGGATCGTATCATCTAAGAGATACATGATAATAGGAGCTGTCCAAGAAATTGCTGATGGAGAGGAAGGTATGTCGACATCTAGAGCGAACATCTCAAGATGATCAATTGCTGGGATGTCAACATGCACAATTGGGATACTGGTTTGTGAAATGCTTTTGAAGGCTGAACCCAAGTTTGCCAGAGCATCTGCTTGAGAATTTTCTTCTCGTGGGATTTGTTCCAAGGAAAATGATTTGAATTTGGCCGAAAGAATTTTTACGATTTCCAAATATGTCGTCATCTTAGCATTTTTTTGCTACGTAGGACCCGTTGTAGTGGTTAACAATTAGCAAGGAATCCATGAATACCCGGATATGCTTGACATCTAAGTCCTGGGCTGCAGTTAAACCTGCAATTAGTGCCTCATACTCTGCTTCAGTGTTGGTAGCCTTGAAACTGCAACTGATAGATTGTGGTATTATGTCCCCTTGTGGTGATTTTAGTACAACTCCAAGACCTGTACCTCTCATGTTGGAAGCACCGTCTGTATAGAGAGTCCAAATTTTTAGGATGTCATCATCTTGAAGTTGTTGTACTTCCAATTCCACCTCTTGTTGCGGGGTTGGGTGAAATCGGCCACAAAATCGGCTAGAGCTTGAGATTTTATTGCGGTTAAGGATCGTACTTGATGTCTTATGTGCTTAATTGTACAGACCATTTCGCCATTCGACCTGACATCTCTGGTTTTCTCATAACATTCTTAATAGGATAGTTAGTGCGTACAATTATAGTATGTGTTTCAAAATAGTGCCTTAATTTAAAGATGCAGTTATCAAAGCTAAAATTAATTTTTGTAAATGAGAATACCTGGTCTCTGCATCTAAGAGTGGCTTACTTATATAGTAGATGGGTTGCTGATTACCATCTCGTTCTGTCACCAAGGCTGCGCTTACGGCGCCTTTGGACAACTTGCTAGGTAGACGTAAAGATGTTCTTCCTTCGAGGTTTGGCCAATAAGGGAGGTGTCGACAGTAAGTTTTGAGTTCTGAAAGGCTTCTTCATGTTGGTCCTCCCATTGGAACTTCTTGTTCTTTCTTAAGATGTCGTAGAAAGGTTTGCATCGATCTGAGGATTTTGAAATGAATCTGGTGAGTGCGGCAATCTTTCCGTCAATCTTTGGACGTCCTTGATAGATTGAGGTGATGACGGGTTGATAATAGCACGTATACGTTGCAGGGCGGCTTCAATGCCTCTTTTAGTAACCATGTAACCCCGAAACTTCCCGGCCTTCATTCCAAAGTTGCATTTAGGCTGGATTAAGTTTCACATTGAAACAATCCAAGATGTCAAAAGCTTGAGAGAGGTTGCTTATGTGATCCTCGGCTTTCTTGGACTTTACTACCATGTCGTCGATGTATACCTCCATTGTGTCCCCAATCGATCTTTAAACATTTTGTTGACGAGCCTTTGATACGTTGCACCTGCATTTTTAGTCCGAAAGGTACATGGCAATATAACAATAAATACCGTGGGTGTTATGAAGGCAGGTGTCCTCTTGGTCAGATGGTTCCATCTGGATTTGTTGAAATCCTGAGGACGCGTCCATGAATGTGAGGAGTTCATGTCCGGAGGTGGCATCAACTAACGAATCTATGTGCGGCAAAGGGAAAGGATCTTTTGGGCAGGCTTTATTCAAGTCGGTGAAGTCGACACAAACTCGCCATTTCCCGTTTCTCTTCTCTACCACAACCACGTTTGCTAACCATCTTGGATAATTGACCTCCCGTATCATGTTGGCTTTGAGTAAGCGCTCTACCTCTTCCTTGATGATCTGATTTACGGTTTCTGCAAACTTCCTACGTTTACGGTGCCTTGGTTTAAAGCTAGGATCTACGTTAAGTTTGTGAGTGATGACATCTTTGCTGATGCCTGTCATGTCATCATGTTTCCAAGCGAAACTCTTTATTCTTCTTCTTAATAGGTCCACAAGCTTCTCTTCTATATCTGATGGGATGTCAGTGCCAATAAGTACTTTGATGTCCGGGTTGGAAGGGTCTAGCAATACTTCTTTCACATCATCCTCCCTAGCTTCCAGGACTTCACGTACTTTCCTCGGTAATTGCTATGCTTGTTTTGGAGATGTCGACGCCTTCATTGAAGTTTTATAACATTCCTTGGCTACCTGTTGATCACTGTAAATCTTAGCGACACCCCAAGGTGTTGGGAACTTCACACACTGATGGTAAGTGGAATTCCATGAATCCACGGTCTTCCAAGAATGACATTGTAAGATGTTGCGCAATCAATTACGCAGAACCGTTCCATGGTGTTGAGGCCCTTTGAGTATATTGGAAGTTTTATCTCCCCCACCGTTTCTTTGACTTAACCACTGAAGCCTACCGGCCGAAGACTTCTTAACGATCTCCGATTCAGGATGTTCATTTCCTTAAGGGTACCCAACATAATAAGATTGACGAGCTGCCCCCATCAACCAGATACGCCGTATTGTACAGGTTAGCGTCTGCAAGGAAATAACTAGACCATCATGATGGGGTTCTAGCAGTTCTCTCGATCGCTTTCATCAAAGGTGATTGGATCTGGCGAGTGTCGACATCCTGTTGTCTTTCGGCTTCTCCTCTTTGACTCCTTAGCATGTCGTTTGCGGCGGAATAGGATGTTCCACATATTTCGAGCCTCCACCGATGAAGTTGATCACCTTTGTTGATCTTTGGGAGAAACCGGTCTTTCGGCTTCATGAGGAGCTTCCGCATTTTCAGCCTTCTTCTTTCTGGATCCCAACAACTCCTTAAGATGTCCTTTCGAGAGCAAGTAACTGATCTCCTTTCTTAGCGCGATGCAATCTTCAGTAACGTGTCCAAAGTCTTCATGGTAAGCACACCATTTTGATTTGTCACGCCATCCTGTGGCTTTGTCCGTTTTCTTTGGCCATCTGGCTTTGTCCCTCAGGTTGCCCATTGCACAGAGTACACCTGAAACGTCAACAGAAAAACAATAATCAGAAATGTTAGGCACATTATCATTATCTTCATCCTCACCGTCTATTGAATTAATTTTGCTAGTGTCAATTCTCGGATAAGGATTGGAACGGTTGTTCCTGCGGTGGGACGATTCATTCTTTCTGTCGGGATGGTCATATGTCGACATCTTGGACGATGACTTCGATCTTCGCAGCTCATCTTCCTCCAGTCTTATGAATCTCAATGCCCTGCTCCTGACTTCTTCCAACCGCTTACAAGGAGTCATCACCAAATCCTGATAGTACTGTGAATCTTTCTTCAGCCCCATTTTGAATGCTTTTGTGGCTATCGACATGTCAATATTGGGAATTTCTAGCACTTCCTTATTGAACCGGTGTACATAATCCTTTAGAGTTTCATTAGGCTGCTGGGTCACATTGTAGAGATCACTTGTCAATCTTTCAAATTGTCCACTGCATGAGAATTGGTTATAGAACATGTTGATGAGCTGGGCGTATGAACCAATTGAACCTAGGGGTTGCCTAATCAGCCATTTGAGAGCTGGTCCAGACAAGGTGGATCCAAATCCCCTGCATAAGCAAGCCTCCCGGAATTGAAGCGGAATATGGATTATGTCCATCTTTTCTTGATAGTGTGCAACATGCTCCTGCGGGTCCGTGGTGCCGTCGTACAACTTCATAGATGGTACATCAAACGCTTCGGGATGTCGACATTTGCAATTCTTTGGGACAAACCGGGATTGATTGTAACAGTTCTGCGTCACCGGTTGAATTGGAGGAGTTACGCACAGCACGTTCATTATCGGCTCTACGAGATCCTGCATCTGTTTGGCTAGTGGGTTTCTGCAAAAGGGTCAGGCATAGGAATACGATTGAAATTATTATTATTAAAAAGATTATTTAGCAAACCAGAGTTATCCGTAGTAGTCGTAACGGTAGTGTTGTCAATGAATGGGATGAACGGGGTGAATCCTGCGGAAGATGGCGTCAATGGGGTATCCCCGGGCAAGGATGTCAACATCATTAAGGATGTCAGCGGATGAGTTTGAGGAGGACTGCCCATTGGGATGAATTCATTCTGGAATGTAGATCTTCCGGTGTTGTCAAAGTTGAGAACCCTTGCACGCAGTGGAGATATGTTGTCAAGCCGAGACGCAATGAGTGTTGATCTTTACGCATCTTAATCATGGAATTGGTCAGCACCTTCGAGTTGCTGCCTTGCTGGTCCAACCTTTGATTCAACCTGGTCAGGATACTCCAGATGTCAGCATGGTAACAAGCTGGTTCTGCCTCCTGATGTCGTAGCAACAGCGGGACCTTTACCGGCGGCGGACACATTGGGGGGTGCAGACATAGTGAATTTGACTAAGAAATTATCCAAATAACCGATAAACCACGAGGCCCCTCGGTGGGCGCCAATTTGTTTTGGTAGAAAAAAACAATAGAGTAGAATCTTAACTTTGTTTAGTGTGTAGATTGGACAATAAGGAGGGGACTGTGGAATTCGACTATATGGAACAAAAGCACGAAAAAGAGATAATGACACCACGATTTGTTAACGAGGAAAACCTTGGAGGTGACAACCTCTTTGGAAAAAACCCCGGGAGTTAGGTCTCCAACCTTAAAAGTTTCACTATAATGATCACGAATACAACTTTGGAAGATAATGGAGAGGATTACAAGAGCTTGTGTGTAGAGTGTGTGCGTGTGAGCATTAGTGTATATTCCGTCTCCATTTTCCCTTAAATACAAGTAAATATGAAGCAGTCAATACGGTTCCTACAATCTCGGGATTTTGGCTTATCCTTTCAACCTCCGTGAGACCAAGTCGCCCTAGCTGTTGAAGGTCATTGAACATCTTTGGAGAATATCCCGCATTCCTCTCTTAATTACTGAAAAATAAGAATAAGAATATTAGGAAATATTGAATAAGTAAATATTAAAACAATACTTACAGAGTAATGACATCTTGATATGCAGGATCAACTGAAGATGTCACCATGTTGAAAAATACCCACAACAGTAGGTACCTAGGAAAGTAGTATGGTACTTGGATAGTGGATGCAGCAGGCACATGACCTACAACAAAGAATGGCTACAATAATATATCCCTAAAAATGGTCCAAATGTATCTTTTGATGATAATTCTCAAGGCAAAGTCAAAGGATTAGGAAATCTTATTACTAAAGACATCATTTTCACAAATGTATCTTATGTAGAAGGTCTCAAACACAACTTGATCTGCATCAGTCAAATTTGTGACAAGGGATATTATGTTGTGTGTTCAAAAAATCCCTGCACTGTCAAAGATGTCAACCACAAAGTCATTCTCACTGGAACTAGAAAAGGAAATCTCTACTGTCTAAATTTAGAGATTGTGGAATCCTCAAATGCCCACTGCCTGCTGTCATATAGTCAGTCTGATATGTCATGGTTGTGGCATAAAAGATTGGCTCATATCAACCTCAAAAGCATCTCCAAATTGGCAAATTCAAACCTAGTCAAAGGACTTCCCAAAATCCCCTTCAAGAAAGACAAGCTATGCAAAGCATGTCAATGTGGCAAACAAAAGAAAACATATTTTTCAGCCAAAAAAAGATTGGACACTACAAAACCTCTGCAACTACTTCACATGGATCTATTTTGACCCACTAGAACTAGATCACTTGGTGGTAAAAGATACTCACTAGTGGTAGTTGATGACTTTACTAGATTCACATGGATTATCCTTCTTGAATCCAAAAGTGAAACTTTGGATCACTTGGTCAAGTTGTTCAAAAAAATTCAAAACCAAAAAGGTTTGTCTATCATTAAAATTAGATCTGACAATGGTCAAGAATTTGAGAACACTGGTGTTAAAGAATACTGTGATCAGAAAGGGATAGAGCATACTTTTTCTATTCCAAGAACACCACAGCAAAATGGTGTTGCAAAAAGAAAGAACAGGACTATATGTGAAGCAGCCAGAACAATGGTGTCAGAAAATAACCTACCTAAGTATTTTTTGGGAGAAGCTGTCACCACTACTGTCTATGTCAAAAACAAGACCCTCATCAACAAATTTCACACCAAAACTCCCTATGAGTTATGGAATGGTACAACACCAACCATTTCATACTTCCATGGATTTGGAAGTAGATGCTTCATTCATAATAATGGCAAAAATAACCTTGATAAGTTTGATTCTAAGAGTGATGAAGGCATCTTCTTAGGATACTCCAATACAAGCAAAGCCTACAGAGTTTACAACAAAAGAAGACTTGTTGTATAAGAATCAATTCATGTTGACTTTGATGAAAACAATGATCAAAGCTGCACTGAATTGTGTGATTTTGATGAAGCTGTTGGAAATTCTGACAACATTCCAGAAGTATCTCCTGTGCATGACTCCTCAAATATCATTCCTGAAGAAGAATCACCTACCCTTCCCTATATTGGGCCCAAATACATCATTACAAATCCTAATGTGTCTAACAGCAAAGAATCTCTACCCAACAGTAATGGTGGATCTGACAGCTATGATGCCCTTGACAGCTTACCTTCCATCAAGCCACCAAAATAACTCTGACACTAGACATATTCAACCTTGCTGCAACAATAATCATTCTATTCCTCAACCTGAACCTACCATTCATATCATTCCTCCTAACAACAACATTTTCATTGACCTTCCCATTCATAAAATGACCATCCCTCCAGATATGCCTGTCTATGACTCATTAATGAGTGCTTTCATCTCTCAAACATAACCAAAGTAAATAAATGAAGCCCTTCAAGACCCTGACTAGATTGAAGCTATGGAGGAAGAACTTAAGCAATTTGAAAGAAACAAGGCCTGGCCACTTGTTCCTAAACCCAAAAATCAAAATGTTATTGGAACAAGGTAGGTATTTAGGAACAAAATGAATGAAGAGGGCATTGTTGTAAGAAACAAAGCTAGACTTGTAGCTCAAGGATACAGACAAGAAGAAGGAATTGACTATGATTAAACATTTGCTCCTGTAGCAAGACTAGAAGCCATCAGACTTTTCCTTTCCTTTGCCTCATTCAAGAAAATGAAAGTGTTCCAAATGGATGTCAAAAGTGCCTTCCTGAATGGTGTTCTAAATGAGCAGGTATTTGTGTCACAACCCCCTAGCTTTGAGCATCCAAAATTTCCAGATCATGTGTACAAACTGGATAAAGCCTTGTATGGACTCAAATAAGCCCCTAGAGCTTGGTATGACACATTATTAAAATATCTCCTTGGCAAAGAATTTACCAAAGGTCATATTGATAACACTCTGTTCATCAAGAAATCTGGAGAAGATCTTCTACTCATCCAAGTGTATGTGGATGATATTATTTTTGGATCATCAAATGAAGCTCTTTACACAGAATTTGGGGAAATCATGAAGAACAAGTTCAAAATGAGTAAGATTGGTGAACTGACCTTCTTCTTAGGCCTACAAGTCAAACAAATGAAGGAAGGAATCTTCATTAATTAAGCCAAGTACACTAGCGATATGATCAAGAAGTTTGATATGCAAACTGCCTCACCTGCTAGAACTCCTTTATCAACAACGACCAAGCTTCATGCTGATCCTGATGGTCAAAGAGTAAATCAAACACTTTATAGGAATTACATTGGATCTCTCTTATATGTAACTGCATCTAGACCTGATATTATGTTCAGTATATGTCTATGTGCAAGGTTTCAAGAAGATCTAAAGAAATCTCATCTCTCAGCTGTCAAAAGAATTTTGAGATATCTTAAAGGAACACCTGACTATGGTCTATGGTATCCCACTGAATATTCATTCTCATTAATTGGATTCATATATTCAAACTATGCAGGATGCAACCTGGATAGGAAATCCACAAGTGGAGGATGTCAATTTATTGGATTAAGAATAATTTCTTGGTCAAGCAAAAAGCAAACATCTGTTGCCCCTTCAACAGTAGAGGCTGAATACATTGCTGCTGGCCTTTGCTGTTCTCAAATCTTGTATCTCAAAAGTCAACTTCAAGACTTTGGGGTGGACCTATCAAATATACTTATTTTCTGTGACAACTCCAGCACTATTGCAATGACAGAAAATCTTGTTCAGCACTCCAAAACCAAGCATATTGAAGTTAGGCATCACTTCATAAGAGACCATGTTGAAAAAGGAAATATCTACTTGTCTAAAGTTTGCACAGAAGACAATGTTGCTGATATTTTAACAAAGACCATGGATGAGAAAAGATTTGAGCTTCTGAGAGTAATGCTTGGGATGATTAACTTGCCAAAATAAAACTTTTTATTCATTACTCAAAAGGAAAAGACATATGATTGCTGTCAACAATAGTTCTTTGACAGCTAACCATTACACCATTGAAACATTCAAAACCAAAAACAAACACTTCCTACCAGCCCTACCAACATTCCAAAACAAAACCAAACCTTCATTCAAATTACCTAAAGCTTCACATGTTTTTCTCCCTCTCCCTCGAAGCTGCCCTTCAAAAGGCTCTGACAGCTAAGATTCCTCGGTCCAAACTTTTTCCTGGAAAAGCCAACGAACCATCTGCAGAAATTCCTTGCTCATTATAATCAACACTGAGAGCCTCATAAACTCTTTCCCTAATGTCTCCATATCTCTCTAACCAGACAGGATGCCTCTCCATAAAGGGATCAATTGCTGTCACTGAGAATTGAAGGGAATGACACACCCTCCTGGGCCACCACTCCTCAACTGCATCATAAGGAAGAAACTCACCCAAGGGAGAGAAGAAACTAAAAGTTCCTGGAGTGTTGGCACTTTCTTGTGCAATAAAGGCCTGATCAGATTAAGGACCAACATCTTCCTCCTCATCCACTGCAACTGGACTGCAGCACTTCAGAAACTGAGAAAACAGCTTCATGTATGTTTTAGAAGGAGAACCCTGCACCCCTACAAAGTTATCTCCAGTCCCATAGAATACTGCATAACTTAAAGAGAGTGAATCCCTCTTTACTACAGTATACTTCTTGACATCTAAGGAGTCAGGTTGACCAATTGGTGGTTCAATCTTAATCCCTTCTTGGCTTTCAATCTTTACCAGCTCTCCCAAAGTATAAACTCTCTCAACCTTAGTCCTAATGGATTGACTACTCTATCCCTCCATCTCTTTCCCAAACAACTTTATCTTAGTTGTCTGGCCCTCATCATCATCAAACTCTCTCTTAGCTTTTCCCTTTTATTTGGCTATCTCTATTAACCTTTCCTTCTCTCCTTCTATCATACCTAACTTGTCTTCTTTCCAATACCGCTTTCGTATCTCTCTCTCTCTCTCTCAACTCTCCTTCCTTCCTTGGATCATCATTCATGACCTGATCCACCTCTTGAACTAAATCATTATTAGTTTGTATCTGATATGATAAAAACTCTCTCTCAAACCTCTCCTCTTTGGTTTCTATAAGCTTAGGACACTTAAACACAAGCTTCTTAGCTGTTTTTTGACATCTTGCTAGGACTAAACTTAGAAACTAATCTACCCATTTACTCAATGAAAGAAATGAGTTTGATAAAATCTCATCTGATTCATTTCCTTTTATAGACAAAATTAGTGCTCAGTTAGCCTAGATGGTATGATCATTCAAACTAGGCTTGGCTGCCCAATATGTCTGACAGCTATGATTATGGATCATGCAATTCGAGAGTGCTGGAACTTGCCACTCACAAACTTCATTTATTTTGGCTGTCTATTCCCTCTGAAAATTCGTCTTGTGCACGGAATTTATTTCCCTGTTTTAAGGGAAGTTATGTTAAAAAGGATAGTGGGGGACAAAATTAACTGTTCATGAACAGTTATCCTCTTAAATGCGTTTTCCAACCGTTATCCTCCCCACGTATTAGTCGTTTAATCCAAACCAGATTTTCATTTCATTCATCCCTAATCATTCGAGCCTGATCAAGCTACTGAAATCCCTCTTCTCCTCTCAAAAATCCCCTTGCTAAATACTCTGTTTTCTCAAAACCCTAAACCCCTCTCTGACAGCAATGGCTTACAGAGATGCTCATGGTTACTTCATCAAGACTAAGTTCTACGAACATGAAGTTGGAGCTCTCATTCAAACCCTACTCAAATCCAATAACCTCTGCAAGATGATGGAAGCCCAACCTCCAATTTATGAAAACTTATGCAGAGAGATTTATTTGACAGGAGAGAGATTGGCCAGTGGATCCATTCGAGCCAACATTGAGGGCACTGAGTTTCTTGTGTCTCCTGAAGTAGTTTCAAAAGTATACAATATCTCAATAAAAACTGGAAGCTTTAGCAACATTTGGGACACGAAGAACAATAGATTGGAGCAATTTTACAAGAAATTCTTCAACAAACCCAACTGTGATTATAACTTTATGCAGGACAAACGTATTGGAAAAGGTACTCCTGACCTGTTCAAATCTACTCTGATGGATGTTATTATAAAGAGATTTGATGGAAAGCAATCCTCGTTTGATCAAATCAGTCTAAATGAATGGAAGAAATCTTTGAGTCTGATAGCTAAGGATGTGAACTGGTGTGTAGCTCTTCTACACAACTACCAACTAGCCTCCTCCATTTCTCCTTGGAAATTCAAGAAACAAACCCCAAAAATGAATAACTTCAGATTCTTGAGTGGTATTCTTCACCACTTGATTCCACAGCTTAACCCTCCCCTCAATCATCAGTGGCTTGAAACCACCAACTTGTTGAAAACTAGGACCTTTAGCCTAAGTACATTCAGGATAAAGGGAAAGAAGGGAATTGTATTTGGAGATGAAGCAACTGGGACGTTGGAAGAAACCACAAGGAAGATAAAGGAATAAAAAGAGAGAGAAATAAAGATGTGGGAAAGACTTGTGCATATGGTAAATGACAATAGATCCAAGAGAAATCATGACAAAGGCATTGTCATTAAAGAATCAGTCCAAGAAAGCAAGGCCATCAAAGTTGGAAAGAGAATTGCCAAGGCTGTAAAGAAGAAAACTGGCAAAGGGAAGAAAATTTCAGAAGAAGAGAAAGATCAAGATGAAATTGTACCAGTGATTGACAAAGGAAAGAAGATTGACATGGAAGAAATGGCTGACAGTGAAGAAACTGACTCTGATCATGTCTTCAGAGATATTGATAATTTTGATGGAGAAGAAGAATAAGCAAGTCTTGAGGACTTTAGGGGAGTTGATGAGGAAGAAGAACAGATGAGAAGATCCATGGCTGAATCATTGGTTGAGGTTGCATCCCTGACAGCAAAGAAAGGGCAAGCATCTGGGACAGCTGAGATTGCTCAAGATCTGACAGCCAAGATTTTTCAACCAGTTGGAACATCAACTGAGGTACTCTCTGATCCTTCTCTCTTAGTAAAAACTTTTACTAAGAAAAAAACAGATAAACATGCTCCTCTATCCAAAAAGCAAAAGCCAAACACTCCTCTTTCTTTACCTCCAAAAGAACAATCCAGCTCTCCACTATTCTCCATAGCTCAAGAAATATTGAACCTAAATCCCTCTAAAACTAGTTCAAATGAGCCTAGTGTTGAAAATGAAAGGGGGAACACTTCAAAATCTGAAGGAGATGACCTTCAGTTGAGGGGGAATAGTGCAGACTTGTCCCCTTATCTGAGAGCTAAGATTACCATCTCCCAATCCTCTGTTGTCTCAAGTCCCTCTCAATCACCTCCATTCCCCCCACACATATTCAAAGCTGCTGAAGGACTGACCTTAGAAGGATCCAGGGCTATGCTTCCTGCCGCCCTTATATATCTAAGGCAAATGTTATCCGAAGATGATGCCTTACTAGCTTTAGATTGATTAAGACTAGAGATAATGCTAGGAAACTAAGAAAATCTATTAGTGAAGCTCCAGATCCTGCATCAATGAACACTGATGTTGTGTTCCAAAAATCCAATCCTCCTCCTTCTATTCCTGAAAACATTGAAACAGATGAACCTCATCTGAACACTGACCCTATCTCTAATAGTGATCCTCTCCCAGCATTTGACCCTTTGATTCTTGACTGTGACATTGATTTTTTCCTTTTAATCAGTCATGAATGCCCACCTAAAATTCAAAGGGATCACTCATTTCCCTGAGATTGCCAATCCCAACCTTATAGAAAATTCTTGGCAGTTGACTAAGAATGCCATGATCATCCATGCAAGAAATTTAAGTGGCCTCATCATGTTTGGGTATGAAGAATGGAAGAAATATAGAGCAGCTCTCCCCTCATCCTTCTTCCATACAGCTCCGAGATTGCCCAGTTTCATGGACCTGTCAACTATCATTGATTGGGAAGTTATGTTCTCACAGTTTCTGTCCAGCAACATCAATGAATGTATCTACATGCCCTCTACTCTTGTGTATGCTCTATGTGTAGACTTGTCCGAAGATATATACTGGAGAATCTGCAGCAACAAAGCAACAGTCATGGCTGTAATTGCCAAGACTCACCTAATAACAATGTTTCCCTCAACCAATCCTGGACCTCCTCCCATTTTTCCCACCAACTCAAGATCTCAACAACTCAATTTTCCATCCAACTTCAACCCTTCAGAATATGTTCCTCCCTACTATGTGACCATCACTGATATGCAGAAATTCACAAGAACAATGATCACCAAAATGAGGCACATGATGGAAGTCTCAGCTGTTGCAAAGTTAGAAAGGAAGATTGCCAAAGGAAAGTCCACAGAATCTGATGAGGAGGCAATCAAGTTTGGGAAAAGAGCCTCTAAAATTGCTGCTAATGTCATTGTGTCTAGTGATGAAGAAGATGATCAACCTAAGAAGCAAGTGCCACCATCCACTACCTCAAATGTTTACTATGTCACAACTGAGATTCCTCTCCATCCATCTCAACCAACCTTCACCATCCAAACAAATCCTTTTTTCTCTAATCTTTTTTTTAGGAACAAAAGGTCAAATCTCAAAGGGAAAAAGAGCATCCAAATGGGGGAATCTAAGGCTGCTTGATGAACAAGAACCTCTGTCCAAGGCTGAGCTCAAGGCTAGGGAGGATGATACCTTCAGCTATGACGATGAAATGAGCTGAGAATGGAACAATGAGATGTACTTCAGGGGAGTGGAACCAAAAATTCGAAAGGAGCTGGAATCTGAGAGAAAACAACTCCTTGATGCAAGAAAAGAAAGAGAAGAAGATTCTGACTAGAGTCTTATGGTTAAGTCTTTTGTTTTACCTTCCTGAACACTTTATCTTAAACGTTTTTTTTTATAATGTTTTGTGTTTAAGTACTTTTGATTGAATCAAGAAGATGTGACTTCTCTTCATTGGTACATTCAAATCATAAGTATTCTTGCAGGTCATATATTCATAGCTATATTCCTTTACCAAAAAGGGGGAAATTTTTAGGACCTAACTATGTCTCTACATAGTTAAGTCTGGTTTTGACAAAGGAACATATCTAAAATATGTGTTTATACACTAAAGACCTCAGACATCCAAGAATGATAAAATAAGCTGACAGTAATGATCAAGCAACACTAGAGAATCAATCCAATAAATCAAGTGTTATTTCATTACAAGAGATCATTACATATCACCAGACTCAAACCATGTACTCTACTCAATCCAGATCTAATAGCTAAGTCTGCTTGATCTAATAGCTAAGAACTCAACAACAGAGATTCATCTCTTTGACAGCTAAGATCTTCAATGCCAACAGCAATGTACTATTCCATTGATGACAAGGATGTGCTATACTTAAATCTCTCAATAACATTGCCATGTCATCTCTTTGAAGATCTTATGAACTTGGGTTGCAAATTCCAGCCTGTTTATATCAAGTCAACAATGCACTAAATACAAACACTATTCCAACCACACCATTTACTGCCTTGTCTACTCCAACGGCTCTTTCTCAGTCTATAAAAGGAAGACTCAATGACTGGATCTCTTGCCCCTCTACACATAACTTTCTGCAACCTTTCTTAACCCCTGTATATTTGCAAACCTGTGAAACAACACCAAACCCCTAGTAAAAAATTGCAGACACTTGAGACCGTAATTCAAGTATATAAATTCAAAAGTTGTAAACACTTAAGACTGTACTTTAAGTGTAGAATCTGTAATTTGTTTAGTAAGAAGCAAATCCCTAATTGACTGTACTAATTAGGAAGAGGAAGTTCAAGGAACTTGCCTTCTCAATCTTTGTAACTCTTAAAGCGACCTAGAGTATAGTGGATTGAGCTCACTTGTCAAGATTGGCAGTGAGGATGGACGTAGGAGGAGTGAACTCTGAACCACCTTAAAATTCTTGTGTTCCTTGGTATTATCACACACAAAGACACACACACTCACACACACTTACACTAATCACTTTGTATTTACATCATTTCACTTTATTTATTCTACTGCACATTACTCTTTTGTTATTTAATCAGTTAATATCTGACAGCTAAGATTCAACCTCATCTGTCAAAGCTTAACTTTAACTGCCTGATCTTCTCTTAGTTGATCAAGTATACAGGGCCTTTCAATATACAACTTAACTAAAGTAAATAGGTCCTATTACTATGTATCTAAATAAGGATAAAGATCTCAATAAATATTAACATATCATATTCTAACTATACAACTCCTTATCTAGTAGGTGAGTCGAATGTGTACCGCTCGTATCATTTAGTTGTTCATCTATAGATGGTCTTTCCCTTGAAAACTTGTCTACCAAATGTAAAAGTATAAGGTTTTGCAAGAGAAGATATTACCTCCTTAGGAAATTTTATTGCTGGTTCACCATGATATAAGTATATGATGGGATGAACGGAATGGGCGGTATAGGAATCATTGTCTCCTTGAAAAGCTTTGCAAGCGAAGCCATATTTTTTTTTTAAATGGGATCGAAATTGCTTTTGTAATAATTAATATAACTAATATATACAAATTTAGTATACAATTGAGTCAAAATAATAATTTAGTGTAATTTTCTTCTAAAAATTAAGAGGGTCAAAGGATTTCGCCTTAGAATAGTGGGAAAGCCATATATTTTTGTAAATGTGATCGAGATTGCTGTTGTGATAATTAATATAATTAATATATACTAATTTAAGATTAATGGTGGTCAAAATAATAATTTAGTGTAATTTTTTCTAAAAATTAAGGGGGTCAAAATGTATAAATCAATCATTTTTATTAATAAAATTCCAATTTCTAAAAAATTGATATTACTAAAATTGACACATTATAAAATTGAATGGGGTCGAATGATCCCAAAGAGTCAATGTGTCTTTGCCACTGCCTTAGGCTCCCTTTGTTTCGCGTAAAATAACTTGCGGAAAATGATTTCCTGTAAAATGTTTTTTTAAAAATAAATTTCTTGTAAAATGTTTTTCGAAAAATGAGATAAACATGTTTTCGGCTGTTTGGTAAGGATAATGTTTTTCAGAAAAAAATTCATGTGTTTAATGAAAAAATATTTTTCGATAAAAACACAATATGAGATAGTTTGAGTGGGGTGGGGGCAGAGGTGGTGGTAGTGTGTGGAGTTATTAAAAATAAACTTTAAAT
This sequence comes from Adenophora triphylla var. japonica, assembly GCA_022495995.1. Taxonomy (NCBI): domain Eukaryota; kingdom Viridiplantae; phylum Streptophyta; class Magnoliopsida; order Asterales; family Campanulaceae; genus Adenophora; species Adenophora triphylla. The sequence continues at coordinate 188,139 of JAFEMH010000802.1, forward strand.
GATTAATTTTTTTTTACTCGATGGGGGTTGGGGTTGGGGGCAGGGGTGGTGGTGGTGGTGGTGAGTGGAGTTGATGTAAAGTAACGCATCGAAATAGTAATCAAGGCCTGATCGAAATCAAAACCTTCTGCAAGGAATCGCAATTCCTTAGATAACAAGAACTTCCTAAGAAATCCTTCTACAAGCCAATAGAATTGACCAAGAAATTTGCAAGATGTAAACTGAATTTAATTGATAAAAGAGGCTAATTTTCGGAATTACAATGAAGGCCTATCTTATAGTGCCCAGAAAACTTGAAAAAGACTCATAAACCTTCTAAAATTAATCCTAACCTATATAGTAACCTAATAGGACTTAAAAACTAGTAAATATATTCAAAATCTATTCTAAAACTACCTATAATCAACCAATTAAAATAAAATCCGAAAATACAAATGAAATAATAAAAGATACAAAAATAATTAACATCCCAATTTACATCATACACCACCACTTCAAAAGAACTCGTCCCCGAGTTCTCATCTGATGTTTGGAAGCTACCATCCCATTTAAAAAGATACTTCGAATAAACTTGACTTATTGGCATCGTAAGATATGGAAAAATATTTTCAAAATCAAATAATATACTTCCATTACCCGTCCCATAATCTTCATCAATTACCTCCACTTTCTCTTTCTTCAATCCAGCGCAGTCGCGTAGATAACTAGTTAATTCTCCTCCGGATGCACTAGCACTAGCGTGCCCTCCCTCAAGTGTTAGCACGGGCGCGCTAATAGGCAGATTTTTCGCCAAAACTTCCAAATCATCATTAATAATCTCTTGAATGACTTCATCCTTTGCACATAGATTCACATCTTTAATGCCCAAAGTCCCCTCTTCAACATGTTCTTCTTGGGCAGGAAAGTTTTCAATAACAAGGCGATTTTCTTCCTCGAGACGCTTCAATTCAGCCTCCCTTCGTGCCTCCGAACGCTGAATTCTTTTCATATAAAGATCGATTTGGACAACACATCATTTGGCTTCTGCCCAAACAGCATCCCTTAAGTCGCGATACTCATCCACAAAAAACTGATGACTTGCATGAAGTCGGCCGCTTTGAATCTCAGATTTAAAATAAAAGTCATTCTTAACGTCGGCCTCCTTGTCAATGTTATTAAACTTTATGGAAAATTTTCGTACCTGCCAACGATCATGCTTCAAACGCATATCGATCTTCTCAAGAAGTGATTTTTCTTCTCCCCCATCGTTAGTCATCACCTCGCCTTCATCATTATCAGAAACCTCCCCGCCCATCGGCTCATCACGGTGGAGATTTTCCCCGCGAGGACCTGCCCGATGTTGTGGATTGACATCACCGCCACCACCTACCCGCAACTGCACCAAAGCCGCCATTAATTCCGCATGTTGTCGATCGCGACGCTCTCTGTCTAACCGCATATGTTCTGTGGTTGCTTCCATGCGTTGAAGGATTGCAGTGATGTCGTTCCTCCCATCGTTTGCCATCACCTCGTCGGAGAACCCTAGGATCGTCCGATTTCTGATACCAACTGATATAAAGTAGCGCAGTGGAATAGTAACCAAGGCCTGATCGAAATCAAAACCTTCTGCAAGAAATCGCAATTTCTTAGATAACAAGAACTTTCTAAGAAATCCTTCTGCAAGCCAATAGAATTGACCAAGAAATTTGCAAGATGCAAACTGAATTTAATTGATAAAAGAGGCTAATTTTCGGAATTACAATGAAGGCCTATCTTATAGTGCCCAGAAAACTTGAAAGAGACTCCTAAACCTTCTAAAATTAATCCTAACCTATATAGTAACCTAATAGGACTTAAAAACTAGTAAATATATTCGAAATCTATTCTAAAACTACCTATAATCAACCAATTAAAATCAAATTCGAAAATGCAAATGAAATAATAAAAGATACAAAAATAATTAGCATCCCAATTTACATCAGGAGTTGGGTGGGGAGTTGTTAAAAATAAATTTTAAATGATTAAATTTTTTTTGACCCGAGGGGGGGGGGGCAGGAGGTGGGGTGGGGTGGGGGGCGACAGTGTGTGGTGGTGGTGGTGGTGGTGGTGAGTGGGGTGGGGGTGGCTGTGGTGAGTGGGGTGGGTAACGTGGGGGTGTATGAAAAGTTAGGTGTGTGAGGGTGTTACCATTTTTCAAAAAATATTTTACTTAGGAAAAAATCGTAAGTCATTTTACCGCAATTTTTCGGTGCATACCAAACACAAGAAAATAAAATAGAAAAAACGTTTTTCGAAAAACATTTTATGGCAAACATACGAAGCCTCGGAGGGAAAAGACATTTCTAGGTGCGTGAGAGAGAGCTCGCAAAAATAAACATTTAAAGGCAAAATCTAGGGAGAAACGTTATGGAGAAACGGGTTTCTGGATATTCAGAACACAAAATCTAGGGAGAAACTTTCTCCATAAGTTATGGAGAAACGGGTCCCGACATGTCGCGCGACAATGAGCTAGATAGCCAGAAATCTATGAAAGTGATATCCAGAAACCTTCAAATGAATATCCAGAAACCTTCAAAATGTTTCTGGATATACATTTGAAGGTTTCTGATATCGAAAACCTTCAATAGCAATTTCGGATATGCCCTAACACATTTCTGGATATCGCAACTAACGGTTTTACGGATATGCACCTAACGGTTTACGGATATACATTTCACATCCTTATTCGGCTATCAAATACAAAGCTTACGGATATCAACTGCCAAAGCTTCTTATCAAATGCAAAGCTTCTGGATATCCAGAAGCTTTTGGTCTTGGCCTTGGGTTTTTTTTTTCTGGATATACATTTCACATCCTTCTGGCTATCAAATACAAAGCTTACGGACATCAACCGCAAAGCTTACGGCTATCAAATGCAAAGCTTACGGATATCCGAAGCTTTTTGGTCTTGGCCTTGGGTTTTTTTTTTCTGGTTATCAAATGTAAAGCTTCTGGCTATGAAAAACACGTTTCTCCATAGTTATGGAGAAACGCGTTTCTCAGCAGACGCACTCTATTCAGAATCTTTTGAAAGGATATTCAGAAATTTTGTATTCATTTGTGGATATTTTCTGGGTATCATTTTAAAAGTTTCTGGATATTCATTTGCGTAGTTTCTGGATATTCATTTTGATAGTTTGTGGATATTCATTTGTATGTTTCTGGAGATATTCATTTGTGGATATTTTCTGGATATCATTTTGAAAGTTTCTGAATATTCATTTGTGTAGTTTCTGGATATGCATTTTGATAGTTTCTGGATATTCATTTGTATGTTTCTGGAGATATTCATTTGTGGATATTTTTCTGGATATCATTTTGAAAGTTTCTGAATATTCATTTGTGTAGTTTCTGGATATGCATTTTATAATTTCTGGATATTCATTTGTATGTTTCTAAATGTTCAATTGTGTAATTTCTGGATATACTACATCTTATACATTTTGGGTTATCTATCGGTTCAACATTCTACACATTGATTAAAATCATCTAATTTTTATCTTCACATTAAAGTGTTTAGAGTTCTGTCTTAATCAACTGACCATCCGTCGTGTTCACAATAATGACAGAAAGCCTAAGTGACTTACACTTTCATTCCAACAGGGAGGGAAAAGAAGAGGAAATTTCTCAGGTTAAATTTGTTTACCCATTCAGTCGAAGGAACTCAAAGAAATTTAGCGATTGACTTATTTACTTCTGTATTTAAACTTCAAAAAAAATAAAAAAAAATCTAATATGAATATTTTTTTTGTGAAAAAAATTGTCCCTAAACCCTAAACGTTTTCTTTTACTAAAAAAAAAAAAAGGAAGTTAATTATTTTATTAACGTGTAATGTATTGTATTGCAACAAATCTTTGTGCACCGCACATATAAAACTCATTCAACTGTTTACGCATTTCACTATAAGTTTTGCCTATTCATTATCACTTTGTTTATCATTATCCATATTATATTATTCTGATTGAAAAAGCCCCAGGTGAGAACGAAATAGATATGTGCATTAATTATTTGATATGTGAACACCTTGAAACATAGAGCTAGACTAGTATGTTGTCCTCACATATGTTTAATACGAAATATATATGTGAACAACTTGATTTAAAGTTGACTTACAAATCTAGTTCTGTGACTTTTCCAGACATCTACTGGAACACTAGTTTTTTTGTTGTTTTCGGGTTGAATACTTTTCCTCTGAACCCGTGTCTTGTGGTTTGGTTAGGTTTTTTTTTTTGTTTTTTTTTTTTGTGTGTGTGTGTGTGTGTCCTGCTCTCTTGGTTGGAAAAAAGCAAAACCTGTCCTCAAAAATTATAATCCCTCTGTTCCGAAACGATTTATTCACTTTTCTTTTTTTCATTAACACACGAATATACTTTGAGTATTAATATTAGATTGATTTTATTATCCTAATAAAATTTTTTTAAAAAAATTAAACTATCGATATATCATTATAAATATCATTAATAACAATTTTTAAATTTTTATTCGGATAATTAAATGAATCTAAAATTACTTTTCAAAGTACCTTAGCGATAACGGTAAAAAAAAATAGAAAGAACATTTTGAAGAGGAGGGAGTAGGATGACAAAATATATTCCAATACCAATCTTATATTTTAGATTATGTCATGATTATGCAAAGAAAAATAAATATGCAAAGAAAAATATGAATCTTGCACTAAGTTTGAGCTATCATAATGCCAAAATACTAAGGGCTCATTTGGTAGGCTGATAGATTTAGGGGCATTTACAAAAAACTCATTTTAAAAGAAGGAAATTACAAAAAAATACACACAAGATGAAAATTACAAAAAACTTCTATAAAAATTATAAAAAACTACTTTTGTAAATTGAAAGCACTATTTTCGTAAAAAAAAGAAAGAAAAAGAAAAAAAAACATAAATAAACATAAAATTTAAAACATTCAGTTACAATAAGATACTTATGAATTAATAAAAAATATAAATACTGCTGAGCCAAATCAAAACAAAAAACAAAATGAAATTCCCATGTGGCTGCTAAGCACACTCATCACTAAATAGCTCACTCTGCTCAATTGCTTATAAATTTCATAAAATTACAAAAGAGAATACATCATAGGGTCAAGCTAGGCCTTTTTTGGTCTGCTCTTCGATCAAAAGAGCCTTGAATATAGAACCACAAATTAACCGATAAACAACTGATAAACATGATAAACAACTGATAAATAAATAACTGATAAACATGATAAACAGGCGATAAACAATAAACATGATAAACAACCGATAAACATGATAAACAATCGATAAACAACGATAAACAACTGATAAACAAGCGATAAACATGATAAACAACTGATACACAACTGATAAACATGATAAATAACTGATAACAACTGATAAACAAATGATAACAACTGATAAACCTGATAACACAACTGATAAACAACTGATAACAACTGATAAACATGATAAACAACTGATAAACAACTTATAAACAACTGATAACAACTGATAAACATGATAAACAACTGATAAACAACTGATAAACATGATAAACAACTGATAAACAACTGATAAACATGATAAACATTTGATAAACAACTGATAAACAACTAATAAACAACTGATAAACATGATAAACAACTGATAAACAGCTGATAAACATGATAAATAACTGATAAACAACTGATAAACAACTATAAACATGATAAACAACTGATAAACAACTGATAAACATGATAAACAACTGATAAACAACTGATAAACATGATAAACAACTGATAACAACTGATAAACAACTGATAATTATTTTCGGAAGTAGTATCACAGCGATTTTAAAGTCGTTAGATCTATTGCCGTTGAACCCGATTGATCTATTGCCGGATTTGTGAACGGAGATGGGGAAGGTGGTCGCCGGAGGTGGAGAAGGTCGTCTATAATTAGTGTTGCTCGCAAGATTGGATGCTCCATTTTCTTATTGCCCGAGGACATAATGGAGGTAAGGCTAAAATCACCATCAACCAAGTTTTTTTGCCTTCTATCAGAAGCTGTTTCAAGTAGTTTTTTTTTTAAAAAAATAATATTGTGAACAGGTTAACCAGAAGATGATGCTCGCCTTATTTGCCAAGTATTATGTCTTGGAGCCTTCAGCAAAATGCTGAGCCTGAGTCGGCACCATCACCTCAAGATGGATCCCCAACTGCACCGGAAGATGGAGCTGTTCCTACAGGTGAAATCTCCAATTTGTCCCAGTCTGATGATGCTCTCTCCAAAGAGGAACCTTCACAGCAAGTTGAAAAGGAAGACAACTCCTGATGCAGAGAAAATTATACTCCGTAATTTCATTTCGTTGTTTTTCCTTTTTTCTTTTTCAGCCCTCAGTTTTCTTGCAAGGGGGCAAGAGGAAATTGCATTTTGATCAAAGTTATTTGAACTTCTATTGGTTTCTACTGTGTTCGACAAAAGACTAGGATCATCATTTTGTTTAGGCAAAAGAAGAAAGTCAAACCAGGAGGTACCTGTAATTTTTTTGTAGTGAACAGGGTAAATGTGATAATTGGATAGTTCATATGTTCTATCATTGTCAGAATTTTGGCAAAATTTTCTTCTGGTAATATTTGTTTGATGCCAAATATGCAGGCGTGTCTTGAGCTGATTCAGGAAGAAAAAAAGTGTGAAACGACAAAATTTTCTATGCATATCAACATAACAGATGTTATAAGTTACAAACTGTAGACACCCCATTCTGAACCAATAATTCATGATTACACTACTCTTCGTCTCTCTTTTATGTTTTGATGAAAGCATATCAGTTTCGTCATGTTTCGTTATGTTTCTAACTAACCTCGTTAGTTTTGGACCTAACTGACTAACGGAATAAACTGAAGAGGACAAAATAGTCATCAGACTAGATATCTCGCACGAGATATCATATCTCGCGCGAGATATCCCTCGACGGGGATGTGCGTAAATCACTCTCCTTCTCCGTTTCAACCTCCTTTCTTGATAAACCTCATCTAATCCGGTTCTCCAATCAGAATTGAGTTCTGAAAGCTTCCTAGGAGTGTTTTACCTCTCCACCTCTACCTCTTAAACCCCTATAAATACTTGGTGACTTCCACTGTTTTAGAGGTCCAAATTTCCACACAACACACACAATTTGTTGGTTTCTCTCCACGAAAGATTCCTTCAAATCACTCACAAAACCTTCCTAAAATCACCTAGAGTTTGTTTATCAACCCTGTTGATCAACAAACATCCAAACCCGAATCAAGGATTGCAGGCGAAGCTGCAGCGTCCGCGTCAAGATTTGACTCTCATATTGAGTCGAAACTCTGCCCAAATCACTTCTCGATCGAGAAGACATCTTAGAACCACGTTCTAAATCAAATCCTCCCTAAACAAGGTAAACTCCTATATTTTTACTTTCTTCTTCTCAATCTCTCTCTATTGACTTTTAGAGTGGTGTAATCCCATCAAAAGGATTAGCCTAGAGTCCCTTCAATCGATGAAGGCGATCTCGAAGCGTACAATCCGACATTCCTAATCAAGAAATTGATTAGGATTTTCTTGTTCTTTATTTAATTAGTAATTAAAAAGATTGATAATACTCAATTGGCAAGACCGATCTCCGGATTGGGTGGAATGGATGCTCCTCGACCTACCCATTGGGTGGAATGGATGCTCCTCGACCTACCCATTCGAAAAATTCACGCATCGCTACAGTGGCGACTCCGCTGGGGACAATTAATAAGAGGGTTAGACTTGCGTTACAATTGAGTATTATCAATCTTTTTATTTTTCTGTAAAAATTCTGATTTTTCTGGATTTTTTGGAATTTTTCGACACTGTTTTAAAAAAAAACTGTTCGAATACTTATCCCGCGCGAGATATACTAATCTCGCGCGAGATTAGTATACGGCTTAAAAAGCAAAAGCTTCCTTCCAGTTTGGCGGCGCTGAGTCACGGCATTGAAAAAAAAAGTATTAGGGTGTTGACTTTTCTTTATTTCTTTAAAAGGTTAACCTTGCAAATAAAAAAAAAAAAAATCAGCCGTGACATTGACATGGGACTTTTGGCTTTTTCTTGGTTGAATTTTCTTTTTAAAGTTTGACCTCACATTTAAAAAACAAACAAAAAAAAAAAAAATTCTTGGCCCAGTCAACTTTTCCTTAAGATTGACTACAAAAAAAAAATATAGAAAACAGTTTTCAGAAAATTCAAAAAAAAAATCCAGAAATTTTAAAATAAATTAGTATTATTATTTTGCTTGTGCTAACTTTGCAGGGTAGAATAATTTTAATTACTCGAACTATATACCTGCGTGCGATTGATTTTTTGATTTAAAGTCCGGTCCACGAAGGATTCGGGAGTTGTAATTTAAATTAATTCAATTCCTTCTCTCTCTCTCTCTCTTTAAGTGGAACTACGATGGCCTGAGTCTTCCTAATTTGGGAGAAACGTAGGCAACCACTTGGTGCGGCCATTATCTGTTTTCTTTTGTTTTCAAAAAAAAATTTCTATTTTACTCTATCACCTAGATTGAACTATCACACACGCGCACTCATATATAACTGTCATTGCACTACATACCCTCTATAAACCCGGGACCCACACTAAGGACGGATGACGGTAACCACCTAGTCGCCGGTCTCTCCGAAGTTGGATCATCCCACTCCGCGTATTCAATCCACCTAGATTGTCATATCGCGGGGAGCCTAGCCTTCCAGCCCTGCATCGCTACATATCATGTAGATTGACTCTTTAAGACACTCCTTGACCGGTCGGTTTGATCTTGGAGTCCTTGTAATCCCTTGTCAAGATCGTTTTGTGCAATAATCCACGGAAAAGAAATCAATAAATTGTCGCTTCGGAATTGTCCCTTCGGAAACGTCCCACGGTTGTCCCTTCGGATTTGCCCCTAAAAAGAGAAAGTTTTCTCATCAAAATTATTGCACAAAACTTGATGTTACTTTGGATTACTCCGACCCCTAGGTCCCTAGGTTTGGTTCTTGAACTTTAGAAACTCCCAAAACGGATTTTCCGTCCGATCAAAATTAGGATTAAAATCAGAAAATTGTGACTTTCCGTGGTGAAGTCTCGCGCGAGACTACTTGTCTCGTACGAGATAAGTGTTCGGTCTTTTCGTGTTTTGGCCAAAACCTTCAAACCTTCAAGCCTTCATTCACCCTATTCAGCCGACTTGTTGGGACTCGATCATGGTTTAACACGGTTGCTACACGTCTAGGTTCTTCGCCAAAGCTCGACACGATGTCTGCTTCTCCTTCTACCACCGAGGCCGATTTCAATGATGCTAAGGTCCAACTCATCGAAGCCATGACTAGGTTGGATGAACAAAGTAAGCAAATTGATGAGCAAAACGCCCAAATGGCCGCCCTCATGAAAGAACTCAACGATTTGAAAGTCAAGAAAGGAAGAAAGCAAAAGCAGAAAGTGGAATCCTCCTCCAATGAAAAGGAATCCTACACCAAAGTGAATAAGAAAACCAAGAAGTCAAGCAAGAAAAAGGAAGAATCCGATTCATCCTCTTCCTCATCATCCTCCGATGACGAAGGACATACCTCCAAGGGCACTAAAACCAAGAAAGAAGGCAGTGGTGAAACTACTAAACTTGATGACCATGTTACTAAGAACTACCTCGAAAAGAAGCTTGCAACTCTTGACACTTCCAAAGGGTCATTCGTTCCATTTGATCCCGATGCTCTTCAACAGTCCATCACTAAGTTTCCTCGCAAGTACAAGACACCCGATATCGCCAAGTTCAATGGTACTACCTGTCCTCGAGCTCATGTTGAGACCTACAGCTTGGGGGCCAGCTGTGCTTCCAATGGGCGTTGACAACACGATCTTGGCCCAATGCTTTCCTCCAACTTTAGAAGGTGCTGCAAGGGATTGGTACATGTCTCTTCCTACGACTACAAGGCTTGATTGGTCATCCGCATGTTTAGTCTTCCAAAGACAGTTTGAAGATAACTCCACTTATCGCCCTACTAGGAGGGATCTTGAACAAACCAAACAACATGCCAATGAGTCCTTTGCCGAATTTGCTAGAAGATGGAGACTCAAACTTACTGAAATTGTCGAAAGGCCTACTCTCAAAGAGCAAATCCACATCTTCCTTCAATGCCTTCGTGATGAATTTCAAGAAAAGCTCGCCGGTAACTACTTTCCTAGTTTCAATGAACTCCTCGAGTCCGGAATTAGGGTTGACGACTTCCTAAAAAGCAAAAAGAAGGAAAGTACTTTCCGCTACAACAAGCCCACCACAAGTAAGGATGCTTCAGTCAACGCTATTGCACTCAGCCGCCCCAATACCGGAAAATATTCTGCTGTCCCTCCTCCCGAAAAGAAAAAGAGGCACTACGACAAAATTGAAGGAATCACTCAAGAAGAACTCTTCGATGTGCTTGTCCAGAATGAAAATATCAAACCAAGGGAAGGTGGTCCTCCGAAGGATATGGGTCCTAATCATGCTCATCACTTATTCTGCAAGTACCACAACTTCACCGGCCATGACACCAACTCCTGCCACCACTTGAAGGACATCATTCAAGACCTCTTTGACAATGGAGATCTAGAACGTCCCAACGTCATCACCAATCCTCTCCCTCGCAATCCATGAAGAAGATGAAGCTCCAAGAAGAAATCTACACTTACCACTTTGGGGCTACCACTATTCTCTCCCTTTCTCCTTTGATAGAAGTAGATTAGGTTTTAAATTTCCAAGTATGAACTTGAAGAGTCGTTCTGTCTTTCTAGTACTCCTCACCTCCTCTAGTTTGTGTCTTCTAAACTATCGAGTCTATTCTTAAATTTCTCAATAAATTAAAATAATTTCTTTTCCTAAACACTTTCCCTAAAGTTGTTCTACCTCATGAATATCATTCAACTCATGCAAAATAATGGACCTTCCATTCCCTAAATCATGGCAAAAATAGAAACTTCTATGTGACTTTAAAAAGCAAGTTATCATTAGGAGGCTTAAGGGTTAAACATTTCCCCTACTGAAAGTTAGAGACCAACAAGCGAAGAAAGCCAAAGGTGCTGCTGTCAACATTCATCCAAAGAAAAGTGGGGCTACTCAACTCAAGGCTTTGAGAGTACAAAAAAAAATATAAAAAAAAAGCTCGCTAGGACGAAACTCCTCAATTCGTCCTAGGCAAAAATAGAGCATCGAAAAAAAAAAAAAAAAAAAAAAAAAAAAAAAAAAAAAAAAAAAAACTCTCAAGCCTTCATCGCCCCACAACAAGGATAGAATTTCAACAAAGGCAAGAAGGACTCTCCCACAAAGAAGAGGAGTCAAGCGATACCAACAAAAGAAAAGATGATTTCTCAAAATCCTCCTACATCAAGTGAAGAAGACTTTCAGTATCAAGAAAAATGTTTACCCTTAAGTCATACTAATGATTGGCTTCCTTCTCAAACTTATTTAGAAACTTCTAGGTGATGCACGGTTCATTAAAAGGTAGAACAACTTTTCTAGATCCTTGAGCCAACTAGCGTTTCTCGTTGAGTCTAGGGGTTTCCTCTTAGCCATTCTCATACACACTCTTGAAATCCAAGCATCAAAGCGGGACTTCCTAACCTTTCATCCCCAGGTCAATCTCTACTTCAAACTCTTCAAAATAATCAAATGCGCATTAGGGGCTTTCCTCTTTGCTTCTCCCTCTCATCATTAGAGAATACACTTCTCCAAAAAACAATGCTTGGATCACCTTCCAATGAATAGAGTCCGTCTCTCCTAAACTAACTTGAGATCTCATTTATCTCTCCTCAATAAGATTTTCTCTCTCTAAGTTCTCTTCGAGTTACATACTATTCAAAAAAATGAAAAAAAGACGCAAAAGAGATGCCCGCTAGATTGAAAACCCGAAAGGGCGGTCTAGGCAAAAACCAGGGGTGCGCACTAAGAAAAAAAAAAATCAAAGGACAAAGGGAGAGTATTCTTGACCTTCTTCATCGGCGTCATTCGATCCTCTTCAAATCAAATCAACAAGGAGAGTCTTCTTCAATCACCTTCAAATCAAGAGAACGGCCTTCACAAGCCTGTTCACAAAGTCATCTACCACTTGCAAGCAACACAGGGCTTGAGACACCAAAGGGCCTTGGACATAAAGCCATTACGACGGTCGACGGATTTGTAGTCGTTTGCCTCCTAGAGACACGACTCAAAGGAGAAGTAAGAATGAAAATTCTCAACAGACCTAGATGTGTTCACACAAGGATACTCATCGAACGAAATTCTACAACAATACAGCCTCGCTGACTAGCAACAGATTCTGCATAAACCTGATTTGGTCCCAACTTGTCATACACAAGTTCACCCATACAGTTCACCCATCTCATATACAAATCCATACAAATGTCCCTACATTTCCATATACCATATACTCATACATAAACTTACCACCAAAATGTCCGATCGGCCATTTACACGAACAGACGTGAGCACCACCACGTAAGTCCAGTCAAACAATTAAAATTTGAAAAAAAAAATCTCTACTTGGAATCTTTATGTCTTGTGAGGAATGCGGAAAGGTAAGAATCATTCGGGTCTATCCGAGATCAGCATGCATATATCCTTGCATTACAGGGGCCGACAGAACCTCCATCTCAACCGACAACTTCAAGTCCGTGACCTCGGCAACAACAGTAAAGTCTGTGATGGCAGCAACCTCAAGTCCGTGACCTCGGCAACGACAACCAAAGTCCGTGACCTCGGCGACAACTTCAAAGTCTGTGACGGCAGCAACTTCAAGTCCGTGACCTCGGCGACATCAACAAAGTCTGTGATGACAGCAACCTCAAGTCCGTGACCTCGGCGACAATATCAAAGTCTGTGATGGCAGCAAACTTCAAGTCCGTGACCTCGGCGACAACTTCAAAGTCTGTGACGGCAGCAAACTTCAAGTCCGTGACCTCGGCAACGTCAACAAAATCCGTGACCTCGAATGGCAACGTCAGTAATCTCGGGCGGCATACTTCAACAAACTTCATCAACAAATGGGTATCTTCAGAATTGGGTCAAGTCCTTGATTCCTCAGTATGATTTTACCTTTTCAAAAAAAATCCCTCTTCGATTTTCAAAAATGCTTTTCAAAATGCCTAAAATAGCCTTTTTAGTGTTTTGGAGTCGAACTACGTTTGGTCTGATTCTCTCTTGGAGATACGTAGGCAGCCGTGCGGCACGACCATCCCAATGTTCAGAATGATGTCTTTTCTCATCGGACGACACTTCTTCTTTCATAAGACACGTGAGGGCTCTGTAGACACCCCATTCTGAACCAATAATTCATGATTACACTACTCTTCGTCTCTCTTTTATGTTTTGATGAAAGCATATCAGTTTCGTCATGTTTCGTTATGTTTCTAACTAACCTCAGTTTTGGACCTAACTGACTAACGGAATAAACTGAAGAGGACAAAATAGTCATCAGACTAGATATCTCGCACGAGATATCATATCTCGCGCGAGATATCCCCTCGACAGGATGTGCAGAAATCACTCTCCTTCTCCGTTTCAACCTCCTTTCTTGATAAACCTCATCTAATCCGGTTCTCCAATCAGAATTGAGTTCTGGAAGCTTCCTAGGAGTGTTTTACCTCTCCACCTCTACCTCTTAAACCCCTATAAATACTTGGTGACTTCCACTGTTTCAGAGGTCAAAATTTCCACACAACACACACAATTTGTTGGTTTCTCTCCACGAAAGATTCCTTCAAATCACTCACAAAACCTCCCTAAAATCACCTAGAGTTTGTTTATCAACCCTGTTGATCAACAAACATCCAAATCCGAATCAAGGATTGAGGCGAAGCTCTGTCCGCGTCAAGATTTGACTCTCATATTGAGTCGAAACTCTGCCCAAATCACTTCTCGATCGAGAAGACATCTTAGAACCACGTTCTAAATCAAATCCTCCCTAAACAAGGTAAACTCCTATATTTTTACTTTCTTCTTCTCAATCTCTCTCTATTGACTTTTAGAGTGGTGTAATCCCATCAAAAGGATTAGCCTAGAGTCCCTTCAATCGATGAAGGCGATCTCGAAGCGTACAATCCGACATTCCTAATCAAGAAATTGATTAGGATTTTCTTGTTCTTTATTTAATTAGTAATTAAAAAGATTGATAATACTCAATTGGCAAGACCGATCTCCGGATTGGGTGGAATGGATGCTCCTCGACCTACCCATTCGATAACTTAACCCCCGAACCCTCAAATCTCTTTTTAAGGTTTTTCTTATTGTTTTCCTAAATAAATAATAAGTGGCGACTCTGTTATTCGAAAAATTCACGCATCGCTACACAAACATAATTGGTTCTTTGCCCACAAATGCATCAATCCTTATTTTCTACACTACTTTTGTATAATAAGAAAAATTGAATGAAAAAAAATAGGGGAAGGTGGTCGCTGGAGGTGGGGAAGGTGGTCGTCTGAGGGAAGCTTGTCACCGGAGTTGGGTTGGGTAAAGATAAAGAGGGTAAAGAGAGATGGGTGTGTGTTTTGTGTGCAAAAATAGTTTTTTGTAATATTCATATTTAGCTAAATAGTTTTTTGTAAAATCACAACTTACATGGTTTTTTTTTGTAAATAGCATGTTTTTGAATGAGTTTTTGGTAAAAAGTCCTAGATTTATCATGTATTAATAGAGTAGTGGGGCAGTACTCCCTCGTGCGTGCATGCAGACAAAAATAAAATAAAATAAATCAACTCTATGCGTATTTCAATAATGTGCTCTCTTCTCTCATTCTTCTATCCTCTTTCTCTCTTGTTATTTTTTTTCCTCAAAATTTTAAAATGCAATATCTCAAAATCTATAATCGAAAAAATAATCTGAAACCACCGTATTAATCGTATCGTCAAAACGAATCAAACAAGTACATTTTTAAAATAAAAAATTCATTTTTCACTTATAAAAATTTGAAAAAATCATTTTTCAATTCTTAATTGATTTTACAATTGTGTGATTTCACAGTTGTGTCATTTTCATTTTTCACTAGTAAAATGATTTCTCAATTCATTTCATAGTTGGATGATTTCACAGTTGCGTAATTTCACAATTGCGTGATACGATATGCCCTTTAAATAGTTGAGAAATCAATTTATTATAATTGTTACTCAACTTATTAGATGTTTAAATTATAAAAAACAAAAAACTAAGACAATCTTTTCTTGTTCATAACTGAGTGTGAAAACTGAGAAATTCATCTTTCAATTTTCACAATTGATGACTCAATTTCTCGGTTGTTTAATTATAACGATGAATTTGTTGTCACGTAACCTAAAAAATAACATAGACAAATTGATTTCATGCTTCATGTGATTTCACAGTTGTGTGATCTTTAAACAGTTGAGAAATCGATTCAATTTCTCAAATGTTTAAGTTTAAAAATTGAGACATTCATTTATCATTTGTTCATAATTGAGTATGTAAAATGAGATATTTATTCCTCATTTTTTTCATAATTGAGTATGAAAACTGATAAATTAATTTTGCAATTTTCACAATTGATAGTCAATATCTCAGATGTTTAAATTTAAAAATTGATACTTTCATTTCTCATTTGTTTATAATTGAGTATAAAAATTTCTTTTTTCACTTGTAGAAATCAGAGATATCCATTTTTCAATTATTCACATATTTGTATAAAACTAAAACATTCATTTCTCATTTATTTATAATTGACTATAAAAACTAATAAATTCTTCTCTCGACATCCATTTCTCATTTGTTCACACCTAGGTATAAAAAATGAAACATTCATTTCTCATTTGTTCATATATGGGTATAAAAACTGATAAATTCGTCTCTCAATTGTTCACAATTAATACTCAATTTCTCAAATGTTCATATTTAAAGATGAATTGTTAAACAACTCGAAATCAATTTCTCATATATTTAATTTAAAGATGAGTGTGTTGTAACATACACTTTAAATAAATGAGAAATCAAATTTTCATATGTTTGAACTAAAGATAAATATGTTTGTCATGTATCTTTTAGATAACTAAGAATTAAAATCTTCTCATTGATGCCTCAATTTCTTAGTTACTTAAAAGTAACCATGAATTTTTTTGTCACATAACCTTAGAGATAAAATAGATAAACTGATTTAACAGTTATTTGATTTCACATGCCTCTTAAACTGATAGAATTATTTCAAATATTCATTTTTCACTTATAAAAACTGATAAAAACATTTCTCAATTGTTCACATGCCCCAAAACTTGCAAAAAAAAAATAAAAAATTAAAAACAAATATTTCCTAATTGTGTGATTTCTAGTTGTCTGATGTCACCTGCCATTTAATTAATCGAGAAATCAAATTTGCTAAAAGAAAGGGATTAATAAAAGCACTCACAAATATCTTTTAAACAATGGTGTACTCAATTTACCGATTGTTAAAAACAAAAATTTATTTTTCGGTAGATCAGTATTCATCAAAAATAAATACAAACTTCTTATTTTTCAGTTGTTTAATCATTGAAACATTTGTCACTTAAAATCTCAGTTAAACACCGGGAAAACACTAGTATGTATGAGGTCAAAATAAAGATAGAGAGACATGCTAACCTGCAGATTAACAAACATATTTTATACTTCAATATACATTCATCTTGGACACGAAAGGACGCGCTGCAGATTAACAAAACTCTAACTGTCGCAACTCGTAAGTACCATTTCAGGTGAATAAATCTAACGAGGTTATATTAACAAAGAGATAACTTAAGCTTAAATTGGAAAACTATTCATGTGTGTACGATCCCTAATTATGTATTAGTTTCTTTTACGAATTTTATTAGTATATTTGATACAGACGGAAGGTTATATGATAATTTGAGAAATGACTGAACGGAATTGAGAATACAAGACGGGATTGAAACCCTCCAATAATTGCTCACAGCAATATTATTTTCATAATTCAAAAATCAAAGTCCTCTCTAAAATAAAACCCTACCATTGTTTAAATACTACTCTAAGATTATTCTAAAACCCTACCAAAATAAACCTAATTAAAATCAATCAAAATATTAGTAACATAACAGTCCAAAAATACCATCAAACGACAAAAGGAAACAATCAAATTGGAATAAGGAAACAACATCGAACAATCTTTAGCAAAGATCAGCACTTTTCCCATCATCGGCCAGTCTGGATTGCAGTCGGAACAGGCCTCCCTTGAGTCTACTGAGGCAGGCACCTGGCTGATTGTGAGGCGGGCGCCTCGCTTCCAGCTTCCTCCCTCTGTTGCTTGGTGCTGCCATGTTGCTGCCTGTTCAAGCTGCATCATCCTCCCCTTCTTGAAAAGGACTCGACCACGAGTCAAAACCGTCGATAGGAACACTACGATCACCCGAAAAATCCGAACTCCATTTGCATAAGGAATTCTATACCCTTGACGAACTCTAAATTTCATAGCCCTTGTAACAATATCCATCCAATCAGCCCAATACATTGAAACGAAAAATTCAATAAATAATTTCTGAATGTTGCCTTGAGCAGAAGAACGGTGAGCATAAGTGTAAGACGGGTCTTCATACGGAGAAAAAAACATGGTTTCAAAATTCCACACCAAATCAACATGTGGACCAAACATCAGCACTTTTGATGCAGAAACTCCCCCGTCAATGAGGCGCTCATCTCGCTTCCAATGAGGCGCTCGACTCAGTGGCTTCTCGGCTGTGTGATTTCCTTCAGGTGAGGCGCTCCCATGTTGATCACTGCTTTGGGTATTTCTCCCAGGCTGACTTCCGTCCTCTCAGGTCGCAGCCTCCTTAGGTGTTCCGCCTTGTCAATTACGTGAGTTGTCACAACATGACAAATTTCGCAATCATACTTATCAAACATCGGTGGTATGGACCAATCAACAAACTTTTCAGGCTGTGACTTACCTTCTAAATCCGGAATCTCGGTCTTCACGTCGCCGATAACCCTAGAAGGATATGTCCACTTCCTGTCACCAAGTTCGTGATCCCTAGCGGAGGGATTGGTCACTGCTACACCCTCTTCATCAGACGATATGTCTGATTCCGAGTCCTCCAACCGCGCTAGCTGTCGTTGGATTCGTCGACCCTCCACCCGATCAAAGTATCGTTGGAGTTCTCGAATCTCGAAACGCAACAAACGAAGTTTGAGATCTTGAATCTTTCTTCGCACTTCGTCCTTCTTGATTTCATATAGTTCACGTTCGTGATGGGGATCGTATTCCTGGGGATTCGCTTCACGAACCCTACTACGAACACCATGAACACCACGACCACGCCTTCGTTCAGCCATCAATTCGACCAGGAAACTGATACCAAATGATACAGACGGAAGGTTATATGATAATTTGAGAAATGACTGAACGGAATTGAGAATACAAGACGGGATTGAAACCCTCCAATAATTGCTCACAGCAATATTATTTTCATAATTCAAAAATCAAAGTCCTCTCTAAAATAAAACCCTACCATTGTTTAAATGCTACTCTAAGATTATTCTAGAAAATATTAGTAACATAACAGTCCGAAAATACCATCAAACGACAAAAGGAAACAATCAAATTGAAATAAGGAAACAACATCGAACAATCTTTAGCAAAGATCAGCACTTTTCCCATCATCGCGCCCGGATTGCACGAGCAGGCCTCCTTGAGTCTACATCGAGGCAGCACTGGCCGGGATTGTGAGGCGGGCGCCTCGCTTCCAGCTTCCTCCCTCTGTTGCTTGGTGCTGCCATGTTGTTGCCTGTTCAAGCTGCATCAATATTTGATACATCAATAGCTAGTATGTATTCGTAATCAAGGAAATGAAAATAAGATTATTTGAAACACTTATAATATTTTAACAAAGAATTATTGACCTTCATAAAAAAAAATAAACATCTGAACTTGAAGATGTGAACTAGACAATATTCTAATAATTTATACATTAACTATTATTGTGATAAATATATTCAATTAAATATATAGCGTAAATCAAAATAATCTATTTTCAATTGTTCTAAAGGATTAAGTGAATTTCTTGAATGTTGTATTGACCTAGCGGAAAGTATAAACAAGAAGAAAATATTAGGATTGCAATCCGCAAATCAGACGTCTCAACCCTTAATTTTGTGAACGGATCTTTAAATGAGATAGATCATTTTTTCTTATTAAAATAACATAGAGCGAAGATAATTATAAATCTCAATCTATGAATCCTTCGTCAATTTGATAGCTTTTGTTTATTTTAATTCTTACTTTTGTAGTTTAATAATCAACAATCAAACAAACACCTATTTTGTTACTTTGCACTATTGAAATAAACTTGTTTGACACCCAACTCTTTGTTGTTCGTCCTTGCACTTGTACATTGCTATAACAGTACTAGTAAACTTGATAGGTATTTAATATTAGAGTGAGAAATCTTCCATCAACATGCAACATACATATGAAAAGTAATAAAATACAAGAACACAAGATTTGTTCACTTAATTCATTCTACAATTGGACTACATCAAGAGGTACTATCAAGTCAGGATATTCACTAAAATCAATAAGTTGTAGTGTTATAATCAAAGCCCATGATCTCCCTCCCGAATCATTACTCTCTCTGTATAAACACACACCACCCATACAACCTCTATAAAAACCTAGGTCATCCATGTAATACCCATAAGGGTGTATAAACACACACCACCCATACAACCTTTATAAAAACCTAGGTCATCCATGTAATACCCATAAGGGCACCCCAAAGACCTATCAATGTCTTTGACTCTCTTTGTTTATTTCACAAATTCTCTGTAGCTAATTTTCTAGCACACATGCGACAGACATAATTCCTTCGCTGATATCAAAAATACAATTTAAAATATTTTTGTTTAAAAATCAATATTAATTTTCACTACAAACCGGTCCCTTAACTTTTATTAATCTTAAATCAGTCCTTGATATTTCACAGTTGCACTTTGCATCCCTAAACTTCTTTTGTACTCAATTAGTTTATATATATATATATATATATATATATATATATATATATATATATATATATATATATATATATATATATATATATAGAGGAAGATAGGAAGCTATTCAAATGAGAACCAAATTTATATGAGAACCATGAGAACTAAATTCAACCATTGAATTAAAAATACATCAATGCTTCAGATTAAAAAAAAAGATAGAGGGGGTGGCATTTTCGTAATTATTGTGAACTAAATCCCCCTCAAATTTCAAAATAAAATATCTCAATATCTATAAATCGAAAAAAATTTCGAAAACACTGATTTTTTTGCCTTGACGAGATGATTCAAACTAGATCCCTGAAGATAGGATTTTGAAAAAATAATATTGAACAACGTCTAATTTTTAAAATACTAGTTAATTAACTAGTGTACACTAGCTAGTTAAGTAATGTACACTAGCAACACAGCTAGTATACACTAGGTTACACTAGCAACACAGCTAGTATACACTAAAAAAAATAGCTATTGTACACTAGATAACTAGCTAGTGTACACTAAGTTACAACAAATGCTGTGACACAAAGGCTGGGCCCAATGCTTTTGTCCTGTTTTGCTTAAGGCATTTGGCTAGTATACACTGGCTAGGTAGCTAGTGTACACTAGCCAAATGCAAAGTTATTTTATGAAGTAAAAAATGGTTGACACTCATTTGTGGGTGGAAGATACTTTTTTTGGACTGACACTCCTTTTTGATATCTATCGAAGACAACTTTGAAAAAACGATTCACTCAGTTTGGGACACTAGGTTACACTAGCAACACAACTAGTGTTCACTAAGACAACACAGCTAGTGTTCACTAAGATAACACAGCTAGTGTTCACTAAGACAACTAGCTAGTGTACATAAGCAACACAGCTAGTGTTCACTAATACAACACAGCTAGTGTTCACTAAGACAACACGGCTAGTCTTCACTGTCAACACACAAATAGTGTTCACTAAGATAATACAACTAGTGTTCGCTAAGCAACACAACTAGTGTTCACCAATACAACACAACTAGTGTTCACTAAGATAACACATCTAGTGTTCACTAATACAACACAGCTAGTGTTCACTAATACAACACAGCTAGTGTTCACTAATATAACACAGCTAGTGTTCGCTCTAAGATAACACGGCTAGTGTTCGCTAAGACAACTAGCTAGTGTGCATAAGCAACACAAACGGCTAGTGTTCACTAATACAACACGGCTAGTGTTCACTAAGACAACACTGACTAGTCTTCACTAATACTGACCACAACTAGTGTTCACTAAGATAACACAGCTAGTGTTCACTAAGCAACACAGCTAGTGTTCACCAATACAACACAGCTAGTGTTCACTAATACAACACAGCTAGTGTTCACTTAATACAACACGGCTAGTGTTCACTAATATAACACGGCTAGTGTTCGACTAAGATAACACGGCTAGTGTTCACTAAGACAACTAGCTGGTGTACATAAGCAACACAAGCTAGTGTTCACTAATACAACACAGGCTAGTGTTCATTTAAGATAACACACTGGTGTTCACTAAGACAACTAGCTAGTGTACATAAGCAACACGGCTAGTGTTCACTAATACAACGCGGCTAGTGTTCACTAAGATAACACAAACTAGTGTTATTGTATGACAACATATCTAGAGTACACTAAGTTAAACTAGCTAGTTTACATTAGCCAATCGCCGAGGCACATAAACTGGGCTAGTGTACACTAAAAAGTTACACTAGCAACACACAGCTAGTGTTCACTAAGACAACACAACTAGTGTTCACTAAGACAACACTTGACTAGTTAAGTAATGTACACTAGTTAAATAATGTACACTAGTTAAGTAATTAACTCGTGCACGCTAGTTAAGTAATGTCTCTAGTTAAATAATGTCTGTTAGTTAAGTAATCTATAAGTCAATATTATTTTTCAAAATCCTATCTTCGGGGATCTAGTTTGAATCGTCTCGTCAAGACAGAAAAATCAGTGTTTTCGAAAAAAAAAATTCGACTTATAGATATTGAGATATTTTATTTTGAAATTTGAGAAGGATTTTTAATGAAATAATTACGAAAATGCCACTCCCTCTATTTTTTTTTTTTTTAATGCAGGCATTGATGTGTTTTTAATCCAAATGGTACATTTAGTGGTTCTTATATGGTTCTCATATAAATTTGGTTACCATTATAATAGGGCATATATATATATATATATATATATATATATATATATATATATATATATATATATATATATATATATATATATATATATATATATATATATATATATATATATATATATTAAAAAAATACATCAATGCTCCAGATTAAAAAAAAAAGATAGAGGGGGTGGCATTTTCATAATTATTGTGAACTAAATCCCCCTCAAATTTCAAAATAAAATATCTCAATATCTATAAGTCGAAAAAAATTTCGAAAACACTGATTTTTTTGTCTTGACTAGACGATTCAAACTAGATCCCTGATGATAGGATTTTGAAAAAAATAATATTGAACAACGTTTAATTTTTAAAACACTAGCTAATTAACTAGTGTACACTAGCTAGTTAAGTAATGTACACTAGCAACTTAGCTAGTGTACCCAAGTTTAATTTCAATGTTCATCAGCCATGGCTAAGTATATAGTGTACACTAGCTAGTTAACTCGTATACACTAGCTAGTGTACACAAGTCCTTGTGTACACTAGTTAATTAGCTAGTGTACACAAGTTCTTGACAATAGCGATGCATTTGAAGAAGATCAGCAACGATGATGAGCAACTCCGGCAAGCTTTCCGCTATTTCGACAAGAACCAAACAGGGTACATTGAGTTTGAAGAGCTGAGGGAATCATTGTTTGGCGACCACCTTGGACCAAACAACGAGCAGGTTGTTCATGATGTCATCTTTGATGCTGACTTGAATAAGGACGGAAGGATTAGTTACCCAGAATTCCAGGCGATGATGAAAATGGGCACAGATTGGAAATTGGCGTCTCGACAGTACTCGAGAGTAATGATGAATGCTCTTAGCTTGAGATTGTTCAATAATAAATCTGGGCAGCTCAAAATTTGATGAACCCTAACCCTAACCCTAACCCTAACCTGGTCTGGTCATTAATCCAGCTTTGATTTCCTTAATCCATTGTTATTGGAATGTGTAACTTTTAATAATTATTTTATTTTACTTTTTTGCAAATAACAAATCCATGTAAGGCCTTGTTTGATAACAAGTTTTTGGTACATTTTTGTGAATGCATAAAACTTCAATAAATTTTATATATATTTTTTTTGTAGTACATTATAACATAACATAACATGCCTTAGTACCCAAAACACATGGGTGAGTAGTTGTTCATTTTATTACTGTAAAAACTTAATATTTAGAAAGTAGATAGCTAGTTAACTAGTGTACACTAGTTAGTGTACACAAGTCCTTGTGTACACTAGTTAATTAGCTAGTGTACATTACTTAACTAGCTAGTGTACATTACTTAACTAGCTAGTGTACACTAGTTAATTAGCTAGTGTACACAAGGACTTGGCCAAGACCAAGTCAAGGTATTGTCCAGTATAAGCCATATGGCTAGTGTGCACGAGTTAACTAGCCAGTGTACACTAGACCTTTCTTTTCTCAAGTATGCCATCTACCTATATATTAAAAGGAACAATCATTAAACTCTCGGATAACCAGCTTGGCAATACTCCAGCAGGACAAGTCAAATACAACAAAAGACATATTTATATAGTTCTATTACTCAATTACAATAAAAGACATATTTATATAGACAATGGATTCTCTCTTACCTTCTCAACCGTGAAGGCAAGAAATTTATGTCCTTAGGGCAACTCCAATGGTGATCCTAGTCCTAAGGGTCCTAAAACCAAATTTTGATACCCATGGAGACTTTTTGCATGGTCCTAAAAAATCATCACCAACAATGGGTATCAAAAATTAGGTACCAAATTATTTTTTTTTAAGTTAATAACTTTATTAATATTTTTAATATGATAAATAAATTTAAAATATAATAATTATTTTAATTAGTTATTTTTTATCAAAAAATAAAATTTTATAAATAATTTCGAAATATAATAATTATTTTAATTAATTATTTTTTTATAAAATTTAAAATTTTATAAATAATTATATAAAAATTTAAATAAATTTAAATCAAAAATCAAAATTTTTATGTATAATTAAATAAATTTAAAAAGAAGTAGAACAAATGTAGAAAGAAAATGAAAGAATGGTGTATGGAAAAAAATGAAGTAGCAAAGTCCTAAGCAAAGTCCTAAATATTGTACTTTGCTAAGGACTTAATCAAATTTTGATACCTCTAGTTTTTGCCATTGAAGATGCAAGGACATTTGTGTGGGTATCAAAAATAGGTTTTAGGACCATTGTTGGAGTTGCCCTTAGTTTATTATATGATATGAAAATGCGCATTGATTAATACCTTTTTTTTTTCCTGGGTGCATGTTTAGGGAGCCGGACATATAGCAATGGAATACAAGCCTAAGGAGGTGTTTGCCATGGTTGAAAGATGGTTCTCTCGTATTTCTTTGTGATTCATTTTTTTGTTTGAAGGAAGCGTTTCATGTTGCGTTTGCCTTGGATTTCAAGATCAATACTCCCTCCGTCCTTAAGCAATATGTACACTAAATAAATGAATAACTCTATTTTGTCACGAGACTGTTAACTTCAACAGGAAAGCCGCTCAATATTTTGTTCAATAAAGGCTTTAATTTCATGTTCTATTGAAAGGTTACAAGTTAATTTATATCTTGTTCACTTTGGTTTGTTATTTTTCAGATGTATAATTAACATATTTACTAAATATTTAGAAAGTAAATAGCTAGTTAACTAGTGTACACTAGCTAGTGTACACAAGTCCTTGTGTACACTAGTTAATTAGCTAGTGTACATTATTTAACTAGCTAGTGTACATTACTTAACTAGCTAGTGTACACTAGTTAATTAGCTAGTGTACACAAGGACTTGGCCAAGACCAAGTCAAGGTATTGTCCAGTATAAGCCATATGGCTAGTGTGCACGAGTTAACTAGCTAGTGTACACTATATACATTACTATTGTGCATTACTTAACTAGCTAGTTGAAATTACCCGGATCCGAGAAGGCTTCGCAGCCCCGGCATCTGGCATCTTTCGCGTTGGAGCGGTGTCTCGCCGTTTTGTTTTCGCATTTTGTAGAGTCGCCACGCCGTTTTTATTAAGCCCAAAACATTGAAAAAGGGCATCAGTTTAAAGATAATTTTAAACTGTTTTTGTGTGATGATATTTTGAGTTCGGAGGTCAGATGACTCCTCGGGAAGAGAATATTAGAATATTAGAGCTTACCCGAGTCGCCTCGTAGAACGAGTCTTTCGGATACCCCTAATATCCTTTAAATGTTGTGTGTGTGTGTGTGTGCTTTTAAAAATGCATGCTGTATCGGATGTCTACATTGTATGCTATGTATGGAAATGTATTGAAATAGTAATGGAAGGAAGCCTTACCAATGTTGGTTCGTGTCTGTCTTCCGCTGGGGAATAGTGTTTGAGGTCGAAGTAGCGTTCCGGTATGGATCTGGATTGCTTTAGGAGGGGCCGGTTGTCTGCGGACAGAGTTTTGGCGTGAGTTGATGTTGCAGGCTGCGTTCGGGCAGAGGTTCGGCGTGCGTGGGGATCGTCGGGATCACTCGGGCAGAGGTTCGGCGTGCGTTGAGATGGCAGGAGTCACTCGGGCAGAGTTTCGGCGTGGTTTGGGATCGCCGGTTTGACTCGGAAAGAGCCGGGACACCGTGGAAAGACCAGGCAAGGCCTCGGAGTACCACGAGGGGCCTCAGAGTACCTCGAGAGTGCCTCGGGGCAGCGCGGGAGCGTCGCGGGAGCGCTCGGGAGGCTTCGGAGCACGCGAGGGGGCTCGGAAGGCCTCGGAAGGATCCGAAAGGGGCGGGAATGCCTCGAAAGGACTTAGAGGGGAAGCCGTGAAGGCCTAGGGAGGAAGAGAGAAGTGGGAGGTGTGTCAAAATGAGGAGGGGGAGCCCTCTATTTATAGTGCCCGAGATTAGGTGCAAAGAGGTCCGTACGGACCTCCACAGTAATCCGAGTTTTTGGTTTTCCTCGATTTGAGGGAATATGTGATGATGGTGAATATTACGTAATTATGGTGTTCCCTGTGCGGTGCAATAAGGTCCGTACGGACCAAGTTGACATGCAAAGAGGTCCGTACGGACCAACTCTGCAGAGGGTAATCATTTTCCCGGGATTTGAGGGAATATTGTGGACTTTAAGAGGATTCGGTAATTATTAAAGCAAAAGAGGTCCGTACGGACCATTATTGCTTTTCCAATTTCTGAAAATTCCCGAAGGTCCTTTTGTCCCTTTTTATCCCGCAAAGGCCCCTCCCTTGGTTTGTTTGGGGGGGTTTTGAGAGGTTTTGAGTGCCATAGGTCGTCGAGGCTGCGTTGATGAGTCTGCGGTGTTTCCCGTGTGCTTGAAAGGGGTGATCCAGTTGGGGTACTTACGTAAGCCCCTCGACAACGTCACTTATGGAAGAAGTGGGGTCGCCGATAAGATAAGGGTCCTAATCTGGATCGCGTGCTGGGAGATAAAGTGACCGGGGAGGTCAGTGCGAGGATGTGGTGGTGTCCTATTATGTGACCGTTTAGGTCGGTAAATTTGGACCTGTGATAGGATTCCTACGTATCCCTGGCGGGAATCAAGCCTGGTCGTAGTTCAGAGGTCGTGAAATCGTGAGTGCGGGCGTGGTGGTGCACTGAAGTGTTGTGTGACCGCCGAGGTCAGTGGTAAGGACAAGGTGGTGTCCTAAGATGTGGTGACCGCCGAGATCAATTGTGAGGATGTGGTGGTGTCCTGGGGTGGAAATTTTACGATTTTCCTAATCGGGTGGTTTAAGGCCTTCCGGGCCGAAGATAGTGATTTGGGAGATTTATACGGTCTTCCGGACCGAGTGGTTTAAAGCCTTCCATTTGAGGATAGCGTGAGGACTTGAATCGTCTTCTGAATGTGGTTGCGCCACGCGTGAGGACTTTGAATCGTCTTCTGGCGGCGGTTTTGGTGCCACGCGGGAGGACTTTGAATCGTCTTCTGGCGGCGGTTGATGTTATGCGCGAGGACTTTGAATCGTCTTCTAGCCGCAGTTGATGTTATGCGCGAGGACTTTGAATCGTCTTCTAGCCGCAGTTGATGTTATGCGCGAGGACTTTGAATCGTCTTCTAGCCGCAGTTGATGTTATGCGCGAGGACTTTGAATCGTCTTCTAGCACTTGATTGATGTTATGCGCGAGGACTTTGAATCGTCTTCTAGCCGCTTGATTGATGTTATGCGCGAGGACTTTGAATCGTCTTCTAGCCGTGATTGATGTTATGCGCGAGGACTTTGAATCGTCTTAACCGCAGATTGATGTTATGCGCGAGGACTTTGAATCGTCTTCTAGCCGCGATTGTGGAGGCATGGCCGCCTTGTGCTTTGATTGCGAGGCGTAGATGCCTTTGTGTTTTTGCATGTTGAGTAGAAGGTTGGACTTACGATGGCTGCCGGTGCTTGCATTGCCGTTGAGCGTTTGGAGGCGTCTTGTGCCTTGGGACTTGTGCGCGGAGGTGTTGGCTCCTTCTTGTGCTTGTTTTGCCGTTGAGTGGGCAAGGATGATGGCGGTCTTTGAGGATATGCAGTCTTGTATGACTTCCCTTTGACTTGTTGGGGGAGGAGCTCGGGCTTACTTTGATGGCCGGTGCTTGCGTTGCCGTTGAGCGTTTGGAGGCGTCTTGTGCCTTGATATTCGTGCTGGGAGGTGTTGGCTCCTTCTTGAGTTGCCGTTGAGCGGGCGAGGACCGGTCTTTTGTTGACGGCCGGGGATTGAATTGCCGTTGAAGTGGGCGAGGACCGGTCTTACGTTGACGGCCGGGGATTGAATTGCCGTTGAAGTGGGCGAGGACCGGTCTTACGTTGACGGCCGGTGGTTGAATTGCCGTTGAAGTGGGCGAGGACCGGTCTTTCGTTGACGGCCGGGGATTGAATTGCCGTTGGAGTGGGCGAGGACCGGTCTTACACTGACGGCCGGTGGTTGAATTGCCGTTGAAGTGGGCGAGGACCGGTCTTACACTGACGGCCGGGGATTGAATTTGAAGGGTTAGGGACCATTCTGCACTTGGATTTGCTGGAAAAGGCCTTAGGACAGCCAGGGGCAAAGATTATAAGGGCGGGGAAAGTAATTTGGCCACCCTTGCAAAGAGGTCCGTACGGACCAACTGCCAAAGAGGTCCGTACGGACCACTTTGGTTTTTCACAGTTCCCAGGTTTTGACCGGGTTAAAAAACCGAGGCCCCCTTCATTTCTTCTTCTCCAATTCGTGCATCCGAGAGAGAAAGAGAGAAAACCTCCATTTTTACCAAAATCCTCCATTTTTTTCGCTTGAATCGCTTGCAATGGCGGAAGGATCTCGAAGGAGTCATCGTCAACGCAGTCAAGAAGTGGTCGAGCAACGGATGGAGCTCCAAAGAAATTGGATTTCGTTCGTTCCATCTTCGAAGAACCCGGATGTCTTGTATCCGAATCCGGAGGTGCACAATCGTCGTTCTAGGAACGTCGGGGAGGTAAGAAATCCGTTCCGTTTTGATTTCCTGCTCGAATTTTTGAATTCTAGAACTAGGTTTTAGTTTTTCGCATTTTTGAATTTTTTGTTATTTTTTTTTATGCTTTTTGTGAAATTCTTGATGAATTGTTGAAAATAGACATGTAAAAATTGTGGGTATGTGTATTTTGTGCAGAAATGTATAGATTAGCTTTTATTTGTGAAAATAAAGTGCCTCTCTAATGAAATGCATGCTTTGGTGTTTTGTACCGTATGCTATTTATGTATGTACATTATGAGAAAAGTTTGTCGTGTAGTGACAAATCTTGTGAAAAAATGTGACATGTGTCGTGTTTTGTGACGGGTTTTGTCTGAAAGTGTGTGCCGTGTAGGGACGGATTTTTTGAAAAATGTGTTATGCATATGTGTCGTGCCGTGTGTGCCATGTTTTTGGGTGACGGACTTTGTGGGGAAAAATATGTGCAATATGTGCCGTGTTTTTGTGACGGGTTATATGTGACTTTGTAGCGTTGCGAGAAAGAAATTCTGATTCCTTTTATTTTTTTTTATGAGTCGCCACCTATATTATTTGATTGGAAACATAGAAAAACCATTTGAAAGAGATTTGAGTTCGGGGCTTAGGTTATGAAATGGGTAGGTTTAGAAGGCATCCGTTTCACCCAATCCGGAGATCGGTCTTGCTAAAGAAGAGAGAGGTTTTCAAAAGAAGAAGAAAAAAAATGAATCTAAATACTACAAATAAAGGTCCATTTGACGAGGTCAAACGGAATGTAAAATCGATTGCTTCGAGACCGTCTCCATGATTTGGAGAGGCTCTAGGCCGATCCTAGATTCTATGGACTTATACCACTCTAACAATCAATTAGAAGGAAGTTTAGGAATTACCTTGCGTGAGGTGATTTGGGCAGAGTTTCGACTCAAGTTTAGAGTCGACCCTTCACACGGACAGAGCTTCGCCTTGGTCCTTGGTTTGGAGATTGATGCTTGTTTATCAACAAGGTTGACAAACAAACTATGAGGTGAGTTTTAGGGTGATTTTGAGGGATTCCTTCGGGAAAGAAAACGACAAAATGTGTGTGTTATGTAAATTCGAGGTTTGGGATTTTCGACCTCCGACCCCGATCCCTTGGAAGTCACCAAGTATTTATAGAGGTTGGATATGAAGAAGTGGAGAGTTAAAACCCTATCGGATGGTTCTAGAACTCCTCTCCCATTGGTTGGCCGAAGAGATAAAGTTTTATCTCGAAAAGAGGTTGAAATCGACGAGGGAAGCGTCGTCCGCAATCTGCGAGAGGGGGATATCTCGCGCGAGACACGCCATCTCGCGGCGAGATATTGCTCCTGTGGGACGATTTTGTCCTTTCCTCGTTATCTCGTATGCGGTTTAGTCCCAAACTAACGGTAGTTAGTCAAAACTTAACGAAACATGACGAAATGGTGAATTTCTACTTCTTGACTCAAAGCGAGACTTAGAGTGGTATAAGTATGTTAGATGTGTTCGAATGGGGTGTCTACTGAGCCCCTCGGCGACAAGTCTTATGAAAGAAGTCATGTCGACGATAGAAAAGACATCATTACGAACATCGGGATGGTCGTGCCGCACGGCCGCCTACGTATCTCTATCGGAGAATCGGACCAAAACGTAGTTCGACTCCAAAACACGAAAAGGCTGCTTTAGGTATTTTGAAAATCATTTGAAAATCGCGGAGATTTTATTTTCGAAAAGGTAAATTCATGCGAGGAATCAAATCAAGACCCAATTCGAATATACACTTTGTCTCGAAGATTCGCACATGCGGGCTCCGAACTGCGGGAATCATCTTAGAACACAAAGGCTTACTGTCCGGTCCTCGAGTCTGTCGGTTTTGTGACGATTCGCCTTTCACGGGCTCCGAATCGGGCTTTTTGTTGTTGGGGATGACGATTCACCTGTTTGGGCGTTGAATCGGGCTTTTGGTTCGACGATCCACACATGCGGGCGTTGGACCGGGCTTTTCGATGACGATCCACCTGTTTGGGCGTTGGACCGGGCTTTTGGTTTGACGATCCACCTGTTTGGGCATTGGGACCGAACTTTTGGTTTGGACGATCCACACTGTTTGGGCGTTGGACCGAGCTTTTTCTTTGATGATTCACCTTTACGGGCTCTGAATCATGTGGATTGAGTTGATCTTTGGATCACTCGGTTCTCGGGCGGCCCCAGTGCCGTGCAGGGCGATCGTGCGCGCATGTCACGTTTGGCTCGTTCCGTGACTTGCGGTGCCGGTTTTCCACGTTTCCTGCTAGTTTATCATTTCCGAGGTAAATGTGTCAAAATTTTGAACTTTGACGTTGCGTAGACGCTTATTGTCGAGGACAATTTTGTCCTTTTCCGAAGGTTTATCTCGCCGCGAGATATGATATACCGCGCGAGATATGTCTTGTCGGGGCATATAAACGGCGGCTCTTGTTTATTTTGAAAACATCTTTTCCAAAATTCCCTCCCTATCTCAAGCCAAGGTCGCTTTCTTTGCAATTTTCTCGTGGATTTGATTGGTGATTCTCCCCTAATCCATTCTCAATCCCTCCTCCCTCCATAATCGATGGCTCGAGAACAAAGGAACCCGATTTTGGGGAGCTATTTGCTAGGGAAGGACTATCCCCGCGATGATCTCACCTTCGATAGGCACGCCCACATCTCTACCGCTGTCAGGAGGGCTTGGTAAGAACTCTATCTTCACCTCTTGTTTCTTGTATTGCATTGATTTGAATCCCCTTTCCCTTGAATTCAAACTCCCTCAATGGCCTTTTGTTCATGTTTGTGCTTAGAGCTAGGTTCCCCTTGCATGCTTTAATTTTGTGCATTTCTTCGGATGCTTGTTGTTGCATTGTGTGCGTATGAGCCTCCTACACATCATGGATTGTAGGAGAGGTTGATTCGGATTATGATTGACATCCTTGGGCAGAAAGCTTTTCTTGTACGCACGCCAAGTGTTCGATGAAATGCTCCAATGAAAAATTTCTTCTATTTCATTGATTTCTTGATTTGGAATGATTTCTAATGTTGCCCTCTCTGTTTTCCTCTGTTTTGCGATCGTACAAGCCAATTAAGAAGCGTCGGGGGAGTCCGAAAATGGCTAAGGCGGTGTGGGACAAGATCAAGGATCTTGACGGCGTCCCGAGCTAGGGTGGCCCAAACGGGTTTGTTGACTTTTGTTGACAATCTTCGGGAATAAGGCGGACCCCCAAGTTCTCCGAGGCTATTCGGGAGAGGTGGTGGGACACTACCCACACGGTTCATTTGCGCTTCGGGAAGCGACTATGACCCCGCCCGATTTTCTTGCCATCACGGGATTGGAATTTATTGGCGATCCCTGCCGAAGACTTTGGGTTATAAGCTGCGGGTCCGGCCGTGTGGAGGCAATTGATCGGTTTCGTCCACTAACAAGGTTAAGGGATTTGCTTCTTGAGTTGACACCCCTCCGTCGTCGGATTGATGATTATCTTTGAGAAGCCAAATGCGATCGCGGATCGGCGGTGAGGGGCCCTGCAGTACATCCTTTCCGAGACCATTATTGCGAACCATTCTTCTACGGCCCGTCTTTCTCTATTGGGTTTGTTGGTGAATTTGGATGAGGTTAGCGGCTATGACTGGGGTTCAGCGGGACTGGCCTTCTGCTACCACGCCATGGATGAGGCATGTAGGCATACCAAGGATACTCTGTCGGGGTATTCTTATGCACAGGAGGTATGCTCTTTGATTTTGTTTGTTTTACGTACGTATGCTCTATCTGTGTTCCCTTCTTGAATGCATTCCGTTTTCTTGTGCGAATATGGGGCTCTGCTGTCCTTGAAATTTGTATAGGTTTGAGTGGAGAGCCGGGCCCCTTTGTTTCCGGATATCGGGAGGTGGAGCCACCCGAATCGGAGCGTTGATGAGGAGGAGGACCGGGATTGGACCACGACGGTGGCGGAGGCGCGGGCCATCTTTGGACACCTTTGAGTATGAGAGGCCGGGCCTATATCCTTGGACCACTGTTGGAGGCTGGAGGTGCATCGAGCTTGGGATGCTACCGGGATGCGAGAGGATCTTTGGCGTCTTTGGAGGGGGACACCATGTACCTTGGTGAGCGGGTCTTCCACGCGGCATGGCGGGGTAGACTATCATACAGTGCCGGCGGATCCGCCGAGGTCGATGTATCCCACCCGCTCTATTCCGGAGGACGATTATGCTAGTCTTTTGGTGGGTGATGCGGCGACGACTTGCGTGATCCCGGGGCTTCTTATGCGGAGTTTACGCCTCGGTTGATGGGTCCCCTCACGGTGGGGATAGGCGATCACATGCTCGTGGCTCCGCCTGCCTTACGCTTCGGGTTCTTGACCCCTAGCACTTCCTCCCGGGCTACCGGTTCTCTGCCTTTTGCCCCGGACTACGGCCCTTTGAGCTACACGTATATGATGGGGAGCATGCCGATGATGGGGCACATCCCGTCTCCCGATCGAGATTCCCCGAGGGTTACCGCCTCCCGGTGATGTCTCTTCGGTATGTTTACATTTTGTCTTGTTTCTCGTATTCGTCCATATAAGTGTATATGTCCGACTCCATCGAGCATCTTCTTTTCTTTGATTTTTAGGTCACCATATCCGCGGCCAATTACAACCGTGGAGCGACCAAGATGGGCTGGGTTGATGGCTTTGGTGTCGGACTGTCCGAGAGGCTGTTCCGAAAGCTTCTTCGGCGGCCTCAGCGGTGGCCTCGGCGATGACCCCTACTTGCGGAGCCAAGAGGTCGAGGAGGGATGGTAGCCCCCCGGTGGTGATGGCGGAGGTGTTGGCGGCTCGAGCGACTTGATGGCGTGATCCCCTCCTTTCTCTCTTTATCGATGATTTGATGATGCGTACATATCGGCCGTGTGGGCCCAGGACAACTTTTTTCTTTTACATTTTTGTTAGGAACAAGTAGGTAGCACAAAACAATGGGTTTTTTTTTTTTTTTCTTAGCCCCTAATCCTAGGTCTAATTAGTTTAATTAACTTTCTCGACTTTCCATGATTTCGGAAATGGAATGGCCGTTAGGCGCAATTTTGAGCTTTGAGTATGGTGTTTTATTGCATGTTATGAATTGTACACGCGGGTTTTTGAGACTTGCTTCGTCAAGTCGGGGCTAGATTCTTGTTTGAGTAGAGCTGCTTTGCTTTGCCGTAGGTATATCTCGCGCGAGATAAGGTGTCTCGCACGAGACACGCTACCCAGTGCGAAATCTCTTCCTTTTTGAACGGGATTTTGACGGTTTTCCCTATAAAATCACCACGTAGTCCGGCCGAGATAATTCATTCTAGCTTTTCAAACTCTAGAGATATTCTGTTAGGGTGAAACTCTTGTCTTCTTTTTCAACCACTGTGATCCATGGCTTCCAAGGAGATTGCCCCAGCGTCCATGATTGTCGATGATTTTTCTTTGTCCTCTGAAGTGATTGCCTCTTTCAAGCAAGTATCAAGGGATTTTGTAAGGTCGTTTCGCAACCGGTCTCGCAATAAGTTTATCGCGAATTCGGATTTAGAATTCTTTTCACTTTGAAGAACCTCCAACCGGATTGGAAGTTATTGCGGGGTCTTTGCTCGATTTTGGGATCCCTCTATTCATCTTTTCAATTTTTCTTTGAATGAGATGGTGCCTACCAGTGGAGGAATTCGCCATTATCTTGGATATGCCTTTGGTGGCGAGATTCTTTGTTCCTAAGTATCATAGGAATCATTCGGAGGCTTTGAGCGAATTGTTAGGGATCCCCCTTGACACTTGCTATGAGTTGGTTCACCGCAAGTGGGTTGATTGCTCTTCTTTTCCGGGACGCTTCGGCGGTGATTCGATGATGATGCTTTTCATGTCCATAAGCGGAACTTTACGGCTCTTTCTCTTTTCGGAGATGTTTTGTTTACGTGTAGGGACGGCTTGGTCGATTCCCAAGCGGTGGAAGTTGTTGCGAGGCTAGGAAACGTTCTAGGAACATTATTCCGCTAATCTTGGGTGAGACCCTTCATGGTCTTGATGAGCTGCATAGGGTGGCGTCATGACTCAAGGAGTCCCCTCCTGTTGACTATTTGGCTTAGGGCGAATATCAAGTTGATAGGTCCCCCATTGGAATATTCTCCTTTTACATATCATACACGAAATTTGTTGATCAAAGACCTTTCAGCGGATGAATGGGGTGAGTTGATTGCGAAGACCGAAACTGCCGATATTCTCTGGTGTCCACCTTATTGGAGGTTGAACAAGTATGTTGCCAATACCAAGGGTTTTGACGGGGTTGTTCTTCGGGTTTGCGAGATTCCTCCTTCTACTTTCCCAAGCGGGTGCTCCGTCGGTTTGGTCGGCGGCGGGACACTTATCTTTTCGAAGGAGCTTCTCGTGTAGTGTCTTATATTGGTGTAGAGTTTGCGCAGGTGCTAGCTCAAGCATGGGGTGTAGGAACTAATCGGGACCGTTGGTCGAACCTTCGGACTTTTAATGCAAGCATCTTCTGTCGACAAGTATTTGGATTGGTTCCTCCATACCGGTCATCCTAGTGCGAAGAAGATTGATGACTTGCGGCTTTCACTTCTAAGAGATTCTTTTGTAGCTAGCGGTATCTTGCGAAGGAGCGAGGCTCGGTCGATCCTGCTAATGTGCGGCTGATCCCACTCGGGATTTTCTTGATGGGGATTGGTACGAGAGGCGAGGCAAGGGAATGCATGGAAAGACGCAAGCTTTGGATAGGCCTCATGTCTTCAAGAGATTGTCGGAATCTGTCTTTGATCGTCTCGAGGGATGTTACGCTTTGAGAGGCTCAAAGCGCAAGGAGGATCACGGCGACGGTGGAGACCATGTCCGCCGGCCAACCAAGTCAATGAAAGGGTAGATCTTTAGGAGTACCAAGAGATTGCTTTGATAGATCAATTGTTTTGCTTTATTAGTATTATTTTTGTCATGTTAGTTAGCGTAGCAAATTAGTCGTTGTGGTTAGGATTTCCCTATTATCATTAATGAAATGCATTCGATTAATAAAAGGGACAACTTTGATTTATTTATTTTATTAGACCGAACCCGAAGGCCGCCTACGTTCTTCTTTTACGGCAATTAAACAAGAGGCTCGGGTCAACGTAGTTCATTTTTGAGAAAAGGACAAAATATGGCTCTAGGCCGTAGAGTAATCTCGCGCGAGATAAGGCCCTTTTTTTTTTTTTTTTTTTTTTTTTTTTTTATGCACACCCTTTCTTTTGCCTAGACCGCCCCTTCGGGTTTTCGATCTAGCGGGCTTCTTTTCTTGTGCTAGCTCTAATTTTTGCCTAGGTCGTCCTTTCCGGGATTTTCAACCTAGCGAGCGATTTGTTTTAAGGAGGCCGAGTCACGCGAAGTACTTCTTGAGCTTGTCCATGTTGGCCGGCTTTGGTAGTTGATCTCCGTCTAAGTCTACCAGTGAAGGGCTCCCCGAGAGAATATCTTCTTCACAATGTAGGGTCCTATCCACCTTGGTCCCCACTTGCCTAATGGGTTGAAAGGTCGGGACGATGCTCACGGAGCACCCAGTCGCCTACTACGATGTTCCTTGTCTTGACCTTTTTGTTGAAAGCTCTTGCCATTCTTCTTTGGTAAGCTTGAGTGTGTTCGGTGCTTTCAACCTTCTTTCGTCCAACGGGGCTAGCTCTTCGTATACGCTTTCTAGCCGATCGACTTCATTCACTTGGTTTTCTAGGAGAACCCTTAGTGATGGTATTTCCAATTCTATCGGTAAGACGGCCTCCATCCCGAATGTGAGGGCGTAGGGAGTTTCCCATGTAGGCTGTTCGGGCGAAGTGCGGTACCCCCATAGTGCGAATGGTAGCTTGTCGGGCCGGTCTTTTCCGGTGGCTGCCATTTTCGATGATAGTCTCGATTGTTTTGTTCGCGGCTTCAAGCTGCTCCGTTTGTTTGAGGTCTATAAGGAGATGACTTGTGTCTCTTGATTTTGTACTCGGTCGGTAGGCGATCGGTTTCCTTCTCGAAGTGTGACCCATTATCGGATATCATCTCTTGTGGAACCCCATATCGGCGGATGATGTTGTGCTTGATGAATTCTGCAACCTTTACGGCATTCGAACTTTGTAGGAGGCGGCCTCGACCCATTTAGTGAAATAGTCGATGGCTACTAGGGAGCTTGAGTGTCGGGTTGGCTCCTGCGGTGTGATCTTTCCAATCACGTCTATCCCCCATGTAGAGAACGGCCAAGGTGAAGTCATTGGGTACGACAAGGAAGGCGGTGCATCTTTGAAGATTGGCGTGTATCGACACTTATGGCACTTCTTGACCATTTTGGTACGGTCGGCTTCCATGGTCGGCCAAAAGTACCCTTGTCGATGATCTTTTTGGCGAGCATGTTTCCGCTCATGTGGGTTCCACATATGCCTTGATGAACATGGTCCATTATTTCCTGGGCCTCTTCCTCGGTGGCGCAAAGGAGGTTTCCTTGGGAATGTTTCTTGAATAAACGGCCAGCCGTGATGACGTAATTGGCAGCCAACCTCTTAAGGGCAATCTGAGTCTTCAGGTCTGTCTCAGGTGGTATGGTTCCATCTAGGATGAAATACCAAATGTCATGGTACCATGGTTTCTCTTCGGAGTTCCCAACAGTGGCACATTCGGATAACCATTTGTCTTTGCAGTCGTGAAGATCTATAACGGCGCAGTATGCAGGAGTTGCACGCCGTGTAATTTTGAAGGGTTTAACTGCTTTTCCTTTAGGGATTTCAACCAAAGAAGCAAGTGTGGCTAGTGCGTCTGCAAACCGATTTTTGTCTCTGGGGAGATAGTGGAATGAGACATCTTGAAATTGATGCGCCAGTTCTTGGAGGTGGAGTCTTTGTATCTTTGAAGGGTTGGATCTTGGACCCTCCACTTCTTTAATGTCTGATTGATGATCAATTGGGAATCCCCGAATACCTCGAGTTCAGTCACGTTGCGTTCTAGGGCTGCCTCAAGCCCCGCTATGCAAGCCTCGTATTCTGCGGTATTGTTGGTGGCGTCAAAGTCAAGACGTACTGCTAGTGGAGTGTAGATGTCGTTAGGGTCCACCAATAACATTCCGATGCCAAACCCTCTCTTGTTGGCTGCGCCATCGAAAAATAATTGCCACTTATTTTCTTCTATGCTTAGGATGTCCTCATCAGGGAATCGCGGGTCTTCCCCCTTCACTTCGTCGCAAGGAAATTCGGCCAACGATCTGCGAATACACTCCCTCGACGGATTTCGAGTGACGTAAGTGATATCATACCCCGCGAGCATGAAGTACCATTTGGCTAGTCTCGAAGACAAATTTGATTTGTCTAGGATATATTTCGGTGGATCCATCTTTGCGATGAGACGGATTTGGAAAGGCTTCCATATAGTGCTTTAACCTTTGTGATACCCGGACGAGAGCGGCGCATGACTTGTCGAGTGGAGAGTAGTTGATTTCACTGCCTTGGAATCTGCGGTGACAAAGTAGATGGCATTTTACGTGTGCGAGGTGGCTGTTCTTGAGCAAGCATAGCCCCTAATGCGTTGTACGTGATTGTGAGGTACAACTTCAAGGGCTTCTCCTTGTGTGGTGGAACCGGGATAGGTGGGGAAGTCAAGTAGTGCTTAACTTTCTCGAATGCTTCTTGACATTCTTCGGTCCATTCTTGAGGTGCGTCTTTCTTAAGTAGCTTAAAGATGGGGTCGCACATCGTAGTCGGTTGATTAATGAATCGGCGATATATTGGAAGTCTGCCCATGAATCCCTTTACTTCTTTACGTGTCCGGGTGGAGGCATGTACGTGATGGCCTTTATCTTGGCGGGATGCGCTTCTATGCCGCGTTACGTGACCATGTATCCCAAGACTTTCCCTTTGACTACTCCGAATGAGCATTTGGCGGGGTTGAGTCTCATTTTGTCTTTGTCTCGGTCGATTGAAGAATTTTCGAGATCTCGAAGTGTTGGCCATCTGTCCCTTCGAGTGGATAATCATGTCGTCCACATACACCTCTATTTCTTTATGGATCATGTCGTGGAATAGTGTCGTGGCTTGCTCTCGATAGAGTAGCCCCGGCGTTCTTGAGACCAAACGGCATGACCGTGTAGCGAACGTTCCCCAGGTGTGGTGAATCTTTGTTTTGTCTTTGGTCTTCTTACGCCATGAGGATTTGGTTATACCCTGCGAACCCGTCGACGAATGAGCGGACCTCGTATCTTCTTTGTGGCATCGACCAACATGTCTATGTTTGGTAGCGGGAAGTCATCTTTAGGGGATGCCTTGTTCAAGTCTACGAAATCAACACGGACTCGTAT
Source organism: Adenophora triphylla var. japonica (assembly GCA_022495995.1). NCBI lineage: Eukaryota > Viridiplantae > Streptophyta > Magnoliopsida > Asterales > Campanulaceae > Adenophora > Adenophora triphylla. Next base: position 227,056 of record JAFEMH010000802.1, read on the forward strand.
TTTCCCGTTCGACTTGGCTACTTGCACCTTGTGTTTGCTAACCATTCCGGATATTCAATCACTTTGATGAACCCTACATTCAAGAGTTTCATGATTTCTTCTTTCACTTGCATTGACCATTCGGCTTGATTCTGCGTAGTTTACGCTTGGCGGCTTGGCGTTGGGTAGCGGTGGTATCTTGTGTTCTACAACCGGCGGATTCAACCCGGGCATATCTTTGTAGGACCAAGCGAATACGTCGACATATTCTCGAGGAGGAGCTGGGTCAAGGTTTCTCTGTCTTCCCCCTTGAAGAAAGTTTGCCGATCTTTGTTTCTCTGGGGTCTTGTTGTCCCAAGATTAACCGTTTGCATTTCCTCGTCGTCAACGGGGCCATTCTTTCCACAACGACCTACTTGCTTAGCTAATTCTTTTAAGATTTGTTCGTTATCTTGATCTATCTCATCGTATGATTCATTATTAACGTGTTCGTTATATTGATTATTATTAGTTAATTCATCATTTACGATGTTAGCAATCTCGGGGTACTCGGAAAGACCAAAGTTTTCATTAAGGAAGTAAGGGAATACATGTTCGGCCACCGCCTCGATTTCCTCTTGAGTGAGTTCATCGGAGGTGGAGCACACTTCTAATGTAAAAGTTGGAGGGCCTATCTTCCTGCGAGGGTGGGGAGTGCAACCAAGCCCTTTGATCATGAAGTCTTCATCAACAACTGGTCCTCCGGTGACGTGCCAGTTTAGAATTGGCTCATCACATTTACGTATTAGTCTTGTGTAGTCGGTAGTTGGAGCGTCCCCCTTGGCTATTGCATGAATCTGGCTGTCTTCTAACAGCACGGAGTCTTGGAATTGTCGCAGCATGTCTTCTCCCAACACAAAGTCCCATTCGCTTGTCATTTACGCCTTCGTGCCCCACAAATCATTAGGGATCGGTGGGACGGATTACATTTCATCGGAGAAGCATCGCGATCGCTGAAGATTTCAAAGCCCGGTTGGCGCTTTCCTTTATCATCGATCCATGGTTACGAAAAGATAAAGTAGGGAATACTTTCCCCTTCTCGAACAAAGTAGCCATTGAGTGTCCTCCGATATGGTTTGAGGTTGCAATCCTTGAACTTTGGGTCGTTGCAGTCTTTGTACGAGGTTCCTTCCCACTTGATTTGAGTGAAGCCCCACTCTTCTATGTCATCTTCATCGTGGATGGAGATGTCGTATCCTAGTCCATGCTTTGTGTGAGGCGGGGGGACCGGTGGTGGTTCCGTTATTCCTTGTAAGTGCTTTCCAAGCCCCAATCCAGGAAAGTACCCTTTTGCTAGCATCATTCTCCGGACGGGGAAGGCTTCCGGAAAACCTAAGTGCCTTTGAGTAGTCGTTTTCGTTGCAAGTGTCTATGACATTCACAGTGCTTACTTAAAGAATTAATCAGAATTGAAAAGGGAAATACTAACTATTAATGAAAAGCGAACTTGATACTCTTGCCCACAAATGAGAGTTTTAGGCAAGTAGTACCTGACTAAACTAGACTAGACTAATAATTGTTTCTCTTGCAACTAAAAGTAAATGACTGAAAAGAAAAGAGACTCTTCATTTGTTTGAATTCATCCAAACTATTCCACCACTTGGACAAACTCTGATGGCGTCGTTGTCAATCAAGTCTTGGACTGCATTCTTCAGGTTGAAACAATTATTGGTGTGATGACCATGGCATTGGTGATAGTAGCAGTAGAGGTGTGGAGATCGTCCTTCCCTCTTAGGTTGGTAACCTTCCATTGGGCTTAGCTTTCCTTCCTTGTGAAGACTTCTGAAGAGATGACCGAGAGTGATGTTTCCAATGTCGGAGAAGACTCTACCCTTCCTTCGCTTAGCCATTTGATTGTGGAGGTCTCGAATGTGGTTCTCATAGTGTTGCACGAAGACGTTGTGGCGAGCCTGATATTCTTCCTCCATTTGCTCTTTGAGGTCATGGTAGAGGGTATTGAGGAAAAACTTGACCCTCTCATCAATGTCATCTTCAACGTGGGCTTCAAGGTTGATGCACTTTTGGGTCATATCTTCGAGTTCGCTTTTGACCTCTTCAAGTTCTTCAATCAACATCTTTGTCTTGTCGGCTTGGATGGATTCTTCCAAGTTGTGCCATGCATCGTTGTCCTCAATTTGCTGTAGGGCTTTGGCAAGTTGAGTTTTGATGTCACTTAGCTCTTCTTGCACGGATGACCGCCCACTGTCGGAATCACTTTCCATCTTCCGAAAATCCCTAGCAATACGAGTGGCAGGCAAATCGAAAGCTTCTCTCCAACCTTCCACGTGCTCCATTTCAGCGACAAGAGACTTGGTCAAATCTTGGAGAGTGGGTTGTTCGCGGCTTCCCTTGGTCATGACGTACTTTCCGGTAGACATTGTGTTGGGAGTCTTGGAGTTGAGTAGCTTCGGAAACCGACGGAAGATATGCGGATATCGTGATCTAGCCCCAACGAGTCGGAAGCGAGGCTTAAATGGCTCGAGGCTCAAATTCAGCGGACGAAGCATTATCTCGTGCGAGATTAGTAATCCGCGCGAGATAATCACACGGAAAGTCGATTTTTATTTAGCCCTAATTTTTGGTCGGAACGGAAAGTCCGTTTGAGGAGTTTCTAAGGCCTTTATCGAGAACCTAACGACTAAGCAATCAATCCGATTTTTGTAAAGCAAAGCCATGTAAGATTGTTTTTGAAGGATTATATGCACATTTTTTTTTTTTTGAAGGGACATCCAAAAGGGTCATTCAGAAGGGACTTTTTCCGAAGGGACTTTTTCCGAATCCTTTCTTATTGTCAATTTTACATGGCTTTGTTTTGATCAAAAACAAGAAAAGATCACCAAGTCAAAACCGACCGGTCACGGAGTGATCCTAAAAAGTCAATCTACATGAGAATGTGGCGATGCAGGGCTGGAAGGCTAGGCTCCCCGCGATATGACAATCTAAGTGGATTGAATACGCGGAGTGGGATTGTCCAACTTCGGAGAGACCGGCGACTAGGTGGTTACCGTCATCCGTCCTTAGTGTGGGTCCGGGTTTATAGAGGGGTATGTAGTGCAATGACAGTTATATATGAGTGCGCGTGTGTGATAGTCAATCTATGTGATAGAGTAAAATAGGAAGTTTTTTTTTGAAAGTCAAAAGAGAAAACAGATAGTGGCCGCACCAAGTGGTTGCCTACGTTTCTCCCAATTTAGGAAGACTCAGGCCGTCGTAGTTCCACATAAAGAGAGATAAAGAGAGATAAATAATTTAATTTACAACTCCCGAATCCCCAATGGACCGGACTTTAATTAAATAAAACCCAATCACACGCAGTTCATAAATAATAATCAATTATTTAAGGAAAATAAAGGTCCGAGTTCTACACCTTAAGGGAGGCCTTAAGATGCGAGAACTCTGCAGATAATGAATCCAGGATCCCCCTTGCGTGTTCGACCCTCGTCTTGGACCACGGGATGAGCAGAGAAACCGAGAAAACAACCGAGATTGCCGAAGCCATATCTCGCGCGAGATATGATATCTCGCCGCGAGATATGCTTCATCTGAGAGCAAAAAATTCGAATTTTACTAATTTTTTTGAAAACCTCTCTTTTAATTTTAACGCAAGTTTAAGCCTCTTAATTTTCAGTCCCCAGCAGAGTCGCCACTGTAGCGTTGCGAGAAAGAAATTCTGATTCCTTTTATTTTTTTTTTATGAGTCGCCACCTATATTATTTGATTGGAAACATAGAAAAACCATTTGAAAGAGATTTGAGTTCGGGGCTTAGGTTATGAAATGGGTAGGTTTAGAAGGCATCCGTTTCACCCAATCCGGAGATCGGTCTTGCTAAAGAAGAGAGAGGTTTTCAAAAGAAGAAGAAAAAAAACGAATCTAAATACTACAAATAAAGGTCCATTTGACGAGGTCAAACGGAATGTAGAATCGATTGCTTCGAGACCGTCTCCATGATTTGGAGAGGCTCTAGGCCGATCCTAGATTCTATGGACTTATACCACTCTAACAATCAATTAGAAGGAAGTTTAGGAATTACCTTGCGTGAGGTGATTTGGGCAGAGTTTCGACTCAAGTTTAGAGTCGACCCTTCACACGGACAGAGCTTCGCCTTGGTCCTTGGTTTGGAGATTGATGCTTGTTTATCAACAAGGTTGACAAACAAACTATGAGGTGAGTTTTTAGGGTGATTTTGAGGGATTCCTTCAGGGAAAGAAAACGACAAAATGTGTGTGTTATGTAAATTCGAGGTTTGGGATTTTCGACCTCCGACCCCCGATCCCTTGGAAGTCACCAAGTATTTATAGAGGTTGGATATGAAGAAGTGGAGAGTTAAAACCCTATCAGATGGTTCTAGAACTCCTCTCCCATTGGTTGGCCGGAGAGATAAAGTTTTATCTCGAAAAGAGGTTGAAATCGACGAGGGAACTTCCGTCTGCAATCTGCAGAGGGGGGATATCTCGCGCGAGACACGCCATCTCGCGGCGAGATATTGCTCCTGTGGACAGTTTTGTCCTTTCCTCGTTATCTCGTATGCAGTTTAGTCCCAAACTAACGGTAGTTAGTCAAAACTTAACGAAACATGACGAAATGGTGGATTTCTACTTCTTGACTCAAAGCGAGACTTAGAGTGGTATAAGTATGTTCCGATGTGTTCAGAATGGGGTGTCTACAGCCTTTGCCGTGTTGGGACGGACTTTTTTGAAAATGTGTCGTGTAGGGCTTAATCCCTTTTTTTTTTTTTTTTTTTTTTTTTTTTTTTTTTTGAGAAAATGTGTACTGTGTGTGCCGTGTTTTTGTGACGGACTGCATGGGAAAAATTATATGTATAATGTATGTGAAAATTATGTGCAATATATGCCGTGTTTTGTGACGGGTTATATGTGAAAAAATATGTGCAATGTGTGCCGTGTTTTGTGACGGGATATATGTGAAAAATATGTGCAATGTGTGCCGTATTTTGTGACGGGTTACTTTCATGGCTTTCCGTGTTGGGACGGACTTTTGTGCCTTTTGTTTTATATTAAGTCTTGTGATTGACGTACCTTTCTTTGTGTTTACTGCGGGATGCGGGACTTATGGCTGGGAAGGCCAAGAGGATGAGGACTCGGGGATCGCTCGAGGCCGTTGTTGAGCCGCGGCGGCGGATGCCCGATATTTTTGTGGATGGTAGGCCGAGTCCCGTGAGGCAGTCTACGCTCGGCCCTGGGGGTGTTTGTAGAGAACCTGGCCGGAGTTTCTGATACGAGGAAGAACAAGAGCGTCTTCCTTGGCCTTTCCGAGTATTGGTGGGATACCACCCACACCTTCCATCTGAGTTGGGGAGAGGTGACGGTGACGCCGACCGATTTTGCTGCGATTACCGGGCTTTCCTTCAAAGGAGGGCCGGTACGGTGGAGAGATATGATCTCCGATGCTGTGTTGACCGAGCTGCTGGGCTTTGAGCCTCGTCCTCGCAGGGGCCTGGGCATGTTGTATAGTGATGTGGAGCTGAGGATCACGTCCAGCATTGGGGCCTATGTCCGGGGTACCGGCCAGGTGACGGCGGAGCAGCTGGCGCGCTCCTTTTTGTGGTATGCACTTTCCGAGACTTTGTTCTCGAACCACGCGACTGCGGCTCCCTTTGCTCTGTTGGAGAGCTTGATTGATCTGGAGAGGGTTTGTGACATTGCTTGGGGCGAGGCAGGCTTGGCCGAGCTCTACTTTTCTTTGGACCGGTTTAGCCGGGGTGTGGCCAGTTCATTGGCCTGTTTTGACTTCGCTTTGGAGTTATGAGTTTATTGCCGTTTTTTGATTTAGCAACTTGTTGTTTCCACGTTTTCTTTTGCAATGAGCCTTTTCTGTTTTTGTCACAGGTGTGGTTCTATGAGGTTTTTCAGTGTTTCCCGTGGGATAGAGATCCTGGGGCCGTTCTTTGCGTATCCCGCTATCTTTGGGCCGGGATCGTACGGCGAGGAAGAGGAGGACCGGCGGGGAAGCTCACCATCGCCACGGGGATGTGCGGGAGCGTCTAGAGAGGGGTAGCCCGGAGGGGTTCGCTTTTGTTCCCGTGGGCTCCGGTATGAGGGGATGAGTTTGAGGGGCTCCCGAGGTGACAGCCACAGCGGAAGATGCCGCGGGCCCGACCTGCGATGTTATGTATCCGGGGAGCGGGTCTTCTCGGGCAAGATGGCCCGGTGTGCTTCCCGTGGCTCAGAGGACCCTCCTTTTGGGATGCTTGATTCCTGGATATGGATGTGCTTGATTTTGAGAGGTACAGGCGGTGTGGGCGCCGAGGAGTTCATCTTGTATGGAGAGGAGTACGGGGCCTTCGTGAGGAGGAAGCTGAGGACGCCGCAGCACCGGCGAGGAGAGAGAGGCCGCCCGCAGCTCCCCTGCAGGTTTCGATGCCGGGGCCGGATTTCACGTATGTCCGGGGGACGGATCGAGGAGGAGGTGTCTCGTACCCGTTCCCGAGCAGCTCCCGCGCATACAGAGCTGGATCCCGACGGATCGGTGAGTGTGCCGACTCTTTTCCATCTTGGCATCTTTTCTCGCATTTTTCTCTTTTTGTTGTCGAGTGTAACCGTATTCTTTGAGCGTTTCCTTGGCCGCTTGTTGGTGCAGTCCCGGGGAGAGCCTATGATATGCTGACTCGCCGTTATGTGGCGATGAGGTCGTTTGCGAAGAAGATGGCGTCGAAGATATCTTGCCGGTCTTCGCGACGCGTGCCGGCGTACGAGCCTATGCCTTCGAGGCATTCTGTAGACGTTCCTCCGCCTAGAGCCGAGCCGGAGCCGCAGCAGGAGGGACCTTCGAGGGGGCGGCATAGTATGGATGCCGGGACGTCTTCAGGAGCTCCGGGGCAGCAGCCCTTTTATCAGTTCTTCCCTCCTCAGGATGCACAGGGCGAGGGTCCGTCAGAGCCTTCTTTCTTTGATCCTTTCGCCGGATTTGATCCTTCAGATTACTTTGAGTGGCAGCCTCCGGCGGGGGCTCGGTACTCTGATGACGAGGATGTGGCGGGCGAGTTCACAGGGATGCCCGACTTCTCTCTGGAGGACCTCGGCGAGGATGATGATGATGCTGAAGAGTCGGATTAGGGTCCATTTGCTTTCCCTCTTTCCATATCTTCTCTTTTTTTGTTTAGCAACAGACATTTGATATTCCTGTAATAAAACACTCATATTTGCACGGCAAACAGCATTTTATTTTAAGATGTAATGTCATTTTTGTGATTCCCGGGAATTGTCCTAGAAATGGTTGCTATTATTATTATATTTTTGTGCATGCCACGTGAGCTGAGAGTACGTTTGTGGGTAGTGTTTGTTTGCCGGGAATGGCTTTGGCCAGTGTTTGGGCAGTTTGGAGCAAGGTCCTGCTGAGGACAGTGGTTGTTGTACTGTTTGCTGGGGAAATGGGTTCTTTTTGCAAGGAGGTCCGTACGGACATACTTAGCATGCAAAGAGGTCCGTACGGACCAACCTTGCTTTTGGGAAGGAGATAAAGGCTTTCCAGTGTCTGGTTCTTCCCTATTTCCCCATTTGCAGCCATTTTCGAGCTTTCTTCCCCATTTTCTCTAGGAACCTCCATTTTGCCATGGATTCTTCGTACGTCCCTAGAATTTTGCCGAGGCTTTCACAGGAGAGGCAAGCACACTTCCTTGAGCAGTTGAAAACGTGGATGCGGCGCCGTATGAGGCATCAGAGACGGGCTTTCGAGGTAAGGTTTCGTCTTTGCTCGATTTGGTCTTTTAAGGAGTTGGTTCCTGATTGGGATTTGTTGCGGGCTGCCGCGAAGTTCTGGGATGTTAGGAGGCATGTGTATTGTTTCTCCTACAATGAAATGGTGCCCACTTTTGAGGATTTTCGGGCTTTGATTGGAGGACCGGAGGTGGAGGCCATCTCGCTTCCTTTGATTGGTGGTGCTGCGGTGAGCGTGAAGCTTGCAGGCTTTCTTCGTACTTCGTTGGAAGAAGTGCAGGGTATGATCCTTGATTCGGGTCATATTGACGTTTCTGAGCTGCCGGAGCGGTTCATGGCTGATGATGAGAGTGATGTCTCTTGGGACGCATTTGCCTTGTACGTGATGGCGACGCTCTTCATGGTCAGCTCCCTTGGCATTTGTGATGGGGCTTTGCTAGATGTGGTAGGGCACTGCAGAGCTGGAGAGGATATTGTCCCGTTGGTGCTGGAGGAGACTCTTCATGGTATCGACCGTCCGCGGCCCGGGGATCGTTTTATGAGAGGGGGAAGCCCCACTTTGCTCACCTTGTGATGCGAGAGAGACTTCGAGCCATGCCCGAGGCTCCGACGTCGTTTAGCCCGTGGTCATTTGCTCAGCGACCTCTTGTGTTGGATATGGATCGGTCACTTTGGGAGAGATGGATGGCACGGCTTGGTACGCATCGTATCCGCCGGTGGGTTCCTCACCGGAGGATTGAGACTAGGAGGGTCTTGCAGGAAGGGTCCTATGTCGTCGAGTTCCGTGTCCGTCTTGGTCCTCCTTTTATATTCCGTCGCTTGTTTCCGCGGTTTGGGATGAAGCAGAGCCTTTGTTAGGTCAGATGACCTTGCTACTGCGGAGGTAGTTCCTCTTTGTATGGCGGCTTCGTGTGCCTTCTTGTATTTTACGAGGGTATGGAAGTATTCCGCTTTCCCTCCTGTGGTACTCCTTAGGCGTCGGGGAGTGTCGTATTGACGACTCGATGCACTGGCCCGGTATGAAGCGGCGTGTTGGGCGAGTCCCAAGTGGTCTTGGAGAGCGGCGTGTAGCGATTCTGGGACCCGGTTGCCGTAGTAGCTATTGTCTTAGGAGTGCCGAAGCACAGTCGACCCTTTGGATGTGACGGGAGACACTTTGTTTGACTACGAGACTAGAGTTGACCGACCGACGGGGAGAGGTCATCTTTTGCAGACTCACAGGAGGAGATCCGAGCCGAAGCACGGGCGAATGAAGCCCCCGAGAGCTGTTGGATTGTTTGACTCTACGGGGAGGACCCCAGATCTCGGACTGAGAGACGCAGAGTTGGTTCACGTGGAGCGAAAGAAGACTCGCCGGGGACGAGGGAAGAAAGGGAAGAATGGCGAGGGGACAAGCGCAGACGGCGCGGAATGACCTCCTAGGTATCCATTCATTGCATTGCAAACACATTATTAGTTAAATGTATTAAGCTGTCTTTTAGCATGTTGTGAACTTGAGAGTAGACCGTGCTTGAACTCATCAAGAAATGTTGTAACCGTTAGTGATTTGTGATTTACTTTTAAAGCTTTGTCGAGACGCAAGATCTCTTGTTTGCCTTTGTTTCTTTTGTGCACTTTGTCGGCGTCCATCTTTGAACTTTTCTGTTGCATTTGCGGGCTGAAGCAGTCTGGGCCATGACGGCAATCCCTTTTGCTTAGGCTTTGTGCTTGGCTGAGAGGTTGAATGATCTCCTGTCAAGTCGTTTTGACGGTCTTTTTCGCAGCTTCCTTGCCTCTTGTTGGCGTCGGGCTCTTGACCTCTTTTTTGTAGCTTTTGCTTGAGCTTCTTTTATTTTTTTTTGTGAGCCCTTGCTCGAGCTCTCTTTTTTTTTATTTTTTTTTGTGAGCCCTTGCTCGAGCTCTCTTTTTTTTTTTTTTGAAGCGCGTGAGGGCGAAGACAAGCCCCTGGCTTGGAAGCGTATATGAGCCGGCCGTTTGATGCCGAGTGACCCTCGGATGTCCTTTGATGTTGCTTTCTTGTCGTTTGACTTGGTCAAGGTGACTGTTGGGGCGTGTTCTTGAAAAGTGTGCAGCTTGATGGAGGTCTTGATTGACATTCAAACTTTTGACTTTTTTGTGTATTTTTAGACCGGACCAATTAAGGTTGCCTACGTTCCCCCGGACTAGAGGGCTCAGTGTCCGCGTAGTTCGACACTACATGGAGTGCCAAGAGATGCACAGCCTGTTCTTCTTTAGGCGAAGTATCTGCGAAGTTTGCTTCCGTTGGCTGACCGGGATTCACGAAGGGATTGCCGTCCCCTAGGTCTCTGCTTTCGCCTTTCATGGCGCCTCCGGAGAAGATCTTTTGAACCACGAAAGTGGCCGATCCATGTGGGTTCCCATTTTCCCAGTGGGTTGGTTCGAGTGGGAGGCTTTTCTTTGAGTACAAGGTCACCTTCCCCGATGTCTCGGGATTTGACTTTCTTTGTCGAAAGCTCTAGCCATCCTACTTTGATAGGCTCGGACGTGTTCCATGGCCTTTAGTCGTCGCTCGTCTAGCGTGAGCCAATTCGTCATGTCGGCTTCGAGCCATTCGACTTCGTTGATGTCATTTTCCAAAGAAGACTCTGGAGTGAGGGAATTTCCACCTCGACGGGAAGGATCGCTTCCATCCCGTATGTCGTGGCAAATGGGGTTTCTCCCGTGGTCGTTTCCGACCGATGTGCGGTAGCCCCAGAGTGCAAGGTGCAGCTTCTCGGGCCAATCTCGTCCTCAGGTGGTCATTTTTCGGATGATTCGTTCGAGGGTTTTGTTTGCGGCTTCCACGGCGCCGTTTGTTTGTGGCCGGTAGGGAGAAGATTTGTGGCATGTGATCTTGAATTCAGCCACAGCCTGTCGAATTCCCCTCAAAGTGTGAACCATTGTCCGATATGACCTCATTTGGGATGCCGTATCGGCAGATGATGTTTTCCTTGAGGAAATGCGCGACCTTCTTGGAGGTGAGTACCTTGTAGGACTTGGCTTCACCCATTTGGTGAAGTAGTCGATGGCTATTAAGATGAACTCGTGACCGTTGCCGCCCGGCGGAGCGATTTTCCCGATGACGTCAATTCCCCAAGTGGCAAATGGCCAAGGTGTAGTCATGCAAGAGAGATCGTGGGGAGGTAGATGATTGAGGTTGGAGAACCGCTGGCACTTGTCGCAGCCTTCGGACAAAGTGGATGCACCGCTCCATGGAGATCCAAGAGTAGCCCATCCCGAGAATGATTTGCATCGTGGCTCGGGCGTTCATGTGGGGACCGCAAGCCTTATTGTGGACTTCTGCTCATGAACTTGTTTGCTTCTTCTTGGCCGATGCAGCCGTAGGAGTGGCCCATGGTAGCGTTTCTTGTATATAGCATGTCCCCGAGGATGACGAAATGAGAGGCGAGGCGTTTTAGGGCCATGACGCTCTGTGTGTGGGTCTTCCTTGTTTATGAAGGTGGTTTCCCCGCTCTTGAGGTATTGGAAGATCTTGGTATGTGCTGGAAATGGCGTCGGACTTGCGTCTCTTTCGCTCTTCAGCCAATCTTGCAAATCGTTGTGATTAAAACCTTCTCGGCGCCTTGGGCCCGGTTTTTCTCTCGTTTGACAACATGCTTAAATGTTTGCTTGATGCATTTATTTAATTAATGTGTTTGCCTTTTGTATAGATGAATTGTTATTAACTCGTTTTGATTAGTTAATATCATCATTTGTTAAAGATGCAATGAAATGATTTTTTAGGAAGGTCGGACCTTTTATTGAAAGCGTGAAGACCGTACATTGTTGATCAAAGATTCACAATCGTCGGGCGTAAAGCCGTCAAAAGACTCAAAAGATGTGAATACACGTACAACAAGACTCGAAGCTAGACTATAGGCGACGAGGGATTGGACCAGCTTCATTACTCGGATGGTTGTAGCTCTAGAGGGAGTGGTGCCGGTTCAGTGGCCAATCTTCCTCGTACGAGTCCCGAAAGTAGCTTGCATGCGGTTCGATTTCAAACCAGATCGCGGAGGTTTTTGGTCGCTCCCGATGATGTCCCTCCATTAGTGTTGCCACCACCCTTGGGGGTTTTTGATGATAGAAGTCGCCGAGGGCCACTTCTAAGAGGGCGAAGCATTCGCCGATTCGGAGTTGATTCTGCCGATGTTGATCACTTTCATAGAATCCGCCATTTATCTCGGGATCTTTGCTTGGACGACGTTTACAATGTCCGATTCGAGCGGGCATGCTATATCTCCTTCCCCGATTAAGCCTTCGAGGAGGTTGCGCCACTGCTCATCCGTGCCTGACACCTAATGTTCAATTGAACTAAGCCGTGATGGCCGTCCCCGTAAGATCCGAGAGTGTCGGCTAGAGGGTTGTCTTGTACCGGGGATCGGTGATGAGCCGCCTTGCAAGAGGGTTTTCGCGAAGTAAGGGTCTACTCCTCGATCAATCTCCATTAGGGCATCCATCTCTTGATCCTCTCTCAAGCATTCTTCACAACAGATATATGTCGAGTTGTCATCCCGACCCATGAGTTCTTCGATTTCCACTGTCGCGGCTTAGAGCGTGGATGTAAGGATCCACTTCGTAGCGGGACAGGTAGGAGAATCATCTCGGGAAGAGTATTCGGTCATGTCGGGACCTTCTTCGGGTCATAGCTTGCCGGCCAAGCACTTGCCATCGCACCGCTTCCGCGGATCACTTCGATCGCTCCATTGGCATTGATGAATTTCACGCATTGGTGAAGAGTAGATGATACCGCTTTCATCCGATGTATCCAAGGTCGTCCCAACAAAGCGAGAGAAGGTTGGTTTGATTTCCACGACTTGGAACTCTACCGACTCCGCTTGTACGTCGAATTGGATCCTCAAATTGATGACTCCTACGATTGGTCGTGCAAAGGAATCGTAGGCTCCGGATTACCCGAGGTGAAGGCCTTATCGTAGAACGGTCGATGCGGAGTCGTTTCAATGTGCTCAAAGCGATGATGTCGATCATGGAGCCGTTATCAATCAAGACGTTCGGGAGGAAGAACATCTCTATTTTTATGAGGATGAGGAGGGCTTCGTTGTGCCGATTCTCACATATTGGCAAGTCATCGTCCGTGAAGGCTAAACCGCTTCCCGTGCTACCGTTGACTCGCCCCTTCGGGGAACGTTCGATCCATCCATTCGTATGCCTTGGGCCGGGGCAAAGATCGTAGGGAGACAGCTTGCCCTTGGGCGTTCTTGTTGGAATTCCCGGTCACGAGATCTCTTGACTCGGTTTCACGCTCCCTGGCCGTAGCGGGACAAAGATGCCGACGGTTTCGAAATTGCAGGGGGTCCGCTCTCGCTTGGAGTTTCGTCAAAGGCTATTGAGTTTACCCCGTCGTTCGGGGGAATGGATTTCCGATGGTATTGGGACCACGAGGGCGTTCCAATTTTCCTCCTCAATGAGCCCCCGGACCACCCGCTGAGTACAAAGCAATTGTCTGGTGGTGTGGCCGGGTAGTTGTGGAAGGCGCAGTGCTTGCTCATATCCATGTTGGGTTTGAGAGTCTTCGTTGGAAATTCTCGAGTGGTTTGAGAAGATTTCGTTTCACCAAAGCTTCAAATACTTGACCCAAGGGCATTTCCAGTTATCTAAATGCCGGAACTCGTGGGAAGCGAGGGGGATTGTTATTCTTTGGGGCCGCTTGATCGCGGTTTACTTGAGCTCCGTTCCGAATGTAGTGCACTGTTCCGGCCGCTTCCTTTCCTTTGGTCGGGCAGAGTTGAAGTTGCCAGTTTGTTCGATAACGGTAGGACGAGGCAGGGTTGCCGTTGCCTTTTCAAGACTCGTAGTCTTTTCAAACTTTGTCCCGGCGTTGACCATGGCACGGAGATCCGGATAGAAATGGTGGCCGATCAAGGTCCTCAAAGATGGCTTGAGGCGTGAATGGAAGATGTCCATCTCGCTCTTCTTTGGAAAGTGGATCCATTATCTCGCTTAGCTTCCGCCCATCTTTGTAGAACTCGCCCACCGGTTCGTCATCCTTTTGTTCGGTGGCTTGCAGTGTCACGGCGGTTTGTCTCCCATTCAAGGTTGGCGCGGTACTTCTCCAGAAGATTTCACCGATCTCGATCCCACGTGGAGCGGTTTTCGCCTTCACATCGAGGAACCACCTTAGTGCCGTGGATTTGAGGGAATGCCGAAAGTGATCTCGCCATCCGTTGAGGGTTGCCCCTTTCGCTCTCATACCCAGGACGTAGGCGTCGATGTGGGTTTTGGGCATTCTGTCCCGTCAAACTTTTCCATTTCCGGCATCCCGAACTTTGGAGGGAGAGGGACCACTTTGTTCGGATCAACAGGCGTGAGGGAGTCCTTCCGAGAACTAGCTAGCTTGCCTTGCATGTCCTTCATTTGTCTCGATCACCCAAGCCATGTGGGGATCACCGTTCGAGGCGGGTTACCGTTTTCTGTGGACGGAAACCGAAGATGGAGGTGGATTGGCCGATGGGATCGCCATTCGGGAGTCTTGGGAGGTAGTTGAGTGTATACCAACCCATACCCCGGGTGTTGAAGTTGAGGGCGTGATTGCCAGGTCCGCTAAGGGTCGTGTTTGGGAACCGGGAAACGATTCGTTAGCCCCAATCGCGTACTAGCAGGTGGCAAGCTTGAGATGTCGGGATATCCGCTCGGGATGCCCGTCCCTGGTAAGCATGGGGACTTTTGATTATGATTGCGAGGCTCGTATAGAGGCAAAGGATTGAATCCTGGGGGATACCGAGACGCATTGGGATCTGACTTGAGCAGCACGTATGCGTGCGCTGGGTACCGAGCCACGTGCGTGAGCCGGAAACCGATCGCGCCGAGGCGGGCATGCCTGAGCCGCTTGACTCGACGCCCGAGGGGAGCTTTTGAGCGAGAGCCGCTTTGCGTTGCTGGGATCTCGTAGCTTGGCGGAGGCGGAACTTGCCGATAGCTTGAGAAACCGGGGAGCCGGTATGTCTTCGTCCTCTATGAGAACAAAGGTTCCGTCAGCCGGGGAACCGCAATCGCTCGAAGACGCAAGGTGTCTACGATCCAGGCTTGCCGTTCTTCTTGGCGCTTCTTGATGGTTTCGAAGGCTCGCAGCACCTCCTCCATTGTCCGGGAGGTTCCTTAGTGGCGGGGTTCCGTTTCCTCACCGTTATCCGTCGATCCCATCACGGGGAGTATCGGACGGTGCGGACCGTTGAACCGGAAGGAGCTATCGGACCTTGTGACCTCGATACCGAAAAGGCGGCTTCCAGTATTCTCAACCACTCTCGGTTCGCTGGAGGTGGTGACGGGCAAGGTTTAGACACGGGAATGGCCTTACGGGATAAAAGGGGAAAGCTCACGTGGCATGCGGTTTCCGTTTCTTTTATGATTTATTTTTTTTGTTGTTTTAAATTTACTTAAAACATGTTTTCTCGTGAATCCTAGGTAGGTTGGAAAAGATTGCTCTTCTTTTCGCAACTATGCTAGATCCCGGGTCGCTGGAGACCATCTCGTGCGGCTATAAGCCCCTCGTTTTGCACCCGTATTTCGACATCCCAGGTGGACAGCCCTGTGCGAGGGTCCTATAGTGCAAGCGGTTTCCACCGGCCTAAAAGAAAAATCGAACCTAGGGACCGAGCCTGTCATGTTCGTTTTGATGCGTTAGCCATGTGAATAGTGAACCGAGCCGGCCATTAAGTCAAGATCGTGTCAAGAGTTCGGCATGACCTTCTCTTTACCTTGCTTGGCGCAAGGGATCCGTGGACGTTAGGCGTTGGCTGGTCATATTGTCATGGCCGACGTATCAAAGGCGTGATGACATGGTGTCATGTGAGCATGGATGTATATCCGGGACGGAACATCGTCCTGGGTGTAGCCGGAAATCAAGATCGTGTCAAGATTTTAGCATGACCTTTTCATCGCTTTGCTTGCGCAAGGGATCTTGAGTTCCGAGCCTTGACTCGTAAAAATGGCCGGCATGGTATATGTATCCAGCCGTATGACACGGACTGGGTAAAAACCAACCGAGTCCGGGACAGAGTGTGACTCAAGACTCAAACGTGCAGTGGTTGACGCGCTAGGATGGGATGTTTGGAATGATCCCGTGCGCGTCCAAGAGGCCTAGGAAGACCTAACGGACTGCAACCGAGACCACTCCGGGTTGAGGGTTGTAGTGTGCAGTGTATCCGAGGCAAGAAGTAGGCGCGTAGCGTGCGGTGTAACCGAGGCAAAGAAGTGCGAGTAGTGTGCGGTGTAACCGAGGCAAAGAAATAGGCGAGTAGTGTGCGGTCTCTAAAATTCTTTTTCCGAGTAAAACAGAGTTTTTGAAGAATTTTAAATGTATGCACGTATGTATATTGATGCATTTTTTTTTTGTATTTTTTTTTTTTGTAAAATAAAAATGAAGCACGTGCACACACACACAACATTAAAGGAAGGGGTAAAATGAAAGTTTGACCCTCATCATCGTTTTAAAAATCTTTTGTTTTGTTTAAAAGATTTTAAAACAAAAGTCCCCAATGGAGTCGCCAACCGAAATTACCCTGATCCGAGAAGGCTTCGCGCCTCGCATCCGGCATCTTTCGCGTTGGAGCGGTGTCTCGCCGTTTTGTTTTCGCATTTGTAGAGTCGCCACGCCGTTTTTATTAAGCCCAAAACATTGAAAAAGGGCATCGCTTAAAGATAATTTTAAACTGTTTTTGTGTGATGAGATTTTGAGTTCTGAGGTCGATGACTCCTCGGAAGAGAATATTAGAATATTAGAGCTCACTCCGAGTTGCCTCGTAAAACGAGTCTTTCTGATACCCCTAATATCCTTTAAATGTTGTGTGTGTGTGTGTGTGTGCTTTTAAAAATGCATGTCAGATCGGATGTCTACATTGTATGCTATGTATGGCAATGTATTGAAATAGTAATGGAAGGAAGCCTTACCAATGTTGGTTCGTGTCTGTCTTCCGCCGGGGAATAGTGTTTGAGGTCGAAGTAGCGTTCCTGTATGGATCCGGATTGCTTTGAGGGAGCCGGTTGTCCGCGGACGTAGTTTCGGCGTGAGTTGATGTTGCTGCGGTGCCGCGCTCGGGGCAGAGGTTCTGGCGTGCGTGGGGATCGTCGGGATCACTCGGGCGTAGGTTCGGCGTGCGTTGATGGTGGCGGAGTCACTCGGGCAGAGTTTCGGCGTGGTTTGGGATCGCCGGTTTGACTCGGAAAGAGCCGGGACACCGTGGAAAGACCAGGCAAGGCCTCGGAGTACCACGAGGGGCCTCAGAGTACCTCGAGAGTGCCTCGGGGCAGCGCAGGAGCGTCGCGGGAGTGCTCGGGGAGGCTTTGGAGCACCACAAGGGGGCTCGGAAGGCCTCGGAAGGATCCGAAAGGGGCCGGGAATGCCTCGAAAGGACTTAGAGGGGAAGCCAGAAGGCCTAGGGAGGAAGAGAGAAGTGGGAGGTGTGTCAAAATGAGGAGGGGGAGCCCTCTATTTATAGTGCCAGATTAGGTGCAAAGAGGTCCGTACGGACCTCCCTGGTAATCCAGTTTTTTGGTTTTCCTCGATTTGAGGGAATATGTGATGATGGTGAATATTCTGTAATTATGGTGTTCCCTGTGCAATAAGGTCCGTACGGACCAAGTTGACATGCAAAGAGGTCCGTACGGACCAACTCTGCAGGGGGGTAATCATTTTCCCCGGGATTTGAGGGAATATTGTGGACTTTAAGAGGATTCAGTAATTATTAAAGCAAAGAGGTCCGTACGGACCATTATTGCTTTTCCAATTTCCTGAAAATTCCCAAAAGGTCCTTTTGTCCCTTTATCCTGCAAAGGCTCCTCCCTTGGTTTGGCTGGGGGTTTTGAGAGGATTTTGAGTGCCATAGGTCGTCGAGACTGCGTTGATGAGTCTGCGGTGTTTCCCGTGTGCTTGAAAGGGGGTGATCCAGATTGGGGTACTTACACTAGTGTACACTAGTTAATTAGCTAGTGTTTAAAAAATTAGACGTTGTTCAATATTATTTTTTCAAAATCCTATCTTCAGGGATCTAGTTTGAATCGTCTCGTCAAGACAAAAAAATCAGTGTTTTCAAAAAAAAAAATTCGACTTATAGATATTGAGATATTTTATTTTGAAATTTGAGGGGGATTTAGTTCACAATAATTACGAAAATGCCACCCCCTCTATCTTTTTTTTTTTTTAATCTGGAGCATTGATGTGTTTTTAATTCAATGATTAGATTTAGTTCTCATGATTCTCATATAAATTTGATTCTCATTTGAATAGCTACATATATATATATATATATATATATATATATATATATATATATATATATATATATATATAGAGAGAGAGAGAGAGAGAGAGAGAGAGAGAGGATACTAAAAAAAATGAAAGTTATAAATATTGTTCCTATGGGATGTTTGTTAATTTGTAAACCATTTAGATTTACTAGTTAATACTTCCTCTGTCCCACAAATACACACACTTTTTGGAAGGGTGCGAGAATTAAGGAGAAAAATAAAAAAGGTGATGTGTTGTGAATATAGATGATTGGGTAAAAGAGAGAAAGTGGAGTAAGTGAGTAATGGTTGTGAGTAGAGAGAATGACGCAGGAAATAACCCAACAATATGGTCTTCATATTCATTATTGGGTGGTGATTTGACTCATATTTTTAGGTGAATTCCTTTGAATATCGAGTTCGATAAACCCTTGTTTGTTCACTTGTGTTACCTCCGATGACTTCTCTACTTTTTCGACATCAGAGAAGTGGGTCCCATTTCAATTTTAGAAAAATGTAGATTATTGTGAGACGTCCAAAAAGAATAATTTTACAGATTATCATAGGATAGGACGAATGAATAGGACGAATGACTAAGGGAGTATTTAAATAAATGGGTCTACTTGTAAATTGCTTTTAAAAAAAGGGAAAAAGAATAAAAGAAAGGCTGAGTCAGAAATAAGAAATATTCTCTCCGTCCCATATTAGCTTACTTATTTAATGTTGAGCACGAAAAATAAGGAGTGAATATATATCAATATAATATATGAAAGCAGAAGAATTTGGAGCCTTCACACTGCGCCACGTGGCATAATGACGTGGAAAGCCACGTGGCATTTATTAATTGGCCAGCCATTGTTTCCTGTTTCACCGATAATTAAAAAAAAATCCTAATTCCAAATAAACTTCTAACAAAAAGTTTATTTTATGAATGATTTACTTGAATTAACCTAACAAAAGTTGAATTTATTTTAGGAATGATTTAAACTAAACAAAAATTGAATCAAGTAATCAAACGATTTTCCAAATAAACTCCTAACAAAATTCGATTTTCCAAAAATTGAATTTTAAATGGTCAGCCATTATTTCATGCAATCACCGAAAATAAAGTCAAAAATCTCAACATATCTAAACAAACCAATTTTAAAATTCAAACGATTTTCCAATTAATGAAGAGAAAAATTGACAGATTTTCCAATTAAAAAAAAATCCGAAAATTTGTTTTTAAACGGTCAGCAATTATTTCCTGCAATCACCGAAAATAAAAAAAATAATAAAAGCCTAATTCCTACTATTTCGGATAATTCAATTTTCTCTTAATTGATTAGCTTTATTTTAATAGATAATAGATAATTCAACATATTTTGAAAGTGTAAATTTCAAATTAAAAATTCAAGCTCAAGTAATCAAACGATTTTCCAAATAAACTCCTAACAAAATTCGATTTTCCAAAAATTGAATTTTAAATGGTCAGCCATTATTTCATGCAATCACCGAAAATAAAGCCAAAAATCTCAAAATATCTAAACAAACCAATTTTAAAATTCAAATGATTTTCCAATTAATGAAGAGAAAATTGACAGATTTTCCAATTAAAAAAAATTCGAAAATTTGTTTTTAAATGGTCAGCAATTATTTCCTGCAATTACCAAAAATAAAAAAATAAATAAAAATAAAAGCCTAACTCCTACTATTTCGGATAATTCAATTTTCTCTTAATTGATTAGCTTTATTTTAATAGATAATAGATAATTCAACATATTTTGAAAGTGTAAATTTCAAATTCAAAATTCAGGTCAAGTAATCAAACGATTTTCCAAATAAACTCCTAACAAAATTCGATTTTCCAAAAATTGAATTTTAAATGGTCAGCCATTATTTCATGCAATCACCGAAAATAAAGCCAAAAATCTCAACATATCTAAACAAACCAATTTTAAAATTCAAACGATTTTCCAATTAATGAAGAGAAAATTGACAGATTTTCCAATTAAAAAAAATCCAAAAAATTGTTTTTAAATGGTCAGCAATTATTTTCTGCAATTACCGAAAATAAAAAAATAAATAAAAATAAAAGCCTAATTCCTACTATTTCGAATAATTCAATTTTCTCTTAATTGATTAGCTTTATTTTAATAGATAATAGATAATTCAACATATTTTGAAAGTGTAAATTTCAAATTCAAAATTCAGGCTCATTATAATCCGAAAATTAAATTTGATTACTATAAAAGATCAGCTTTCGCAAGTTTTTCTTTAATATTCAGTTTTTCGTTTCAACTAATCATGGAAGCTTCAATTTTCGCACTTACATATCTCCATCTGTTTGTTCTTCTCACACGCGACATGTCCTTCACAAGAGCCAGAAAATCAGAGCCATCAGTTCCATTGTTCACTGTGAGAGAATCCGTCGTGAAGGTAATCCTATTTTTTTTATTCACTTTAACAAGTATTCGTTTTTTCTTCACTCTAACATGGTTTATGATTAAAATTTGGGCTGAATCTATTGTTTGTTAATTTCACAGATCAATGAAACAAACAGTCGGTTGATTCTCTCACATTTCATCAGCTTTGGATCTACTCTTTTTTTGCCAGAAGTCACAAAATTTTTAGACAGTTCGGGCCTTGAACCGGAAAAAATCCCTGATGTATTGTACGGTAATTTTAAAACTAAATTCAAGATACTTGTGAGAGATTTGAAAGAAGAATGTTGTTTTAACAACCTCAATTCATGTAAGTAATTCTTTTAATTTATTAGTTTAAGTTCGATTTGATGAATGCAGTTTTTTTTAACAATCTCTATTTTAATTATATATTTGTTCATCTATGCAGTTGTCGTCTCTATCATCTCCGTGGAGTTTTTCAAACGCGAACTACCTCATGGTCACATTCGAATTGATGTCATCTATAAAGATCAAGTGCGCATTACTCATGTCGACAACAATCAAGTTCATTATTAGGAATAATGTTACTCATGAATTTATTTTATTTTTAATTTTATTTTTATTTTTTTTATCATTCGAATTGATGTCATCTATAATTCAGTTTTTAGTTTATTTTATTTTTCTTTTCTTTTTTTCTTTATTTGGTTTATGCAACGCTGAATTTTGTATACCATTTGCATTTGTGGTCATTTAGGCAATGTGTCTGCAATAATAATTCAGTTTTTTTATTTATTTTTTTAAATGGTAATGAGTTTGGCAAAGTGTATGGATTTCAAATTATTTATTCATTGGCCAGTCATTATTTCCTGTTTCACCGATAATTAAAAAAAAATCCTAATTCCAAATAAACTTCTAATAAAGAGTTTATTTTAGGAATGATTTACTTGAATTAAACTAACAAAAATTGAATATATTTTAGGAATGATTTAAACTAAACAAAAATTGAATCAAGTAATCAAACGATTTTCCAATTAAACTCCTAACAAAATTCGATTTTCCAAAAATTGAATTTTAAATGGTCAGCCATTATTTCATGCAATCACCGAAAATAAAGCCAAAAATCTCAACATATCTAAACAAACCAATTTTAAAATTCAAACGATTTTCCAATTAATGAAGAGAAAATTGACAGATTTATTCATAAATTTTCGGATCAATTTGAACAAAATAATAATAAGAAGATGAAGTGAATCAAATTCTCTAAAAATTAGGTATTAGGTTAATTCAAGTAATCAATTCCTAAATTTTCGGCAATCATAGATTTTCAAGTAATCAACTCCTAAATTTTCGACAATCATATATTCAAAAAAAAATCCAATTAGTTGATTTATTCATAAATTTACGGCATAGATTCAAAAAAAAATATATATATTCAAATTATTTGATTTATTCATAAATCAATCTAATCTAACAAATACAATAAAACGATAAAAAAGAAAACATTTATATTCAAATACAAAATCATTTTAAGTATTTTCAGAATTTATATATTTTCTATTATTTATATATGAATTTAAATTTATAAAGTGATATAATTTACAAAATATTCAGATTTATCCCCAATATTTGAAGTATTTTAAAACAGTTATATATTTTCTAAACTGAAACAGAAAATTTTCGGCAATCATAGATTAAAAAAAAACATAAAATTTCAAATTATTTGATTTATTCAGAAAATTTCGGTATAGATTCAAAAACAAAAAAAAAATCAAATTATTTGATTCATTCATAACTCATTCTAATCTAACAACTACAAAAAAAAAAATATAAAAAAAGAAAACATTTATATTCAAATACAAAATCATTTTATGTATTTTAAAATAGTTTTATATTTTTAAAACTGAAACAGAAAATTTTCGATAATCATAGATTCAAAATAAAACATAAAATTTCAAATTATTTGATTTATTCATAAATTTTCGGATCAATTTGAACAAAATAATAATAAGAAGAGGAAGTGAATCAAATTCTCTAAAAATTAGGTATTAGGTTAATTCAAGTAATCAATTCCTAAATTTTCGGCAATCATAGATTTTCAAGTAATCAACTCCTAAATTTTCGGCAATCATAGATTAAAAAAAAATCTAATTAATTGATTTATTCATAAATTTTCAGTATAGATTCAAAAAAAAAATATTCAAATTATTTGATTTATTCATAAATCAATCTAATCTAACAATTACAATAAAACGATAAAAAAGAAAATATTTATATTCAAATACAAAATCATTTTAAGTATTTTTGGAATTTATATATTTGGAAATTATTTATATATGAATTTAAATTTATAAAGTGATATAATTTACAAAAGATTCATATTTATCCCCAAGATTTGATGATTTATTTCTCTTTTATATGTGAATTTCTTCCTCTATATAATTTTCTTCACGTCTCTTCTCTATTTTTTACAGGGAAGAAGCCATTTTAACCACCCAAATTTTGCATCTCTTCTGCCCAATAACACCTCCGCCACCAACTCTCAGAAAAGGTAACATCAAACTCCATTAACTTTATTCATGATTTCACTTTAAGGACATGCCTAGATTCTTATTGATGACTTTGAATGCTAGGTGGTTCTAGGTGTCAATTGATATCCCCAATCCTATTATTCTATAACTTGAAGACCTCTGTTGTGTTTCATAAATTATTATGTGATCAATATGTTACAAGTTACAACTTTGGGACGGATACCTTCATCAATCATCTCATTAAACAAGCCTTTCCCCTCCTCCACTAATCTGAATAACAAAAACCATAGATTAAAGAACTATAACAACAACATCTAGAGCAACTTTTTTACCCTTCATCTCCAAAAAGAGATTTTTGGCTTTATCAACCAACCCATCTTTACATAAGCTGCCAATAATCATGCTATAACAAAATAAAATGGGCATTCTACAAAACCTAAACCACCATCCCCTTTCACCATTTCCTCGTGCAACCTAAGACCAAGGGCAGTGTTGCCGGCTAAACAACCCACTAATCACAGTTCCAGGAGTAACAACAGGAGGCCTACAACCCAATCTAATCATTTTCTTGAACAAACCAACTGCCTCTAGAATCTTTTCTTCCATAAACAACCCCTTAATCAAGGATGTTTAACAATATAATTAAACCCATTACAGAACCTACCTGCCTCAAATTGCAAGGAAAGGGGCATTCATATCTCACGTAGATAAACCAAGAGGGGAATATATAAAGTTAAAATGAACCAAAACTAAACCAAGAGGGGAATATATCTGATGTTTCTACCAAGCCACCATTGAACTTAACAGCTCCCTTGCATCGTACCCTCCAAACATAATACATCCATCAATGTGTTGTACAAAAAAATATTAGGCTTTTCACCTCTCAGACCCATCAATTCAAACAACCCACTCGCTTCTTTGGCCTTCCCTTCTTTGTAAAGCGCATTGATCAATATGTTACAAGTTACAACATTGGGACGGATACTTTCATCAATCATCTCATTAAACAAGCCTTTCCCCTCCTCCACTAATCTGAATAACAAAAACCATAGATTAAAGAACTATAACAACCACATCTAGAGCAACTTTTTTACCCTTCATCTCCAAAAAGAGATTTTTGGCTTTATCAACCAACCCATCTTTACATAAGCTACCAATAATCATGTTATAACAAAATAAAATGGGCATTCTACAAAACCTAAACCACCATCCCCTTTCAACATTTCCTCGTGCAACCTAAGACCAAGGGCAGTGTTGCCGGCTAAACAACCCACTAATCACAGTTCCAGGAGTAACAACAGGAGGCCAACAACCCAATCTAATCATTTTCTTGAACAAACCAACTGCCTCTAGAATCTTTTCTTCCATAAATAACTCCTTAATCAAGGATGTCTAACGGTATAATTAAACCCATTACAGAACCTACCTGCCTCAAATTGCAATAACAATTGAGAAGAATGTTTAAGGTAATGGGAAAATTACCTTCACAACGAATTCTCTCACAGTGAACAATGGAACTGATAACAAAAGCTAATGGGAAAATTAGGATTTTTACTCAATATGATACAACTAAAAAGTGCAGTTATGATAAACCATTCACAACCAATTTAATTGAATAGTAACCATCAAACAACGAAAGAAACTTTCAAATAACTATTGAAAACAAGTAACACGTTACCAACTCATATTCACACAAAAATATTAATCAGAACAACGAAAGAAACTATCAATAATCCTCAACTGTTGTGAGAACTGTGGACTTAGGTTCAGTGCCTAAATAGTCTTGAATTCTATATCCACTCAATAATGCTTCAACAATTCCAACAGAATATTAGACTCCATAACTGATTGAAATAACACCAATCTAGGCGTCAATTTTTTACCATAAAATATAAGCTTCGCTTAGTTTTGCTTTAATATTAAGATTCTTATGTATTTCATTGATTTACAACATAGGTCATGGCTACAAGCCGTATGATTGCTGTCAAATCAATTGACAAGAAAACTAAACAATCCAGCGTTAATGTCCGCATATTACGTCAATGGAAGCTGATTGGACAATACGGAAAAAAATCAACTGAACTGATATTGGTTGATCAGGAGGTAATAGATCTCATATATTTATTTCCACATGTTATTAATATTTCATTAATTAATTAATGATATTTAATATTTTATACAAGGATCTAAAATCCAAGCAACGATCCCTAGCAAATTGCCTTCCCAATTTACAAATAAGTTTCAAGAAGGAAAAATGCTAAAGATTTCAAAGTTTGGTTTCCGGTGATACTTTTTGAATACCCTTTTAACTTTGTTAAGATGAAAGACATACTTTAATAGGTGTTTCCGGTGATCAATGCCAGTGCCCATCCTACAGCACTCATGAAGCTCCCGACAGAGATCCTCATTAGCAGCTTCAAGCCAAGTAATCCTGTCTCGAAGAACTTACATGAATTTACAGTGAAAACATTTCTTTAGCAATTAACTTAGAAAGAATTCTAAAAACATACCCCATTTATGGTTTCGGTAATGATTCAAAGAAAGTTGATTCGTAGTATTTGCTTAGTGTTTGATGGATCGTAATATTACTGAAGTGTGGTTTAACATGGCTCTCAATATCCATATTGGTTGTAGTCTGATGACTCTGATAAGACAATATTGAAATCTTAAATTTTTTTTTGTTTGTTTGTGTATTGTAGGCCATTAAAATGATATTTTTGTTGGTGTATGCAAGTGTACATGCTTGCGAATTGTATATATTTGTGGTTGTGTGGTTGTTGTTATATAGTGTATACTTTTGCACACACTTAAGTTGGTTTGCTTTTCCAGAAAATGGCTGAGGAGCATTTCAATGAGAATGAAGCAGAGGTTATGCCTGAGAACTCACACCCTCCAGAAATATAATTTCAAGGGTCTGATAATGATTTAGATGGCAGCGGTGGCGTCAATGATGACGTAGCCACCGACACCACTGCAGTTGGTTGTAATAAGATATAGATGACATTTATCATTCAATTCCCAAACTTCCTTAATATATGGTTTGATTTTAAAGAATTGAATGAATGAGACCCTCATAAAATTATTTGATTATTTTAATAGATGTTTTCAGTTGGTTGTTGAAGAGGTTCAAACTTTAATTCTGTACTATAATTTTAAGATTCTCTCTCTCTGAAAATTTTGCGTCAGTTTTTCTTAATTGATTAGCTTTATTATTCCCGTCGAATTTCGACGGGCTATGAACTAGTAATATTATTAAAGTAGGAGTTGTGAATGAGTAAGAGAGAAAAAATGGGGTAGAGAATAGTAGGTGGATAGTTATTATGAGTATGACAAGTGGATCCCATAAATAAAGAAATATTAAAAAGTTTCCTTTTTTTTTAGGAAAGTATGAATTTAAAAAAATGGGACGCTCGAAATAGCAAAAATTGGTAAGGTTTTATGGGAGTAAGAAATAAGAAGGAAATAAAAGATTATCAGAAGAGAGGAGAAAAGAAGAGTCACCCGAGAGAAGTATTTGGAAATTGGTGAGATTTCTTTCCTTCTTTCTTCGATGTTCTTGTATGTGTGCGTGTGTTACTGTGTGTTTGTATTTGTTAATGTGTGTATGAAATTATTACATGTTAGGGCTGATTATTTTGCTTGAATTGTTTCATTTGATTTGTTATGGGTATTTGAGATTGATTTAGAAGAATTAATTCAGCCATGGAAACTTGCTTTTGATGGGTTTTTGATGTTGAAGATGACTGATTTTCGGATCTGCAGTTTGGTCCCTGACTTTGTGAAAATTACAAAATGGTCCCTGATTTCTTTATGTTTCCTTTCTTTTTCTAAGAAACTTTGATTGATTCTAACTTAGTCGTTTTTAATCGGAATGATGTGATTTTTGAGTCCAACTTGACTAATTTTGCATAGCTTTTCAATGGAATAGGTTTCAGAAAAAGAATGGCTATATATTTTTTTTCCCAGAATTGCTGTTTTGCAGCAGTGTATAATGAAATAGTTTCAAAATTAGCTTAAAATTTAATAATTCATAATTAATTCACCCAGACTCGAAATCGAGTGATTCTGGAGTCTTAACTAGTTTTTCATGTTCTTTCCAGTCAGATAGTTATTTGATATCATAAATTTTTGTATTTGCACCAGATTTGACTTCTCAGTAACTGCTGCATTTTGAAATATGTTTGAGCGTGGCCAATCTGGTGCATTTTGCTACTCTGTCATACACACTTTGAGTTTATAGTTATTAATTGATATCCTCGACTTTAGATGATCCAACACCAGTTGCTGTATTGTTATTGTGACTCCTGGGTCAAAGTATCAACTGCAGGTGGTACTTTGATGTGGAAGTCAACATTGTTATTGTTATTGGGCCTTTGGCCAGCTCAACGTGGATTTGGACATCGGTTTCATTTGTCACTTCTCGAGGATCGTGCAGTCGCGGATTTCGGGGCGTGACATTTATGCATAGTAATGAAAATGCTAAGAATTGAATGCAGCATTGTGCAGTTGCATTCTATCCTTAAAGCAGAATCCTAACTACGCAACTCTTAGCATAATCAACACTTAAATCTTCAATTAGGGGTACGGGATATTTCTTGCTATTTGTGATTGAATGGACTTTTGATAGAGAACAATGAGTATAAACATTAAAATACATTCTACATAGCATTTCCATTAAAGCAGATTGGAGTGACATTTTCTTTTCAAATTTGCTTTATGTGCTATTCTCTTCTGTTGTAATGAAAAGATTTGACTGAACTTATTTTTTCTGTTATTAGTAGTTACAATCAGTATCTGACAACTTGAAATATGTTTACCTATTTTCCTTTAAGTGCATGCACCAGATGTAATCTTGGATTTATCATTGTTTTTCTTATTTAAAGCCTTATGCCCTGCTGAAGAATTGAATCTAAGTAATTGGGTTAGCTATTGTATGGCAAGGTGTTCCCTTCTTGGGTGATGATTTCATGGCTGCCCTTTTTTTTCTTTCCATCTGAAGTGTTTTCTCAAAGTGAAACTGAATGAAAAAAAAAAAGAATTGAAGGTTCGAGTTCAGATATTTAGAGCTGATGTTGCTCAAGAAATTGGCGCTGATATAAGTTTAAAGTTTGTATTGATTCCCCAACTGACTAGCTAACAAGATTATTTTGAACAGGCTGGCAGACAGTACCAAAATCTTATCAGATTGTCTGATAATAATTAGCAATAGATAGAACAGACGGGGCACATTCAATGGCTGGAAAAGAGGTGGGACAGGAGCGTGATGAGCTTGCTGAGTCACTGAATGATCTCTTTACTAATGTCTCCACTATGATCAAAGGCGACCTTCAGGTTTTCTCCCTCACCATTTGTTAACCTTCTCTTTTCGTACTTCATGCAATTGCATGGTTATTAAGTGGATTTTCAGTCAAACAAAGATTCATGTCTAGTATTTGTGTGAAGTCTTACTCATTTCCCCGTTTTAATGTATTATCATTAAGATTCAATATATGTTTATACGATATTGGTTGTTGTATGCATAAGAAAACAGAAAAATCCCACTAATAAGTTGCATAGAGGATCAAAGTTCACTAACTAATGGATTTCATCATAAATAATTATGCTAGAGAGAGATGTGCTCATAGAATTACATGTACCTCTTTTTATCTTCCTTGTCTTTTTTTGTCTGAACCACCGATATCCAATCGCCACATTGGGTGTTGACTAATCCGGTCTAGGGTTCGAACTCGAGACCTCTGGATAAGCTAGAACACCCACTTATTAGGTGATCTAGGCACTGGGTGGTTAAATCTTCCTTGTGACCAATGCTTTCAACATCTACACACTTTCTATACATTATTTTTTCTTGACCTAAAGATTCTCCTTGAGGCAATTGTTCTTTGTGATTGTGCTACGAATGAAATTGACACAATTGATACATAATTTTAGGGAACAAACAATCTACTTGAGCTTCTGGAGAAGATGAATATCCGAGTAGCAGAAGAGTATAAAGGGTTTGGTGATGTGGCCTCTGGCTTGAGAGTTTTTGTGGAGCAATTGAAGTCAAAAAATTGCAACTTTGATGAATATGTTCAACAGATCGACGCAATAGAGCAGCAAGTTACTGAATTTGAAGCAATAATTTCAATGCTTGATAAACATGTTTCTTTATTAGAATCAAAAGTGCAATCTGTTTACCAAGCTCCTCCTTCATGAATGGTGGTGTAGCCAATTCTTGAAGTTTTTTTATTCTTTTGTCAATACCGGTCCAGAAAGATTGTATCAATGGATTTTTTTGTGCTTGTTTCTTCACGATTTGGCATAAATTTTCCTTTTGTGTGATAGGAGGAGACAAAATGTTATTGTCTTGCTCTTTTTCTAATGGGTACCGAATTTCCAGACTCCCACCCTGATGCTGCCTAAAAATAAGAGTTGGGCATGTACCTAGCCCATAAGCGAGAAATAATCAAAGTGAGCCCAAAGCGAGTAAAGGCCCAAGAAGAAGATAGTGATAAAGGTAGCCCAGGTGTGGTTCGCTGGAAAGTATGTCGGAAGATATCACGCCAGATTCATTGAAAGGTAAGCTCAAGGTAACGAAAGCGAGATAATGTGAGGAGAATGGCGAGATATCGATATAAGATAAACGGCAAGATAGTGAGGTAAGCCGGCGAGAAAAGGGGATGAGGCGACACAACGCCTGGTTAACCGTATCCGGCGAGATATGAAATTGGGTGCGACACGAAAGAGGCGGCATATAAATATCTATGAAATGAGACCCACTAGAACGGTTTGACATTGAGAAAAGTGATTTGTGTCAGAGAAAAGGGCGTCACATGCTTTGAGTTTGTTCTCGTGATTAACCAATGGAATGATGACACGTGGAGTTAGAGCCTAACTGTCGCACGAGATATGCACGTGAGGATATCACATGCCAAGCACGAGGGAAGGGGGTATAAATATAAGGGATTTTCATCCCTACCAGACGTTCACCCACACACACGAAACACCCTTCCTCAATTCAGATTTCCCTTTGTAAAACAGAGACTTATCCTCATGCCGGAGGGGCTTACGCCGGAGCCGCCCCCGAATTAGTCACTTTGCTGTGGTGTGCAGGCGAGAAGAAGGAGCCGGAGGTATCAACATTGGACTGCAACAGTGCTGTTGTTGTTGAGGAAATCCCTGGCAACATCAATTGGTTTCGTTGCCGGGACTGATTCTCTTCATCAGGTGAAGGTTTATCGGCGGCAAACTAGTAAGTTTGGGGGTGCGGTTTGTAGATCTGGAGGGTTAGTGTGCGTCGGGATTGATTTGAGTTTGGTGTTGTTTATAGTTGGCAAGCTTGGTTTTAATTTGGGTTGGTTGTTGATTCATTTTCTGGGGATTACTGTTCATAGTTTCTTCGTGGGTTGAAATTTTTGAGAGATTGGTATTGCTTGCTTGGTTGGGTGTGGATTTGGTAAGTTAGAAGTTCTGAGCTGGGTTGAATTGGATTTGGCGGTGTTTGTGAAGTTTCATTTGAACGTTCATTTGATTTTGGTGGTTTGAAATTTTTGGTGTTTCTGGGTTTTGATTTTGTTGGAGTTCATTTGATTCTGATTGGATTGAAGTTTGGCGTTTCTGGGTTGTGAATTGGTAAAATTTTTGAAGTTGGATTTGAGAGTAATAAGGTGTTGGATAATTGTGAAGGTAGTTGAAGTTAATTTCTTAGTTTCTGGGTTCAGATCTTCAAATCTTCATAAGATTTGCAGATTTTCAAAGCTTGGGTTCATCACTTTTGATTACGTGGGTGATAAGAAATGGCAACTACAGAAAAGGGTATGGTTAGCCAGAAGACGTTGGGAGGAAGAAGCCTTATCCCGCCTATTTCAGGAATGGGGAATATGGGAACAGCGGGGGCTGAAAGACACATCCACCTCGCTGCAGGTTACTCCGGAGGAAAGAGAGCGGGCTACTAGAGACGGGAGAGAAAGAAATGTCATGTCGCCACAACCTGAAGAAGAAATAGATGCTGAAGT
The DNA here is from genome assembly GCA_022495995.1 of Adenophora triphylla var. japonica. Classification (NCBI taxonomy): domain Eukaryota; kingdom Viridiplantae; phylum Streptophyta; class Magnoliopsida; order Asterales; family Campanulaceae; genus Adenophora; species Adenophora triphylla. The sequence continues at coordinate 257,896 of JAFEMH010000802.1, forward strand.
AGAGAGGTTGCAAACCCATAACAACTTGATTCTACAATTACTGGAAAACAACAAGCGACTTATGACTTTGAAGAAGGCACCTACTCCTATCCCGCAGGAATTAATGAAGGCAACGGTGGAAGGAAATAAGGGGGCGGATAAGGAAATAATTGGTCTGGATGATGGTGAGCGACAAAAGGAGCCATAGCTTGAGAAATTGAAAGAAGCAGAGGCGAGATTAGATGGGCCGCAGAAGCGGAAAGCTGGGGAGTATATGGAGAATGGCCGAAAAATCAAAGTGTATCATTGGCCGCATACATCACAAATGTCATCTTTTTATTATGAAAATGATGAGGATGACACTGCTTCAAATGAAGAAGGATATGGAGAGCAAGAATTGAAGGCTTCTAGAGGGGGCGAGAGATCTAAACAGCTAGAGAATGGAAAGTGCGTGGGAGTAAGCCGCTTTGGAGAGGAAGATGGATTAAAGAAACAGATGGCCGAGATGGCAAGAAGGTTGGCGGAGTTGGAAAAGGGCGGTGTAATTGATAGCGAGAAGGATTCGTTTGTCGCTCCTTTTGCCAAGTATATTCAGGAGGCGGAGCCCGCTCCAGAATTTCGTTTGCCCACATTGACTAAATATGCGGGAGTAACCACAGCCAGGACACATGTGGCGGGATTTGAAGTCACGATGGCGATATTGACCAAGGATGATGCCTTGCTGTGCAAAACTTTTGCCAGCACCTTGGAGCTTCAAGCTTTAGATTGGTTCATGCAGCAACCCGCTAACTCTATTCTGGGATATCAAGATTTCAAAAGGAAGTTCTTGGCGAGATTTGGGGCTGTGGGGACTCAGCCAGTGGTATTACAAGAATTGATTGGGATTAAGCAGAAAGCGGGAGAGGGTCTGGTAACCTATACCAACAGATTTTTGTTGATTGCTAACCAAATTTCCGAGATAGAACCCAAGTACGTGATAGTGATGTATATGTCTGGCCTGACATCAGAATCTTTTAAAAGGGAGTTGAGAATGAGGTTGCCAACGACTTTGGGCGAGCTATATGAGAGGGTTAAGGCGTATTGTGGAGGAGAAGACATTGAAGAAGGAACATCTAACACTTCAAAGAAAAGTGTTAAGGACAGGATTGAGTTTGTGAAGGATGATGCCGCGGCTCGAGGAGGAGGTCGAGGAAATCAAGGTGGCGGCAGAGGTGGAGGCCGTGCTGGTGGTCGCGGGACAGGAAGGATAGTAAGATTTTCAAGATTAAATGCCAGGCCGAGTGAAATTTTGCGAGCTGTTGAACTTCCAGCGGCATTTGAGATGACAGACAGAGGAAGGAGAGACATGAGTCAGTATTGTATCTATCACAGGGATAGGGGGCATGATACAGATAATTGTTATAACTTGAAGAAGGTGATTCAATCTAAGATTGATAGGGGTGAATTACAGGAGTATGTAATGCCGGAACAGAATGTAGAAGCCCGCGGAGGAAATGGCGACAGAAATGAGATATTGGTGATTCATGAGCCGGCGAGTATTACTTGTTTGAGTAATCAAATCATGTCTCTGTCGCATACATGTTATATCCCTGCTTACCCGCCAAGTGAAGAGAGGATAATTAGCTTTTCAAGGCGAGAATTGGCTTTAACTCCAAGCCATGGGTGTCAGCCAGTGGTGATTTCAATTGCCCCAGGTAATAGTATTTTGCACAGAGTGCTGGTAGATTCAGGAGCAAGTCGCAACATTCTATATTATGAAGCTTTTAAGAAGATGAGATATACTGAGGCCAATCTGGTGCCCTACAAGGGATTTTTAGAGGGATTCACAAATCACACGGTACGGGTTAAGGGAACAATTTCATTGGCAGTGGAGATAGGAGAAGGCGAGATGGTGAGAACCCGCACTGTAGAGTTCATGGTGATTGATCTGGTGTCACCTTACAACGCCATCGTAGGTATCCCATTTATGCAGACATTTGAAATGGTTATTTCTATCCCGCATCAGCGAGTCAAATTCCCTACTCCAAAAGGAATTGCTTGCTTGAAGAGTGAGGTTAAGGAGGTGATTCAGAAGAAGATTGAGATTCAAACTGCGGCAAGGGCGAGCACAAGTTCACTTTCCACGGCTCTGATGGTGTGAGATGCAAGAATCAACATGATCGCCGACTTAGGAGGGTGTGACGATTGGGAGGAAACAGAAAGCATGAGGAATAAGTCGGCGATCATTGTTATTAATGAAAGGGCGGAAGAAGAAGTGCTGCGAGAAAGGAATGGTGAGCGAGATGCAGAGATAGAAATGGTGGAGGGAAGATCAGAAGGGAATTTGATAGCACTGGTTACAATGCAAGCCGAAATGGCATGGTCAAGGTCAGCAGAATTTGTTAAAATGAAGGAACCCCGTATTAAGGGGATAGTTGATTCGGATAGTGAGAAATGGGAAGAGATTGAAGTAGAAACACCTGAAGGTGTGTCACTTGTTGGGAGCAAAAAGGGTGAGAGCAGCGACAAAGGAGGCAAGAGATGTGTTAATGAAAGGAAGGCGACTGAGATGGTGGTGGACACTTTACAAATGCGAGATGAGCCAGATATTCAGGCTGCGGAAGAGTTGGAAGAAGTAATTGTTAATGATGAATATCCAGAGCAAAAAATCAAAATTGGGAAGCAATTGAATAAGGAAGAGCGGGATAGATTGGTCGAATTTTTGCGGGATAATGTTGATGTGTTTGACTGGAAACCAGAAGACATGCGAGGCATAGATGAGAATGTCGCCCTCCATTGTTTGAACGCTGACCCAAGTGTGGAGCCCTTCAAGCAGAAGGTGAGATATCTCTCAGCAGAAAAGGAGAAGGCAGTGATTGGAGAGGTGGAGAAGCTGTTAAAGGTCGGGATAATAAAAGAGATTACTTACCCAGTTTGGTTAGCTTGCCCAGTTATGGTAAAGGTTCTAAAAAGCGCTAGGCGGATGCTAGACGGCGGAGCCGGGCCTAGCGCCTAGGCGGGGACTAGTCGGGATTAGTTGGGACCTAGGCGGGGCTTAGAACAAGGCGTTGGAGAGGGGCCTAGCGCCTAGGCGGGGCCTAGACGCCCTTAGGCGGGGTCTTTTAGAACACTGGTTATGGTACTCAAGGCGAATAAGAAATTGAGGATGTGTATAGATTTCACAGACTTGAATACAGCTTGCCCTAAGGATTGTTATCCTTTGCCAAAAATTGATAGATTGGTGGATTCCATTGCTGGGCACAAAGTTTTCAGCTTCATTGATGCGTATTCGGGATACCATCAAATCAAGATGCTTGAGGAGGACAAAGCCAAGACAGCGTTTAGAACCCCCATTGGCAATTTTTGTTATAAGATGATGCCTTTTGGCTTAAAGAATGCCGGGGCGACATATCAGAAGAGGATGGTCAATAAGGTGTTCAAGTCACAGATTGGGAGGAATGTTGAAGCCTATATTGACGATATGGTGATCAAGACCAAGGGGGAGGATCATTTGGTGGATTTCGCGGAGACCTTTGAAAATTTGAGGAAAAATTCGATGAAGTTAAACCCAAGTAAGTGCACTTTTGGGGTGACAGCGGGAAAGTTTTTGGGATTCTTGGTAAACCGCCGCGGCATAGAAGCCAATCCGGAGAAAATTCAAGCTTTAATAGATATGAAGTCGCCCAGAACAATTCAGGAGATTCAAAGGTTGAATGGGAGGGTGATAGCATTGGGGCATTTCGTGTCGCGGTCGGCGGAAAAGTGTTTGCCATTTTTCAAAGTGTTAAAGGGGGATCAAAAATTCTCTTGGGATGAGAAATGTGAGGAAGCTTTTCAGAAGGTGAAAGAGTATTTGGGAAAGCCGCCAATTCTGTGTAGTCCTGAAGAAGGTGATCACTTGTACGTGTATCTAGCGGCTTCTGATCTCGCGGTGGCGGCAGTGTTGATAAAAGAAGAAGGCAGCCTGCAGAAGCCGGTTTATTATGTATCGAAGGCTTTAAGCGAAGTGGAAACAAGATATTTCAATGCGGAGAAATTGGCCTATGCTCTGGTGATCGCGACTCGAAAGTTGAGAGCCTATTTTTTATCCCACCCTGTCACCGTATTGACCAATGCTCCTTTGAGGAAGATTTTGCAGCAGCCAGATTCAGCGAGAAGGCTCCTCAAGTGGTCAATCGAATTAACAGAGTTTGACATTCAGTATGAAGCGAGAAAGGCCATTAAGGCACAGGCGTTGGCGGATTTTATACTTGAAACTTCATTCACTTATGAGAGAGAGAAGATTGAAACTTAGGGGGTTAAGAAGCGGAAAGCCAAGTCGCAAGATCCTGAAGTTGAAGAAGAGCGAGAAAGGCCAGCGGGATGTTGGGAGCTTTATGTTGATGGGTCTTCCGCCAAGGATAAAGGAGGAGCAGGAATATCGCTGAGTTCACTCGAGGAAGATTATAAATATGAGAAGGCTTTGAGGTTCAAATTTAATATGTCGAATAATCAGGCGAAATATGAAGCATTGGTGGCAGGATTGGAGTTGTGCCGAGATATAGGGGTCAAGCAGGTGATAGCTCACTCCGATTACCAGTTAATTGTAAACCAGGTGAAAGGCAGATATGGAGTGGTGAATCCAACTCTGGCAAAGTATTGTGATATGGCGAGGCAGATTTTGCAAAGCTTCAGTTATTGGGAATTAGTACAGATAGATAGAGAGAAGAATGAACGGGCTGACATGTTGAGCAAGGCCGCCTGCGACAAAATAGAGGAATTACCCAAGAAGATTGTGGTGGAGTTTGTAGAAGAGCCAGAGTATGATAGGCCGCTGATTATGGAGGTGGAAGTGGGCGAGAAAGATTGGGTTAGCGAGATGAAGGATTATTTGGAGAAGGAAGAATTGCCCCAAGATGAAGACAAGGCAAAAATTATTAAAAGAATGTCGCCAAGATTTACTGTGCAAGATGGAATTTTATACCGCAAATCTTTCTCGCGGCCTTTGATAAGATGTGTGGAGCCAGGCAAAGTGGACGAAGTTTTATTTGAAGTACATGAGGGAGTATGTGGTGGTCATCCAGGAGCTAGAACCTTGGCCAATAAGATTATGTTTCATGGGTATTATTGGCCAACGTTGAAGAAGGATGCTGAAGAGTATGTGAGGAGATGCGATCAAGCGCGCCGACATGCCAATATCCCTGCATGCACCCGCCTACTGCAACGTACACCTATTGTAGCGGCTTGGCCCTTTGATATGTGGGGGATTGATCTCATAGGGCCCTTCCCCAAGGCCAAAGGAGGAGCTCAAATGGTTGTGGTAGCTGTGAATTATTTCACAAAGTGGACGGAGGCCAGGGCATTAACTTCCACTACTGAAGACCAGATAATCAGATTTATAACTGAAGAGATCCTTTGTCGCCACGGAATGCCGCGAGCCATCATCTCTGATCATGGGCCGCAATTTAGGAAAAAGTTTCATGGTTTTTTCTCTAACTTGAATATCAAACATTGGCAATCCGCAGTTTATAGGCCGCAATGTAATGGGCAGGTAGAAGCCGCCAACAAACAAGTCCTGGAAATTTTGTGCAAGAATATAGAGAAAAGGGGAGGTGCTTGGTTGGAGGAGTTATCTACGGCCTTGTGGTATGTCAGGACAACTGTAAAGGGATCAACAGGTGAGACAGCTTTGCACTGACTTATGGCTCTGAAGCAATGGCTCCTGTAGAGATGGGTTTGCCTACACATAGAGTGACCTATTATGACGAAGTAATGAACGGCGACAGAAGATGCTGCGAGTTAGATTTGTGTGATGAGAAGAGGCTTAGAGCGAGATTGAGAATGAGAATGATCAACTATAAGCAAAGGATGAAAGCACAGCACGACAAAAGGGTGAATAAGAGGTCATTCAGTGTAGGAGATTGGGTGTTGAGAAGTCGCGAGGTTAAGGGTGCAACGGCGGGATTTGCAAAGCTAGATCCAAAATGGGAGGGTCCCTTTCAGATTGCGAAGGTTGTGCGAGAAGGGACATATCATTTGAAGGAAGAAGGCGGCAAAGATGTCCCTAATGCATGGAGTGTTGACCACCTCAAGCGATATTATCATTAAAGAGATAAGGGTAACTTGTTTATTTAAAAATTATTATTCTTATTAGCACCTTTTCAATAGTGATTCTGATGAATATATGGAGATTTTACTCATGAATGGAAGTTATGCATGTTTTGAAAAACTCTGAATGAAATGAAAGTATGAAATTTTATGACTCAAATTGGCTTTACTTTCATTATATTTTGTTTTACAATAATGTTTATGTGGTAAGTCGCTAAAAGTAAAGAAAGTAAATCGCTGAGAGTAAAGTTGCCTAAAGACAACTTCACTTTTTCGATGGGAGTATAAGTATATGGTGTCATCTCGCCAAAGACAAGAGGATAAAAGGTTTTTTGATGAATTATCAAAACAAATTGGTAGAGAATAAGGAAAAGGAAAAGTAAGCCGCATGAAGTTGCAATAAAAGAGAGTCTACGGACTATAAAAAAGAAAGTCTACGGACTATAAAAGAGAAAGTCTACGGACTATAAAAGAGAAAGTCTACGGACTATAAATATGAAAGTCCCATCTCGCCTGAATGACATGTATATGGATGCGACTATAAACATGAAAGTCTATATCGACTATAAACGAGAAAGTCTATATCGATTATAAACGAGAAAGTCTATACCGACTATAAACGAGAAAGTCTATATCGACTATAAACGAGAAAGTTCTATATCGACTATAAACGAGAAAGTCTATACCGACTATAAACGAGAAAGTCTATATCGACCATAAACGAGAAAGCACATCTCGCCTGAATGGCATGTAAAGATGTCGCTAAAGGGAAGAAAAGCACATCTCGCCTGAATGGCATGTAAAGATGTCGCTAAAGGGAAGAAAAATACATCTCGCCTGAATGGCAGGTAAAGATGTTGCTCAAGGTAAAGATAGTGAGTCATAAAGGAAAGAAATTATTCTAAGTAAGAATCATGAAAAAAGCAAGGATAAAGTTAAGAAAAACAAAGATCAGCGACAATATAAGCCGCGACATATGCACTGTAAGTAAAGTCGCCTAAAGACGACTTCACTTTTTCGATGGGAGTATAAGTATGAGGTACCTGTTATGCAAAAAAGATTTTTGATAAACTATCAAAACAAAGTAGCAAAAGCGAGATATGACAAACCAAGGTAGCAGCAGCGAGATATGATAACTAAGAAAGACATAAAGATAAAAGGGCAAGCTCAAAGACCGCGAATATACATTGTTTAAAGGCACACAGGCCCAAATAAAAGAAAGTTAATTGTTTAGCCATCCAGGCGAGTTACAAAAGTTGTTCAAAATAAAGAAAGTTAAGTATCAGGGGTAGTGGATGAAGTTGGTTGGGTAGATCCAGAAGCCGCCAGGGCGAGATTCTTAGCGTCATCCAGAAGCTTGTGTTTGTGCTCAAGTTGATCACCCCATAAAGCAAGAACATTGGGAACTTGAATAGGAGCGGGATTCCAGGGAGCCTTACCCAATAATGCATCTTCCTCAGCAAGATCTTTAAGTTCATCTGGTGAAAAAGGAACCAGGGGATGCCCACGGCAGCAAACTTCGCTGAAAATTGGCTCTGAGCCCCATTTAGAAAGTCGCTCAATAGTAATGGCGGGGATTTCAGAGGCATCAGCAGTGGCGGCTCGCATGACCTGCAAGGAGGATTGATTGCCAATATCAAGAAGGTCATCTTTAAGTTTGGCCACGTCAGCATTAAGAGAAGTGATTTCAGTGATTTTCCCCGTCATTTCTTCCCGCAACTTAGCTATCTCGCCTTGAAAGAATTGAGTACCAGCGGCATGAGTCTATTTTAAAGTCTCATTCTCGCTCGTCAGTTTGGCGATATCATCCTCGGGCAAAGATTAAATTCGCCTTTGGCGTATTGAATCGGTGTCGATGGGCCTCAAGCTGATTCTGGGAAGCGGCTAGTTCAGTCTTTAATTTATCCCGCTCTTCTCCCATGGTGGTAATGGTGGCATCCCGCCTTCCGACACGGCCGCGGAGGGTATCTTTGTCTTTTCGCAAGATTTGATTGGCAATCTCTAGCTGCTTCAAGTCTTTGTTAAGGCGATTGTTCTTCTCGCTTATGCCCATAATAGAAGCCCCAATCTAAAGAAAAAAGTTAAGTCAAAGGCCAAAATGAACAAAGTCGTAATTGGTTAAGAAATGGAAGAGCGACATACCATTGAAAAGTGAATCCCGGCTTGGCAAGCGGCATGGTCTACATCCATATCCGTCACTCGTCGTACCTGAATTGGATCACTAGCACGAATTAAGGCAGAACTGCCTATCAAGCACTCCTCAACGCCGCGAGTTTCATTGATCAATCCCTTTAGGCGAGGGACTCTGGCGGCTTCCTTGCTCAATTCATAAAGCCCTTCAAAGTCAGTGGGCTTCACAAAGTCTTCTTGGAGCCAACTGGGAGCAGGGAGACCAGTAGAAGTATGTGGGTCGCGGGGAGTTGGAGGCGAGTTGGAAATATTGGTCAAGTCGCAAACTTCTACTTCAAGGGATGGAGGAACTTCACCTTGATTAGGCTCAACAGCATCAGCTTCAGGGGCTGGAGAGTTGGTTTGGATAGAACCAGAAAGGGGAATGTCAGTGGTTTCTTCTATGGGGGCATCAACAGATTGCGAGATGGAAATTGGCGGGACATTGCCTTCAATAGATGGAAGGACTTGAGTAATAGCAGGGCTTGGCGGGATAGATTCCTGAGCAGAAGGAGCGACACTGGTTGAAACCGCAACGATTCTTTTTTGTCGCTTTGATCGGGTGTCAGGGTTAGTAGGCTTAGCCCTAGCCTTGGATGAACCTTGGGATTTTTCCAAAGCAATCTCTTCCTTATCAGTACCATCGCGGGATAGAGGCAAGGGAAGATTAGCGGGAAGGATGGCAAGAGCAGCATCTCGTGCACTGGCAATTCTCTTCCTTCTTTTGTCAGTTTCAAGATTGGCAAGATGGCTGCTTTCCATTGACTTAGCTCGGTGATCTAGAAACAAAGAAGAAGAAAATTGAAAGTTAGAATTATTCAAATGTAAGTTAAATTGAAAGGAAGAAAAGGTTAAAAAAGGGACATACAAATAACTGCATTCATGGCGGGACAACTACGAGTACCCTTGCATGACAGACATTCGTGAGCATATTTGTTGTCTGAATGTCGCTCCCAACCATCAAAATAGGTATGAATTATTGGAACTCGCGGTGGGATAAGAGGCAAGTTATCCGCGATCCCAACTTGATCGAGCAGTTCTCTATTTCGCAAAATGCCTCTCCAGGAGATGAGAGGTAGGTGTGTATTATCAGGGGAATCCGCGGGAAGGGCAACAAGAGCACGAATGGCGGCACAAAGAGCATTGTCGCCAACAACTGAATCATCGCGGGTTTCAACTTGGGGTTTAATGGGGTGAAGATCGGCGGGATGAGACCATCCTAAGCGGAAACAACGAAAAGTGGGTCGCTCAACCATTCGTGAACTTTGGCTGGCAAGTGTGAATGTGTGCCCCAAATTTTTGTTTATTGGAATTCACGCGAGTTTGAAGACATCCGAGTTATTTGAAAAACGGAGTCGCCACGCCATTTTGATTACCTCAAAACTTTGAAAAAAAGGTTTTTACTTGGGTTCGGAGGTTAAGTTACCCCTTGGGAAGAACGTTTGGCGTTCACCCAAAGTGCCTTGCCGGAGCAAGTCTCCCAAGATTTCAGTAATCGTGCTTGCTTGTGTGCTTTCTTTGTGTGCATGTGTTTGAGAGTAAGGGGGGAATGTCCCAAGTTGTCTTCCGGACGTACAAACCATTTGTTGGTTGTCGCCGATTCCTTGGAATTTATGTATTTGGGATTATGATCCCGTCCTCATCTTATGACTTGTGATCATCGCATTTTAAACCTCGGGACCCTGACTTGCGTGATCGAGAGAATGACTCTCTTTGGTCAAAGATGAGGTTCTTTAGGAAGGAATGTCCTTAGCTCCATCAATCCTACGCTTTAAGACGGTCGAGCTCGTATAGAGGCTTCATACTCATTCTTAAGCGATAATCGGAGATATAGGGTTCAAGGTTATCCTTTTCCTAAAGAAATCATGAACCTTTAATGGAAGGAACGATGCAAAGATGAGAACTTTTACACCGGTCCGTTCCAAGGTTGGGGGAAAGGGGAAATGCATGATGAAAAATGACTCTTTAATGAAAAGATGACATTTTGGTTTTAGCAAATGATGCTTTTTTGATTGAAAGAAATGATCTTTATGCAAGTGATGCGTAAAGATAGGATTTTTATGCAAATGATGCATTAAAAAAGGGTTTTGATACAAAGGATGCATTTTTATTGAAAAAGATTTGATCTTTATATGCAAATGATGCATAAAGATAACATTTTTATTGGAAAATAGGGATTTTAGGTGCAAAGGATGCACCTTTATGAAAAAGACTACATTTTTATGACAAATGAGGTCTTAATGCATGCAAAAGGGGAAGGGGGTGATAAAGAAATGATCTTTATGAATAAATGCCAAGTCCCAAGCAAGATATATGAATGCAATGAGCAAGTATATCAATTAAAATGCAAGGTTAGGGCGTGCGAGGTTACCAATCGTTTCCTTCGCTTCTTCGGACGGAGCTAGGAGGAGAGGTTCGTCTTGGGTCTTCAAGGAGGAGGGAGATGGCTTCTTGAGCTTCTTCTTCGCCTTCTTGAGCCTTCAAGGGTGTTCTTCACGTCTTGATTATACTGCTATGGAGTGTGTGTGTTTTTGTTGTTGTTGATTGTTGTGTTGAAATGGGTAGAGGAGGGCTCTATTTATAGGCACCGGATAAGGCTAATGAAGCCGTGCGGCCGCAGCCCTTTCGCAAATGAGGCCGTGCGGTCTTATCCATTATGACTCAAGATTCTAGAACCATGCAAGGTGGCATTATTCTAGAACCTTCCTCCCTAATTAAGAAAAACGTGTTTTCTTAATTAGGAAGGATTCCTTCAGCCTTTATTTAATTAAAAACAGCTCCGGACATGTTTCCTAACACTAGGAAGGTCCTGGGAATTACCGGAAAACTTACCGAAATTGCCGGGAAATTTAACCTAAGGCATGAGCCGATTTGGGTACTTACAGAAGCCCTCGGCAACGTCACTTGCAAGGCGAGCGGGTTGTCGATAGAAAAGGATCCGATCCGGCGAATGCCGAGACGGATTGGGTGACCAAGGCGGTCGAGTGGCCGAACTCTTTGAAGGCTACCTACGTATCCCTGAGGAATCAAGCCAGCCGTAGTTCGGAATTAGGATCCGCCTGGGAAGGAAGAAGAGAAACCGGTCTCTTGCCGGGGAAAAAGAAGAGAAAATGACCTAGGAGGTCAAGCAATTGATCCTACCGGGATATGCTAGGAGTGACCCAGTGGTCGGATATCTCGAACTTCTATGAGGGGGCGCTTATCACCGAGGAGTGACAAAGAAACAGGTGACCAAAGTGGTCGAATGGCCGAACCTTTTATAAAAGGCTACCTACGTATCCCTGAGGAATCAAGCCTTGATCGTAGTTCAAGCATCACTAGATAGTTAGGAACGATGTCTAGGATCCTTGAGATTTTGACAATTCGGAGGTCGTCACACCGATGAAGCTAGAGCTTATGGCGCTATCTCTTTATGACGGAGATAGAGGTAACTTAAGTTGGGAAACTTGAGCGTACGTCACTATTCGCGGATAGAGGTAGCACAAGTTGAAATGACTGGGCATACGTCACTATTCGCGGATAGAGGTAGCACAAGTTGAAATGACTTAGGCATACGTCACTATTCGCGGATAGAGGTAGCACAAGTTGAAATGACTTGGGGCATACGTCACTATTCGCGGATAGAGGTAGCACAAGTTGAAATGACTTGGGCATACTTCACTATTCGCGGATAGAGGTAGCACAAGTTGGAATGACTTGGGCATACGTCACTATTCGCGGATAGAGGTAGCACAAGTTGAAATGACTTGGGCATACGTCACTATTCGCGGATAGTGGTAGCACAAGTTGGAATGACTTGGGCATACGTCACTATTCGCGGATAGAGGTAGCACAAGTTGGAATGACTTGGGCATACGTCACTATTCGCGGATAGAGGTAGCACAAGTTTAGCGTTCCGACAATTCTGAGGTTGTCACCTAGTGTTATCCCGTTATAACGGAATTAACTGAGGCGACCGGGAATAGAGCTTGATTGCTAAAGAGATAAGGGATATTTTCTCGAAAAGATGTTATCTTGGTTAAAAGATAACGGAAATTGCATGCCCAAGTGGAAGGTCCAGGGGTGGATTGTAATTTCGCCGTAGCGAATGAGGCCGCCCAGCATGAGATGGAGAAAAAGGAGCCGTACGGCTAGAGACCTGTTTTTTCCAGATTATTTAAAATCAGATTTGAACGGGCCATTGGCATTGCATTGCCGCCCACTTCAGCCGAGAGAGAGAAAAGAGAGAGAGAATTCGAGATTTCTTCAACCCTTTTTGCTTCTATCGATTGGAATGGATCCGGAGGGCAATCCCATACCGAGGCAAGCAAGAAGAAACATCTCGGCGGCCGCGAGAAGGAGGAGAAAGGAGCTCGTTCGGACGGAGAGGAAGTATGACTTCCTTACGCCTCCATCGGAGCTTTACCCGGGGAGAAGGGAGCATAAATCAACGAACCCGCGATCGGTTGGGGTAAGCATTCTCATTTTGCTCAAATCCGATGATTTTGCTTGAATTTTGAATGATTTAGGGCTTGACCCGAATTTTAGGATTTTGAATGATTTTTTTGAATGATTTTGAGATGCATGAACAACCTATGAGGCTAAGAATATGCATGTGCAATTTTATTTGATGAAAATTATGAGAATGACTCACTTTTTTCTCGCAAAATGAAGTAAGAATGAGATTTGTCTAAATGAGACGAAGTTCTTGCCTTGTGCTAGAACTAGGTCAAAATTCTGATTTTCAATGAGAAAACATGATTTTGGAAGATGAAAATGATTCATGCATGCCATTTTATTTGAAAAATAATGCTTATGTGCAAAGAATTGTGATTTTGTGCTTTAGGAAAGCAACATGCTTAAAATGACGTGTTTCAAATGATGAAAGTCACGTTTTTGATGCAAAAGATGCTAGAAAAACTTTTGTGAATGCTTTTCTTTTGAAAATATGTGCACTTTTGAATATATGCATGCTTTTGAAATGATATGAAGGACTCGACGCTTCTTTTTGATGTGCTTGTCTACAGAGAACAAGTCTAGAGGACCATCCTGAGATTGCAAGCAAGCTGGGCAGAGGATGCCGGATTTTGAGAAGAATGGGGTAAATCCCAAGCAAACCGGTGAGGGCTACCGGCCCGGATGCATTTGTAGAGGCTATCGGCAGGGTGTTCACATCACCTCTAAGAGCAAGGGCTTGGTCCAGCCCTTTCTCGAGTTCCTCGTGGGACAAGACACATAGCTTTCACCCGAGCCGGGAGAGCCGACAAGGACTCCCGCCGATTTCACAGCCTATTACCGGCCTACAGCTCACCGGGAGGCCCGTGACTTGAGAGACCATATTGGCGCCCGAGGAGTTCCGTGCTTTGGTAGGGTTTGAGCCGATTCCCAAGGGGCCGGGATGGAGACGCGGAACGTCGAGGTGGCGCCCGTAACCGCATGCGTAACTTTGCCGCTAATGATGTGATCGCCCAAAGCACTGCCTAGAGCATTCATATGGTTGATGCTATCACCACTATTTTTGCTAATTCTCGGGACACCGGCCATGACTCTGCCTCCTCGACTCTCCGGAGGATGTGGATGGGATAGGGACGGTCTCGGGAGAGGCCGGATTGGCGGAGTTGTACTTCTCATTGGACATGTACAAATGAACAAAGCCGCTTCCATGGACTCGCTTCTCATTTGCCCTCGAGGTAGTCTCCTTTTTTTTCTTTCTTTCTTTTTCTCTTTTCCCCGTCTTGAGACTTTTATAAGAGAGAAAGAATGACCTTTTGATGTTTTGAACATGCAGCCCTGGTTTTGCGAGGTGATCGGGTTCTTCCTCGGGAACCAGCAGAGCGATGTCACCATCTTCCCCGCTATGGTTCGCCGGAGGGGAGATGCGAGAGATAAATTCACTGGGAAGACCCGGATTACCTTCGATTACAAAATGGTGAGGCCGGTCATCAACAGGATGGGCACGACGGAGCGGACTTCTACCCCGGGGCAGTGTATCCGGAGATTTTGCCGGGAGATGCCATCGAGGTGACGAGGCGCAGGAGGTGGCTCACTGGCCGACATGTGATGTCATTTACTGGGACCGCCGAGGCGCATGGTCATGTTCCCCCACTAGATGCCATTACTCCTTCGACCCTCCAAAGACGGATGCCGCAGCCTGTGGACTCGGCCGGCGGATGAGATTGAGAGGTACCAGGCAAAGGTGTGTGGCCGCAGAGGAGTATTTTGACATGGGTACCCCTACGCCGTGTTTGTGGAGCAACGCCCGAGGACGCCACGTGCTAGTGAAGCCGGCGGTCACTCGTGGATACGGGGAGGATGAGCCTACCGACCCGCCGATCCCTCCCCGCGCATCCGTCCTATGTGATCCATGGAGTGCCGAGGAGGATGAGGATACCGTCCCCGATGCTAGGGAGCCCCAAGACACCTTGCCGCCCGATAGCACCGTAAGTGTACTCTAGGGTCTTATTCCCTTTTAGCTTTCGCATTTTCTCGCTTTTGCAATTTTCTCGAGATTTTCTCGAGATTTTTCTCTTCTTTTTCTCAAAGTTCCAAACGCACTTACGATAGGCCGGTCAGTGCGTAATCAGGGGCCGGAAGGACATGTGCCGGTCTCTCTTCGAGGAAGCCGGCCCGCGCTTCGAAGGCGGCAATGATGCACAGGAGCCCGGGCGCAAGAGACGGCACGTCTGGGGCACAAGCCTACCTCATCGGCCTCTGAGTACTCTTCCAAAGGCCATGCCTCGGGCGGGGACCCAACGCCGACATTCCGGGAGCAAACTGGCCGAGTACGGGCACGATAATGTCCATTTGTCCGACGTGAGCGACTGTGAGGACTTGATGAGGGAGGCTAGCATTTATGAGCCGAGTAGCGATGAGGAGGAAGAAGAATCTGAGGCCTAGGAGGTCTCTAGAATAGATTTGGAACGAAACAAACAATGAACAATTTTTATGCACAACTTGTTTATTTTTTGCTTTATTTGGGCGCCGATGGGGCGAAAACATTGTATTTACATTTTATTTACTTTTCTAATTTATGCTTTTTCAATTTGCATATTATCTCGAGCCTCGGGGCGACTTTTTTGCTTGGAATTGGGGTCAAATCGGGCCAAAATGATTTATAATGGTATATAAATGCTTGAATGGCTTCGGATATGTTTTTGTACATGTGTTTTGGTTGAAAAAGTGGGGTGAAAACTCCCTTGGGCAGCAATCTTGGTTGCCGCAGAAATTTTTCTCGCAGAGGGCTAATGTAGCCGTGCGGCATGGCCTCGAGGGCAAATGAAGCCGTGCGGCTACCGCCTGTCTCGAGCCGGTTATTTTCTCGAATAAAAGCAAGGCTTGGCCATTTCATTTCATTTTCACTCTAGACTTGTCCCAATTGTTCCAGCAGCATATTTTGGACCTAAAAGCACCATCTTTGAACACTTTGCGATGGAGAAGCCCGTCGATTGCAAAGGGGGAAGCGAGACCATTTTCTATCCGGTCTTCAATCTTGGGCGAGACATAACTTCCAAAATCACAAGGGACTGCTTGATTCTTCCTTCAAGATCAAGTCTTTATGGCATTTGAAGGATCTCCCGCCCGATTGGGACTCGTTGAGAGCCGCAAAGAAAGTTCTGGGACGTCCGGAGACATGTTTATCGCTTCTCTTACAACGAAATTGTCCCAACGCACGAAGACTTCGTGAGCCTTGATTGGGGGTCCCGAGACCGAGGCTATATCTATTCCGCTGATCGGAGACGTGCCGGTGACGGTAAAGCTTGCATCTTTTCTCGCAGATTCCTTTGGGAGAGGCCGAGAGGATGATGGTAGCCCCTGATAGGATTGACCTTTCGATATCCCGTGTGCTTTGGGTCTCCGTATATGGCTGCGACCACGGTGGCTATGGATGCTTTCATTCTCTCGCGTATTCTCTCGTTTTGTTCACCGCCGAGTCCGCGGGGATTCGTCATAGTGGCCTCTTGGACATGGTCGAGACTCGTGTGGCCGGGAAGGATATTGTCCCGCCGGTTTTGGGAGAGACATTTCATGGGATCGATAGGATGGCTCGGGAGACCGCTTCATGAGGTCCTGGAGTCCGGCTATGTTGACTTTGTGGCTGCAGAGAGGCTCTGGCTTTGCCCGGGCTTTGCCGACCTGCCCTCGGGTGATTTCTGAGAGGTGCGCCTAGGCAAGCAGAACAGGTAGCCGGAGCCGATGATGGCTAGGCTATCCACTTCGGACATCCGTTGGTGGATACCACATTGGAGGTTGCGCACTCAGAGGATATTTCAGGAGTCTTATGTCATGAGGGTTCCGTGATTCTCGCCGGTCGTCCTTCTACATACCCCGCTTGGTATCCAGCAGCTTGGGGCTTTACAGAGCCATTGAGTGATTGGGAGGACATCCGGACCATGGAGGTGGTGTCATTGGACATGAGAGATCCAAATGCCTTCTCTTTCTTCTCGAGGGCTTGACATATACCGCTTTCCCACCTGTGGCTATCTTCAGAGCAGAAGAGCACCATCTTGACCACCGTCTACTGGACCGGTACGAGAGGGAGACGGGAGCGACTCAGTTATCTTGGAGGATAGACGTCGAGCTTTATTGGGAGCCGACCGTGACTCGAGTAGGACTCGAGGGAGACCGAGGCTAAGGCGAGTTGCCATAACCAATGTGTGACTTGGTCCGAGATATGGAGGCTCTGTACAAGAGGTTGTCCGAGGTCGCTCCTTCGACCGAGGCTCGCAGGGAGGAGGTGCGGACTCGTGCTCGTATAGAGAGAGCGCTCATTGACACGGGGTTGGTAGAGGCTCCAGTGAGGATACCGGAGGTCGGGATGAGGGATACCGACATTATTGAGAAGAAAAGGAAGAAGACTCGACGAGGCCGAGGAAAAGGGAAGAAGATCAAGAAGACTCAAATAATGACGACTGACAAGTCTTTTCTCAAGATCCTCTTATTGCCATTTGCAAACACATTAGTTTATTTAGGCATTTTATTGTATTTTAGATCTTTTTAGCAGGTTAGCAGAGTTAAGAGGTAGACCGTGCTTGAACTCATCAAGAAGTTTTTAACTTGTAATGAACAAGAAATATTATCTTAGAAATTAATCAAGACACATTTCATGGAAATTCAAATGTCTCTTTTTTTTATTGATCAGGACATATTTCATGGAAACTTAATCGTCCTTTTTATTGTTTAGACCGAACCATATATGGCTGCCTACGTTCCCCTTTTACAAGAAAGGCTAAGGGGCTCAGGTCTACGTAGTTCATTCTGGTGAACTAAATTTTTTTATGTGCACTCGTTTTTTGCCTAGACCGCCCTTTTGGGGTTTTCACTTAGCCGGGCATTACTCTTTTTGCACTAAGATTTTTTTCTTTTTTTTTTTTTTATATGTGCAACCCCGTCTTTTGCCTAGACCGCCCTTTTGGGGTTTTCACTTAGCCGGGCATTACTCTTTTGCACTAAGATTTTTTTTTTTTTTTTTTTTTTTTTTTTTTTTTTTTTTTTATTAGACATAGTATCTTCTGAGTTTATCACCGTTGACCGGGTGGACAAAGGGATTGCCATCCAAGTCTCGCAAGCTTCATTGCTCCTCCCGACAGATCTTCTCGCACCACATAAGGGCCGATCCAGACGGGTTCCCATTTTCCTGTGGGGTCAGTTCTCTCGGTAGGGGGCTTTACTTTCGCACTAAGTCGCCCTCTTTGATGTCTCCGGCCTCGACCTTTTATCAAACGCCCGGCCATTCGCCTCGGTAGGCTCGGTGTGTTCCATGGCTTTTAGCCTTCTCTCGTCAAGGTGGCTAACTCATTATGCCGGCCGCGCAACCATTCCACTTCATTGACACTCAAGTTTTCCAGAGGACCCTTAATGACGGGATTTCCAACTCCACCGGTAACACCGCTTCCATCCCGTAAGTTAGCAAAAGGAGTTTCTCCCGTGGCCGTTTCCGACAGACGCTCAGAGCCCTGCAGTGCTAGGTGCAGCCTTTTCGGGCCAATCACGACCACGGTGGCCATCTTCCTGATGATCCGCTCGAGTGTCTTATTAGCAGCCTTCCACACTCCATTGGTCCGAGGTCCAGACGGGGACGACTTGTGGCGAGTAACTCAATTCTCGACAGCTAGCCTATCGCAGCCTTCCTTCGAAGTGTGACCCATTATCGAAATGATCTCGCTGGGCACCCCATATCTCGCACATTATGTTTTCTTTGATGAACTCGGGCCACTTTTCTCGGAAGTGAGGACCTTGTAGGACTTGGCTTCTACCCACTTTGTGAAGTAGTCGATGGCTACCAACACGAACTCATGCCCATTGCTCCCTGGCCGGATATTTTCCCTATCACGTCAATGCCCCAAGTTGCAAACGGCCAAGGAGTCGTCATGCAAGACATGTGTCATGAGGTGGGAGATGGTTGAGGTTGGCAAACCGCCGGCATTTGTCGCAGTTCGGACGTGCCGAACACACCGTTTCCATGGAGATCCAAAGAGTAACCCATTCTCGAGGATCACTTGCATCGTGGCTCGGCATTCATGTGAGGACCGCAGGGACCATCATGACTTCGGTCATCAACTCTCCGGCTCTTTCTTGAGTGACACATAAGAGGAGTGGTCCTTGATACCGCTTCTTATACAAAAGTTGCCTCCTAGAATGACATAATGGGAAGCCAACCTTTTCGTGGCTTGCAAGCTTTTGGCTCGACACCTTCTTTTGGTCTACCTTCTTCGTCTCTCGAAAGCCGACTCTCCGTCTTTGAGGAATTGGTAACTGATTGTACCAAGGTTCCTTTATGGGCTCTGGTCCCGTGTCCACTTCACAAATGTAAGGTCGGGCTTCTCTTCTACCCACTCAAGGGCTTTATGGCTTTTCCTTCGGGGATCTCTACCAATGAGGCTAGAGTAGCTAGGCATCTCGCGAACTGCTTCTTTTCCCTCAAGTAGTGGAAAGTCACTTCTCTCGAACCGTCCACCAACTCCTCCATACGGGCATGATACCGTTGCAGATTAGGGTCCACAGCCTTCCACTTGTTGGAGACTTGGTTGATGATCGTGGCCGAGTCTCCGTAAACTTCGAGCTCCTTGACATTTCTTTTCTAAGGCAGCCTCCAAACCAAAGAATGCAAAGCCTTCATACTCGGCGACATTGTTCGTGGCAGAAAGTTCAACTTGAGGGCTATGGGGTATGCTCATCTTTCGGATCGACCAATAGCATTCCTACACCATTTCCTCTTTGTTAGCGGCTCCGTCAAAGAACAATTGCCATCTATTTTCGTGCTCAACCGCAAAGATCCCTTCATCTCGGAAATTGGGGTTCGTGCCCTCTCGTCTTCATTACCGGGGAAATTCGCCAGATGATCTCGACAATGCTTGACCCGATGGCCTTTCCGGTCACATAGTTGATGTCGTATTCTCGCCAAGAAGAAGGACCACTTCGCTAGACGCATCGAGAGGGAAGGCTTGTCAAAGATGTACTTGATGGGGTCCATTTTCGAGACCAAATTCACAGGTGGGCTTCGTATATAATGCTTCAACTTGCCGACTACCTGCACTCGCCCCGCACAAGTCTTTTTCACATGCCGAGTAATTGAGCTCGCTCCGTAGCTTCCTGCCGACAAAGTAAATGGCGTTTCCACCCGAGAGTCTTTCTTTTCCCGAGCAAGCATAGCCCCAACCGCCGTGTTCATGACAAGGAGATAGAGCGTAAGAGGCTTCGTCTATGTGGGGGCATAGTACCGGGGATGTACTAAGTATGCCTTGATCTCGGTCAAAGGCATCTTGGCATTCTTCGGTCCATTCTCGTGTCCACATTCTTCTTCATGAGCTTGAAGACGGGCTCGCACATAGTGGTCAACCGATTGACGAAACGGCCGATGTACCGCAATTTACCCATGAAGCTCTTGACTGTCCTGGTTTGAGGTGGCCTCATATCCATGATGGCTTTGATCTTTCGGGGTCAACTTCTATACCTCGCTCCGTGACCATATACCCAAGCACTTTTCCCCTTGTCACTCCGAAGGTGCATTTGGCGTGGTTTAGTCTCATGGAATGTTGTCTCAACCTCTCAAAGAATTTTCGTAGGTCAACAAAGTGCCGCCCACCTTCTCCTTTGGAGTGGATTATCATGTCATCTACGTAGACCTCAATCTCCTTGTGGATCATGTCATGAAAAAGCGCGGTCGCCGCCCTTTCGTAAGTAGCCCCGCATTCTTGAGCCCGAATGGCATTACCGTATAACAAGAGGTCCCCACGGTGTGGTGAAGGCCGTCTTTTCTTGGTCTTCCTCGGCCATCTTGATCTCGGTCAGTAGCTCGCAAAACCATCAACGAAGGATTTGACTTCGTAGTTGGCAAGTGGAGTCCACCAGATGTCTATGTTTGGCGTAGGGTAGTCGTCTTTGGGGCCGGCCTTGTTCGTATCTCGGAAATCCACACAAAGAAATAAGACCTTCCCATCGGCCTTGGTTACGGCCACGATGTTGGACAACCATGTCGGGTATTCAATAACTCGATGAACCCTACCCGCAGAGCTTCTCAATTTCTTCTTTGACCCGTAGAGACCATTCCGGCTTGATCTTTCTCGCTCGCTTACCGGCTTAGCATCTCGGTGCTAGAGGGATTCTCGTGCTCTACTATCGAACCGTCTAGCCCCGGCATATCCTTGTATGACCATGCAAACACGTCGACGTATTCTCCGAAAGCACTCGATCAACTCCGTCCCTTTCAACCCCCCGGAAGAAGCTTCCAATCTGTGTCTCTTTAGGTTCCTCAATAGTACCCAAGTTCACACTTATCAAAACCTCCTCGGCAACTGGGCCCGGTTTTCCTCTTTTCCGAAACCCGCTTAAAGATTTCTTTAATGTATTGTTCGTTTAGTGTGTTTGCATCTTGTTCAAATGATTCATTATTAACTGTTGTTAAGTTTTGAGTTAATTTATCATTTGTTAAGTTGGCAATAAGAGGATAATCGTAAAGATTTGTCATTTCATTCAAGATAAGGGGAAAGATGACATCGATTACATTTTCATAATCCTCGGCGTGAGGCCTTCTGATGACTCTCGAGGACCGGAATTCGAAGATTCCCGACTCAACCGAAAAGACAACAAAGGTGTTTGACACGACCGGGCCGAGGAGGACGGTACCAATCCAAGCTCCGTGATCATTTGCCGTCGATCGCTATCGGTCCCGAGAATGTCTCCCAATTCTTCAATGGCATTTCGTCTTAGTTACCAAAGTGCGAGGATCAAAATGACTTTCACCATCGTCTCCAATAACGGCAACTATCTCATCATCTCGAATCAAGTCGATCAAGTCTCGGGATTTGTGCTTCTTCGTCAAACAACTCTTGCAAACCCCACTGACCGTCTTCACTGGCCGGGCAACAGTTTATCCGGCCGATCTTTTGGAAGAGCTAACTCAAAGGCGGAGAAGTCCATTGTCCCGAATGCCGACTCTTTGACACCGGCCGGATTTCCTTTCAAGACGTACTCATTCTCGAACGGTAGTGGTGGCCCTGTGGATATCTCGGCAAATCAAGGAACATTCTTCGAACGGGATTGGCCGGCTTTCCCTAACTTTCTCAAGGTTCTCTAGAAGGGTTTTCTCGCAAGGAGATCTCGCGATCACTTTCATCATATTGTGTCCCTCCTTTTATAAAGTAATGGGTCGAGACAGACCGTAAGGATGGAGCCGGACCCCTTCACCTTTCGTGCCTTTAGCTTTTCTAGCATCCCGAGAGTTCGGTTTGTACCCCAAGCCATATCCGTAGTCTCGCTCCTTCACATCAATGATGGTGTTACGACCTTGAAGTCTTCTACCCAATCCAAGTCCCTAAGATAACTCATTTTTCGCATCATTCTCATGGCAGAGGGATTTTATCTAAGTAGTGGTGAGGTCGCACAACATACTTGTGCCTTGGAAGAAGCTACTGAGAATCCGGTCAATGCTAACCCTTCATCATCGTGCTTGATCTCCAATATCGGGATATCTCCCTTGCCGGTTCCTTCTACCGTGACACTCGTCCCCATAAATGGTGGTGATAGTTCCATCACTCGACCGAAATTTGACGCACCGATGCAAAGTAGAGGCTACCCCGTTTATCCGGTGGATCCAAGGCCGTCCCAAAGAAGGCAAGAAATGAAATCGGAATGTCAATAACTTGAAAATCAACGTCCATGACCTTTTTCCGAACCACATCTTGAGAGTGGCAATCCCCAAAACCGATCGTGCAAAGGAGTCATAGGCCTTAATAGTCCGACTAGAAGGCTTTAAGTCCGTTGGCTTTAGATCCAATAAATCCATCATCTTAGCCGGCAAGACATTCATCGTGCATCCCCCGTCGACTAATACTCGTGGCAATCGACGCTCTTCTAACTCGGACTGTGATGTAAAGAGGTTCGTTGTGACTAGCCCCATATTTTGGCAAGGTGTCCAATTCAAAGAAGGTAATGATGTTTCCATAGTGGATATTTCCAATCATTTCGACGACCTCATCCGGGGTGACATCTATGGGCACCATGGTCTTGGCCAAACTTTCTTCTAGCTTCAACTTATGAGGGTACGAAGAGGTCAACAGAGGGACCATAAGGAGATATTGGCTTGGGTACACTTCAACCGAGTTAGGACTCGGATCCTCCTTATCGAGTCGCTTTTCTTTCCGGCTTATAAGGTCTTTTATCTCGTCTTTGGCTCCGAAATGGCATTCCTTTTGTCACCCTTAGCCGCTCAATACTTCATCTCGTCTGCATCGAGTCATCACATAGACATTGGATTTTCCTTGGTCATTATTCCTACCGGAGGATTATCTCAATTCTTTCAAAGTCGTAGGCGGATTCTTACCGGCGTATGGCCAATTTCGCCGATTGATCCGATTGACGGTGCTGCCGGAAGCATAGGCGGCTTCCCGAATCTGGTCCTGTGTTACCGGCTTTTTGACCTTTTTCGAGTTTGACCGGCTGATTTCAACTTCTCCGTTTAAAGCTTTCACGCCTCATTCAAACTTTTCAAAGTCAAGATGCAACAAGAATTATCACTTCCGAGTTTGGAGCTTGGCAAATGGTTTTCTCATCCGAACCTAGCAACTTCTTCAACAGAGTAGGATCACATTCCTCATCACCGTCAAACATGTCCCTTCTTTCCCTGGGGTCAACCTTTTGACGGCATCTTTGACGTTGGCTAAACATTTTCTCGAAATGGGAAATTCCATCATCAATAAGGACTTCTCGTGGGGTCAAACCTCATGGCGGGTTCCTTTTTCCTTACCGTCGTGGGAGATTTTCCGGGCTTTTTGGCTTCCGGGCTAACCATTCCTCTATTGTTCCTTCCGCACTTCGACCGTGTCTTCATCGCTGTCACTACGCAGCTCTCGTGGGAACTTTCGTCTTGGCTCTTATGCACCAATGAGGGCAAAAGCAGGTCGGGATACTTGACGCCATACGAGGGGTATCTCGTACTCTTCCCGGGCTTAGGGATTACCAGAAGACGTCATTATCATCGTAGGACATAAAGGGACTCGGGTCGCCTAAACTCGTGACTCTTTCCAAGGCATCCATACATTCTTCTTCGTACCAAGTTTCAGAGTGACTACTAACACCGTGATAGAGTCTACCCTTCCCGATGAGAGTTTGGCTTCGGCGACGCTTACATGTTCTAGATCGGTGGGAGGAGCCCACTTCCCTCTTTTGGCTAAAGCTTCGATCAAGTCTCTCCATTCACCTACCAAGTCCTCAGACGGAGTATTCAACTCTAGGATATAGGACTCATACACTACCTCATCCTTCTCCGAGCCTCAGATAGGCCGCAGACACACTTTCAAGTGATTTTATCCCCTATTCCAGTGTCCGCGGCTTTCTCGCCTCATCTTGCCCTTCGGGTTTCACTTCCGTTGGCTCCAAGTCCATTCCTTCTACCGAACCTGTCATCATCACCGTAAATCCACCCATTCCTATTCTCGTTCCCGATCGACTCTTCGCCGTAGCCGTCCGAGAGGTAGGCAAATTCACAAAAGCGCGTTGACAAAATTGGAAAGGTCAAACCGGCACCGGGATTCCAAGGTAGGGAAATTTGGCTCAGCCGAAAGGAGGAAAAGGGTCCCATGGGGATTCAGAGGAAGCGAGGGTGTCGGGACCCTAACAGGGTATTGGGAAGACCGATAAGGGACAGCTTTGGCAATGGGTTGTATGAGGATGGAGGAGGGCACCGGTTATAGGCTAGCTCTTCTTCCTTAGCCATCTCGGTTACCCAAACCAAAGATCGTTCTCCGTCAAATCGGTCATTCGACTCTCGAAACCGAGGATTCTCGCGAACTATCCGAGGATTCTCGCGCTAACAAGTCGCCGACCCGGTGTTCTCACCCACTTCTTTCTCGCCGCGGGAAAGGGATAGGAAAGGTTTAGACTCTGGGTAGGTGTTTAGTCGAAGGCCTGTGCAATATGCAAATTAGAATCTTCAAGTTTACTTAAAATGTTGTCTTTTATTAATATCTATTTGGTTGGAAAAGGGGTTCCGCCCTTCTTTTTTCACAACTAATCTAGATCCCGGATCGTGGGTTCCGTCACTACGTCTATAAGCCCTCGTATTCCACCCGTATTTCGACCTCCCAGGTGGATAGCCCCGGCGAGGGTCCTATAGGGCACGCGGATCCCACCGACCAAGAGTAAAGAACGCTCCTATCGGGTCTAGCGGGTCATGTGACCTTTCAACGCACGAGCGATGCGGATTATAGTCAAGGCAATACCGGGAAAGTCTCGTCTCTCGCCTCGACGGATCTTTGACGCAGTTTCGCTTGAGCGAATGACGGTTTTTTGACTTTCGGTAATGTCCGAGAATATAATAGGCATGGGTCGGGCGGCAAAAGCCGGATGACACAAAGGTCACATTGAACTTCGTTGCATACGCAGTGCGTGAGTCAGAATCGAAGTCAATGCCGGTCAAGATCTTGCCAATTTTTCCTTGTCGGAATTTTGGCAGAGCTTCGCTTGAGCGAAAGATCTTTTGATTTTTTGGCAAAGACTCGGTCTTGACTCTTACGCATTCCGTGTGGGTCAAGGTCAATAGTCAATGCCGGAGTCAAGATCCCACCGATTTTTCCTTGTCGGAATTTCGGCAGAATTTCGCTTGAGCGAAAATCTTGGCTTCCGTTATGAGCTAAGGCTTGACCTTTACGTGGGTATGCAACTGGGCTATATGACACGGACTAGACCAAAAACCAACCAAAAGTCACGGTTTTTTGAAACGTGTGACACTTGACCGTGCATCGGGTCGACACCGGGCCGCCATGGGAGGTTGGGATGATTCCGTGCGCGCCGGAGCATCGTAAGGCTGTCAGTCCCGTGGATCGCACTGAACCACCCTCGGGTTTGAAGGACGTGCGTGCAAAAGTGTACAGGATATATCAGGTGCGCGTAGTGTGCGGTCTCCTAAAAATGTTCCTTTTTTGAGTAAAAACAGAGATTTTCATAATGTGTTTTAAAGGAATGATTTTCGAGACGGGGAGAATGCAACACATAAGCACGTAAATTTTTCTCGGGAAGCCCTGCCGCCGTGGAGCCGAGTAGCCCCAAGCCGCTAGGACTTGCCGATTAACCATGATTTTTCCCGGTGGAATTGCCACCGAGGTCGCCCGGCCGAATCCAATGAGGATTGAGCCGTACGACCGCATGGATCAATTTTCCAGGTTCCACTCCTTTTGCTATTTTTCGGTTGTTTCCCGTTCGAAGTATGCACAGATTCCAAGATGCAAATGATGCAATGCATGGTAAAGAAAGCAAGCATGATTAATGAAATCGGCGATGGAGTCTAACCCGCTCAAAGGGAAAAAGCTTTCTTTATTTTTTTCAAAATTTTTCGAAAAGGGATACCGGTACGTGGGATTGTTAAACCACCGGTTATCCCAAGCCCCGGTTAGGGAGCGATACAGAAGGTTAAGTGGGGTCCACCTATATACCAAGTATCGATTTTTGTTTTGAAAATAAAGCTTTTCTCCTTTGGGTTTCCCCAAAGAGTCGCCAAACCGTGGAATGTGTGCCCCAAATTTTTGTTTATTGGAATTCACGCGAGTTTGAAGACATCCGAGTTATTTGAAAAACGGAGTCGCCACGCCATTTTGATTACCTCAAAACTTTGAAAAAAAGGTTTTTACTTGGGTTCGGAGGTTAAGTTACCCCTTGGGAAGAACGTTTGGCGTTCACCCAAAGTGCCTTGCCGGAGCAAGTCTCCCAAGATTTCAGTAATCGTGCTTGCTTGCGTGCTTTCTTTGTGTGCATGTGTTTGAGAGTAAGGGGGGAATGTCCCAAGTTGTCTTCCGGACGTACAAACCATTTGTTGGTTGTCGCTCGGGATTCCTTGGAATTTATGTATTTGGGATTATGATCCCGTCCTCATCTTATGACTTGTGATCATCGCATTTTATCCTCGGGACCCTCGGGACTTGCGTGATCGAGAGAATGACTCTCTTTTGGTCAAAGATGAGGTTCTTTAGGAAGGAATGTCCCTAGCCCATCAATCCTACGCTTTAAGACGGTCGAGCTCGTATAGAGGCTTCATACTCATTCTTAAGCGATAATCGGAGATATAGGGTTCAAGGTTATCCTTTTCCTAAAGAAATCATGAACCTTTAATGGAAGGAACGATGCAAAGATGAGAACTTTTACACCGGTCCGTTCCAAGGTTGGGGGAAAGGGGAAATGCATGATGAAAAATGACTCTTTAATGAAAAGATGACATTTTGGTTTTAGCAAATGATGCTTTTTTGATTGAAAGAAATGATCTTTATGCAAGTGATGCGTAAAGATAGGATTTTTATGCAAATGATGCATTGAAAAGGGGTTTTGATTGCAAAGGATGCATTTTTATTGGAAAGATTGGATCTTTATGTATAAATGATGCATAAAGATAGCATTTTTATTGGAAAATAGGGGTTTTAGGTGCAAAGGATGCACCTTTATGAAAAAGACTACATTTTTATGACAAATGAGGTCTTAATGCATGCAAAAGGGGAAGGGGGTGATAAAGAAATGATCTTTATGAATAAATGCCAAGTCCCAAGCAAGATATATGAATGCAATGAGCAAGTATATCAATTAAAATGCAAGGTAAGGGCGTGCGAGGTTACCAATCGTTTCCTTCGCTTCTTCGGACGGAGCTAGGAGGAGAGGTTCGTCTTGGGTCTTCAAGGAGGAGGGAGATGGCTTCTTGAGCTTCTTCTTCGCCTTCTTGAGCCTTCAAGGGTGTTCTTCACGTCTTGATTATACTGCTATGGAGTGTGTGTGTTTTTGTTGTTGTTGATTGTTGTGTTGAAATGGGTAGAGGAGGGCTCTATTTATAGGCAGTCTGGATAAGGCTAATGAAGCCGTGCGGCTGCAGGCCCTTTGCAAATGAGGCCGTGCGGTCTTATCCATTATGACTCAGCATTCTAGAACCATGCAAGGTGGCATTATTCTAGAACCTTCCCTCCTAATTAATAAAAACGTGTTTCTTAATTAGGAAGGATTCCCTTCAGCCTTTATTTAATTAAAAACAGTTCCGGAATGTTTCCGGAACGCTGGGAAGGTCTGGGGAATTACCGGAAAACTTACCGAAATTGCCGGGAAATTTAACCAGAAGGCATGAGCCAGATTTGGGTACTTACAGCAAGGGAGTAAGAATTTTGGAGCCCCGTTGGTATTGAAGAGAAAGGCGGGTTTCCTCTGTCTCGTCATCAAGTTTGGTGGTTTGCTTGTACCCTTTAAACAAACTAACCAAAGCCGTGACAGTGGGTTCTCTCCTTAAGGTGCGACAAATAGCAATGAAAGTAGTAATGATCCTTATGGCATTGGGGTGAATTTATGTGATCATAGCTTGGGCTTTATATAGAACCTCACAAAGAAAAGGGTCTAAGGGGATCCTAAGGCCGACCTTAAGTTGTGAAGGAAAAACAACTATGCCGTCTCGCATTTCTCTTAGGTGGGCGAGATAGGTGCTTCCTTGGTAGTCAGAGATGCGATAGATGGTATGATCAATGTTATACAAAGTATGCCAAGTGGTGATGGGGTTAGGTATAAGGGAGCTGGCATCTGAGTCATGGGGAGCGAGAGAAGATCCCGCCTCAGCATGAGCGGGATTGGTAAAGAGGTTACCTTCATTTAAGTTTAGATTCTGAACCCCAGTGGGAGGGGGATTACTGGATTTCGCTGCGGGAGAAGAGGTCACCTCATCAGCCATCTCGCTAGAATCACTGGAAGAAGAAGAAAGGACAGATTTATAATGCATCCTACGTTTTGAATAAGGGTCAGTGACACAGAGGGATTCAGATGAGTCGCTTAAATTGGGATCATACTTGTCTTTTATAAATCAGACTAATTCTTTATTGGAAGTAAAAATGTGAGACATAGGGGCTGAAGGGGGAAGAAAGAAGCGGCCTTGGATCTCAAGAGAATCAATTACTGAGGGATCTACCCAATTTTCAACAAGTAACCTAACTATGTCAGCCTTGGGAAATCTCGCCCAAGTAGTTCGCAAGTGTCTATATAAGCCGCCTGTGGCGAGACATCTACCATACTTGACCCGCCTAGCACAGTTCCTGTATCTCGCCATAAGGGGGAATTTGGGAAAAATCGAAGAAACAAAGGGAAAAGGGAGTAACAACAGAACTTAAACAGTTGAGAAAAAATGGAAGATCAAAGAATGAGGGTTCAAAGAATATGAAAGGTTTTAAAGAAGAGTTACTTGAGAATATGAAGATCTGCTGGAGAAGATGAACAATCGCCGGAATAAAGGGACGAATTTCTTGGAAACAAAAAAGGATGCTTCAAATCAACTGCAAATCAGTAACAAAAGCACGAAAGGGAGATCAAGAAACAAATTTATGGTGAAATCAGGGAAAGAACGGCAAAAAAGGGATAGAAGTTCATCGGAATGGAAGGTTCAGGTAGCCGGAAAAACAAGGGAAGGTTGGCTCAAATAAACAGGAGAGTGAAAAGTGATGTTGTGGGATAGAAAGTGGTATTTATATGAGAGAGGGAAAAAGGGTGAATTGATTGATGGGACGGTTAGAGTGAAAATTTAAATTTTCCCCCTCATTATTTGGCACGGTTCCCAAATGACGGCACATTAAATTTTGGGGGTTCGCCAGGAAGGTGACACGTGTATGGATAGGGATCACCAACGTTCAGGCTTTTTGGAGAAGGAATTGTGTGTCGTGGAATATTGAGAAAGTAAACATCAAGTTTTTGGCGAGACTATAAATGAATCTCGCCTCAAACTTAGGGGCTTCTGATGCTGCCTAAAAATAAGAGTTGGACCTGTACTCAGCCCATAAGCGAGAAATAATCAAAGTGGGCCCAAAGCGAGTAAAAGCTCAAAAAGAAGATAATGATAAAGGTAGCCCAGGTGTGGTTCGCTGGAAAGTATGTCGGAAGATATCCCGCTAGATTCATTGAAAGGTAAGCTCAAGGTAACGAAAGCGAGATAATGTGAGGAGAATGGTGAGATATTGATATAAGATAAATGGCGAGATAATGAGGTAAGCCGGCGAGAAAATGGGATGAACACAACGCCTGGTTAACCGTATCCGGCGAGATATGAAGTTTATTGGGTGCGACACGTAAGGGGCGGCATATAAATATCTATGAAATAGGACCCACTAGAACGGTTTGACATTGAGAAAAGTGATTTGTGTCAGAGAAAAGGGCGTCACATGCTTTGAGTTTGTTCTCGTGATTAACCAATGGAATGATGACAAGTGGAGTTAGAGCCTAACTGTCGCACGAGATATGCACGTGAGGATATCACATGCCAAGCACGAGGGAAGGGGATATAAATATAAGGGATCTTCATCCCTACCAGGTACGTTCACCCACACACATGAAACACCCTTCCTCAATTCAGATTTCCCTCTGTAAAACAGAGACTTATCCTCACGCCGGAGGGGCTTACGCCGAAGCCGCCCTCGGATTAGTCACTTTGCTGTGGTGTGCAGGCGAGAAGAAGGAGCCGGAGGTATCAACATTGGGCTGCAACGGTGCTGTTGTTGTTGAGGAAATCCGTGGCAACATCACACCCGGAGTCTGAATGTTGAATATATGAAAGAAAAAAGACTAAGCTTGTGCTTGTCTGCTCTTAAAGAGCTCTGAATGGAGTAAACTTGTTGACTCAGTCAACATTTGTAACATTCAGTGTGCTTGGTGACAACCTCTTAAATGACACTGGATCACTCTTGTTGATTCAGTCCAAATATTCTCAATTGATACGTTAAGCACTTTCATCAAAACCAAATGAGCATCGCATCCAGTAACACGCATTAAATGCTTGATTTTACCAAACACACCCTTAAAAATTGGTCCGGTTTGCTTGTGGTGCACAAAGTTCATGAGTTGCTGTCACTTTACAACAGCAATATGGGCTAATAAGCCTATTTATACATTACATTTTGCAGCTTATTTCTTACGTTACCAAAGTAGATGACAACTGATGATACCAACAAAACAAAAGCACATTACCCCTCATTGCAACCCCAAGCCAAATAAGAGCATAGATATGTACGTCTAGAGAGGGGAATCCAAAATGACGCAGAATGGGCAGCTAGCGTGTTTTAGGGGCCTTAGGGCAATAAACATTCTCCCAAGTGGACCTGAGGTAAATAAAAGGAATAGCTTTACTTCTTTAAGAAATGGTTAGTTTTAAGGGGCCTTAGGGTAATTATACTTGCTGACATTATGACAAGAGAATTCGCATGTTCCAAAAACAGCTAAGCTGGAATGAGCACATCAAGCACAAAGGAAGAAATAGAAGATAAGATTCTTCAGCTAAAAGGAGAAATTCTCAAAGGAAAACCCAATTGAGAAAACTCGAAAGAATATATAGTAAGATGAAAGAAGGAGATCTAACTCCACGCCGAACCACTGGCCGATTACACCTAGCAATCCCGAGGCACGCCGAACCTCTGCCCCAATACATACAGCAATTTCGAGGCAAATCGAACCTCTGTCCGAATGCACATAGCAATCCCGAGGCACGCCGAACCTCTGCCCGCTCATACCTAAGCCACCACGAGGCACGCCGAAGCTCTGTCCGCAGAATCTGGTACATCCCGACGCAATCCCGGTCCGTCCCAGAACACTATTCACACTCAATCAACACATTCCCCAGCGGAAGATAGACACGAACCAACATTGGTAAGGCCTCCTTCCAAAACTATTTCAATTAATTTCAATACTTAAATACATAGCATACAATGTAGACATCATTTTCAAAATGCACTTTTAAAAGCACACACACACAAAACTTTTAAAGAAAGAGGGGTATCGAAAGACTCGTGTATACGAGGCGACTCGGGTGAGCTCTACTATTCTCTTCCCGAGGCGTAACCTGACCTCCGAACTCAAAATCTCATCACACAACAAAACAAAACAAAGAATTTTCTCAATGTTTTGGGCTATATCAAAACGGCGTGGCGACTCTACGAAAAACACGGCAGTCGACAAGCCGGCAGCGAGATGCACGGTTCGCGCGCCGGATTCGGGTAATTTCAATATGCAGATTTGCGATCGATGAGGTAATTATTACCGTATTTTGATGATTAACTTTTATTTTTCTTTACAATTATGTGCTTATTTTGTTTGTGTCAGTTCCATTTTTCTTTTAGAACCATAAAAAAAACAAATATTAGCTATAGCTCTTCACAAAATTTACATTTCCTCTCATGGTATCAACATGTTGCTATTTCAATCAGATACATTAATAATAATTATTACGTTCAAGTAACACTGACATGAGGGTATCCAATGCCTACTCTCCTGCCACAGTGGGTTCATTTCAGATATGATTGTGCAGCTGCATAAGCTATTCAATACATGACTCGGATTAACAGTTATGAGCAATATTTGCGCTCTAATCGTACTACTCAGTTTGTTGTATTAGATTGACTTAAGAAATGAAATGTGTTGGTCTCAAAGGTGGCAACAAGGGTGAAAATACAGCTAGAGGGGGGGTGAATAGTTGTTTCAAATTTTTCGTCCTCTTTTAAAAACTAAACCTCTTGCTTACAAAATATCTTGCAGTTGATAATAGAATGCAAGTGAAGATGTAAAATGCACAGCGGAATTATAGAGTACAAAGCGGTTTGATAGAGGCGGTTTGTAAAGCGGTTTGACTATGCGGTTTTGGTAGGTGCAGTTTTACAAACACGTGTATTTTTGACAATGTTAACTCCAAACACTTTTTCACAATAATGGATAGCTAAATAAAATCAAACAGAGACAAAGATAAATAATTAGTAATCACAAGAAATATAAATGCAGAAATATAAGAACACGTGATTTGGAGTGGTTCAATCGATAAACGATCTACGTTCACTACCAAGATGGTTAGTCTTGAATTTTCAAGAGTGATTTTACTATAAGGAAGTATGAGAGATTACAAGTTACAAAGATCAATACTCAAATCTAAAATCTATTTTATGAAGATCAAATCCTAAGACTATAACCAGTGTATCTCAAGTGATTAATCTATGTGATTAAACAAGTGAGGTGTGTGTGTGTGAGAACAAGTTCAAGGCTCTTTAAATCTATGAGATGTAGAGCACAATGATTCTTGAATGTGTTAAGGCTTGATTTCTGGGCTGGGAAATATTTCTTGAAGGTTGAAGATGAAGATTCAAAGGTTTGAACACTTTCTGGGCAGAGCTTCAACTTCTATGAACACAGCACTTTCAATTTTCTCAAGCAATCTTCAAATGGTGAAGATTAGGGGTATTTATACCCAAGCACCAAAGACTAGCCGTTGGACACAGCTGTTGCAAGGACAGTACTTGATGCTTTCTCATTGGTCCACAATATCCACTTTTGTCCTTTGGTACAGCTGCGTAAAAGCCGATCAGCTCCAGCTGCAAGCAATGAGGTTAGGACACCTGTCACCTTTTCAAGATCCTTGCAGATCTTCTTTGACATTGAATCGCGTGACAAGATTTAGTGGTTGACTTTTGATATTGCTGACGTGGATTCCAACGGTAAAAAGTGGTTCACTTCAAGTCTTCAATCATTGGATGCGGTCTGGTGTAGAGCGGTTTAGGAGGTGGGGTTGGCTATACCAGGAGGTTGCACAGAGCGGTTGCAGATGAATTGCAGCTGCGGTTCATCAAGCGGTTGCACTGTAGTAGCAGATTCACCAAGGAGTTTCATATGCGATTTGTATGTGCGGTTCATAAGGGCGGTTATGAAACTGCTGAACTGCAACTCTCCAATCCAATGAGTCTTGTGCCAGTCTTCAAGCCTAATTTTAACCTATTCTATAAAATGGACTTAGCTAAAAAAATTGAAGTCTAAGCTTCATTACATAGGGTCCTAAAGTCCTTAAAATAGACAGGAGGTTATGGTATCAATCAAATCTAATACAAAATAGGAGGATTAAAACATGCATACCCAACAATCTCCCCCTATTTGATTGATGCCATTACCTACTATAACTAAAGCAAACATTGTACTTGGTAAAAACATGTCCATAAGAATTAATCATGGTAAATCATGTCCCAAGTCAATGCACACACTTAGCTTAAGCTATAGTTTTCTATACTATCTGAAAGATAAACAATTACAATATGGAAAATATAGAAATGCATTCAGTGCACTTAAAAATATGAGTTTAAGTTCAAAGTGAGGTTTAAACTGAATGTTTAACCTTCATTTCAAAAATATGAGTTTAAGTTAGAAAATATTTGAATGAGGTTATAAATCATATGCGGTTTCATTGTTCCACAAACAAGCAGTTTGATATGAACAAAGTTTTGGAACCATGATGCAATTTCCATTAATTCCTAAGATGATTACAAGTACAGGAATGAAGGAAAATTACAAGGTTACAAAAACAAAAAGTTGGACAAAGAAAATACATGGAGTGCGGTCCAACAAAACGAAAGAGGTTCAGCAAAAAGGAAAGATATTTCAGTGAAGAGCGGTCCTAGTGCTGACGCGGTTGTTGATGATGCTGATGCGGTTGCTGATGGCGCGGTTGATCACGACGCTGGTCCACCTCTTGATTTGGCACTTGCGGTCCTGAAGGTCTGAAGGCTGAGCTTTCTCCTCTGATGATTCTTCTAAGGGCTCTGACATCTTCAGATTGTCTTCCAAGAGTTGTCTCAACTGCTCTAAGTGCGG
This sequence comes from Adenophora triphylla var. japonica, assembly GCA_022495995.1. NCBI lineage: Eukaryota > Viridiplantae > Streptophyta > Magnoliopsida > Asterales > Campanulaceae > Adenophora > Adenophora triphylla. The sequence continues at coordinate 292,195 of JAFEMH010000802.1, forward strand.
TTATGGATTGAGCAGCGGTTGAGCCTACAGCATCAACTGATCTTGTGTTGGCAGCAACACTTTCCTTGATCTCAGTTGTGAAGGATTCAATGCAAGCTTTGAGAGAGTTGTAAAAAGTGAAGATTTCATTCTGAATTGCTTTGGTTTGATTGGAGAGAGCATCTTTCAAGGGATCCAGATCAACCGAAACGTTCAGAGAGGATCTCAAATCCTTGATGGAGTTGTCAAGCTTGAGATTGAATCCAACCTTGAGGTTCTCAAATCTAAAGGAAATGTCATCATCAAAAGATTTAATCTGCTCCTTGAGTCTGTCTCCCACAATGTTAAGATCAACAATGATTCTATCTTTTAGGGAGTCCAGCTCAGAAAGAATCTTCAACTCCAGGTCATTAAGAGCGGTTTGAGAAGGAGCGGCTGAGGTTGAGGCTTGTTGTGGTTGGGTTTCTTGAAGGGTTTTCATGAAAGATACCAGAGCAGAGTTGGTGGAAGAGACAAACTCATTAGAAAGGTTGGAGAGCATCTCTTGAAGTTGGGTCTTTGAAACAACATCACCCATGGCTCTAAGCACTCCTATGGCTAAGTCTTCTTTAAAGCCTTGAAAACACTCTGTAGCTGCGGTTTTGACAGCTTCAGCGGTCTGGGTTGTTGAAGCGGTTTGAAGTGTGGAAACTCTCTCCCCCTTAATGGCATCAATCAATTGGGCTTTCATGATTGCCAGTTCAGCGGTTTGAGATTAAGACTTTGGAATGTAAGGCGCGGTTGGAGGCTTCAAGAGAGGAGTTAGAGGCAGCTAGGGCAATGTTGGATTCAGTTAGTTTAAGCATATGCCCTTGGTTTACAACCAACTGGGATTGAATAAGTTGGAGGGTTGACAGAATTTGGAGGTAGTCAGAAGGGGCGGTTGGAATGGATGGAATTTGGGTAACTGAGGGAGGCGGTTCAGATTGAGCTGTAGGGGCGGTTTGAGGTAATGGGTTTAAAAGGGTTTGAAAAGGCGGCTGGCTGGGACGGTATAAGGTGAAGCGGTTGAGGGAGGTATAGGAAGTGTTTGGGGTAAAGTAGTAGGTGCGGTTGAGATTGGTGCGGTTGGAGGAGGTGGAATGTTAGAAGTAGGGATTCCAGAAGTAACAGGGTTGGAATTAGAGGAGGAGCTAGTAGTGTGAACTTCAACAGAAGGGGATTTCTGTTTATGAGGGGAGTTCTCAGGGATAGGAGAATTTGGAGGAGGTGAAGTATGAACGCGGTTTGGAGAAGGGGTTCGGTGTTGTTGGGGAGAATTTTCAGGAGGGGGAGGAGGAGGTGTATTGACGCGGTCAGGAGAAGGAGTTGGGGTGCGGTTGCGGTTAGAAATAGAGATGGCTGGAGTGTGATGAGAATAAGGAGGTGATTGAGCGCGGTTGGAATGAGGAGGGGAATTTGAGCGGTTGGAACGTTGAGGTGAGGGAGTTGGGGTTCTGTTTTGGCTAGAGGAGGAATGGGATTTGGTAGATGAATGGGATGGGGAATGGGAAGAGGAATGGGATGAAGGTGGAGAAGGAGAAGGAGTAGGTTGTTTGGCTACTCGGTGCAGAAACCGTTTGGGTCCTTTGGTTGGGGTCTTTTTCTGGGCCAATTGTTTAAGTCTTTTTGGCTTCTCCCCCTGAGCGGTTGCTGCTCTTTGCGGTTGAGGAGGAGAAGGCGGTCTAGGTGAAGGGATTTGGGCCGGGAGGAATGATGAGAGTGAACAGGGGATTGAGAGGGAGTTTGGTTAAGAGGTTGGGTTTGGGGCGGTTGAGAAGGAGGCGGTTGGGGAATGGGTTCCTTGGTTTTTCCTTTAGATGCACCCTTCTCAGCTCTTTCTCTCTCTATTCTTTCAATCTCTTCCTTGTAGAAGGCGGTCAGATCTTCATCAGTCATCTTGGCCAAAGTTTCCTTAGTTTGCTTGGCCTTCTTAGCTCTAGCAACCAAAGGTGGGATGGTTGCATCTTCTTCTTCTTCTTCTTCTGCAATCTCATCCAGAAGATTGAACTTTTCTTTTCCTTTCTTACTTGGACCCGCTCCAATAGCACCACGCGGTTTAGCAGGTGCGGTTCTAGTTTTCTTGGGGAGCGGTTCTTCAATAGTTTTTCTCTTCCTTGATACCTTCTTTAAAGCCTTACCTAATCGTCATCCTTTGCGGTTGCAGGGGTCATTTCCACAAAATGTTCCTTGGGTTGAAAGGTATCAGCATCATAGAGGGCTCTGTAGTCATCATTGCCAAATGAAAACCTGAAGTTATGGCAAACCTTGAGTCCAAAAGTTTCTTCAATACCCCAGTGAAAACAGATGTCAGGAGTAGTAGTTCTCATGTCTTCCAAATGCTGGTAGTTGGCAAAGATGGCGGTTAGCAATCTACCAAAAGGTCTCCATCTGGTATGCACATCCTTAGTCTTCAACTGATAAGCATCAATGCTGCTGGCAAGCTCTCTCATCAAAATCTTGGGCCAATGGAGCTTCATGCCGTTGTAGATGGCACAAAGAATACCGCCATTTCTTGTGAGGTGAAGTTGTTGTGGTTTCCAGTCTTGCCACATACAGACTTCCCAACCAAATAGCAAAGATGGCTCATCAATTCTCCAAACTCTCTCCTAGGCTTCTTCTTGTAATAACCAGAGAGTGAATCAAGGGTTCCAGTAAGAGTAGAGCAAGTAGCATCCTGGACCTCCTGGGAAACTTCAACTGGAGCACCAGATACATGGAAATCATACGTGCTTCTGATGTCCAGGTAATCAATGGACACCTTGAATCCTTCAACAACTCCCACCAAACAAGGGATCTTCTTCCCATCAGATAGCTCTCTTTCTCCACGAACCGCGGTTGCATAGAACTGGTCAATAAAGAGGGGAATGGTGTAGGTCTGCTTCTTGTTGAATAGAGGCAGGATTCCAGAAGCTTCCATTTTCCTGATCATCTCCCTTCCAAGAGCATCAGACTTCAGTTCTGGCTCATTGATTTCCCAACCTGGTAGGAAGTATTTGGTATTCTACAAAGAAAACACTCAAGTTAGAACAATTTAATAAATTCACAGTTTACAAGCGGTTTGGTGCACACATGCGGTTGGCAATAGTGCGGTTTTTTAAATGATAATTTCCAAACCTCAAGGAAACTGTGAATATAGGTAGGGAAACAAATAAGAAAAATACATAAGCATTCTTTACTTAGTACGTGGCATTGTAATCCAAAGTTATCCCACACTGCAAGCGGTGCTTAGAGAGGAAGTTCTTGGTTTCCAGCCTATATACTTAGTAATACTTAAGTAATTTTCTAGCATGCGGTTTCGAAAGATATATATGGATGCGGTTTTGAAAACATGGCATGCGGTTCTTATCGAGCGGTTGACTGACCATAAAACATATGCGGTTTCAAAGTAGCATGCGGTTTACAATGAAGCGGTTCAAACATGCAAATCAAAATCCAAAATTTCCAAAAATTTTCTAAGTTAGGAAAAACAAGATTGAAAGTTAGGTCAAACCAAAACATAAGAAATTTCTGAAAATGATGATGAACAGTCACATGAGTGCATGAAGAACACGAAGAACACCAAGAACAGAGATTCAATGAAAGTTGACCAAAATGAACAAATAATATGTCAAAATGATCACATTGAGCAGTAGATCAATAATATAACAATAAAAATTACTACTTTACTCAGAATCACCCAGAAAAGGCAAAAATCAGAAAGTGGGTTTCGAAAATGAAAATTTCAAAAGTTCAAAATCAGTGCTCAAGATGTATATTGATCATGAAACAAAGTTGATAATCTGAATCATAAACATAATCCGAGCATAACCTAACTAATTTCATGCAAAATGATCAAGAAATGAAGCATTAATAAGCAAAAATCAGTTTAAGGGTTCGAAACCTTCAAAGAGTTCATCAATGGCAGATTAAACACAAAAATATGTATGATTTGCAGAGAAGTAAGAAGATTAGGGTTAGAAATCATACCATGTCAAAGATAGGTTGCTTAGGTGCCATTGACTTGAATAAATTTAAAGCTTATAAACACAGTTTTGAAGAGAGAGAAGAAAGGTTTGGTGAAGAAGCTGACACTTGAAGGTACGATTGCAGAGAGATCAGTTTGAAAAGGTTGAAAAGTTAGAGAATGATTTCTATTTATAGGAAAGGGTTTAGGGTTTGGCAGTTGAAAGGACTGTTTCACTTACCAACGCAGTGAATCATTGCAAACTTGCACCCTTTCAGCTTCAACACATCAACCAATGACGGCTGACATGAGGGCCATTAAATGCTAATGTTCCTTTTGCATTAAATGTATTCAAATTTTAAAATTTCGTGGGAAAATATTTGCAAATAAACCCTTAAAGAAAAAAATAAGGACAGAAAAAGGAATTTGAACAGTTTTTTTTTTTAATAAACATAAGCAAAATTTAGAAATTACTCCAAGTTGAAACGCGGTTGAGGTCCAAGCGGTTGAGCTGCAGCACGCGGTTGGAAAGAGGCGGTTGGCTGCAGGGCGGTTGGACTACAGGCGGTTTGGTACACGCGGTTCAACAAGGTGATTTGAAACTATACTTAACACACAAGTTAGCAAATAAAAAGAATGGATTCATTTAAGTTCAAGCATACCCATTTCTCCTCTGAGGAAGGAAAACATTTTGTAGTCAAGAGCCTTGGTGAGGATATCAGCAATCTGGTTGTCTGTCCCCACGTACTCTAAATGGATATTCCTCTTCTCCACATGGTCTTTGAGGAAATGATACTTGATATCAATATGCTTGGTCTTGGAATGCATGACAGGGTTGTTGGAGACTGAAATTGTTGAAGTGTTGTCGCACATGATAGGGCAATTTCCTTCTTCAATTCCATAATCCACCAATTGCTGCTTCATCCAGAGGATTTGACAACAACAACTACCAGCAGCAATGTACTCAGCCTCTGTGGTTGACACTGAAACTGAAGCTTGCTTCTTGCTAGCCCAAGCAACTAGTCTATTCCCGAGAAAATGACAAGTACCACTAATGCTTTTTCTGTCAATAGTACAAGCTGCATAATCTGCATCTGAATAACCTACAAGATCGAAGTTCGAATATTTGGAATACCAAAGTTCAAGGTTAGTGGTTCCAGATAAATAGCGGATTATACGCTTGACTGCAATTAGATTTGCTTCTCTAGGATCTGCTTGATAGCGTGCACATACACAGACACTAAACATGATATCGGGCCTACTAGCAGTTAAATAAAGTAATGAGCCGATCATACCTCGATATAAAGTCTAATCAACTTTCTTACCTTTGAGATCTTTATCTAGCTTATTGCCGGTGGCCATTGGAGTATCATATGCTTTAGCATTTTCTAATCCAAACTTCTTTATTAGCTCCTTGGTGTATTTGGCTTGGCTAAGAAAAATACCTTCTTCGCATTGCTTGATTTGAAGCCCGAGGAAGAATGTTAATTCTCCCATCATGCTCATCTCAAACTTGCTTTTCATTAGCTTCTCGAAACGCTTACAAAGTAACTCGTTAGTAGAACCAAAAATGATATCATCAACATATATTTGAACAAGTAAAGTATGATCATTGTATTTGGCAATAAAAATAGTTGTATCGATTTTACCGCGTTTAAATCCTTTTTCTAGTAAAAATTTATAAAGAGTCTCATACCATGCTCTTGGAGCTTGCTTGAGTCCATACAAAGCTTTCTGGAGTTTGTAGACATGATTGGGAAATTTGGAGTCTTCAAATCCAGGCGGTTGGGTAACATACACGGTCTCTTGCAGTTCACCGTTGAGGAAAGCACTCTTCACGTCCATTTGATATAGCTTGAAATGCTTGAAAGAGGCGTAGGCTAAGAAGATTCTGATAGCTTCCAATCTTGCAACTGGAGCAAAGGTTTCATCATAATCGATTCCTTCTTCTTGCCTATATCCTTGTGCAACCAACCTTGCTTTATTCCTAGTGATGCTTCTATTCTCATCCATCTTATTCTTAAATACTCACTTAGTTCCTATCACTCCTTGATCCTGAGGTCTAGGCACCAAAGTCCAGACCTTGCATCTTTCAAACTGGTTGAGTTCTTCTTGCATAGCAACGATCCAACTGGAATCTTGGAGTGCTTCATTAATCTTCTTGGGTTCAATTTGAGATATCAAGGAAGTATGCTCGTCATAGTTCGATCTCCTTGTTTGAACACCGGAAAACAGATCACCAATCACATTAGAGAGAGGGTGACTGCTGACTTCACGAACCTCCGGGGGTAAGTCTGGTTGGACAGAGGTTTGCTGAAGATCTTCAATTTGAACGTCGTTAGATCCTTCAGCGAAGTCATGGAATGTAAGTTGACGAAGAGGTTCTATAAGCTGGATAGGGGAATTTTCAACTTCTTCTTCCCTTGGAGTTGCATCTGGAGTAGAAACTTCAGGTGCGGTTTCAAAAGTGCGATTTGAGGGAATTTCAGTTGAGGGTGCTGGATTTTGTGGTTGAGGTTCAGGTGCGGTTTGAGAGGGTTCACCTGTTTCATTATGCTCAACAAAATCATCAGCAACATTTGGAGCCAAATGTGGCTCAAGGAGAGAATGCTCATCGAAAGTAACATGGACAGACTCAACTATTTTTAAACTAGTTTTATTGAAAACACGAAAAGCTTTTGAATGTTTAGCATACCCAACAAAAATACCTTTGTCGGCCTTGGCTTCGAATTTACCTCTATTTTCTCTTCCGTTGTAGAGGACAAAATATTTGCAGCCAAAGATCTTGAAGAATGCAATGTTGGGGGTTCTTCCTCGCCAAAGCTCATAGGGAGTCTTGTTATAGGTTTTGTTGATGAGGGAGCGGTTCTGAGTGAAGCATGCTGTGTTGATTGCTTCAGCCCAGAAATACTGAGGCAGCTTCGCTTCAGATATCATTGTCTTTCCAGCCTCAATCAACGTCCTATTCTTCTTTTCCGCAACCCCATTTTGTTATGGAACACCAGTAATTGAGAAATTGTGATCAATTCCATGGTCATCACAATACTGAGCAACACCGTTGTTCTTGAATTTTGTTCCATTATCTGATCGAACACTAACGATGTCGTCTTCTTTTTGAGTTTGGAGCCGTCTAAAAAGTGCGGTGAGAATATCATAGCAATCATCTTTGGAAATCATCATCTCAACTCACGTATATCTTGAATAATCATCCACCACCACTTAGGTATATCTACTTCCTCCAATGCTGGCAGTGGTTACGGGTCCAAACAAATCTATTTGAAGCAGTTGTAAGCATCTTGAAGTTGATGGAGCGGTCTTGCTGGTGAAAGACGACGCAGACTGCTTACCAAGTTGACATGCAATGCATTTCTCTGGATGATGGTCAGCCACTTTAGGTAAACCACGAACGAGGTTTTCCCTACCAATCTTTGCAAGATACTTGAAGTTCAAGTGGCTCAACCTCTTGTGCCAAAGCCAACTATTTTCGCTCACATTTTTAGCTACAAAACAGAGATTAGTAATACTACATGCAGAATTTAGATCAATAATGTAAATATTACTCTTACGAATCCCTGTGAGTAGGGTGACTCCGGAAATGCTATCTTTGATAAAGCAATTTGATGACGTGAAGTTGCAAAGCATTCCTTTATCGCGGAATTGAGAAATTGAAAGGAGGTTGTGCTTGAGTCCTTCAACAAGAGAAACCTTCTCAATGGTTAGGTTTCCTCTCCTTATTACACCATATCCAATGGTCTTGCCTTTGTTGTTGTCACCAAAGGTTACAGACGGACCACTTGCTTCAATGACATCTTCTAGTAATGATCTATCTCCAAATATGTCTTGAAAGCAACCACCGTCAAGATACCATTCATTTTCCTTGGAGTGACCAGCCATTAAGCAGGACCCGAAATGTAAACATTAAGAACGAGGTCCCCCTTTATTTCTTGGGTCCTGAAGTTAGCAACCCTTCACGACTCCACACCTGCTTGATGTAAGGAGGTTTACTCTTCCTGGCATTGGATGTGAACCGCAAAAGGCATTCTGCAGCCTTGTGACCTAAACCATCACACACAGAACATTTATAAAAGCTGTAAGCATCATGAGGTTTTACTAACTCCTTACTCTTCTTAGGAGTTGCATGCGGTTTGGGAAGGGAGGTTGCAGCCTTGACAAAGGGAACTGGCTTTGGTTTGACAACATATTTTCTAGGAATGCTATTCCTGCTTTTGAAGGCAGGAGGAGCGGTCGAAGAAGATGCGCGGTCAGCCTTAGAGTTGCAAGTACCACCTTTTCCACCAGAAGCGGTTGGAACAGGGATACGGCCAATTCCATAAGCCATTTCCTCTTCAGCTACTTCCTCAGAATCCTTTGGCTTCATCTGAGAATTCTTCCCATATTGCTTTCCCTTTGGGTAGACAAAATTAAAATTTTGTTGTCCTTTACCCTTAGCCTTTGCACGCTTCCCCTTAGGAATTTCTTTAGTTAGTTTCAAAATTTCCTCATCCTTTTCACCGCAGATGCACACTTCTTCTTCACAGATCCAAATCATATACCCTCGCAACTCCACCGGGTAATTGGGTATCTATGATTTGTTGCATAAGATTTTGACTTGAGCCACCCATCAATAATTTTTTGACGATCGTTGAGTTGGGTGACCAGGTCATCATTTCAGTAGTTGAAGTGCAAGAACCTTACTTTCAAGGATGCGGTTTTGATCAAAGAAGAGGAGTCATCTTTTTTATTTGGTCCTTAAGATTTGAAATTTCAGACCTCATCACAGTTTTCTCCGTCTTGTACAGATTAAGTTCATCATGAGCTAAGCTTAAGGCTTTCTTAAGATTAGAGAATTGATGGATCACCATTTCAGCTTCCTTAAACATCTTTTCGTGTTCCGAGTGAGAACTTCTTCCACCCCCTTTTTCAAAACTTTCTTATTTGAAATTGCTTTTGAAGGTGGAACATTTTTAGAAGAGAAAATGGGACGAGAATACGAACAATTTCCTATCTTAACGCTAGGAGTAAGTTTGACATTATCATCCAACTTAAAATTTGGAAGTTTTGCAGAAACCTCTTTTTCCTTCATATCTTGCAACTCAAATGACTCAGAATCTGACTCATCGGAAGCATCTGCAACTAAGCAGAGATTAACCTCTTCGGTTTCTTCGTCACTTCCATCATCAGAATCTGTTTCAATCCAAGTTGCTAATTCCTTGAAATTCTCTCCCTCCTCAGCAACCATTCCCTTGCGACGAGAAAATTTCGTAGGAGAGGTTTTCTTTTTCAAGTATTCGTATTTGGGCTGTGGACACTCAGATGCAAAGTGACCAAGTTTTCTACAATTGTAGCAAACTAGATCACTCTTTTTCTTTGTATCTCCAGCCTTAGAAAATGTTGCTGGAGGTTTGCCCTTTGAAAAAGTTTTTGTAAAAGGTTTTGAGGATTTTCTATACTTTTGAAATCTTTTTACAAACATGGCAAAATCATCATCATCCATCTCGATGAGTGATGAGGTTGATATGGAAGGATCTACAGTTTGATTGGATGTAGATGGTTTCTCCTCTTATTCCACAACGGACATGGAAAGCGATTTGGTTTTCCCTTCAATCTCTTCAATATGATTTAATTTAAGCTCATAGACTCTAAGGTTTGCATACAAGTTACTTAACGACCAAGTATTCAAAACTTTTGAGTCTTCTAGAGAGGTAGCCTTATTTACCCATCTAGAGCCTAAAGCGGACAGGAAAGTCATATTGATTTCCTTATCGGTTAAAGTTTTGCCAAGAGATCTACAAGCATTGACTACCTCAACATAGCGGTCGTAGGTTTGACGCAAGGTTTCGTTGAGTTTTCTGTTGAAGTTGTTGTAGGATCTTTCAACAGCATATAATTTGCTTTCCTTGTATTCGCCATCACCTTCGAGGTAGCTCTCTATGGCATCCCACATCTGCTTTGCGGTTTTGAGATACATTACTTTCTGAAGAGTTGAAACAGGGAGGGTTCCAGAAATGATGTGCCTAGCCTTGTTGTCCAAGGCAACTAATCTCTTCTCTTCATCTGACCACTCTTCTTTTGGCTTTTTGACCTCTGAAGTTTCAGCATTGGTGGTTGCATCAGTGTTGACCTTCATTGGAATCCATGGCCCATTGACTACGCACTCCACCAGCATCTCATCTATAGTTTCCAAATGAATAAGCATTCGACACTTCCAGATGTCAAAGTGGTCTTCGTCCAAGATTGGAATGTGTGAATAGTTAACAGTTGTCATTGTCTTTGAGTTTGCCATATTGAATCGGCACACAAGCTGTTAAGCTTGAAAACAAAGAGTTTTAAAATGTGTTAGCTCTGATACCACTTGTTGGTCCCAAAGGTGGCAACAAGGGTGAAAATACAGCTAGAGGGGGGTGAATAGCTGTTTCAAATTTTTCGCCCTCTTTTAAAAACTAAACCTCTTGCTTACAAAATCTCTTGCAGTTGATAATAGACTGCAAGTGAAGATGTAAAATGCACATCGGAATTATAGAGTACAAAGCGGTTTGATAGAGGCGGTTTGTAAAGCGGTTTGACTATGCGGTTTTGGTAGGTGCAGTTTTACAAACACGTGTATTTTTGACAATGTTAACTCCAAACACTTTTTCACAATAATGGATAGCTAAATAAAATCAAACAGAGACAAAGATAAATAATTAGTAATCACAAGAAATATAAATGCAGAAATATAAGAACACGTGATTTAGAGTGGTTCAATCGATAAACGATCTACGTCCACTACCAAGATGGTTAGTCTTGAATTTTCAAGAGAGATTTTACTATGAGTATGAGAAATTACAAGTTACAAAGATCAATACTCAAATCTAAAATCTATTTTATGAAGATCAAATTCTAAGACTATAACCAGTGTATCTCAAGTGATTAATCTATGTGATTAAACAAGTGAGGTGTGTGTGTGAGAACAAGATCAAGGCTCTTTAAATCTATGAGATGTAGAGCACAATGATTCTTGAATGTGTTAAGGCTTGATTTCTGGGCTGGGAAATATTTCTTGAAGGTAGAAGATGAAGATTCAAAGGTTTGAACACTTTTTGGGCAGAGCTTCAGCTTCTATGAACACAGCACTTTCAATTTTCTCAAGCAATCTTCAAATGGTGAAGATTAGGGGTATTTATACCCAAGCACCAAAGACTAGCCGTTGGACACAGCTGTTGCAAGGACAGTACTTGATGCTTTCCCATTGGTCCACAATATCCACTTTTGTCCTTTGGTACATCTGCTGCAGAAAAGCTGATCAGGCTCCAGCTGCAAGCAATGAGGTTAGGACACCTGTCACCTTTTCAAGATCCTTGCAGATCTTCTCTGACATTGAATCGCGTGACAAGATTTAGTGGTTGACTTTTGATATTGCTGACGTGGATTCCAACGATAAAAAGTGGTTCACTTCAAGTCTTCAATCATTGGATGCGGTCTGGTGTAGAGCGGTTTAGGAGGTGCGGTTGGCTATACCAGGAGGTTGCACAGAGCGGTTGCAGATGAATTGCAGGTGCGCTTCATCAAGCGATTGCACTGTAGTAGCAGATTCACCAAGGAGTTCCATATGCGGTTTGCATGTGCGGTTCATAAGGGCGGTTATGAAACTGCTGAACTGCAACTCTCCAATTCAATGAGTCTTGTGCCAGTCTTCAAGCCTAATTTTAACCTATTCTATAAAATGTGCAAATAAATAGTAGGATCCAATTCAAACTTATGCAAATAGTAGCCTCCAATGATAAGACATAATTGAACTCATAGGCTCATAAACAAGACCGCACTAGATTATGCTGCATTTAATGAAAATGTAATTTTTAATTATTAGTAAATTTATTTATCTTGGCCTTTTGACAGAATGGTTTGGAACTATAAATCCCTAAATCATTACACATCCATCCCTCCATTTCTTTTTCTGAGTAGTATTTGCTTGGAAATTGTTTATAAAAATCAATTTCTTTTCATTATTCTAGGTATACTCCCTACCTACGTTCTATTCAAAAATACAAAAAAAAAAAAAAAAAAAAAATCTTGAACGTAAATTAAGAAAAGTGTATATTAAAATAAGTGATGTAAGTATAAAAAGTGAGGTATGAGAGAAAACGTGATAGTGAATAGTGAGTAGATATTTATTATAATTATAATTATAACAAGTGAATCTCACGAATGAAAATATACTCCCTCCGTCCTAAAATGTTTGTCCCATTTGACTTTTTTGTTGAACTTTGATCACAAATTTACGATAGATTAATCATGTTCATAAAATTCTAAAAGTTGTTGTTGATAATATTATTAATGGTGAATCAATAAGAATTTTTAGAATTTCATGAACATAATTAAATTGTCATATATTTGTAGTCAAAGTTCAACAAAATAGTCAAATGGGACAAACATTTTGGGAAGGAGGGAGTATTAAAAAATTTACATTTTGGGACAGTGCCTGTTAATAAAAAATTGAAATTTTTGCTTTTTCAAATGGGATATCTGGAGTATATATTAGAAAAATGCAGTTTGAAAGCATGCACCTTATTTATTATTGAAAAGAATACAGTGGTGTAAGCCGCAAATTAAATACTTACTATGTGTTATCATCTCAATTAAAAAAATGGAGGGCAAAATATGTTTTTAAGAGTATCTAGGATCTCGCCTTGCTTCTACTGTTATGTTTTTCTCTTTTCTTTCTCTTTCCCAGCTTTCTTGGGCGGTTGACTGCCATCTTCCCCTTCTGACACAGTTTCAATCTTAGCAAAGATAGGTTGCGGTGGAGCCATGACCTGACCGCCCTTCAGCCCACCCCATTTAGTCTCACTCTGCAATCAAGCAGTCATATCACAACAAGCATGACAAAAAATCACAGATTTTAAATAAACCCATGTTTTTTTTTTTTTTTTTTTTTTTTGTGTGTGTGTGTGTGTGAGAGAGAGAGAGAGAGAGAGACAGAAAGAGAGAGAGGGAGAGAGAGAGAGAAACCCAGGTAGCAGCCTTGAATTGGTCCTCAGTGTACCCAAGTTGTTGATAAATTCTCAAGCATAAGTTTGGGGTCACAGGAGACAACGCAATGGCTATTATCCTCATTGCTTCTAATATCACCACGAGGTCCTGAAGTTCCAAAAATTGAAATGAATAATCAGATGTAAACCAAAACTTTATGCTCCCAGCTAGACAAACATTTTCTCATTCTCTTCTGTTCCTACGGATATAGGGTGAGGGGGTGGTGCAGGGACGAACATGGCTGCTTATTTACTAGTGCGGGTTACAACTTACGACATGGAACTTATTTTAGTTATTTATAAGAACCCCTGGTTTAGTCACACTTGATTTGAGGACAATCCAAGGGTCCTACATAGCGAATAACATTAGAACAAATTTGACAAAGCTTTTTGCAGACGTGGAGTTAAGTACCTATTTGGTCCCTGACTTATAGCGTTTTTTACGGTTTCGTCCTTATCGTATTTTTGTGAACGTTTCAGTCCTTGAACTACCTATATAATTTTCCAGTTAATCCTTTCTGTCAATTTCTCCGTTAATGAGGGTTGAAACTGTAAAATGTTAAACTCTAGACCCTAAAAAATAAATTTTAAAGTTACAAAACACACCCTCTCTTCTTTTAAAACCTAAATCATTTTACATAATAAAAAAATAATAATAAAATAGCAATAATAAAATAATAATAAAAATAACAATAATAAAATAATAATAATAGTGATAATAATAAAATATTAATAATAAAATAATAATAATAATAAATAATAATAAAATAATAATAATAATAATAAATGATAATAATATAATAATAATAAAATAATAAAAATAATAAAAATAATAATAAAATAATAATAAAAATAAAAATAATAATAATAATAAAAATAATAATAAAAAAATAAAAATAATAATAAAAAAATAATAAAATAAAAATAATAATAAAATAAAAATAATAATAAAATAATAATAAAATAATAATAATAATAATAAAATAATAACAACAATAAAAATAAAAATAAATAATAATAATAATAATAAATGTCAAAAAATATTTTAATCTATTTTTAAATTTATTATTTTTGAATATTCATTTTGAGAAGGAGGAAATATCAAACATTATTTCCAAACAACGCCTCTCTCAATTTCTCAGCCATTGTCGTTGCCTTCGCCTCCTCCGTCTCCATCTCCTTCACCTCTTTCTCTCCATTTTTTCCGGTGACTGCTCCTCATATATAGTTCCCCTTCATTTTCGTCAACACCCACTTCACGCCCGCTGCCACCCCTTCCCCACCATCGCTGCAAGCATCACCAACAACCCACCGCTGCCACTGTAATCAACACCATCACTGCCGCCACCATCACCATGATGACTACACCACCTCAATTCCACCCCAATCACCAGTCCATAATCATCAATTCACTCAAATTGCCCCCAAATCTACCTGAAATTCTCCCCAGATCTTCCCCATTTTCGGTGATCGGAAACAATTCGTATTCCACTCCAATCTGTAATCAAAATCAATATTTTGAATCCCTAAAACGCCGCATCACTGAACCGGAATTTTAGGTTGGTTTCTGTTGATTGAGTAGAGAGAGAAACTTAGAGAGAGAAAGTGTGTGTGAGGGAGTGTGTGTTGTGTTTTGAGAGGATGGGAAGGGAGAAGGAGGCCGGAGGTGGGGAGGGGAGAGTTCGACGGAGATGGAGGGAAGGGGAGACTGAGGTCGCAGAGGAGAGGGTTGGCCGGAGGGGGTAGCCGGAGTTGGGGTCGCCGGAGAGAGAGAAACTTAGAGAGAGAAAGTGTGTGTGAGGGAGTGTGTGTGTTGTGTTGTGTTGTATTATTATTATTATTAATATTTTATTATTATTATTATCATTATTTTATTATTATTATTAATAATATTTTTTTATTATTAATATTTTTTTATTATTGTTATTGTTATTTTTATTATTATTATTGTTATTTTATTATTGCTATTTTATTATTATTATTTTTATTTTATTATGTAAAATGATTTAGGTTTTAAAAGAAGAGGGGGTGTTTTGTAACTTTAAAATTTATTTTTTAGGGTCTAGAATTTAACATTTTACAGTTTCAACCCTCATTAACGGAGAAATTGACGGAAAGGATTAACTGAAAAATTATATAGGTAGTTCAAGGACTGAAACGTTCACAAAAATACGATAGGGACGAAACCGTAAAAAACGCTATAAGCAGGGACCAAATAGGTACTTAACTCTGCAGACGTGAATGTCGCTGAGTTTTGGTTTCTATGGTAGAACATACCACATAAAATATCAATTGAAGAAAACTAAGGATTAATAATATGATATACTCCCTCCGACCCTATGTTCTTGCTACTAAGACTGAATGCACGGGGATTACGGAAAAAGTAAGTGTTGTGACTTGTGAGTATGAAAAGTAAAGTAGGAGAGAGAATGTGGGGTAGGAAGATTTTTGTTGCGAGTGCGGCAAGTGGGTCTCGTTGACATTTGGGGTTAGTAGCAAGAACATTGGGACGGCAAAAAGGAAATAAGTAGCAAGAACATTAGGACGGAGGGAGTATTTGCTATGAGTAAATTTTAGTAACTTCATTGTAAATGAACAATTGTTTAGGGACAAAAGTTGTTAAGATTTATATTTAGTTAAGGAGGGAGTACAAAAAAAATACCTTTGCAGCAGCCTCAAATGCAGCATCCCCTTGTTTAAAAAGAGACCATGGAGCACGTTCGTCAATGTAGAGATTCCCTGCAGTGCCAATCTCTAGTATAGTCTCACAAGCTGATGATAGGGAGAGTTTTTCATATTGAGTCAGGGCCTTCTCAACCTAAAAAAGTAAAATATCAGTAAATGGTTGAAATAACAGCAGGCATAAGCACAAACAAAAGTACAGCTAATATGAATAAACAACCTGAATCTTTTCTTCACATAATGCAATATGTGAACTCTCTCTCTCTCTCTCTCTCTCTCTCTCTCTCTCTCTCTCTCTCTACTAGGTCCAAAATTTGTTTCCACAAATTACATCTTTTCTATAAGATTTTACTGTTGACCTTAGCAAGTGAGAGCAGTGTATGTGGACTTACGATGAACCAAATCTCAGAAGCACAGAATGGGATTCATGACGAGCTAACCATCAAATCTGATGATTTCTTGCCAAACTATCAAAGAGGATTGATGGAGCATGTGGTCATTTAGAGGATAAGACTGAAGCCTACGATGGATATGGTCACCAAGGGTACAAATGTCGGTACTGAAGTGCACTCAAAAGTCTCTAGGATGTAAATACCAAACTAATACAAGTGAGTGTAACTTTCAGTTTTTACACGCAATTTTTTTTTTAAAAAAAAGATTTAGTCTAGTAAATCAAGTTCTAAATAGAACTTTAGATATTAACCTAACTGATATTTCAGGACAAACTCAATCAAAATTGATAACCGCATGGGGAAGGAGGTGGATAATATTACTTCTTAGCATTTCGTGAAGAGGGGAAACAAGCAAGGATTACAATGCTTTGAATGCCTTTAATTTGACTTCTCGCTTTCAAGACAAAGTTGACTTTCAAGATACTTTGTTTTAAAATACCGGTCGTGTAAAAGAAGTAATTAATGAACAAAACTGCAGTATTCTAGTTGTACAGTATCAAGAGCCAATATGTAGACAGCTACATTATAAATAAACCTCAACAACAGCCATTTTAGTAAACAAACTTAAATAAAATACGCACAAAATTAATGCTTCAATCTTACCAGCTTCTCTACAGTGTCTTTAAATGCATTTCCTTCAGCAGCAACAATTGAATCAACTGCCAAGGTCGAATGGCAGTTCTTTTTCAGAAGTCCAAGTGTACGGTTTAAAAGATTTCCTGCATGAGTACATTATCAGGTTTATATGATATCTCAGTTCTGAAATCCCAACAAGTTGTAGAGAAATGCCTAAGACCCATCTGCGCAAAAAAAACAAGAGGTACCAATAGTATTGGCTAGATGCGCGTTGACTATATTAATAAAGCGATCCTCCGAGTAGTCCCCGTCGTTTCCAAATTCTACCTCCCTGAGGAAAAAGTACCTGACTGCATCAGGTCCAAACCTTTGCACTAAATCTTTTGGTTCAAGTGTATTCCCAAGCGACTTTCCCATTTTCAAGCCATCCTAAAATTTTCAAATAAAAAGCATTGCTGCATGAAATGAAAGTACATGTATGAGAAAAAAATGCTAAATTTACTAGCTCACACTTGTGTTTTCTATCTAAATGCAAGATCGCAAGTTGAATATAATCGTGAATACTTTTTAGAAGTAAATTACCTACAATAATAGAGGGTACATATTAACAAAACTGGCTTTTTAAACCTTTGCAACTGTGTTATCTTTAAATAGTACTGGTTTTATAAATTATGTAATGACACTTGAACCGACTGAAGAGATTATAACAGTGAGAAACATTTAAGGAGGAACTGAGTTGCTCAAGTGATTATGGTTTGCCAGTAGCAGTCTTAATTATTCGTCAACGTTCATACTTTTAATATCAACCAGAGTTTCAGTTTGACTCTAATCATCCAATTCGTCTGACATGACAGCCTTAGATTATTGGATACAATAATAGTATTAATTTCAGAAATTCTTAACACATAATTAATGACAAAACTACTGCTCCCTCCGTCCCAAAATGAATGACCAAAAAAAAAATTCAAATTTGCTCTTGATCAAGAGCAAAGTTGAAAAAATATATGGTCATTCATTTTGGAACAGAGGTCGCACACGTATTATGGCAATCATAGAGATCATTAATAGACAATATCAATATTATAGTCGCATCAAGATACCTTTGTAAGAAATCCATGACCGAAGACGGTCTTGGGAAGGCTAATTCCAGCAGACATTAACATAGCTGGCCAATAAACTGCATGAAAACGCAATATATCCTGCAAAAAGAGACATGAAACAAAATTAAGAACATCATAGATTAGTTGAGGTCCGACACAACGCTGCATACTATTGCACCAGACTTAATAACCATAGCATAAAGATTTTCACTCCAGAATAAGAAAAAGTTAGAACTAAAGTCCAACCTCTTTCTCGCAAAAAGGAATCCATTATTCCAATTTGAGATGTCCAAAAAGATTCTCTTTTTCTTTTTGAGAATATCTTTTAGGCTTTTAGCCAATTGTCAATTATCCATTTAAATGTGAAAAAAAATAAAATGTTACCATTGATTTGACACCACTAGATGGTAACTTGTTTGTACTAAAGGATGTTCACATAATATATTTGCTTTAGGAATGTGTAAAGTCAATAGGGAACTCTTTTATGGGATGGGGGAGGGAAGTTTAAAGTAGCAACAAGCAATAGTAGTAGGTTGAATGAATCATCTCATTCCTCTCCCCAACAGAGGGAACATTAAATAGGATGAAGAATGTTGCAAGTGGATTTTTTTTGCATGTCAAGATAGCAATATGATGCCATAATTCCAACCAGACATCAAAACATGCATGATTTATCAAGACAAGACAATCATTTTCCAAAAGTACACAAGAGTTGTCGATGAAACTAGAGCCCATTATTTATAAGTAGTCAGCATGGATAGACTAAAGTTTTTGCAGCTCAACTCAAGCATACAGACACACGCCTCAATGTTGTTTAGCTATCAAAAAAATTAACGTGACACTAGAGAAGGGTGGAAAATCATTGATCTAAAGGAAGCAAAATAAAGCAAAAAACCATGTTGCATTATTTGAATTGCACTGAAAAATGAGATATACGACATATAAGAGGACGAGAAAGTGAAAAGTAAAGAATTCGATATCTTTTTCTTTATTTTGTCTAATAACTACCTAGAACTGATTACTTCTTTGATCATGAATCTTACGAAACATTTCCTTACCCCTCGCGAAATACATGAATCAAGCAAACTATCTCAGATTATCCAAGCAGAAGAATCAATTTATATCATTCGAGATTTTAGTAAGCTTAATTTGTAGAGAATTTTAGGCTCAAGTGACAACTTGGCTCCTTTCAAGTATTTGTGAGTGTCAAGTCCAATAATAATTAAACTCCACCTAAAAAGTCCCATTTAACAGGTCAAACTTTTCTATAGGATGTAGCTTTACTTACTGTTACCTTCTTGACACTGCACTAAAAGTGGTCCTTTAGAAATTGGACTACTTCTGAGGGACAAATTGAAAAGGAAAAAGAGACGATTTCTTTTGGGACAGGGTACTTTGGGACTATAACAAAACAGCTCTCATTATCCAGTTTTACTATTCTTTTGATACATACTTTTCCTATATTCTTCAATCATGATGCAACATACAGTCATTAGGCCGCTTCTCTTTGTAAAATGAGTTTATCAGATGAAATGAAACTCATTCCCATGTACCTTTGACGTTGAAATGTCAAATTTAGGAAAAGCACTTGTGGCTTAAGTGCAAGGATAACGCTATACCTTGCCAATCAGGTGCAGCGAGGCAGGCCAACCAGATGAAACTGCAGTTTGTAAACTAGGTTGCTCGTTGCCTTCCGAAAGTGAAGATATATAACTGCGTAAAGAAACACATGTGAGATACCAAAACGAGAGAACTGCATATTTAAAAATGGATGCAAGATATATACCAACAGTTTGTATTTATTTGGTTATTCAGCAGAAACCAGATTGACTTCTATTTTGGATCTAGCTGCTACGGATTACAAGGAATATCAGACTATGGGGAATTGGCAAAAATGTGGCTCTGGACTCCATGTAGTACTAATTTGACACGAAAGTGAACAACCGAAGATGTAGTACTAAGCTTTCGCATAGAGTAACATATTGACTCCTAAATATTGGGCACACTTGAATAGGCACAAATAGTTCAAAAGAAGAGGAAAAAATCCATGGTAAGAACAACATGAACACGTGCAAAAGAAAAGGCACATGAGCTTTGAAGGTGAAATATTCATAAATTACTAAAGAACGCATAAACTTACCCCAGTAATGCATCAAACCAAACATATATAGTTTGCTTAGGGTCATTAGGAACCCTAATGCCCCAATCCACTGATGCTCGGGAGATAGAGAAATCTGTCAGACCTCCTTTCATCCAAGTTTGAACCTATAAACAGTTCCAGATCAGTAATTCTCTTATACAGCAACAAATTAATCAGTAAATAGATACCTATCAAATGAAACTTAAAGCAAGTTTGAGCAGAGATGCTAGTTTGGCCTAAAGTAAAAGTAAGAATAGATAATTCATTTCTACTGGTAATTTTCATAATAGATGTCCAAACATTAAGTTTATTTGACTGTGTGTATACACAAAGGTATTATAATCCAAACATTAGCACTATGACAGCGTTCGAGACTGTAACCAAACCAGCTACAACTTCGACCAAACAGAGTTAGTAAATATCCCATATGAATTGGAAAGCTTCACGCAATTATCCTCGCATAAAGCTGCAGATGCAGGCTAACTATAAGCCCAATGCATTAACGAACAATTTTTTGAACAAATCTGTAGTTTCTATCAACTTGACACCAAATAGCATAAAGAAAGAGAGAACATGTGGTAGCCGCCACCATTTCGGTTGACATCTTTTCGGAGTGAAATGCGATCTTTGGAATTCATAGCTTCATAATCAGTATACTATTCAAACTAACAAGCATCATAAGTTAGAATTGCTAAATCTCAAACAAGTCCAAGAATCTATAATGAACTTCCAAATTGTTATAATCCTGGTCTTCTTGGACAGGTAAAAATAAAGTACTACACAAAAGTAATGCCATGCATATAGCAAGAAAAGTAGTTCTTGTTGCTTATGCTATTTTTTCATTCTCTTTGTATTCTTTGATGGATATCCTATCCGTCTCTTGTATATTCTTCTCTTTAATCTAATGCACTTCTTTTTCTATTAAAAAAAAAAGAAGGTATATAGCAGGATAGCAACGCCTCAAAAAGAAAATATAGTTTTCTGAACTGTGATCAGTTTTCAGTAAGCATTTAACAAGAGAAGCAAATGATATTACCTATTTAATCATCTCTTTAATATAATAATAAGTTACTAGTTTCATTTTTTTTTGGCAATGTACAGGTATAGTTCAGAGCTACAAGAAACTGTATCTATCAATCCACATGGGGTCAATAAAGTTAAAATCGGGATTACGATAATACTATGGTCTCACCTCATTCAGGCGAAACGGAGGCTGCACAAAATCTGGGTTTTGGGCGAATTTTTCTTCCAACCTTTTTTGATACTTAGAAAGGGCGAAAAAATAGTTGTCTTCTTTCCTTGAGACACATGGCTTCAGGTGCATGGGACAACAGTTATTCTCCAGCAATTCTTTCTCATCCTGTTGAATTTACAGAACTAATGATATTACAGCAGTCCGGTGCATTAATAAAGGGAAAGCCTCACTTCACATGCATCTACAAGGTCTGCTTAAGTAAGCAACGTAAATACCACAACCATCTATCCTACAAAGTTATTCATGTCTTTCCAGAATCCAAATCAGTTGTCCGTCTCTGAAGGCAAGTTAACTGAGGTTAAATAAAATGACATAAAATAGAGAAGGCTAACTGCTAAATGATGCAATATATACAGCACGTTAAAACATGACAGATGTTTGGATCAGTGGCGGACCTAGAATTTAAAGTGAGGGGGTCAATATTTTGCTTAGCATAATATAAAAATCGCACTATTAAAAATAATAAAATTTACCGAAACTTAGCATATTTTTCATCGTCGTTTATATCTTGATGATGAATGTGAGAAAAGAGAGATAATTGTTCAGACGGAGGTGGCGCTAGCGCTGCAGCCAGGTTTCGCGCGGCGGCAGCTTTATGTTCTTGTCTCAGATTGTTAGCACAACAATGAATCAATCTTTCCTGGGTCATCATTTTATATACTCCATCTATCCCAAAATGAATTACTATTTTTTATTTAATGACCAATATGAAAAAGTTGATTTTACTTCGATAATATTAATAAAAAAATTGGTAAAAAATTATTTAGGAATAAAGTTTTTTGAAAAATAAGTTTCAAAATATCATTCATTTAGGGGCAAAAAAGGTCATGACATTTGAAATTACATTTGAAAAGAGGGAGTGTAATGGGTTTGAGGGGGTCATCTTTAATTTTTCAGGGAGGTTAGCTGTAACTTTTAAGGGGACAAGATAAAAATTCCAAAAGTTTTCAAGGGCCAAAGTGGTATAAGCACAAAAGTCAGGGGGTCAGTTGACCCCCCACTCACCAACATAGATCCGCCAGTGGTTTGGATAGCATAACAAGCTGAAGACAGCTTATCCAAATCCCAAATATAATATAAATGAGAGCAAAAGGTTGCACCTTATATTCCTCACAATTGACACAATAGAGGCCTTCATAGTCAGCCCTATATATATCACCACTTGCAAGAACTTTTGAATAAAATTCCTCTACAATAGCTTCATGTTTGGGATCAGTTGTCCGAATGAACTTGTCATACGATATGTCAAGCTGCAAATAAATTTCATCAAAATAAATTAGAAAATAATTCATTTAAACAAAGTTTACATTAGCCAGATATGATCTCCATAAGAAAGAACTATACCTCTTTCCAAAGTTCCCTGTAAGCTTGTGAAACCACATCACAGTGCTCACTTGGGCTGGAACCACTTGCGGCGGCAGCAGTAGCAATTTTCTCTCCATGCTCATCAGTACCAGTAATAAATATAACCTTCTTTCCAAGAATCCTCTGGATTGAAAATTTTGAATTAAGAACTATAATGTCTAAATTAAAAACCAATCATATTATGTGTTCACCTTTAATACTTAAGTGCAAGCCATGAATTCTTTGCTAATTCATAAGTAGAAATTAAAATTTTGAAACTTCTTTTCTTCTATGCAGATAAAGTATAGTATATATATTTTTTTCTTATTATTTTTCTGATAATACTGAAAGAAGCTACCAAAATGGCGCAAAACAGATACAGCTAAAAAGACATGGAGTAAAAGATGAGATTCTCAGCCTCGAACAACCTCTGTCTCGCTTGGAAAACGTTCGTACGTTGCTAACCTCTTATTCTCCTCCTACCCTTGAACTCTTCTTGAATCGAGGAATTCAAGCTCAGCTAGTAAATTTGAAAGGGAGTTAATGATTTTTAATAGAGTTGCAACAAGTAACTAGAAATTTCACTCACAATTCATGGAATTGAACCGTACCAGCAGGTTTAACACTTTGAACTATAAACTGAGACTGAGACTGATATGGTCACTGATTGGGGCCATTTCAAATAAAAAACAATAGAGGTAAGTGTTTTATAAATGTTGTGGTCTATAACAATTTATAAGATTTAACTGCTGTGGGGGGGGGGGGAACAACTCATTACTGAGTTCAATCGCATCTGAATAAAGACACATTTTCCATGAAAATTCGCTACATGTATTCTCAATCCTGCTAAAACTCAACCACAACATCCTCCCTTACATCTTTATATTACCTGGATAAAGAGTTAGAAGTGCTGATTGAACAAACTGAACAGTAAAGCTCAGCCATTTCCAGTAGTTTGGCATTCTGAATGCTAACTTTGTTCCATGTAAAGAGTCTAAATTTGAAAGTTTAAGTTGTTGATTTCATATTTGTGCATCTTTGTTAATTTATTTATTTATTATTATTATTATTTTTTACTATATATATACATATATAGATTTTTTTTATTATTATTATTTTTTTTATTATTATTATTTTTTTTAATTTATTTTTTATTTACTTATTTATTTATTTTTTTCCAACAACCTTTTCACACGATGACATATGAGGATTCATGTTAGCCGACCCCAAATTATTTTGGGACTAAGGCTTTGTTGTTGTTGTTGATCCAAGAACATGAAAGAAATATTTTGAGAAACAATAAATTTTTAAAGCTTGATTTTTGGAAGTGGGATCTTAAAATGAAACGCCCAAAAAAGAAATAGTGGACACATGGAATTGATGGAGTAGTTGACTAATTTGTACAAAAATTAGGCAATTTTCGCAGTCTTAGCCTATAATTTTGAATAGCCAACTCCTTACTATGCACTCTCTCTGTCCCTTTTTACAGAGTTTTACTTTTGAATTAGCAAAGCAACTTAATTTATTTTGAGGTTATGTTTGTCAACCACTATTCCAATCTTTGGAACTTGTAAAACAAATTCAATTCCATCACTAACGTGGACCAAGAATTACTCTTCCAATTCCAAGGCTTGGTATTGGGGTATCAAACATAGCCTGAGTTACTAATGCTTGTGTATTTCTCGATCTTTTTTCTTGGTTTTATGCAATGTTACATTCTCTAAACTTGCCATATGAAAGGGTGTATCATGACTTCGTAAGATGTCTCGCCCAGAATGAAGTAGTTGGTCGTAGAAATGTTAGAAAACAGAAAGAAATGAACCGAATAAACGTTACACATGAGGAAAAAAAACTACTTTCTCTCTCCCATAATGATAGTCACACACATGATTATTCAAACATTTTTGCAAACTATTACTCAACCACTGTACTTGGAGTGGTTGAAAGTATAGTGGTTGAAAGTATGGTGTTGAAGAGGCCGGAGTGGAGGTCAAAAATCCATGTGGGGGGTTGATTTTTTTATTTTTGTTTTTTTATTTTGTACTTTTTTATTTTTATTTTTTAATTATTTTTTTTTTTTTTATTTATTTTTATTTTTTTAATTTAATTTAATTTAATTTTATTTATTTATTTTTTTTTTTTCACGATAACATATGAGGATTCATGTTAGCCGACCCCAAATTATTTTGGGACTAAGGCTTTGTTGTTGTTGTTGTTGTATTACTCAACCACTATACTACTCCCTCTTCTTCCTACTTAGCTCTCATCCTCTCCTCTCTTCCTCTTCGTCTTGGTTGGCAATTTCGGAAGCTCAATAATTTGAACCTAACCATTTGAAAATGAGACTCTTTTTTGACAAACAAAAAAGCCAAATAGAAACAACTTTTTTATGGGACGGAGGGAGTAATAGACTTCAGATTTTGCAGAAATTGGGCTCTCTTTTTTTTCAAATAGGATGAGCATTTCAAAATCCAAAAGAAAAATGCTAAAATGAAACCTGAAAACGGGCAATAGCATCGGCGGCAATGGTGGTGTAGGCGCTGCCCATGTGAGGAGGGGCATTTACGTAATAAAGGGGAGTGGTGAGGACAAACGGTTCATTACTGGTCGACGGCGATTGTTGCGTTGGTTCGCCATTTCCGCTGTTGCAAGTGCAGTAAAGGTAAGCTCTTTTGTTCGGAGTCGAAATCAATTTCGATCGGAAATTGGTTCGTTGAGGTCCCTTTATCGAACGATTGATTGAAGTGTAGAACGGAGAAGACGACGGTGAGAACCAGACATTGTTTCTTTGAATGGTGTGGTGTATTCTCCCCGCCATTGATTCTCCGACCTGATCCAAGATTTTGGATGATGGATTGGATAGAGTGCAGTAGAGTAGCGAGGGTTTAAGGTAGGGTGGAAATGGTTTGGTTCTAACAGTGGGTTTGGAGTCGAATCGAACGGAGTCAAAATATGTGATTTGGTTCGATTTTTAGACACAAGTGATTTAGCTTTGAGAAATTAAAAAATTATGTGATTCAACTCAGCTTGAGATTTGACACTCCTAAATTAAACTGAGTCGAACCGTTTAAGACCGAACCGCGAATTGAAACCGTGAAACCGAACCATTAAACCGTTTAAGAAGTTGTTATATTACATGCAAGTTTACTCACATTTCGAGGCTTAGTTTATGTTCTTACTGATTCTAATTTTAAGATTGTTGTTTGGTAATTGATACTTTAAGATTGTTGTTTGAAATTTTCATATGATATGCTTTGTATTCTACTTTAAAGATTGTTCTATAATTGTTGTTTAGTGATTGGTATTTGGTACTTTAGTTTCAAAGTAATCAAGTTATGCTTGTATTTATTTTAAGTACTTATTTATATTCATTAGTCATAAAATGGTTAACAAAAAAAGATTATGGTTTGAAATGCGGTTTGGACCGTGGTCTAGATCGCGGTTTGGACCGTGGTCTGAACCGCAAATCAAACCGCGGTTTAGACCAAATCAAATCGAACCATAGCGGTTTGGTTTAGCTCGATCTGAATTTTTTATGGTTTAGCTCGGTTTGAAATTTCTCCAAACCGATGCTAGCGGTTTGACTTCTAAATTTGTCCAAACCGAGTTAAACCGAACCATTTCCACCCCTAGTTTAAGGTTTGTAGTGACCCAGAATGTTAATCGCACTACAGGAAACATCACTATATAAGGCGGATTTTAACCGCCGTATATAGTAACGCGAGCCGCCGTATATAGCATTTACGGCGGATTATCCGCCGTATATAGTCTACCGTATAAAGTCATGTCGTAAATAGTATTTACGACGGATATTTCGCCGTAAATACTATTTACGGCGGAAATACAACCGCCATATATAATGAGGACAAATACGGCGGTTTATGGACCGCCATATATAATGAAATACAAATAGACCGTATGTATATAACAAGCGTATTTGAGAAAGCTTTATACGACGGTAGATAACTGTCGTATATAATGAAATCTTATATACGGCGGTATAGATCCACCGTATATAAGAAATGAGTCATCCAATAGAGCACGAATCGTCCCATTTTCACCCCACTCTGATACCCTCGTCCCCCTTTGGGGACGAGTCGTCCATTAAACTTATATACGACGAATATTTGAAACCGCCGTAAATAACTAGTTATTTACGGCGGTTTCATGTATCCGCCGTATATAAGAGACGAGTCGTCCACTGGAGCACGAATCGTCCCATTTTCACTCCACTCTGATACCCTCGTCCCCCTTCGGGGACGAGTCGTCCAATGAACTATTTACGGCGGTTTCAGATATCCGCCATAAATAACTAGATTTTTTTTCAGGAGTGTGAATGTGGGCCCATCGCAAATCGAACCGTGTTTTTATAGGGTCGCCGTTTCACCTCAGTTTGAAGACATCCGGTTTATTGAAAAACGGAATCGCCACGCCATTTTGATTTCCTCAAAACTTTGATTTCCTAGATCCGTTTTTTGTGCTTGTTTTGTGTGTTCGTGTGTGAGATGTGATTTGAAAAGGGGGAGGGAATGTGACAAGTTATCTTCCGAACGTATAAACCATTTGAGTTGGTTATCGCTCGGGATTCCTTGGATTTGATGTGTTCGGGATTTTGATCCCATGCTCATCTTGGACTTATGATCATCATTAAGTGATCTTTTTACCCTCCCGTTGGGATAATCAACCATATTAAGCTTAAGAGCCTTGGTGTGTTTTAAATCAACGTTCTTCGGGACTAGGTCTTTATGTGATCGAAAGAGAGGGACACCTTTTTATAGTCCAAGAATGAGACTCTTTAGAAAGGAAGAGCCTTTGCCCATCAATCCTACATCTTGAGACGATTGAGCTTAGTAGGGACATTTATGCTCGTCTCAAGTGATGATCGGAGATGTGGGGGCTAAGGTTCGTCCGCTTCTAAAGGGACTTCGACTATGGCATTTTTAGTGGCGAAAACGATGTAAAGATGATGTCTTTATACCGATCCACACCACGTGATGCTTCAAGTACCAAAGGGACTAAGGGGAGGGGTATAAAGATTGGATCTTTATACTCTTCCTATGTCTTTCGTACCTTAAGAAGGTCACTAGACAATCATTGGAGAGTGGTCCAACCAAGAGGGACATAGGGGATGACTTTGGAAAGTAAAGATTGCATTTTTATGAAAATATGTGTAATGAACACTATGAGAACTAAAGCTATGAATATAAAGGAAAGACCTTTGAGGCTTTCCTATGTCCTTTAAGAACCTTATGAGGTGGACAATCCTTGGAAGCAAGGTCAAGGGAAGGGGATGACATTATAATAGTAAAGATGACATTTTTATGTAGTAAAAGGGAGCTATTTCACATCATCATGTGATGAATCCTCCCTAGAACAAGCCACTTGTGGACCCTTGTTCATCCTTGGGATGGATTCCCCATGAATCATTTGTGTTAGGGAAAAAGGGGGGAATGATGTTTACATGATAAAGATAGGATCTTTATAGCAATATATCAATTTTAATGGCAAATAAAGGCAAAACAAATAACAAGTAATGAATAAAACAATATAATAAAGGTATTTCAAGGAGAAAGGAAGGAGAGATTACCAATGGTGATTTTCTCTATCTCCCTTGGGTTTTTCCTAATGTAGGAAGAGTTTTGGATGGATTTTATGGAGGAGGAAGGTGGTTTTTTGGGAATTTTGGTTTCTGTAAATTCGTGGAGTGATTTTGGCAGAGTGACAGTGCCTAAAATTGTATATCAAAATGGGTAGAGGAGGCCTTTATTTATAGGCTGATTTGTGTTTCCTAGTGAAGCCGTGCGGCATTACCTCTGGCAAAAGAAGCCGTCAGGCGTTATCCGTCGATGACTCATCCTGCTTCTAGATTCATGCAAGGTGGCGCCTAGAAACCCCTTTCCAGCGAGAAACTGCTTGGAATTTTAATTCCTAGCAGGTCCTTCCCCCCTTGGAAGGTTTGGAAAAGTTCCAGAATTGCCCCTGAACTTTAGAAAAGTTCGGAAAATTGCCGAAAAACTTAACCGAAAGGCATGAGCGAGATTTGGGTACTTACAAGGTGAGCCTTGTATTATTCACTTTCCCCAAAAATACACCCGCAGAAACCAAATTCAACCTGTATACACACAAATGCAACCTGTATATAACCAAAAATACACCCGCAGAAACCAAATTCAACCTGTACACACACAAATGCAACTTGTATATAAAATAACTAGGCTTCGTAAATGTATATACAACACAATATCAACTTAACCAATAACACAAAAAAGATAGTAGCATGAATCCAAAACTCAATACATACAACACAATGTCAATGTTTACAATCAACAAGCTGTATCATGATACAAATATTCCATCAGCTGGAACTTGGTCACCAATGGATAAGTGCACAACATCTCCAACAACCAAGTCATGAATCCATCTCCAACAAAGACAAATAATGAGGATAATGAGGGTTGAATCCCGCAAAGCCTCCCATAATCATAAAAAAGTCATCTCAGGTACAATGGATTACAAACATTTGCATATATAAATTACAGGTACGGAGAGACTCAGAAAACCATATGTGTAACTTCTCTAGGTCAAAACTATTTGAACATGGGATAGAGGGAGTACGTAAAAAAATGAACTTTACATGCAGCCCAAAATTTCCATATTTACTCTAAGTAGAGACATGTTTTAAATGATTTTCTCATCTATGTGCAAGAAATCCACTCATAAGTCATCACAACCGTGAGCCACTAACAAACTACCCAATAGTAAAATCTCTTACTCATAAGAACTTAATAAGAACATGTAAACTTATCACACCCTTCCCACAAGGCTTGATCAACATCTCTCAAAAGTCTAAGAAACTTTGCGGTGGCTGCATCTGATTGTACGATTTCTTCAATTCCTGGCTGGTTACTATCCGGCATACCCATCCCTTCATGTACCATTCGCCTCATACAATCTTGCACGCCCAATTCAATTTCAATGCCATCTTCAGTTGTCCTATCATTATTATCATTCTTATACGCCGAAATGTACTCTTCCCCATGCCTAGTCCAATTCTTGTAATCTTTTTGAAATCCCACTTCAATACAATGTGATTTCACGGTTGCACGGTCTTTTTGGTAACGATTTGAGCATTTTTTACAAGGACAATATATTTCTTTAGCACCAAGAGACTTTTTTGAGAATGCAAAATCGAGGAAGTTGTCAATCCCAGATATATACTCATTTGAAACCCGGTTACCCAAATCAATCCAACTTTTGTCCATATATGACTTGATATTTTTAATGTTAAAATACAACCTATATATAAGACCGAGAGACACAAATTTTAGAATAAAAATAAACTCATAAACAAACATAGTCTAAATATGTACAACTTTTGGCTCGATAGATAATATACATTGTTGGAGCCTAGCCTATTAGTCGAGCTTGGGCCCATGATATAGTATAACCCCATGACAACATTCATTCGTTCTCTCTCACAAGCCCCCCCCCACCCAAATTGAGAAGCTAATAATATGTAACGTGATATAAATGAGTCATAGTAGCATTAAGGGATGATTTTAAATCTAATGACTAGCTAAATGAAGCTAAATGAGCGTCGATCTTTTTTATTTTGAGAGACATTTTGGAATAGTTGCTTTAAGGGTATTCTAGTGGACCACTTCTGTAAGCTTTTCTTCTCAATAAATCTAGTTACCAATCCTAACTCCCACCACCACCTAGACACACATGCACACCAACAAAAAAATCTATTACAACAGTGGACAGAGAGTGACATACACTCACATATAGAAGGGAGAAAGAGATACCCTAAGAATAGTAGTTCTTTTGACTTAGGTAAGAGGAAGCATATTTATTACAGAATGTAGGCTGTCAAGAGCATCTGCTTTAGAGAGAGAGAGAGAGACCCTAAGAACAATAGGTCTGTTGACTTAGGTAAGAGAAAGCATATTTACTTGCTAAAGTTTTGAATGTTAGTGTATCTCTCATTTATACGTAGAGTATGTGCCATTTCTAGCATGTTGTTGTTGCGTCTGGCCTACATCCATGTTGCGGGTAGGTTATTCCTCCTCTAGCTTATGCTCTCTACTTGCTAAAGTAGTCCCAAAATATATATACGTGTAGCTATGTTTATGTGGTGGTAGCTCCAAAACAAAATGAAGTAATCCAACTTTAGACTGAGAAATATGCCGAATGCCGTTTATGTGCAACATCAGATTGTAGACTTTATGAGCTAACGGCTCCATTGAAGAACATGTAATATATACGCAGAAACATGGAGTTTGAAGGAATCAATTATCAAAAAGAAAAAGCTATTTCAAACCCTAATCGCACACCAACATGCAGATAAATAAATATGCATCAACTGCAAATAATTAATCAAAAATTCAAAAAAAAAATATAAAAAAAAAAACCCAAAAAAAAACATCAACTGCAAACAATTAATCAAAAATTCAAAAAAACATATAAAAACAAAATTAAATTTGTTTAAAAAAATAAAAACTGATAGATAGGTTTAAGGAAAAATCGAATACCTAGCGATGACAACAATGAGGATTTTAGAGAGAGAAAGAAGGCAGATCTTCACCGGCGGCAGGGTTCTGCAAATCTTCACCGGAGCTGGTTCTTCACAGGTCGCCGCTGCAAGAAATCAAGAAATCACAATAAACACCCAAGAAGAGCTTCAAGAACACGAACAATAATGTAGGTTTCAAGAACCCACCAAGAACAACAAAACCCAGAAATTAGAAGTAAATCAGAAAAGGGGGAAGAAATGTATACCTGATTCGTTGTTAATTGAAGAAAATATGGACAAATTCTTCACCGGCGGCAAGTTGTCGCAAATTGTGTTCACTAATCACGCTCGCTACGCTTCAATGGTCACCGGCGGCGGTCTCGCAAATTGCCCTAGAGGAGAGAGAGAGAGAGAGAAAGACAATTGTTTTTTGCGCGAACTGAGAGTGGGAAATTTGGGTTCGCGGTATTTATTAATATTTACGGCGGAGATTATACACCGCCGTATATAATGATAATATTTACGGCGGACGCGTGTCAACCGCCGAATATAATGAACTATTTACGGCGGACGCGTGTCAACCACCGAATATAATGTACTATTTACGGCGACTACTTATTTACCGCCGTATAACTTAAATCTCAGATACGTAGACGTCAAATGTACGTATATAAAGTATATACGGCGCCTCGCGTCCGCCGTATATAACAAATATATACGGCGGGGTGTGTATACCGCCGTATATATTAGTTATATACGGCATACGCGTGTCTTCCGCCGTATATAAGTATTATATACGGCGGACGCGTGTCACCCGCCGTAAATAAGTGCCGTAAATAGCCAATTTTCTTGTAGTGTCGGGTATATGAGGGAACCCGTATTACATTTTAACATGTTACAAAATTAAGTCCCTTGTTGGATTTTGTATTTTCATTTTCATTTGAATGTGTTTTTTTTTTTTTTGAAAAAATCAATTTTTATCAAATTAATTGAATGAAATGATTGTGTGTAAGAAATACAATGTATTTTATAAGCTTTGTATAGAATGTAACTTTTAAATAAAAGTAGATGGAATTAACTTTTGTCGGTCCTAAATATTGATGACAAACTTAAAATCCGTTAAATATACTAACACCTTAAACCCCCACCATCATCCCCACCTCCACCTCTATCGTCCCCCAACTCCACCCTTTACCCGTACCGCCTACTGCCCCCATAAACCCCATCACCTCTCTCATTCCCTCTCTCCTAGCCTCTATCATCACTCTTCATCTTGCCCTAATTATTTATTAACACCCTCTTTCTCCCCCCAGTTATAACGATGGTGGTTAGCAACGGGATGTACGAGTTTAAGAGGTTTGATGTGGGGGTACCATAGAGATGATTGAGGTAACAGAAAGTTAGTTTTCACAGCAGTATTTCTTTAGAATTTTTAATCTCGTTAGTGTGAAAAATAATTTCATTATTTTAGACTATTTAAAAAATACTTTACATCAATCTTTAGACACTAAAAGGTACAATATCTTATTTAATGCAAATCTTGAAAGTACAGGGCATATATTAGTCGTTTGTACTTTTTTTATATCCTTAAAATATCACCCTCTTTGTGCCAAAATAAATGTCCATGTCTACTTTGTTAAAAAATTGCCCAGAAATGAATATCTATTTTTTAAATAAAATAAGATAACATGATAGCTCTAAATGTTTTTTACCAAATATTTGTTTATCTCGTTATATAATTGAGGAACAAAAATTAGAAAGTGAATAATAAGAATATTTATATATTCCTAAACCAAAACATTAGAAAGGCAATGAGATTGTTGGTACATCGATCGAAATATTGTTGCCAATTATAATGGAAGAGGACGAGGTAGGATGTGGTCATTGTCACGCATGTAGATTTGAATAAAAATTTGGGGGAAGGTTAGCCTTCATATCTCTATATATATAAAACTAACATAGTGTAGTTCCCGCCCATAAATGTCATTGTTAACCGGAATGGCACTTTTGTAATTACCCCTGATTTCATTTTTCGTAAAATGAAGCACACAGATAGAGATTTCTGCTTCTCATAGCATTGCGTCTGATATGGGTGATTAATTTCAGAATTTGAAAGGCCTTATTGGGTAGTGGAAGTTACAACACACATGGTATAATATTATGGCTCAAATGATTGTTTCTTATACCAGTTTTCAATATCAACTTTTCTGTAAAGGAAATGGCAGATCAGGAAATAGAATTGTAGAGATTAAATTTAAAAGCTTGCATGTATTTTCATTTGTTGTAATGGGCGGCTGCAGCTATAAGGATTCCCATTGGTTACTTTGGGCAGCCAAGTTCATTTTGTTTTACATCTGTAAACATGTGGAAATTTCAGTTGTAGTATAAATAGTGAACATTGGATTAATAGTTCTGAATAGCTAAGTGCTCTAATCTGGTTCCATTTGGTTGTCTTTCAAGCTTTAATGGCTCTGCTTTTCCGTCTTTTCCGCGAGTTGGATCACACCAGAACTGATTGGGGTGTGAAAGTGAGACTTACCCGTCGTTACAAATTGCATGTTGGAGACGATCGCAGTAATGTGTATGGAATGGAACTTGTGTTTCACGATGCTGAAGTGAGATTCTTTTTTTCCCTCTTCTCTTTATTTTCTGTTAAATAAAATGTCTTTGTTTTTATGTATCCCCTGAAATTTTCAATTCTAACACTTTGTTTGTATTTGGTTTAGGGTTCACGATGCATCTGTGAAGAAGCCTCAGTTGCCCAAAATTGCACACATGTTTAGGGAGGATCATATATATGCGGTGAAGAATTTTGCCGTTATTGATAACAATATGGCATTAAAGACCACTACTGCTCCATACAGAATGATTTTCCTTCCAAGGACAATGGTGACCGAGGTTTTTGACGAAAATTTCCCTAGACATGTCTTTGCTTTTAAATCATATGATGATCTGGATGAATGGGAAAATCATGAAGAGGATGTATTGCTTGGTAAGTTGAACAGTTTTTCTGGAAAATTCGATTCATTAAACATTTTGGGACTAAATTGTAATATGTTTTATTGTTTGTAATTGAAGATGTTATCGGAAGGTTGTCGACAAGATGTCCTCTTCAGAGGAAAGAGGTGCAAGGAAGGGAAACTCCATTGCTTGATATTATTTTGGAAAACCTTCAGTAAGCATTTGTAAAAAAATATTCGAATTTTTTTCTCTAAGTATTATGCAGATGAGTAGCTACTAATATCAATCAATGTCCTGGGGGTCACATTTTGCCATGTTCTGTATGGGGGGACTATGCTGTGAACTTAAATGCATTTCTTTAAGATAAGAGTCATCCTATGGTGGTTATCATGCAGTTATGCCATGTGAGGAGGTATAGAGGAGAAATGAGAGTGTCTAATGTTCATCGAGTTTATCAAGTGATTTTCAATGGGAATATTCAAGAACTCCACGACTATCGTAATAAGTTGATTTCTTCTCCGAATCCTGCATGTAACTGTTAGTTTCATTTACAATTGGAAGTGTAATATAATTGTTTTGTAATAGCATTGTGAACGAGGGTAGAGTCCCTGCTCCCATTCAGATTGTGGATTTGCCAGTAGCTAAAAGTGTTGAAGAAGATCTTGAGATGTCCAAGGATTCTATATTGACTGTGGACAAGCTGATTCGAGTTCAGAAGGTAACTGGTTGCATGTTATTGCTATGGGAAAATTATGATTATAACTTGCTAATACACTTTCTTATTTTATACAGATTGGGGACTATTGGTGTTAATGCAAAGTGGTTGATATTGAAACCATGTTTGATTGGTTTTACATATCGTGCAAGAAGCGTGTAATGAAGATGTTACCATCAGGACGTACATTCACTTGTGTTGCATGTGGCAATATTGACACATTTGGGAATATCAGGTTGGAAAGTAATAAATATTGGTTTTTTTAATCTCCAGGCATTAACCTTATGTTCACTTCGGGTAGTAACCTTATGTTCAATTTAGGTATAGGGTTGCAGATTCTCATGGTATGGCAACATTCATACTATGGGATAAAGAATGTCAATTTTTATTTGGGAAAACTGCGGCTGAGCTTCATGTTATTACTATTGGGAAGGTAAGATGATACAATTGAATATATATTTCTTTTGTTAAGCTGATGTGGCTACAATCAATAGTCTGGTAATTAACTGTTGACTTTGCCTTCATTTTTTTTTTGGAAAGGCTATTTCTGATGCGTTGCTCCGCTTGGTTGGATTTGAGGCTTTGTTCAAGGTGAATGTGAAGGAGGTTAATCCTGGTGGTATTAATCTGGGGCCATTTCCTGTTATAAGGATGACTACCGACATGGGGATTATCGAAAAGGTAATCGAGTTTGAGAGCCCACCGCCTGTTGTTGGAAAGGGAGAAGATAAGGCTGTTATGGAATCTCTTATTAAGGTTGTAAGGGTGATGGCATTCCCCTTAGATATTTCTCTTGGTGTTAAACGCTGCTTAATGGAGGACTTTGGCGAAGGTGATGAAGTGAGGAGGGGCGTTAAGATTCAGGAGAAAGATGACGTTTCAAGTTCAGGTTAACGAAGTTGTTTGTTTGGTGTGTTTTTTCGTGGTAGCTACTATGAGGGAAGGTTGTTTTTTCCTTGGGCATGAAATGTAAGGAAGTAGTAGTGATTTGGTATATTATGATAATATTATGTAACTCCCTTTAGTTATGGAGTGTTGTGTAGGGTGAAAGTAACTACTATCGTTAGAGTAAGTGTTATTAGTGTATGTATCTCCTTATGTAATGGAGTAGAAGTGGCTGAATTTTAACTCCTTTTAGTAATGGAGTAGTTGTACTTGTCAATGTATTAACTCCTACCGGAAAAGGAGTGGAAGTAATAGACAAGGACTTATTATGTTATGACGTTTAAATGTTGTTATTCCTATAAGCTATGTTGCGAACGGACTGAATAATAAGCAAGAAGTTATTAAAATTGTCATTGTATTTGGTTTTCGATTTTTATGTGCAAGATACTTTGCGAATGGGCTGAATAATGAGCAAGAAATTATTAAAATTTCCATTGTATTTGGTTTTCGATTTTGAATTGTAAGCTACTTTGCGAATGAGCTGAATAATAAGCAAGAAATTATTAAAATTTTCATTGTATTTGGTTTTCGATTTTGATATGCAAGATACTTTTTTTTGGATGTGAGTAGATTTTTGAAGTGAGCAGTTTACAGAAAAATGTTGGGTGGGAAAGAGATTAAGTTATAGAAAGGGATTGGTAATAAGCTAATGGGATGGAGAGGATTTAGCTGAAGGGGCAAGACATTGTGTAGGAATTGAGGATATTAGAAATCTGGTATGTAAGAATAAGTTTTCTTATAAAGTTACTGTGGTATGTGTAAATAAAATCTGCTTAGTGATTTTTTTGTGAAATTAATCTTGAACATTCAACATGTTTGGATGTATGATAGGTTATGGTTTATATATTAGTTTTTAAGATACACATAAATCTACGTTTTTATTTATTAAAATGTTTATAGTAAGAAAAAATGTAACTGGTTGAAAAGAAAAGGGAATATTAAAGGGTAATAATATTTGAGATTAGTTAGATGTATTGTTCTGAAGAAAAAAATACAAAGGAATTGTTTAAGTAATGCATTTTTTAAAGTAATCAGGATTACTTATGTGTACAAATTGCAAAGGCCAAATGGCAGATAATGTAAGAATGTGAAGTGGTAAATTGCTCTATTTTCGTTTCCCTATATGCTATGGCAGGAAGGTTACTTCTCTTTTGTTTTTTTCCTTCAGTGCAGATAAAGTAGTACAGATGGTTGGCTGAGCACGATTGACGAGGTAATTGGAAAGTTGGATGGAATTTGAAATTTGGGCTCATAGAAAAGTAAAAGTGGTTGGTA
Organism: Adenophora triphylla var. japonica; assembly: GCA_022495995.1. Taxonomy (NCBI): domain Eukaryota; kingdom Viridiplantae; phylum Streptophyta; class Magnoliopsida; order Asterales; family Campanulaceae; genus Adenophora; species Adenophora triphylla. The sequence goes on from JAFEMH010000802.1 coordinate 329,106, forward strand.
CTTCTAATGAGGATAGTAACAGGGGAATAGTCCTATTTTTTGTGGCAATTCCTATATACAATGCTACAAGTTTCTACACCACTGGGGTGATCTTATTGTTTAAGATAATGAAGATTACAAAATCTATGGTGATCGGCAGAAAGAGAGATCATAGTGAAACTGGAGGAGAAAGTAAGTTTTTTAATTGTAATTTGTTTTGTTATAGGTATGTGTTATGTGTTATTGTGAATTTAACTATGTAATCTACTATGACTATATGCAACTGAAATGATTGTGTAGTGGTGTAAGTGCTCCAATTTGAGTTGTTAGTATTTTCGTTAGAAAATTAACGAAAGTTTTAACATTCCTAACATTTCTAACAATTCCTAACATTTCTAACCAAGCAAGGGTAGATTAGGGATTGCCATTTTAAGATAAACCAAGAAAAAGAATCAAAAAAGCAAAAGAAATGGTCAAAAACCAAAAATAGAAGCTGCTGGAACAAAAACTGGCTGCCTAATTTGAATTTTCAAAATAATATTCCTTGTGTCCAAAGCCTGGAGCTGCATTTAATGAACAGTGCACGCTTCCAGTTTGATCCGCGCGGACATATATGGAAATTTTAGAGGCCTATAAATTAAGCCCTTCAGTCACAGAAATAAAAAGCCACAACACATTTTACAACTGCACCTTGGCGAAAATAGGGAGAAAACAGTGAGAATTCTCTAGAATTGTCACCTTTTTCTCTTAATTATTTTCCCAAATCCCACCCACTCTCAAATTCAAACACTCACATATTCAAGCCTCATACATAAACACAAGGAAGATAGGTATAACCTCCCTCTCCTTATCCTAAATCTCTCTCATCCATGCATGCATTTTCAAACTCCAAAATGTAGTTTGTTCATCTTCTTGCCCTAGATCCAAGAAGATCACCATGGAAGTTCATCTCCATGGTTGATCTTCTACAAGGATCAACATTACTTTCAAAGTGTTTTTACTTACTTGCAAACATGTTTTCAAAACCCTAAAAACCATTTTCATACATCAAATCTTGATTTCAAAGGATAAAATTCCCCTTCCCAAGCAAATAAAGTGCTTAGTCCTAATGTACCCTAAGGATGGCTTGATATAGTTGATTCACCACTAAAATGTTAAAGTGATCACTAATCAAAACCTAAGGAAATGGGGGCAAGCATGGATGCCAAACCCCCTTTAAAATCATGTTTTTCTTCTTAAGAAAGTTGCTGTCCAGTAGCAATTTTCTAAGACCTCTGTCCATGGTCTAATTTTTTGGACATACATAAACTTGGAATTTGGTGTTGACTACAAAATACTTTTTGTATCCAACATCCATAGCTTTCCAGAACTATTTTTACTTTATTTTTTACGTGAGTAAAAATCCATTTTTCAAATTTTCTTTTAAAAGTCAGTTACTCAGTCTCTGGAAGTCCAGATTTCATATCTGAGATTTCCATAAGGTTTTGGTCCACCAAATCAACTCCAAATGGGAAAGTTATTTTACAGAAACCTTATTTAAGGTGTTTTGAACAATTTTCATTCTTGGACTTTCCCCAGATTCTGAGATTTTTAAGACCTTAAACCCATTTTAAAATAAAGTGTCCACTGCCTTTTTCATTCTGGCAGAATTGGTTTTCAACTTCAAAAAATCTTTTGAGTCCCAAAACTCAACCCAAAAATCACACCAAAAATCATGGGATTTGTTCAAAGTCTAATAAAGAGTTCCCAATTTTTACTTTTCAGTTTCAACTTATTTTGACCAAAACACACACACACACACACAAATGGTTTTTAAGCTTGGAAGACTCGTTTTACGAGGCATTCCGGGTGAACACTAACGTTCTTCCCGGCGTGTAACGTGACCTCCGAACCCAAATCTCTAATCTCGGGGTATTTTTCAAAGTTTTGGCCCTTAAAACAAAAATGGCGTGGCGACTCCGTGTTTTTTCCGTTTGATTTTCAAAAGAAAAGAAAAACACAAAATCTTTCGGGAAAATTGGAACTCAACATTCGTCACAGTGGCGACTCCGCTGGAGATAAATAAGCTTTATTTTAAAAAAAATGATATTTGGTATATTGGTGGAAACCATTAAACTTCCCGTTATCGCCTCCTAACACGAGTCGGGAATAAATTGTGGTTTAACAATCCCACGTACCGGTGTCATTGTTTTCAAAAAAAAAAAAGCTTTTGAGGGTCAAGCTTCCGTCCCGGCATTTAAAATCATTTGTGGTGTGTGTTGATTTTTTATATTTTCGTGTTGTTTTGGCCGCCTCGGAAAAGTCAAAATTTTGACTATCGGACCCGTCTCTTTGAATTTTGAATTATGTGCTTATGTGTTCATTTGCTTTCAAAAAAAAAAAAATTTCAAAAAAAAAAAAGAATTTCAAAAAAAAAAGAGTTTCAAAAAAAAAAAAATTCAAAAAAAAAAATCATGCATCATACTTTTTAAGACACATGAAAAATTTCTATTTTACTCAGAAAAAGAAGATAGACTGCTTGCACACTACGCGCACGTGACCTTACACTGCACACTACGTCCCTAACCCGGGAAAATCCCTGTCGCGGCCCGTTTGGTCTTATTACGCCTCTCGGTGCAAGCACGGGACTACCCAAACATCCCATGGAGCCTCGTGTCGACCATGCACTTGTCCGTGACACACTTTGTCCGAGACCCGGTTGGTTTTTAGTCTACGTGCATTGTCATGCCACATGCAGTGTATAGACCTTTCCTTTCAAGTCTTAGTCGGCATACCAAGTCAATATCTTTCGGGACCCTAATCGCCGAAGTTACGCCGGTTTTCGTCACGGACTTTGACCGGATATTGGCGGCGCCTTGACTTTGACTACGGCGGCACAAATTATACATCGACTCCCAGCATTGACACCGAGTCATCAAGAATTAACGATTATTTCATGCCTAATTACGGCCTAATTGACGACAAGTCAAGATCAATCGTGGACATTTATCACCCAAATCATGCCGACTTTTTGTCGAGCCCTCTGACATGATCTTGACTTTGACGTCGGCCTTGTCCGTAATTTACATCGAATGCTCGTTAAGACTCGATTACCCGCCGACTTTTAGGATCGTTTTCTTTCGGTCGGTGGGACCCGCTTGCCCTATGGGACCTCGCCCGGGCCGCCCACCCCGGGAGGTCGAAATACGGGTGGAATACGAGGGGCTTATAGGCGTGAGTGACGGGGGCCCACCGATTCGGGGATCCAACGTAGTTTGCGAAAAAGAAGAGCAATCTTTTCCAACCGATTAGGTTAATAAAACATGTTTTAAGTAAACAAAAACAAATAACTGCATGTTGCATGAGCCCAAAGCCCAAACACCTTCCCTCCTTCATTCCCAGACGTCTGAACCCTCGTGTCTTTCCCTCCGCAGCTCCTCACAAAGGTTGGTTCCGGACACCGGGTCACCGTTTGATTAGTTGGGAAGAGTCAAGCACATCATCAGCTTCGCCGTTTGTTCCGACTCCGGGTTTCGTAATGTGCGCATCGGCGGTAATGATGGGGACAATGTCACTCCGTCTCCCGGGACCCCTCAGACAGAACAACAGTGGAATCAGTTAGCAGAACAGATGAGATTACGACAGGAAGCACAGCTGAATAGCCTTATGGAGGCTATCAAAAGCCATGGTGATAGGTCTAAAGTCGCACGCCTACAAATTAAATTACCAAGACAAGACTCGGCTACAAAAACTGCAGCTAGGACAAGTCCAGGGTCGATCCACTGAAGAACGGTTATTGATTGCACAATTGTCACTTGACAAAATTGGGGGTTTAAATTGATTTTAATTAAATTCCTAAAACAGAAATTAAGAAAACTAAGTTGTAAAACAATTAAAGGCAAGCACTTCAGATTTGTTTCCGTCCCCGTTTATCAATTCAATATCATCGGTACAATTTCTTTTTCTTCCTTCCTATTCACTTGATCCGGAATATATTTCAATTCCTATTTCTTTCTTATTAATGGTTATAAGCAGTGACACACTCACCTATTTCCCTAATCAATACCTAAACCTAACTGACACAGTCTAGATTCACAATATTGATTGATAAAGCTCTAAGAAATTAAGATCCAGAATTTCACTATTCTTTTGCAAAGAGATCAAAACCTAGTTTTACCCCTTTTTAATTTACCACGACACGTGCATAAATCTCAAAGATGCTCTTGGTGTAAAAATCCTAATCGACACGTACTTAAGATTAAACTAGCATTAAATCAATTACAAGGGAAAAGAAAGTGATCAAATCTCAAAACCCTAGAAAAGATTTATCAATTAAAACAAGTAAAACTATGAATAAGAATTCAGAAATAAAGAAATTAATACCTCAATCGAATTAACAAACGGTTCAAGATCCAAATCTGAAGCAAAGGTTTTAAGCTTCCATGAAAAACTGCTGAATACTCTAAAAACTAATAATAATACTAATTGCAAAAACCAGAACGTACCAAAACCACCTAATTGTTAAAACCTAATATTTATACTTAACCCTAAACCTAAACTAATAAGGATAAGGAAACTAAATTAAAAAGGAAAATAACAAGAAAATAATATTCCCAAAAACCAAAAACGCGTAGATGCATTGCTTAAGGCGACGTCGAAACCGCACAGAGCACGACTCGTGCAGGGTTTCACGACTCGTGCAGGTCACCACGAGTCGTGCACAGCTTCACCACTCGTGCAAAGTTGCACCACTTCCTCTTCACTCGTATCACGCCTCGTGCAATTTTTGTCATCCTATACAGATCAATTGCACGACTCGTGCACACAGCCACGAGTCGTGTCCCAGTCTTGAGAGCCTTCTTTCCAGGAACCTGCCCTTGCCTTGACTTTGAGTGAAGATGAGTTTTCCAAATACCCTCTTGGCAATAACAGAGCTCCAACAAAACCAACATCAACAACTTACATAAAAAAATGCTAACAATAATTCCCCTATTACATTGTTCCTCATTGATACATAATATAGCAATATTACTAAAATAAATACAAAATATAAACATATTGCTATAAAATGTCTACGAAATCGAGGAATTACCATATATAAAAACCAACCTATCAAATTCCCCCACGCTTAGACCTTTTACTCGTCCCTGAGTAAATATCTAAATCCTCGCTAACTCCAGGTCTAAATTAGATGCGCGAGGAGGAAAATGATTTCCCTAACTCCTCTAAACTCCCAATCAGTGATGTCAACCAATCAAACTCGGAAAACGAATCCGCTCCTTATCACTCCAACAAAAATACTGATATCAATGGCCTTAGTTTGATCCCCACTCCATTTATGCAAAAACGGGTCATCCAAACTAAGGCCCACACAATCAAAAAGCTAGGGGGAATATAATGTCCTACCCTTCCCCCACGCTATCCTCACTCTACTACTTCCTCAACCCAAGTCAATGTCCCAACAAAGACTCACCTCGCAAAATACGCCAACCCCCCTTATATCACCAAAAGAAACACGAGGATTTTCTAACCTACCGCCTCTAAATCAAACCTCCTACTCCAAGAATAGTCAAACCTACCCTTCGCTCCAAACCTCCCTTATGTCTCCTCACCGGTGATATACAAGATGTCACAAATTTCAACTCCTCACCTTTTGCCTAAGCGCCCTTTCGGGTTTTCGCTTAGTCCCTCATTTTTTTTTTAAATAGAGAATGTACAACATAGATCAATCCCCTCCCCCACGCTTCATTCTCACAATGCCCTCAGTGTGACAAAAACATCATATCAAAGAAAATAAAACGTGAGGGAGAAAGGAGAATACCATCAACGCCAGCAACTCCAAAAAGATCGAGAGGACTCGCCAAATCGAACTCCTCTCTCAGTGCGTCTCTGTCCTCTCCGTCGCTTCTGCCATCCATCATCTCGGTGTACTCGGCGGGGACCGGCTCATAAACTCTCGGCTCGAGCTGCTGCACATAAGCCTCCCAGCTAGCTGCTTTGCCTCCTACTCATCCTCGAGATCTCATCCTCAACCGACTCCAGTCTGTCGGCTAACTCCTCTCTCTGCAAGTCTGCTCCTCTCATATGTTCCTCTATCCGCTCGTATCGGGCCGTATGTGCCCGGTTCTGCTCATCTAAATATGCTCGCATCTCATGCCACTGACCAAATAATCCCTGCTGGCTCGAACTACTAGTCTCCTGTCTCCTAGGCTCCTGCCTCTCCACATGCGGCTCCTCCTCATCATCATCCTCACTCTCGGGTATCTCACCCCTATCAATAGCAAGCTGTCTCTTGGAGATATCAACCACCCCGGGCATACGCCAATCCCTAGGCTGATTTCCACTTGGGTAAACCGCATCACTATCACATCGCATTCTCAACCCATTACCATATGTCAACCACAACGCATCAACTGACCCATCCACTCTAGAAAAAGCACTGTCATACCTCAACAAATACTCGTGGTCATAAAATTTCGGACCACCAATCAAGCCTGCTGAATCCAATGGCTTCTTCACATAATGTAGGACCAACAACGTAATCATCCCTCCCACAGGGATATTCCCGCTCGCATGCCCCGAATAACTCTCACATCTCCTGAAAAAGTAATCAACCCAATCCGGGATTTTGTCAACAGACACCGCACACTGCATGAAGGCAATAGAAGTGGCATTTGTTTGGGCCGGCTCCCCATTGCCAAAGAAGGTCATAGATAAGGCCTTGTACAAGAATCTCCACGCCGGATGATAGAACTCCTTTGCCCTCACATAGGGTCTCTGCATAAACTTTCCAGTCAACTCAAAATAGAAAAACTCCACCGACTTGTCCTTCTTTGGTTCATCCTCCGGACTCATCTCCACCCCAAACAATTCCCTTACGACATCATACTTAATCACTCTGCGAACATCATTCAAATTAAAACTCACACACTGCTCATTCTCATCATCCACGTATCTCTCCATAGTAGATAAAAACTCTAGAGTATACCGCTTATAGGTTGCGGCACTTTTTCCTAAAAATCCTCCCAAGCCCGCATTCAACAACAATTCTATCACCAATTCATTAACCCCAAGCTTCTCCAATGTCGGGATGCTCAAGAATTTTGTAACTTGAATCTCCCGTCCCCTTTTACACAAGTTCCTCCATTTGTTTTTCTGTGTTTCATTCAAGGTCCTTAATCCCATAAAATCATCGGGTTGCTCTTCCGGCAAGAAAACAGACCGCTTTTGTTTCTTGGCCGGAGGATTAGGATCAACACCTTTTCCTTTTGTTCTCACCATGTTTAATCCACACAAATTCAAAACTCACACAATGCAAACACTCCCAGTCAACCAACACAATGCAATAACAGCAACAAATAATCACTAACACCACGCAGCCACAGCCAGCACACACCACACAAGCAATAATCTCCGTTCAAACCCAACCTAACCTCCACAGCTCCCCAAGGAATTAAAGACTTCACAGAGAAAGAAAGTAAAGGTTACCTTAATAAGCTTTTCCAAATCCCAAACTCCACCTTATTGCTCCGAGTAATGCTTCCTCAGTTTATCGCAAGAACCCCACTTTCGAAATTTTAGGGTTCTAATTCTTGCACCAAGGGCGAAATTCATGGAAGGAATGGGTTTGTTTTGGGTCGGAATCTATGGGAGAGGTGGTGGGTAGGTTCAATTCAAGGTTTTAATGGCTGCAATTAGTGGGTTTTCAAGTAGAGGGGTAAGGTAGGGGTTCGGCCGAATGGGTGATGGAGAAGGGATAGGGTGTTAATGGGGTGAGAAGAAGGGAAGAATGGGTGAATAGAAAAAGAAGAAGAAGAATGGAGTTTATGGAGAGAGGGGAGGAGAAGGAAGAAGACGAAGAAGATTGGGGAAGGGGGCGGCGACAGTTGGTGTTGTGGGGACTTTAATGGGGGAAAGTGATTAGGGAAAGAAGGAGTAATGGGGAAGGAGGAGTAGTGGGAACCCCAGTCAACGCCCCCCCTTTAATTATTTTCTATTTTTTTTTTTTTTTTTTTTTAGAGAAAATCAACGCACGACTCGTGCTTTTAAGCCCGAGTCGTTCCCCACCTTTCCGGTCGTGATACGAGGCGTGCAAAATTGATCACCGTGCAGGTTCTTGCAACGAGTCGTGCATGTATCCACGAGTCGTGCCTGTGCCTTTTTTCAACTTCTTTTTTTTTTTTTTTTTAGCACAGGCACATGATCTTTGCTCTCCTCCACCGCTTTTCTGCACACCACCACAACACAAAACCTTTAGTAGCACCAATTCTAAAAAAATAAAAATATAAAAATAACCAAAATAACAACGGAATGAAAAAATCCCGGGTTGCCTCTCGGTAAGCCGCCCTTCTTTACCGTCTTTAGCTAGACCAAATGTCGGGTTTAATGCCCCCGACATAGCACATGGCTCAAACATAATTAGGATCGTAGAGATCAATCATCTCCACATCCTCCACAGTAGCATCACTCCCATCAAAATAGGGCTTCAACCTTTGCCCATTAACCTTAAACTCTTGGTCTCCGGAAAGACTAGCGATCCCGACCGCACCATGCGGGTATACCTCCCTCACCAAATAGGGACCGGTCCACCGGGACCTCAATTTACCGGGAAATAAGCGCAAGCGGGAGTCAAATAGGAGGACTTTTTGACCGACTTTAAATTCCCTCCTCAAGATCATTTTATCATGCCACGCTTTTGCTCGTTCCTTGTAGGACAGATTATTTTCATAGGCCTCTCTCCGGATCTCATCTAGTTCATTCAATTGTAATTTCCTCTCCTCACCGGATCCAACTAGGTTCATGTTGAACTTTTTAATTGCCCAAAAGGCTTTGTGCTCTAATTCCACAGGCAAATGACATGGCTTCCCAAACACTAATCGATATGGGGACATACCAATAGGTGTCTTGTAGGCCGTACGATAAGCCCATAGAGCATCCTCTAGCCTAAGACTCCAATCTTTCCTATTCGGATTTACGGTCTTTTCGAGGATCGATTTAATTTCCCTATTGGACACCTCGGCCTGGCCATTCGTTTGGGGGTGATAGGCGGTAGAGACCTTATGAGTGATATTATACTTTTTAACCAGGGCCTCCACCATCCTATTGCAAAAATGAGTCCCCCTATCACTAATCAAGGCCCTAGGCATCCCAAATCTAGACACAACATTACTCTTGAGGAAACTCACTACCACTTTAGAATCATCGGTGCGTGTAGGGATTGCTTCGACCCACTTGGAAACGTAGTCCACTGCAAGCAAGATGTACACAACCTCCGGACCATCATCATTCCCACCGTTATTATTATTCATCTCGTCCCGCTGTAAATTTCTCCTGCACCTAAAATATCTTTCAATTTCTGGAACAAAAGGACTAATAGATTGATTAGCAGAACGGGTATGGACCATAAAAGGTTCCACACCACAAGACAACAATAATAATAATGTGCAATTAACAGGAAACAAGAAAAAGAAAAAGAAATAGATTAAGTAAAGAATAAGAGTGCAAACAAATAAAACCGTTCCCCGGCAACGGCGCCAAAATTTGATAGGTCTAAAGTCGCACGCCTACAAATTAAATTACCAAGACAAGACTCGGCTACAAAAACTGCAGCTAGGACAAGTCCAGGGTCGATCCACTGAAGAACGGTTATTGATTGCACAATTGTCACTTGACAAGATTGGGGGTTTAAATTGATTTTAATTAAATTCCTAAAACAGAAATTAAGAAAACTAAGTTGTAAAACAATTAAAGGCAAGCACTTCAGATTTGTTTCCGTCCCCGTTTATCAATTCAATATCATCGGTACAATTTCTTTTTCTTCCTTCCTATTCACTTGATCCGGAATATATTTCAATTCCTATTTCTTTCTTATTAATGGTTATAAGCAGTGACACACTCACCTATTTCCCTAATCAATACCTAAACCTAACTGACACAGTCTAGATTCACAATATTGATTGATAAAGCTCTAAGAAATTAAGATCCAGAATTTCACTATTCTTTTGCAAATAGATCAAAACCTAGTTTTACCCCTTTTTAATTTACCACGACACGTGCATAAATCTCAAAGATGCTACTGGTGTAAAAATCCTAATCTGACACAGACTTAAGATTAAACTAGCATTAAATCAATTACAAGGGAAAAGAAAGTGATCAAATCTCAAAACCCTAGAAAAGATTTATCAATTAAAACAAGTAAAACTATGAATAAGAATTCAGAAATAAAGAAAGTAATACCTCAATCGAATTAACAAACGGTTCAAGATCCAAATCTGAAGCAAAGGTTTTAAGCTTCCATGAAAAACTGCTGAATACTCTAAAAACTAATAATAATACTAATTGCAAAAACCAGAACGTACCAAAACCACCTAATTGTTAAAACCTAATATTTATACTTAACCCTAAACCTAAACTAATAAGGATAAGGAAACTAAATTAAAAAGGAAAATAACAAGAAAATAATATTCCCAAAAACCAAAAACGCGTAGATCTGTTGCTTAAGCTGACGTCAGAAACCGCCTGGAGCACGACTCGTGCAGGATATCACGACTCGTGATGATGTTCACGACTCGTGCACAGCTTCACCACTCGTGCACAGTTGCACCACTTCCTCTTCACTCGTATCACGCCTCGTGCAATTTTTGTCATCCTATACAGATCAATTGCACGACTCGTGCACACCGCCCACGAGTCGTGTCCCGGTCTTGAGCCTTCTTTCCAGGAACCTGCCCTTGCCTTGACTTTGAGTGAAGATGAGTTTTCCAAATACCCTCTTGGCAATAACAGAGCTCCAACAAAACCAACATCAACAACTTACATAAAAAATGCTAACAATAATTCCCCTATTACATTGTTCCTCATTGATACATAATATAGCAATATTACTAAAATAAATACAAAATATAAACATATTGCTATAAAATGTCTACGAAAATCGAGGAATTACCATATATAAAAACCAACCTATCACATGGTTTGGCCGCCAGCCTCAATCCCGATGGCACCTTCACCGTGGAAGAAGACGAGGATTCCAATCCCACTCTCAGTCGCCCTGATTACTCCAGGATGCCACCACCCACCTCCTGTGGTACCACTACCAGAACCCATGCTTCTCGGTCTCGGGTCGGCCCGGCTCCCCAACCACGTACCACTGGATCCATGCGGCAGCGGCCTGAGCCGGTTCGCAGTCCCTCAGTGGGGACAAAGCCAGTACGGAATGTCTTCTCATGGTTGGGAGTACCTCGGAATGCCACAGCTAATTGGGATCCCGCCTCAGTTTGGAACCGATCAATTCGGGCCTTCGCAGCAACAGTTCAAAGGGCCACAACAACAGTTCGGCATGCCTCAACAGCCGTCAGGAGCCCCTCCTCAGAATGATGCCAGCTCAGCTGCTCCTCCCAGCCTTTCACAAACCCATTTCTCACTCGGGGTTCGATGGGTTACCAAACCTCCATCCCGTTTCATCGATCTCCAGACCGCAAGCATTCTCCCGGGTTATACACCATCGCCTCAGCCAGCCATGCAATTCAACAGTCAGGGACAGCAGCCTGCACCTAAGCCTACTTATGGGTCTCACTCCGGAAATCCAAGCTATCCAGCTACATCGGGGCTGCCTCCACCTACTTTGCCAGTTGAAAATCAACAGCAGGCCGCAAGGTTCTATCCCTTCGCCCAGGCTCCTACTCATACTCCCCCGGGCAATTTGGGCCAAGGACAGGTTTTCACCTACGTCCCCGGATCGGCCGTTCCCTCCACCAGCCTGCCGCCAGTGGTAGCTCCTCTCTCTAGCTCAACCACTAGTTTGAACGCGATGGTTCCCCCACAAGATCCTCATCTGGCCTGGTTCATGGAACAACATAAAGAAATGAAAGCGCAGATTGCTGAATTGACCGCTAAGAAGTCTGCCTTTCGGCCTACGGACACGGACTCCATCGTTCCCCTGCCTCACAAATTTGTTATGCCGAATCTGGACCTCTTTGATGGTACTGCATGCCCGAAAACTCATCTGGACACGTATACCTTGGCGATGAAGGCCAAAGGGTGTACCAATCAGCAGTTGGCTGACTATTTCATCACTTTGAAATCCAGTGCCTTAAAATGGTTCTTCCGCTTAAAACCCGATGCCAGGGCTACATGGGACCAGATTACTAATGCCTTCACAGAAAAGTACAAAGCTAACTTGGAATGGGAAACAAATAGAGTTGATCTGCAGACAACAGTGCAGCGTCCCGACGAGAATGTTGGGGACTTCTACAAGCGGCGGAATCTGAAACTCAGTGAAATGGCCATCCCTCCTTCTGAAGAGGAACAACTGGATATCTTTCAGTCATGCCTGAAACCACATCTCGAGAGCCTCCTCGGTCACTTCCCGTACTCGGACTTACGGGCCATGGTTAACTCCGGCAACCTAAGTTTGAAAAGGCTTACAATCAAGAACCGTCGCGCCTGCATGGGTATATCCTCCTTCAAACACCGCCCTGCTCTGCTAAAGGCAAAGAGATGATTAACTACGCGGGACAGAATGTAATAACACAACTCCTTTTGCTCCCTGTAAAACCATCCGAGCCTGCACCACGGGTCATGAACCTCAAAAACTTTGGAATGCCTCTGAACGATATCTTTAGGGGACTGGTGAAAGAAGGCTTGCTGCGGCCTTTGGAGAATTTTCAACCCAGGAATCCGAATGCTCCCGTCGATACTTCAAAGTATTGCGCTTTTCATCAAGCCCATGGACATCTAACAGATAACTGCTTTACTCTGAAAAAGGCAATCCAGGGACTGATAGAGCAAGGAAAGTTGGAAGGCCCCGAGGGGCCTAATACCGTCAAAAATCCTCTGCCAAGGAACCATAATCAGGTGAATATGATTGAATGCGGAGAACCTTCGCATGCCCAGGAAGATGCCGATGAAGGTCCCCAAATACCCATGGCCAACCTTGTCGAGGATCCTGAATTCAGATTCCCCATCAACCTTGAGGATGATGAACAAGTCAGCCCACCTTGGTCTCATGTCAGAGATTTCTTGCAAGAATATGAGGCCCGCTATTTCTCGAATGAAGGGAAAGCCGATACTGAAGAACTGGGGCTGTTCCGGTCAAAACATGAGAGAACCATTTACACAAGATGGTTAGAACAATCCAGAAGAATCGAGCAAGAAAGCTTCCGGCGAGCGCCTGTACTGGGGCTTATCAGCAAAAAGGCCGAAGAGCATCTGGAGCTAGTACACTTCTGCAAGGCGGTTTTGGGAGAGGCTGAATATGATCCCGAGAACAGCGAAGAATCAGAGGAGGAGGATTCCTTCTATATCCTGCCGGGAGTCAAATACCTGCCACCCCCTCTCACTCTTCCCCGCAGTTTCTGGGTGGAGAAGCCGAATCGCAATTACCACTTCCGGGAATGGGAGCATATGACAATTTCTGCGGCTGCACGCACCCATATTCCCCTAACGGGTTTGATCGGCGTTCCCTCTCAGCCGAAATCCCGATAGTATGGGAAGATGATTCCGATGACAGCGATGACGATGATGATGACGAGAGCGAAGAGTCAACTGAGGCCCCAGATCCGGAATCAATCTAGAACAATCATGCCGGAAATGAGCCCATGGGAGCCAGGCACAATGGTTGGTTGTCAGCAAGCGACGACGAAGAAACTTCAGACGACTACTACGAAACCGAGGATATGAAGGCCATGAAGTTTCCTGGGTCTGAGTACGTGGATGTATTAGAGTTCAACACTGCCTACCATGCTTTGGGGAAAGGGTTTTCAGGCATCCGATCCAGGCTGATAGTCGAAGATCTGATAGAGAGAGGGAAACTGACTCCCATCCTCCCAAATGAGAAAATAACCATGGTCAGATCAAATCCACCCCGGAACAAAGTAACACTCCTTGTCAGGGTTACCCAAGAAGAGGTCACCTTCCCCGAATGTATGTCAGCTCTCAGAGAAGTCCTGGAAACCGGCATGATACCGGATGCGCCTCCCACACAGAGTGCTATAATCATCTCCGGCTCTGAGTATTACAGAAAGGAACCAGAATGGCTGCACTATACCGGGGATGAAATCGAAAAGCCGCCGAGCCCTGAGAATAGCAACTCTTGTTGTATGATAACTATGAGCAAGGCAGGCTATGGGAGCGAATCGGAGGACGCCCTAGCTCTGTGGGCCATCCAGGGGGCAACAACACAACCCCAGACTCAAAAGCCTGTGACTTGGGAAGCAGTTATAAGGGCCGCCCAGGAAGGAGCCAGTACAACTCAAGCTCAGCCTCTCACCGTTGCTAGACTCCGTCAGAACCAGTGGCCGATAGCCAAAAAGGCTCCCCCGTTGACCTTAGCAGCATTGAAGAAATCTAGTCAAGAAGCAACTGATGAGGAAGTCAACCTGTTGACCCGATCCGGGCAAATCTTCCAAGGGAATCCCAAGGCAGATAAGAAGGCCACAGATCAAGCACCTGGGGAGAACCGCCGCCCCTATGCTAAGACAGCCGAAGCTCCTGACCCCGAAAAGGAGGACCCCGTGCTCACCCAGTTGAAGCAGACACAGGCCAACATCTCTCTGTGGTCCCTGCTCACCTCATCCTATCCCCACAAGCTAAAACTGGAAGAAAGCCTGGCTCGCACTCTGGTGCCTATCGATGCTACTCCCGATGACGTGGTACAGCTGATTGGAAATATGCACTACGAGAACATAATCACTTTCACAGATCTCGATCTCCCTCAATTCGGGGCCGATCATAACGAGCCTCTCTTCATCACAGTCCAATTGGATGAACGACGCCTCCCTCGGGTCCTGGTTGACAATGGGTCCGGAATGAATATTCTTCCGGCAAAGATCATGAGCCTGCTTGACATCAAGTCCACGGACTTAAAACCTTCCTCCCTCACAGTCAAAGCTTACGACTCGACATCCCGAGCAGTCCTTGGAGTTGCTACTTTGGACCTCTGGTTTGGACAGAAATTGATACCTGTGGAATTCCAGGTTATTGACATTCCGATCACTTTTAATGCCTTATTGGGAAGACCTTGGCTACATCAGGTCAAGGGGGTCGCCTCAAGCCTCCACCAGTGTGTGAAATTCGTCTCGAATGGGGACCTGACGACCATTTATGGGGATTTAGTCACCTTGGAGGGCACGAATACAGGTGGAATACCTATTACGAAATCAAACATGATGAGGAAGGTCTCATGCTAACAGCTTCACTGGCCGAGCCTCCTAAGGCCCAAGTTTGCAACATAGATCTGACAATCACCCGGGATAAAATCCCTCCGGTCTTGAAAATGATGAGAAAGATGAGCTATCTACCTGGCCTCGGTCTGGGGAAGCACCAACAAGGAACTCACAAACTCATCGAGGTGAAAGGACAGAAAACTCGCCACGGCCTGGGATATGAGGCCACCTCAGTGAACACCGCGAAAGAAAAGGAATTTGCTCTACAAAGGAAAGAAGCTATCACAGGAAGGGTCCCGGTCAACAACCCTAAACCTCTCCCCTTCAGTCCTAATTTGGCTGACTACTTCGTAAAGGGTCCCATACAACCAGGTAACATCACAAAGCCCACTCCTACAGAAGAGTGGCTGAAGCTACATGATAGCCTCAACAAATTCAGGGGAGCCAAAGCTAACCCGGTCCGTAGAGTATTTCTGGACCTACCCAAGATACCCGGGGCTACCACTACCATGAAGAGTGAGTACACTTTCAGAGGCGTGCCAAGCCTAGTGGAACAGTTCGAAAAGCTTACTACCACAATTCCTACTGCCCAGGATGGTCCGAAGCCTGAGTTTGAATTGACTGTACCAAAAGCCAAAGCCACAGAGGTCTTTTCAGATGATTGGGATGGCCCGATTATGCAGCAGTTATTCGGGGAAGAGGTCCAGGTGCCAGACCTGATTGATTTCAGCTCAGTCAGAGAGATGGTAGCGATGATCGAGGAAGGAGGACAGAAGCAGTACAATTCCCGAGTCATGACGCCCCTGACAGCGATGCCATTGAAGAATCGGGAAACTCTCTCAGGCCCGTCCACGACCAAAGAAGAAATGATCACCAAGCCTGGATTGGTCCCCCGTCCCTTTGTGTCAATCTAGTTAGAGTCTTCCGAGTCCCTCAATGTCAAGATCAAGTCTCTATAGTCGTCCGACGGCCTTACGCCTGAAGACTACGAGTCTGTAGCGAATTTCCCCTTTATTCTCAATAAAATGACGAACCTTTCTGAGTATCCCTTGATTGCCACTTTAACTAATGATAAATTAATAATTAAAAAAAAAAATTAATAATGATTCATTAGATAAAGAAGCAGACACATTAAATAAACAAAAAAAAAGAAGAGAGCAAAAAATCTTTAAGCAGGTTGTTCGGAAAGAGGAAAATCGAGCCCAAGCTGCCGAAGAGATTTTGACAAGTGTGAATTTGGGAACTGCGGAAGAGCCTAAAGAGACGCAGATTGGTAGTTTCTTCGAGAAAACTGGAAAGGATGCCCTACAAAATCCTACAAGGTCCTCAACTCAAGGAAAGTGGCCCTCTTCATCAAAGAAAACATCATATGCAGATACGGGTTGCCAGCCGAAATCATCTCAGATAATGGATCCCACTTCGAAGGGGAATGCGACAGTGCCGCCGGCGTAATTCAAAATAACCCGTCACAAGTCATCTCCCTACAGGCCCCAAACCAACGGAGCCGTCGAGGCAGCAAACAAGACTTTGGAAAACATCATCCGAAAAATGGCTGTCCGAGGCAGAGATTGGCCCGAGAAGCTACACCTGGCACTCTGGGGCTACAGAACATCCGTCAGAACGGCAACCGGGGAAACACCATTTGCTCTTACCTACGGAATGGAAGCCACGCTCCCAGTCGAGTTAGAAATCCCCTCACTCCGCGTGCTGTTGGAGAGTCAAATCAACGAAGTCGAATGGCTCCAAAGTCGCCATGATGAATTGGCTCTACTAGATGAGCGACGATTGAAGGCCATGGAACATATCCGAGCTTACCAAGGGAGAATGGCCAGAGCCTTCGACAAGAAAGTAAAGCATCGGGAGATCCGAGAAGGTGATCTCGTTTTGAAAGAGAAGCCCCCAGTCCGTATCAACCCGCTTGGCAAATGGGGACCTGTCTGGGTCGGGCCATACGTCGTCCAAAAGATCTTCTCCGGAGGAGCCATGCAACTTGCAGACCTCGACGGAAATCCCTTTATACACCCACTGAATGGTGACAAGCTGCGCAGATACTACGCGTAAAAAAACACTGAGTCAAAAAAAAAAAGAGAGAAACAAAAAAAAAAGAGAGTGCTGAAAGAGTAATACCCAACTAGGTTGAAAACCCGAAAAAGGGCGGCCTAGGTAAAAAACAGGGTTGCACCAAAAAAAAAACAAACAACAAAAAAAAAAAAAAAAAAAAAAAAAAAACAAACAAAAACAAAAAAAAACCCGGGTCGAACTACGGAGACCTGAGCCCTTTTGTCCGAAGGGAACGTAGGCAGCCGGAAACGGTTCGGTCTAAAGCACAAATAAAAGTCATACTTTGACATCAATACACTGATCAGACCATGAAAGCGTCTCGAAAAACTCTAAAGCAATTCACATATTCATTACAGTTAAAAACTTTTTGATGAGTCTAAGCCTGGTTCACTCCTACGAATTACAACCTACTGAAAGAAACTAAAATACATAATCAAACTAATGTGTCTGCTACGACAAGAAAGGGATACTCGGAAACCTCAAGGTCACTCCAAGCCACTCGTACTGGCTTATCCCCTCTTCTTCCCCCTTCGAGTCTTCTTCTTCTGAACAGGAAAAATGTCGGTCTTCCTCCTACCAAGCTCTGGTATAGGAACAGGATCTATCAAACCAGCCTCTGTCAGGGCCTTAGTGGCCCTAGCATCATCTCTCATCTCCTGTAGCCTAGCTGGTAGCATAGGAGCCCTCCTCTCCTGTCTCTTGACATAAGCCTCATAGTCGGTCACAACATCTCCGCTCCTGTCGTGAGGGTTGGCCCTCGCCTCGGCCCTCCTCCTCTCCGAAACTGTCAGGTCCTCCGCACCCACAATGGCCTCACGCCATCTCAAAATAGCCATCTGAGTCTCTCCCAAATGCCTCTCGTACCAATCCAGGTACCAAGTGGTCAAGAACACAGGTCTCGGACACCTGAGGATAACCCGAGGAGGAAAGACGTCATACCTCCATACTCGGGAAAGAAATGGAAACACCGAAGGATCATCCATAGAAGCAGAAGCCACCACCCTGGCGGCTATATCATCAAAGTCCTCCAAAGGAACCTGCTCCAAACCAAACTGTCTCAGAACCAAAGCCGGAATGTAAAATCTGGACTGAGAAAGCCCCGGAAGCATAACCACGGGAGATCCGTCCTGAAGCACTCTCCGAGTCTCCACCCGCCAATGAGGCACCGACCATCTGATATCTTCAGTTTGACGGCCAGCCATCCAACGCTCCCACGAGCCCTGATCATCAAAATCCACCAAAACCCCTCTCCTGGCAAATGTCCAAGGCTTGATCATATCAGAAGTTTCCCGAAGAACCCCCAAGCGCTCCATCAGCCACAGGGTCAAAAGAAACGGACTGCCCCCGTGCATGTACCGCCTCCCGGTAGCCAGCCTGTCGAGAGCATGAAAAGTCTCCCCCAGGATCAAAGGTACTACGTCTCTGCCCAAGCGACAGTGAACGACTACATCTAGCAGAGCCCGATGACAGATCCCAAAAGAATAAACCATGAACAAGGTCCCGAACATGCAAAGTGCAAAGGCATCCCAATAGGCATCCTCAAACAAGCCTAAGCCCCTAAATCTATCAGGGAGACCAGAAATGTTAAAATGATCGGGACCACAGATCATACCTTGTGCTTCCTCCAGGGAAAGATGAAGAAGGTTGCACAGCTTGTCAACAAAAGAGGCTCCTCCGGGCAAAGGAATTGCAATCTCCTCCACCTCAGGACCACCAAGCAAAGCCCGAAATTCTTCAACAGTCGGGACCATTTCATTGTAAGAGAAGCAAAAAACATGCCTTCTAGTGTCCCAAAATGAGGAAGAAGCTCTCAAAAGATCATAATCCGGAATCAATTCTTTGAGAGACCACAAGCATCGTATCTTGTACCTTTCTTCAAAGAATGACCTCCTCTCATGCATAATCTCCCGAGACCACTCTTTAAACTTGTTGAAGAATTGCATTTGAGAATTTTGGGATAATTTGGGTGGGTTTTGCATGCTCACAATTCTCTCCATGGTTTTTCTCTCCTTCTTCCCGAAATGGCTGTTTGAACTGGTGGTTGAAGAAGGTGTTTGAATTTGAAATAAAGAAAAACCAGATCTGAAGCAAAATTAAAGGACAGTGTCAGATTCCTGTCTTGTCCGCGCGGACATAATTGCCACCCTCAGAAAAAAATCTGCAGCAGTTCAAACTGCTGCACCACGGAGGAATATTTTCATCCCGGTTGCTCGAAACCTGTGCAAAGCCTGCCCAAACAGTTCAGATACCAAACATTCACACCCTTACCAAAAAACCGGGCTCATGCAACATTTACATGCATTTAAAAAAAAACATCAAAAAAAAAAGGGTAGGTTATTACATTCCAAAAAAAAAAAGAAGAGAAAAGCAAAAAAAAAATGTGCATAAAATGTATCTGTCTGAATAAGTACAATCCCGGCCCGGTCCAAATCAATCTCGAAGTCAATCGGAATCCTCGGTGGCCGGTGCTTTCCCCCGACCCCTCTTGCGGCTCGGGCCCGCCTCCTCGGTAGCCATGAATGTCTCGGGCTCAGAATCATCGTCCTCGTCTCCGGAAGAAGGCTCGTCAGGACTAACCGGCACGCTCTGATACGGCAAACCAAGATCCGCAAAGAAGTCATATCCGAATGTGAATGCGTCGGACTCCTGGACGTGTGAAGAAGACCCACCGTGATGCCAGACATGCCCCTGCCCGTACGGATCCCCGAGAATGACGTGGTCCGAAGGCAGCACCACGCTGGGATCTATGAGGGGAGAAAGAGGAGTCTCGGAAGAATGCTCAGAAGGCTCAGGGGAAGTCTCCCGCTCGACAGGCGCCGGTGTGAATGTGGTGCCCAAATTTTGTTGGATTCACGCGAGTTTGAAGACATCCGGTTTAATTTGAAAAACGGAGTCGCCACTCCATTTTGATTACCTCAAAACTTTGAAAAAAAGGTTTTATGGATTCGGAGGTTAAGTTACCCCTTGGGAAGAACGTTTGGCGTTCACCCAAGGTGCCTTGCCGGAGCAAGTCTCCCATGATTTCATTAATCGTGCTTGATTGCGTGCTTTCTTGTGTGCATGTGTTTGAGAAAAAAAAGGGGGGAAATGTCCCAAGTTGTCTTCCGGACGTACAAACCATTTGTTGGTTGTCGCTCGGGATTTCTTGGAATTTTATGTATTTGGGATTATGATCCCGTCCTCATCTTTGACTTGTGATCATCGCATTTTTAACCTCGGGACCCTCGGGACTTGCGTGATCGAGAGAATGTCTCTTTTATAGTCAAAGATGAGGTTATTTAGAAAAGGAGGATCCTTAGCCCATCAATCCTACGCTTTAAGACGGTCGAGCTCGTATAGAGGCTTCATACTCTTTCTTAAGCGATAATTGGAGATATAGGGTTCAAGGTTGTACCTTTCTAAAGAAGTCGTGAACCTTTATGGAAGGAACGATGCAAAGATGAGAACTTTTACATCGGTCCGTTCCAAGGTTGCTAATGGGGACATGGGGGAATGCATGTAAAAATGATACTTTAGTGAAAAGATGGCATTTTTGGTTTGAAAATGATGCATTTGATTGCAAATGGGTGCTTTTTATGTAAAGAAATGATCTTTGTGCAAAGAGTGCATCTTTAATGTGAAAAGGGATTTTAAATGGAAAAGGAATGATTTTAATGCATGAAAAATGGGATTTTGGTGCAAAGGATGCACCTTTATGTATGAGAATGGTATTTTAATGAAAAGATGACATATTATGTACATAGATATTATCTAAACATCAGGTATTAGCATTATGGGGGTTAACATCAGATTACAGACTTGAAAGCGTGAAGCTTCGAAACCGGCTACTTATGTCGCGTGACATAGGCCGCCTATGTCGCGTGACATAACTAGCCATTTTGCAGAGGCTTTACAGCTGAGATTTGCAGAGGTAACAAGGCACCAAAATGGTCAAGTTACTTCACCAACAAATCTCAGGGAGCATGTTTAACAATAATGAACACTTCAAGAGGGTGTGGATATGAGGGATCCACACTCATCTTGAGTGTTCATGCAAAACCAAGCCAAACCGGGGCTTTTATAGGAAATGTAATGAAATCGAGATGTGGATCTATGAAATATGAAGCTAAAGCATGCAACTTTATTCGAAATATCACATTATTAAAGCATTTAGCATAGAGATTCCATGTATGATGAAGATAAGGAAAGGAAATGGGTAGAAAATCGTTACCCTTGAAGACCACGACCCTCTATATCAAGTTAGATATAGGGGCCTTCAAAACAGCAGCTTCTGGGGACGGGATTGAGCCTTCGTTTCTTGAGAATCCTTGGTTCTTGGTGTGTGTATGAAGTGTGTGTGTGGGAAGTGTGTGTGGGATTGATTTGGGAGGATTAGTGGATATTTTGGGGGTATATGAAGAGGGAGGAGGCTTCTGGGCGTATTCCCTATAGAGGGGGACTGAGGGGTGGAAGAGGTGTGTCTAAAATGAGAGGTGAAGGCCTCTATTTATAGGCTGCCTGCATGGGCTTGTTATGTCGCACGACATGATAAGCCATAACCGTTTTCCTTCTAGAAACATGCAAGGTGGCATGGTTCTAGAACTTTTCCTGGCTGGTTATGTCGCACGACATAAGTAGCCACTTCTGGATTCTTCTAGAAACATGCAAGGTGGCAACCTTCTAGAACTCTTCTGGTTTGGTTATGTCGCACGACATAAGTAGCCACTTCTGGATTCTTCTAGAAACATGCAAGGTGGCAACCTTCTAGAACTCTCCATGGCTTGTTATGTCGCACAACATAAGGAGCCACATGCAGTTCCTTCTAGAAACATGCAAGGTGGCAGTCTTCTAGAAGGAATTCCATATAAAAGAAAAACGTGTTTCTTTGGCTCCAAGTAGTCCTTTTTCCCTTATATGATTTGGAACAGTTCCGGAATTGTTCCGGAACTCTAGGAAAGTCCGGGGAATTACCGGAAAACTTGCCGGAATTGCCGGGAAACTTAACCGGAAGGCATGAGCCAGATTTGGGTACTTACAGAAGCCCCTCGGCAACGTCACTTGCGGGCGAGTGGGGTTGTCGATAGAAAAGGATCCAATCCGGCGAATGCCGAGACGGATTGGGTGACCAAGTTGGTCGAGTGGCCGGACCTTTTATAAAGGCTACCTACGTATCCCAGTGGGGAATCAAGCCATAATCGTAGTTCGGAATCCACCTGAGGGAAAGGGGGCGTCATATGTGACAAGTTGGTGAACCTACAGGAGGCTACCTACGTAACCGGAGGAATCAAGCCAGGTCGTAGTTCGAGCATCACTAGATAGGTTAAGAACGATGTCTAGGATCCTTGAGATTTTGACAATTAATGGAGGTTGTCACCTGACATTATTTCATTCTAACGGAAGCTAAAGCTTACGGCGCTATCTCTTTATGACGGAGATAGAGGGAGCTAAAGCTAGATGACGTTATTTCTTTATGACGGAAATAACGGAGACTAAAGCTTACGGCGCTATCTCTTTATGACGGAGATAGAGGAAGCTAAAGCTAGATGACATTATTTCCTTATGACGGAAATAACGGAGACTAAAGCTTACGGCGCTATCTCTTTATGACGGAGATAGAGGGAGCTAAAGCTAGATGACGTTATTTCTTTATGACGGAAATAACGGAGACTAAAGCTTACGGCGCTATCTCTTTATGACGGAGATAGAGGGAGCTAAAGCTAGATGACGTTATTTCTTTATGACGGAAATAACGGAGACTAAAGCTTACGGCGCTATCTCTTTATGACGGAGATAGAGGGAGCTAAAGCTAGATGACGTTATTTCTTTATGACGGAAATAACGGAGACTAAAGCTTACGGCGCTATCTCTTTATGACGGAAATAACAGAGACTAAGACTAGATGACGTTATTTCTTTATGACGGAAATAACGGAGACTAAAGCTTACGGCGCTATCTCTTTATGACGGAGATAGAGGGAGCTAAAGCTAGATGACGTTATTTCTTTATGACGGAAATAACGGAGACTAAAGCTTACGGCGCTATCTCTTTTATGACGGAGATAGAGGGAGCTAAAGCTGAATGAAGTTATTTCTTTATGATGGAAATAACGGAGACTAAAGCTAGATGACGTTATTTCGTTATGACGGAAATAACAAAGACTAAGACTAGATGACGTTATTTCTTTATGACAGAAATAACGGAGACTAAGACTAGATGACATTATTTCGTTATGACGGAAATAACAAAGACTAAGACTAGATGACGTTATTTCTTTATGACAGAAATAACGGAGACTAAAACTAAATGACGTTATTTCTTTATGACGGAAATAACGGAGACTAAAACTAAATGACGTTATTTCTTTATGACGGAAATAACGGAGACTAAAACTAAATGACGTTATTTCTTTATGACGGAAATAACAGAGACTAAAACTAGATGACGTTATTTCGTTATGACGGAAATAACAAAGACTAAGACTAGATGACGTTATTTCTTTATGACAGAAATAACGGAGACTAAAACTAAATGACGTTATTTTTTTATGACGGAAATAACGGAGACTAAAACTAAATGACGTTATTTCTTTATGACGGAAATAACGGAGACTAAAACTAAATGACGTTATTTCTTTATGACGGAAATAACAGAGACTAAAACTAGATGACGTTATTTCTTTATGACGGAAATAACAGAGACTAAAACTAGATGACGTTATTTCTTTATGACGAAAATAACAGAGACTAAAGAAGTAAGAAGGACTCAATGATTTTTGTAAAGAAAGTAGGACGTATCCTGATAATTTTTGTAAAAGAAGTGAATTAAAAATGCCAAAGGCATATAAAATGCCACAGGGGTAAATTTGTAAAATAAGCCTCGGGAGCCTTTGGAGGGAAAATTTAATTGAAAATGATTGGAAATGCCAGGGGCAATAAAAGGGTAAAAGAGGCCTACGGGGGGACAAAATTGTAAAATGGAGCCTTCGGGGGCAAAATTGTAAAAATCAGCCACAGGGGCTTAGTATGTCGCACGACATAACAGGCCTGCGGACGACGTAATCATTAAAAACACGCACGGTCGCCATTTGAAATTCAATTGGACTTGAAATTGAGAGGGAGGCGACAGTGAGAAGAGAGAGAGAGCAAACATCAGAGGGGGATTGAGAGAAATCAAGAGAAATCAAACACTTTTAGTTCGATTTCAATTGGAAAATGCCTCCTAGGCTCTACACGACCAAAAGGGGAACTCAGCATGCTAACTTAGCTACTCGAAGAAAGGGGGTGCAAAGGAATCAACGGCCGTTTCTTCCGGAAGCACCAAGAGGAGATTTCTACCCACAGCTCGATGAGCATACTTCGGATGTTCGGAAGAAGGAAGAGGTAAGAAACCTAGGGTTTATTGAAAATTTCTTTCAATTTGGGCGAAATTGATTTGAAGCTGAATGCCTTGGTGGGCTTATGAATTAAATCATGAGCTGGCATGAAATCATAGATTGATGCAGGAAGTGTAATGCATGCCATTCATTGATCTGTTTTGACCCATTTTTGCTTGAGATGATTTTCGAAATAGCACGAAATATTAATACTTGTGCCATGTTTTCTTGCGAAATTACGCACTCGTGGCTCTCCGAGAGGCGATTGGCGAGCTATGGCGAGCTTGCCGGGTAGCGAGGACCGGATAGACTCGCCTAAGGGCATGATTTATCTTTGTTGGACTAGGACGATTTTTCGAGATGGCGAAGGCCGTCGGAGACACTCGAGGAGTGTAGATGCAGTGAGAGCTTTGAGTATTGGTGGGAGACTACACATTCGTTTCACTTCTCTTGGTGTGAAACGACGGTCACTCCGCTGGATTTTGCGATCATTACGGGGCGCCCTTTACGGATGAGCCGCTCTACACTAGAGGAGCTGCACGGGAGTTGAGCCCAGGATTCTTGCTGGCGATTTTATGGGCTTACTTGGCTTCGTTCCCCGGAACAAGAAGGGGAATGGATATGAGTTGGGCGAAATTTGCATAAGCTTGATTGAGGGCGGAAGCGGGGACTACATTGTGGTAGATGATCCGTTGAGAGCCGGTGAGAGCCGAGAGATTAGCGAGGGCTTTCTTATGGGTGGGCTTTTCCGACATCTTTGTTCATTAACGGCGCCTCTCTTGCCTTTGTTTCACTATTGGAGCTTTTGAGAGCACAGGATACTGTCGGGAATTTGTCTTGGGGGAGGCGAGGCTTAGGCGAGATGTATTTGGCCCTAGATGACGTCGGTAGAAGGGAAGGCGAAGTACTTCACTGCTTTCATCGGCTTTCGAGGTATTCTCTCACCTTGATCTCTTTTCCTTAGCACATTTCACTTCATCATTACTTTCCTTATTTGACTTTTCTTCTCCTTTTCAGGCTTGGGCCTTCGAGTACTTTAGGTACATTATGAGTGGCGAGATCAAAGATGAGTTTCCTGCCACCACTTTTCTGCTCTTCGTCGGTGGACGAAGGATGCCGAGAAACAGAACCGACGCCGGAGGGTTCGAGGTGCGGGATCACGGCCTCGTATCATGACACGGCCCGACATGCACGAGAGGGATTCCACGGAAGGCTGAGCTTGTTCCCCTGGGTAGCCGTTATGGCGCTTTGGATTTAGATCATGCTTTGCGCACTTCACGAGTGTTGCAAGCTCTTGGTGGGCCTGTCCGGAGATGCCTTGTATCTAGGAGAGAGAGTGTATAGACAGCATGGGCCGAATAAGCATGCTCGGATCCCTGATGATCCTCCAGCTAGGATGTGGCTGCCTCGCCAGTTGGCGAATGTAGATGCTCTGATTGTAGGCTTGGCAGCACATCTCTACACACGGGAGGGGGACTATACTATGTACGTGGCCATGCATCTTCAGTCCCCACAGACCAGGGTTGGTTATGGTGCTCATAGCGCGGGGCCTTCGACTGGCTACGTAGCTAGACCTCCTTTGCCCCCGACTTTCATTGATTATCAGGGTGGCGGTCGCATGAGGCGAGCCCATATTGATATGTCACAGACTCATCCTCATCTGGTGCTCCCGCGAGGTTCTAGATCTGTAAGTATTGCTCCTTACATCTCTTTGGATTGCTTGCATCTCTTTTTTTTTTTATTATCAAGAACTGTATTTTGACACTTGTTATGTCTGCTTGTAACAGGTGTCAGCTCAGGCTTACAGGCACTTGACCAGGGCATATACCGGCGCTGTGGGCATGATTGGCAAGCTCCAGAAAGGCATGAGTTTCTGGAAGAATCAGTGCCGGTCACGGGGTTCGATTGATATCTCTCCACTGGGCAACCGAGAAGGAAGAAGAGCCGCTACGATGACGTGGGCACCAGCGGGAGCACTAGAGGACCGACGCCTCGGACAAAGACTGCAAATGTGCCTCTTCTACGAGACCCATTGAGATTGACGATGATGATGATGAGGATGGGGAGGCGAGACGGCTACAGACTACGAGCTTGACTCTACTGTTATCACCGAGCTCGATGACTATTACCGCACGGAGACCATAGCCTACGAGGCACCTTCGGATGATCCTGATGATGAGCCAGAGGAGGCTGAGGATGACGACGAGGATGGAGATGAGGGAGAGGATGATGGAGAGGGTGATGGAGAGGATTCAGAGTAGCCCCCTTCCCCCTGAGACTTTTGGTTATTGTACCCTTTTAGGGAAAACATCATTATTATTATTTTTTATTTTTTTTATGCACAACTTTTGGACTTGGCCTATTTTGGTTTGTACATTGCTATCCCTTTTGTCGCATGCATTTATGAAATGATGGTAGGGTAACTAGCTTGAACTGAATGGTTTGAATAGATGGCTTAAATGGATTTTTGGCTTGAATATGAATGTATGGGTGTACATGGGGTAAATGGACCCTCCCCTATGCATTTGAGAGGTGAAAGATTGGTATTTGCAGCTTTTGATATGTCGGGGAGTGCCCTGGGGAAAGCAGGATGCTGCTGATGTCCGATGTCTGATGTGGCTAGTTATGTCGCGCGACTTGGCTTGTTATGTCGCGCGACTTAATAAGCCTGAACTGTGTTTTTCCTTGCCTTTTGGAACTGGAATGGAATTGCAGACACGGGTTGGAATTAGGGGATCAAAGAGATCACCTACCTGGCCTCCTTGGGACAATGGCATAGAGACATTTGGTTCTTTCCTACGGAAACGGGGTGACCTAGGAGGTCAAACAACTGATCCTACTAGGAATGTGCCAAATCAAAAGAGGTGACCAATGTGGTCAGATAGCTAGACTTTTATTGAAGAATGGAGAAAGGAAAAGATGACCAACGTGGTCGGATGGCTGAACCTTTATGAAAGGCTACCTACGTATCCCGGAGGAATCAAGCCTTGATCGTAGTTCAGAATCCTCATCTAGACAGTTAGGAACGATGTCTAGGATTCTTGAGGTTTTGACAATTAGGAAACTGTCGCCTGGCGTTATCTCGTTATGACGGAAGTAACGGAGGCACTTTTGGGAGAAAACGTTATCATTAGCAATTGGCACGTTACTTGAGCCTAGGGATGATTTTTCTCTTGGAAACATGGTAGGGGCTGAGTGCGGATGTACATATGGAATGTATTTGGGAATTGTTTAAGACGGGTTTCAAACGGGTGGGGTTGTATCCCTTGGGTGCGGGTGAGCTAGCATTGTTCTTGAGATGTTGTCTACGTGGACTAGCATTCCTTCTTGGTGAGGCCAGGTTTGAACCTCGGGTCTCGGTGAATGTTCTTTTCTCACACTCTAGCATTTGAAGGCGATGCTAACAGAGATGTCGAAGTGACCAATCCTCTCTTCTAGGGATGGATGCAACTTATCGAAGCCCGGTCTAAGGAAATACTTTCTGCAAAAGCCCCATATCTTGTTGAAGTAAGGAAAGATCCTTTCATTGGCAAAACCCTGGTTGGATGAGGCCCGAGTAGGCAAAGTTTTAGGATTACGGAACAAGTGACTTGATGAAGCCCCAATCCGATGACCTAGCAAAAATCCCAATATGATTGGTCTTGCGGAAGATTGATCCTGAGGTTGATCGACCAAACCGGATCCATCTTATGGACCTAGCGAAGAACCCGAGGCGGACCCCAAAAATGGCTAAAGAAGCCCCGGTTTAAAGGAGTGGCTTGGCAAAGCCCCAAACTCGAAGAGTTTCGAGGCGGCCCTAATGCGAATTGTAGCGAGAAGAGGGAAAACCTATCCTTTTTTTTTTTTTTATTTTCTTTTAGTCAATCAGTCAACCTTAAGAAGATGTGACGAAGAGAAGATTTTAGAAGATATATACATGCGGGGGCATATATTTTTGAAAGGTGGGAATAAATCCCAATTTTGTGTTATTTTGATGGCCTTATTCGATGTAGGCACAAAACTCGCTTTGGGTTTGACTCTTTTGAGAGAGTATAAGCGTAGAAAGGTTGGTAAAAGTGTATGGAAGCCCTGGCGACGAGAAAATCGATGTTTAGCACTATTTTTCCTAAGATGTTGAAGAGAAGACTTGTCAAGACATCGAAAACTTGTTTTATTTACGATGATCACAAGATTGCTTAAAACCCTTTATTGATGTTCGGGTTATTCAACCACTAATCTCGATATGAACAAACATTCTTATTAATCACGAGGAGAAAGTCAACCAGTGTCGCGGAGCAAGGTTGGCGGGTGTGAAAGAAAGGTTTGTGTATAGGGAGGTCATTGATGAGACCGGGTTTTACGGGTTTTGGCTTGTGTCTATGGGAGAGAGGTCATTGATGAGACCGAATTTTCTGGAATTTGAATATGCTTATGACCAGGACCATTGTTGGTTGCCTACGTTCCCCTCATTGTGAGGAGCTCGGGTCGCCGTAGTTCGGCCTTGGCGACGTGTTTGGGAAATGGGATTTGTGGTTCCTTTAGTGAAAAGGCTAGGATGAGATGATGAGGCGTGGGCCTCGGGATGATTCCTTGACCAAAGTCATTCTTGGACGGCCTTCGATTGCTTCCTCTTTTTATTGGGGAAGAAGAATTTACACGTGCCTAAATGTTTCGGCTTTGCTTCGGCCGCCCCATTGTTATCGACAACTTTCATTCTACGAGCTTTGATTTTTGCTTGTCCAGTCGAACTTTTGATTGGCGGTCTTTGGGTCCTTGGCCTCATTTTCTTTTATTTTTATGTGCAACCTGTTTTTGCCTAGGCGCCTTTTGGGATTTTCAGTCTAGCTGGGTATTACTCTTTTGCACTAAGATTTTTCCAATTCTCTCTTTTTTTTTTTTTTATATATGTGCAACCCTCTTTTTGCCTAGGCGCCCTTTTTTGGGATATTCGGCCTAGGCTGGTATTACTCTTTTGCACTACATTTTTTTCCTTTTTTTTTTTTAATTTTTAAGCACATGAGGACCAAGGCGAGCCTGCTTGAACATTCTTGATACCCTTGAGGTCTAAGCCAAGCTCCTGGGTTGTTGCCGACACGGGGTCAATCTTTTGAAGTGAGTGGCCTTTTGTGTCCCTTGATGATGCCGGCGTCGTTGACTTGGTCAAGGTGATGGGGAGGACATGGTTTGGGAAAGTGTATGACTGTGATGAAGGCCTTTTGTGGGGTGAGGAAAGTGTATGGCTTGAGGGCATTAGTTGACTTTCTCACACCGAGTAATCAGAATGTTAATTATTTCAAGAGATTATTTGTTGAGCAATGCAAGTGATCATATAAAATAAAACCATTTCATTAAATGTAATGTAGGTATGCAAATAATGTCTTAAGTCTAGCAAGAAAAGAAGAAGACTCTTTTATAGAAAATTGAAGATTAAATACAATGTCCGTAGAGGACTTGATTGAAAGGAAAAAATACTAGGACCTACGAAAGGTTGGAGAGACTATTTTTTCTTCTTTTTTTTTTTACTTAAGGATAGGTAGACCCTAGTCTAGCTACTCTTCGCGGGTTGGGCGCCGAGTAACTTGAGCTTTCCTTCGTAGATCGGCCACTGAATTTCTTTCTTGAGATCCACACACTTGTCCATCACATGCCCAAAATGCTTGTGGTACTCGCAGAACTTGGTCCATCAACTCTCTTGGGGTTTCTTGGCTTATAATTCTCGAGAGGTGTGAGAAGGCCTCGTTTCATCAAATCATCGAAAACTTTGCTCATGGGCATCCCAAAATTATCAGGCTGACGTTTCTGACCTTGTACATCCTGAATCGACCTCTTACCATAGCTTTGTTTTTGGCCCATGGAGGTTCTCGAGCTTCCCATTTTCTATCAACTTCTGGATCTCATGCCTCAAATAGGTGCAATCATCGGTGTTGTGCCCCGGGGTATTGATGGAAAAGACGGTGTTTGGACTCATCCAACCGAATACTGGGGTTCTGGGCTTCCAATTCTCCGGTGGCTTTATCGGCTTTTCTTTTATCGATTCTTCACGAATCTTGCTTAAAGGCATATCCGTATTGCGGAGTTTTCGGGAGACATTGTTGTTCTCAAGACTCGGAGTTCCATTGTCCGAGTTGGTTCCATTGTTGGATTTGGTGAAGGAGGCTACGACACTCTTTCCTTTGTGAGGAACTTGTGCCGACATGGGTACGGTTCTTTGTTTGGTCTTTGGTGGCATTGGGTCATGTTTGGTGGAGTCATTTCCTTGCTTGGTTCGACGTGCGGGGTCAAGGAGTATTGATACTCATCATGAAGTCAAACTTCTCTTGCATTTGTTTCACTTGTTCCATCAATATTGCCACATGGGGGTCAACGGGGACTCTCGAGTTATTGGAAATCGCAACAGGACTTTTATCGGCGGAGGGAAACACGATAGCAACCGACGGCTGAATTCATTAAGCCGGTAGGTGACAGTGGAGACTTGGATCATCCTTTGGCAACTCATGATCGCATTCAGGTGGGTGTAGGGGCTTCAGAACATAGCCACATAACTCAAATTGATTATGCGAAGCCGGAGCGTAAACTGGCAGGTATTGCTGAAATTGAGGAACAGGTGAGGTGAAGCCCAATCCGTTCTGAGGAGCTGAGGGCGATGGAGCCCGGATGAGCTGGGATGTTGGAAAGGACTGAGGAGGAGTGGTCCTTGGCAAGGGATCGTATGTGGATGGAGGAAGGTATTGGTTATAGGCAGGGGGTCTTGGTCATAGGATGAAGGGACTGAAATCACTGTTTCCAAAGTCTCATCTTCGACTACCACCAGAGAACCGTTCGACTCAGCGTGACTGAACTCCATGACGACGGAGTGCGTCAATAAGCATGGCTTGCTGTTCTTGATGAACCTTATGGGCGCTTTCCAAAGCCAGGACTAACTCTTCCTTCCTAACCATCTGATTCCCTGCACCCTCACTGTTTTCTGTCAAATCTGTCATTCTGACTCTCTGAGCTGATGAACTGTCTGAACCTAAGGTTTTCTGAAAAGCCGCTGACCCGGTGTTCTCACCCACTTCTTTCTCGCTGCGGGAAAGGGACAGGCAAGGTTTAGGCTCGGGGATAGGTAAGGTAGGTAAGATTTAGACTTGGAGGTAAGTGTTTAGGCTAAAGGCTCAAGTAACATGCACTTATCGCTTAAGTTTTTTTACTCAAAACACATTTTCTCCTAATCCTAATTGATCGGAAAAGATGAGACCTTGAAAGGTCAAGATTGAAATTCGGAGATCGGACCGAAAAGGTCTTGATTAAGGATTTGACCATGAAAGGTCGGGATAGGAAAATAGGAAATCGGACCGAGGAGGTCTCGATTAGGATTTGACCATGAAAGGTCTAGATAGGAAAATCGGAAATCGGACCGAGGAGGTCTCGATTAGGATTTGACCATGAAAGGCCGGAATAGAAAATCGGAAATCGGACCGAGGAGGTCTCGATTAGGGATATCAGAGATAGGAAAATGCAATTATGATTACATTAATTGTTCAAATTTACTTAAAACAATGTCTTTTATTTATTTCTATTTGGTTGGAAAAGGGGGTTTGCCCTTCTTTTTCGCAACTACTCTAGATCTGGATCGGTGGGTTCCGTCACTACGTCTATAAGCCCCTCGTATTCCACACAGTATTTCGACCTCCCGGGGTGGGCGGCCCGGGCGAGGGTCCTATAGGGCACGTGGATCCCACCGACCGAGAGTAAAGAACGCTCCTATCGGGTCTAGCGGGTCATAGGACCTTTCAACGCACGAGCGATGCGGATTATAGTCAAGGCAATGCGGGAAAGTCTCGTCTCTGCCTTGACGGATCTTTGGCGAGTTTCGCTTGAGCGAATGACGGTTTTGACTTTCGGTAATGTCCGAGAGAATAATAGGCATGGGTCGGGCGGTAAAAGCCGGATGACACGGTGTCACATTGAACTTCGTTGCATACGCGGGGCGTGAGTTCGAATCGAAGTCAATGCGGTCAAGATCTTGCCAATTTTTCCTTGTCGGAATTTTGGCGAGCTTCGCTTGAGCGAATGATCTTTTGATTCTTGGCAAAGACTTGGTCTTGACTCTTACACATTCCGTGCGGGTCAAGGTCAATAGTCAATGTCGGAGTCAAGATCCCACGATTTTTCCTTGTCGGAATTTCGGCGGGGAATTTCGCTTGAGCGAAAATCTTGGCTTCCGTTATGAGCTAAGGCTTGACCTTTACGTGGGTATGGAATGGGCTATATGACACGGACTAGACCAAAAACCAACCAAAAAGTCACGGTTTTTGAAATGTGTGACACGGGTGTGCATTGGTCGACACGCTGCCATGGGGAGGTTGGGATGATTCCGTGCGCGCCGGGAGCATCGTAAGAGTGTCCGTGGCTGCAGTGGAACCACCCTCGGATTTGAAGGACGTGCGTGCAAAAGTGTACATGATATATCGGAGTGCGCGTAGTGTGCGGTCTCCTAAAAATGTTCCTTTTTCGAGTTAAAACAGAGATTTTCATAATGTGTTTTAAAGGAATGATTTTCGGGACGGGGAAAAATGCAACACATAAGCACGTAAATTTTAAGGAGCCCCGATCGATCATGGAGCTGAGTAGCCCCAAGCCGCTAGTACCGCCGATTAACCATGATTTTTCCCGGTGGAATTGCCACCGAGGTCGCCCGGTCGAGAATCCAAGGAGGATTGAGCCGTACGGCGCATGGATCAATTTTCCAGTTCCACTCCTTTTGCTATTTTTTTCGGGTTGTTTCCCGTTTCAAAGTATGCACAGATTCCAAGATGCAAATGATGCAATGCATGGTAAAGAAAGCAAGCATGATTAATGAAATCGGCGACGGGAGTCTAACCCGCTCAAAGGGAAAAGCTTTCTTTTATTTTTTTTCAAAATTGTTTTTTCGAAAAGGGATACTATACGTGGATTGTTAAATCACCGGTTATCCCAACTCCCACATAAGGGAGTGTACAGGAAGGGTAAGTGGTTTCCACCTATATACCGAGTATCGATTTTAGTTTTGAAAATAGAAGCTTTTCTCCTTTGGGTTATCCCCAGCAGAGTCGCCAAACTGTGAATGTGGTGCCCAATTTTGGTGTTGGATTCACGCGAGTTTGAAGACATCCGAGTTATTTGAAAAAACGGAGTCGCCACGCCATTTTGATTACCTCAAAACTTTGAAAAAAAGGTTTTACTTGGGTTCGGAGGTTAAGTTACCCCTTGGAAAGAACGTTTGGCGTTCACCCAAAGTGCCTTGCCGGAGCAAGTCTCCCAAGATTTCAGTAATCGTGCTTGCTTGCGTGCTTTCTTGTGTGCATGTGTTTGAAAATAAGGGGGGGAAATGTCCCAAGTTGTCTTCCGGACGTACAAACCATTTGTTGGTTGTCGCTCGGGATTTCTTGGAATTTTATGTATTTGGGATTATGATCCCGTCCTCATCTTATGACTTGTGATCATCGCATTTTAACCTCGGGACCCTCGGGACTTGCGTGATCGAAAGAATGACTCTCTTTTGGTCAAAGATGAGGTTCTTTAGAAAAGGAGGGTCCTTAGCCCATCAATCCTACGCTTTAAGACGGTCGAGCTCGTATAGAGGCTTCATACTCTTTCTTACGCGATAATCGGAGATATAGGATTCAAGGTGTCCCTTTTTAAAGAAATCATGAAACCTTTAATGGGAGGAACAATGTAAGGATAAGAACTTTACACCGGTCCGTTCCAAGGTTACAAATGGGGACATGGGGGAATGCATGTAAAAATGATACTTTAGTGATAAGATGGCATTTTTGGTTTGAAAATGATGCATTTGATTGCAAATGGGTGCTTTTTACGTAAAGAAATGATCTTTGTGCAAAGAGTGCATCTTTAATGTGAAAAGGGATTTTAAATGGAAAAGGAATGATTTTAATGCATGAAAAATGGGATTTTGGTGCAAAGGATGCACCTTTATGTATGAGAATGGTATTTTAATGAAAAGATGACATATTATGTACATAGATATTATCTAAACATCAGGTATTAGCATTATGGGGGTTAACATCAGATTACAGCTTGAAACTGTGAAGCTTCTGAAAACTGGCTACTTATGTCGCGTGACATAGGCTGCCTATGTCGCGTGACATAACTAGCCATTTTGCGAAGGCTTCTGGTGAGATTTGCGAGAGGTAACAAGGCACCAAAATGGTCAAGTTACTTCACCAACAAATCTCGGGGAGCATGTTTAACAATAATGAACACTTCAAGAGGGTGTGGATATGAGGGATCCACACTCATCTTGACTGTTCATGCAAAACCAAGCCAAACCGGGCTTTTATAGGAAATGTAATGAAATCGAGATGTGGATCTATGAAATATGAAGCTAAAGCATGCAACTTTATTCGAATATCACATTATTAAAGCATTTAGCATAGAGATTCCATGTATGATGAAGATAAGGAAAGAAAATGGGTAGAAAATCGTTACCCTTGAAGACCACGACCCTCTATATCAAGTTAGATATAGGGGCCTTCAAAACAATGGCTTACGGGGATGGGATTGAGCCTTCGTTTCTTGAGAATCCTTGGTTCTTGGTGTGTGTATGAAGTGTGTGTGTGGGAAGTGTGTGTGGGATGGATTTGGGAGGATTAGTGGATATTTTGGGGGTATATGAAGAGGGAGGAGGCTTACGGGCGTATTCCCTATAGAGGGGGCGAGGGTGGAAGAGGTGTGTCTAAAATGAGAGGTGAAGGCCTCTATTTATAGCGGCTGCATGGGCTTGTTATGTCGCACGACATAACAAGCCATAACTCCTTTCCTTCTAGAAACATGCAAGGTGGCAACCTTCTAGAACTCTCCTGGTGGTTATGTCGCACGACATAAGTAGCCACTTCAGATTCTTCTAGAAACATGCAAGGTGGCAAGCTTCTAGAAGTTTTTCATGGCCTATTATGTCGCACGACATAAGTAGCCAATTCCAGTCCCTTCTAGAAACATGCAAGGTGGCAGTCTTCTAGAAGGGTTTTGGAATTAAGAAAAACGTGTTTCTTAATTACCAAGCATTCCCTTCAGCCCTTAAAAGACTTGGAACATTTCTGAAATTATTCCGGAACTGTAGGAAAGTCTGAGGAATTACCGGAGAAATTACCGGAATTGCCGGGAAAATTAACCGGAAGGCATGAGCCAGATTTGGGTACTTACACCTCCGCACCCACAATGGCCTCACGCCGTCTCGAAATAGCCATCTGAGTCTCCCCCAAATGCCTCTCGTACCAATCCAGGTACCAAGTGGTCAAGAACACAGGTCTCGGACGCCTGAGGATAACCCGAGGAGGAAAGACGTCATACCTCCATACTCGGGAAAGGAAGGGAAACACCAAAGGATCCTCCATAGAAGCAGAAGCCACCACCCTAGTGGCTATATCATCAAAGTCCTCCAAAGGAACCTGCTCCAAACCGAACTGTCTCGAATCAAAGCCAGGAATGTAAAAGGCCGGGTAAGAAAGCCCGGAAGCATAACCACGGGAGATCCATCTGAAGTATTCTCCGAGTCTCCACCCGCCAATGAGGCACCGACCATCGATATCTTCGATCGCGACCCGGCCATCCATCGCTCCCACGAGCCCCGATCATCAAAATCCACCAAAACCCCTCTCCCGGCAAATGTCCGAGGCTTGATCATATCGAAGTTTCCGTAAGAACCCCGGGCGCTCCATCGGCCACAAAGTCAAGAGAAACGGGCTGCCCCGTGCATATACCGCCTCCGTAGCGCCTGTCGAGAGCATGAAAAGTCTCTCCCAAGATCAAAGGTACAACATCTCTGCCCAAGCGACAGTGAACAACCACATCCAGCAGAGCCCGATGACAAATCCCAAAGGAATAAACCATGAACAAGGTCCCGAACATGCAAAGTGCAAAGGCATCCCAATAGGCATCATCCACCAAGCCTAAGCCCCTAAATCTATCAGGGAGATCAGAAATGTTAAAATGATCGGGACCACAGATCATACCTTGTGCTTCCTCCGGGGAAAGATGAAGAAGGTTGCACAGCTTGTCAACAAAAGAGGCCCCTCCGGGCAAAGGAATTGCAATCTCCTCCACCTCAGGACCACCAAGCAAAGCCCGAAATTCTTCAACAGTCGGGACCATTTCATTGTAAGAGAAGCAAAAAACATGCCTCCTAGTGTCCCAAAATGAGGAAGAAGCTCTCAAAAGATCATAATCCGGAATCAATTCCTTGAGAGACCACAAGCATCGTATCTTGTACCTTTCTTCAAAGAATGACCTCTTCTCATGCATAATCTCCCGAGACCACTCTTTAAACTTGTTGAAGAATGACATTTGCGAATCTTGGGATAATTTGGATGGATTTCTCATGCTCACAATTCTCTCCATAGATTTTCTCTCCTTCTCCCCGAAAATGGCTGTTGAAGAAGGTGTTTGAATTTGAAATAAAGGAAAACCAGATCTGAAGCAAAATTAAAGGACAGTGTCAAAAAACTGTCCTATCCGCGCGGACATAAGTGCCACCACCAGAAAAAATCTGCAACAGTCCAAACTGTTGCACCACGGAGGAATATTTCATCCCGGTCACTCGAAACCTGTGCAAAGCCTGCCCAAACAGTTCACATACCAAACATTCACACCCTTACCAAAAAACCGGGCTCATGCAGCATTTACATGCATTAAAAAAAAACATCAAAAAAAAAGTAGGTTATTACATTCCAAAAAAAAAGAGAAAAGCAAAAAAAAAAATGTGCATAAAATGTAACTGTCTGAATAAGTACAATCCCAGCCCCAGAAATCAATCTCAGAAGTCAATCAGAATCCTCGGTGGACGGTGCTTTCCCCCGACCCCTCTTGCGGCTCGGGCCCGCCTCCTCGGTAGCCATGAATGTCTCGGGCTCAGAATCATCGTCCTCATCTCCGGAAGAAGGCTCGTCAGGACCAACCGGCACGCTCTGATACGGCAAACCAAGATCCGCAAAGAAGTCATATCCGAAGGTGAATGCGTCGGACTCCTGGACGTGTGAAGAAGATCCACCGTGATGCCAGACGTGCCCCTGCCCGTATGGATCCCCGAGAATGACGTGGTCCGAAGGCAGCACCACGCTGGGATCTATGAGAGGAGAAAGAGGAGTCTCGGAAGAACGCTCAGAAGGCTCAGGGGAAGTCTCCCGCTCGACAGGCGCCGGCTGTGCTCGCCTCGCTCTAGCCTGAGGGGCTCCACAAGCAACCATCCTCCTAATGAACCTCTTAGCCCCGATCACCTGCTTCGTCAGCTTCTCCACGACCACCTCCGGAAACTGCACGGAAGCAAAAACGTCAGAAATAGTTGAGGCGAAAAATGAGGACAGGAAAGAAAAGGAAAGACAGAAGCAAAAAAAAAAAAGAGGTGGGAAGGAGAAGCCATACCTTCATACCCGGACGAGGCTGAAAAGCTCGTGGAAGCCTGCTGCCGAGGGATCTCGCACCCTCAATCGGACCCCATCCCGGACATATGAAAAAGTCCGTCCGCAGTGCCGTGCGATCCCTACCCCCTCTCTCAAGGACACAGGGCATCCTCGGCCTCCTCAAGATAAATACCGGATACTGCTTAATCGCCACGAATGCCGAGAAGTGCTGGCCACCTCGATAATCGCCCCAGGTCTCCGACCTCTCGCTCGGATGCATCATGTCGGCGGGAGCCTCCACTGGAGCCATCAAAGGCGAGTTCACGCCATCTTTGGCGCGTCACTCTCTCTCCCGGATAATACACGTCGCAAGTCGAAGCCCTCAAAATCCTCCGCCGCACAGTCCCATATCTCGGCACCCTTCAAATTTGCTCCACATCGAAGCGGTCCCAGTGGATAAAATACCATCCCCTCATCCGTCTCAGCCCTCGTCAAAGGCAGGCACTCCCTGTACTTAAGGGTCGTGCGCCCCTTAGAACCTATCTTCTCCCGAGCGTGCTTGCTCCAGGAGAGCATGGCCGGGTATGCCCCGATGTACTCCGCCGGCTGCCGCCACATCGTGACGTGAAAGAACTTCAGAGCCCATACCTGCGAAAGGGAAAAATCCCATCAATCCGGTGCAAAAAAAATGAGGAATACGTGCTTAAAGAAAAGAGAGAAAGCAAAAACAAAGCTCGTACCTCCAGAGGAAACTCGAAGCATGTCAAAGAGCTGACAGCCTTCCGGCTATATCGATCCAAGGCAAAATAGAGCTCTGCCCCGCCTCTCCCCAAGAGACCTCCCGGCCATCTCCACATCCTCCAAACTCCTCGCCAAAGCAAACATCGCCGTCCCCTCGGCGTGTCCAAAAAAGTGTGCTCGAAAAGGCAAACCACAAGAAAGCCACGGCAATGCACCACCGTACCCACTCTCTCGTCCCCGGCCTCGTAATTCTCGATGGTCTCCACGATCTTCCCGTAGACCACGGCATACTCCATCCCCATCCCCTTTTTGGGAATGGGGGTAAAGCCCGGTAAGCTCCCGCAGTCCCGATCACCGTAGCCGTCTCTCCACTCAATGCTCCGTCCTTTAAAGGACGGGCACCGATGTCGCGGCGTAATCGGAGGGTGTAACCGTGGCCTCGCCCCAGAAAAAATGAAATGTGTGGGTCGCGTCCCACCAATGCTGTGCCAAAGCAAAAATCAGGCCCTTGCTCTTGGAGAACTTGACCAGCCCCCTCAGGCACTCGATAAACTCATACAGCCCGGTCCCAATGACGATCTGTCTCGGACTCATCAAAGCTCCTCGGCCCAAGACTGTAAGCCGGTCCCACAGGTCTACCACAGACTCCACTGATCCTCGAG
This sequence comes from Adenophora triphylla var. japonica, assembly GCA_022495995.1. Lineage (NCBI taxonomy): Eukaryota > Viridiplantae > Streptophyta > Magnoliopsida > Asterales > Campanulaceae > Adenophora > Adenophora triphylla. The sequence continues at coordinate 368,398 of JAFEMH010000802.1, forward strand.
TCTTCATCTTGTTCAGCTGCTGCGTCACAAAGCGATCTCCACCCTGCAATTGAAAAAAAAGAAAGAGTCAAAAATTTTTTTTTTTGCATTCAAAAAAATTTGCATTCAAAAAAAAAAGAGCATACACATGCATCATAGACATAAAACTTTGAAAAAAAAATCGGGCAGCATAACGACATACAATTGACTCAGCCCCATTTTTCTTGCACAGAGGAAAAGAGTTTTTAACAATCACCATTCGTTCATTCATACATTCATACAAGGAGTCGACGGAAGTAAAAACTCCGTCCCATTTTCATAAAATAACATACATAAATAATTTTTTATCATTCAATCAATGGGGACGAAAAATCCGTCCCATTTTCACAAAAAATCATATTTTCCACAAAAAAAAAAAAGAAAAAAACATGCATTCATATCATTCACATCACATTGCAAAAAATCCTACATACGAAAAAAGAGGTCCGTCCCGCATTCGGGAAAATTTTCATCATCATCTCATATTTCAAAAAAAAAAAAAAAAAAAGGCAAAATGCCCATTCTTTTCAAACACATTGCAACATGCAAATCATCAAAAATCCAATTTCAGTGTAAAAAAAAATATAATTTTTGAATTTTAAAATGCAATTTTCGAATTTTTAAAAAAAATTTTTTTTTTTTGGCAAAATGCCCATTCTTTTTTCAAACAAAATGCATTACCCATGTACCCATTACAACATGCAAAGCATCAAAATCAAAATCCAAGCCCAAGCACATAAATTTTCGGATATTCAAAAAAAAATCAATCACAAAATCAATTTCAAGCAAGAAATCAACCAAGGAAGTGAAGAGATTCGAAGTATACCGTTCGGAGACTCGGATCAGTGGCCCAATGTTGCCACACATCGGGGTAGGGCTCCTCCGCAATCGATTGCGAAAGTGTGTAATGCCTCCTCATTCGAACGAGCTCTAATCGCCTCTCGGCAACCGGACCGCGTCCTTGGCCTTGAATAGCAGCTTTCCCGTGTTCCATTGCTCGAAAATCGAAGAAAATCGGAAGATTTCGAAGCTTTCTAGGCCAACAATGGCGGTTTTGACTCTCTCCCTCGTCTCTCTCTCGTGAAACTGGAAATTGGTGAAGAGGGAACCAAAAGGGCGTTGGCCCTCATTTAAACCAGTCCAGGTCGCGTTCTGCTCCGCGCGGATGATTTGGAAGGGTCAAAAAGACCCTTTTGCCCTTTAAAATTTCAGGACTCTGCAGTTTAGTCCTCAACATAACAGGGTTAACCAAAGTTAACCAAAGTTAACCCCCTTTCAAAGGAACCCTAACAGCAGTCAAACGTAAGTCCGATTTCTCGGAGAAAGATAACGGAATCCCATTTCTTTCATCAAAATCATCAACGGCAGTTAAACGTAAGTCCGATTTCTCCGAGAAAGATAACGGAATCCCGTTTTTTTCATCAAAATCAACAATGGCAGTCAAACATAAGTTCGATTTCCCCGAGAAAGATAACGGAATCCCGTCTCTTTCATCAAAATCATCAACGGCAGTCAAACGTAAGTCCAATTTCTCCGAGAAAGATAACGGAATCCCGTTTCTTTCATCAAAATCATCAACGGCAGTCAAACGTAAGTCCGATTTCTCCGAGAAAGATAACGGAATCGCAGTCAAACGTAAGTCCGATTTCTCCGAGAAAGATAACGGAATCCCGTTTCTTTCATCAAAATCATCAACGGCAGTCAAACGTAAGTCCGATTTCTCCGAGAAAGATAATGGAATCCCGTTTCTTTCATCAAAATCATCAACGGCAGTCAAACGTAAGTCCAATTTCTTCGAGAAGATAACGGAATCCCGTCTCTTTCATCAAAATCATCAACGGCAGTCAAACGTAAGTCTGATTTCTCCGAGAAAGATAACGGAATCCCGTTTCTTTCATCAACGGCAGTCAAACGTAAGTCCGATTTCTCCGAGAAAGAAAACGGAATCCCGTTTCTTTCATCAACGGCAGTCAAACGTAAGTTCGATTTCCCCAGCAAAAGCTAACAAAATCCCCAGCGAAGTCAACGGAATCCCATTTCTTGCCTAATTATCATCAACGGTCGTAAAACGTAAGCCCGATTTTTCTCCAACGAAACCCCCAGCAGCGTTTCGAACTACGATTGGCTTGATTCCTCTTAAGGATACGTAGGTAGCCTATCATTAGGTCCAGCCACCCGACCAAAACGGTCACCCTCTCCTTCGGCAGCAGACGAAGTCCACCAAAGGACCATTTATCCCAAATCATTAAGGGAAAACATTTCAAATCAAGGTCCGAGGCACCTAAAAAGCCATCATCTCCAAAGGTCTGAGGCACCTAAAACGCCATCTTCAAGGTCAGAGGCACCTAAAATGCCATCATTACCAGGTTGACACCTCAAAATAGTCATTCTAGGGTCAAAGACCCGAACTACGACTGGCTTGATTCCTCCTAAGGATATGTAGGTAGCCTATCATTAGGTTTAGCCATCAGACCGAAAATGGTCATTCCTATCCCCGGCAGAACGGATATACAATTTCAGCCACCAGACCAAAATGGTCATTCCTATCCCCAGCAGAGCGGATATACAATCTCAGCCATCAGACCAAAATGGTCATCTCTTATCCCCAGCAAAGTTTCTCTCAGCAATCGACTGCAGAACTCGTTCATCAAGGTTCGAGGCACCTAAAACGCCATCATCTCCAGGGTCAAAGATCCGAACTACGACCGGCTTGATTCCTCTTAAGGATACGTAGGTAGCCTATCATTAGGTTCAGCCATCAGACCGAAAATGGTCATTCCTATCCCCGGCAGAGCGAATATACAATTTCAGCCACCAGACCAAAATGGTCATTCCTATCCCCAGCAGAGCGGATATACAATCTCAGCCATCAGACCAAAATGGTCATCTCTTGATTCCCATTCGGGATATGTAGGTAGCCTGTCGCTAGGTTCAGCCACTCGATCACTCGATCACTCGATCACTTGATCATCCTGTCAAATATGGAGCCTTACTCTTATCGACGACCCCGCTTCCTTCGAAAGCGCCGTCGCCGAGGGGCTACTGTAAGTGCTCCAATTTGAGTTGTTAGTATTTTCGTTAGAAAATTAACGAAAGTTTTAATATTTCTAACATTTCTAACAATTCCTAACATTTCTAACCAAGCAAGGGTAGATTAGGGATTGCCATTTAAAGATAAACCAAGGAAAAGAATCAATAAAGCAAAAGAAATGGTCAAAAACCAAAAATAGAAGCTGCTGGAACAAAAACTGGCTGCCTAATTTGAATTTAAAAAAAAATATTCCTTGTGTCCAAAGCCTGGAGCTGCATTTAATGAACAGTGCACGCTTCCAGTTTGATCCGCGCGGACATGTATGGCATTTTCAGAGGCTATAAATTGAGGCCTTCAGTCACAGAAATAAAGAGCAATAACACATTTTCACAACTGCACCTTGGCGAAAATAGGGAGAAAACAGTGAGAATTCTCTAGAATTGTCACCTTTTTCTCCTAATTATTTTCCCAAATCCCACTCACTCTCAAATTCAAACACTCACATATTCAAGCCCCATACACAAACACAAGGAAGATAGGTATAACCTCCCTCTCCTTACCCTAAATCTCTCTCATCCATGCATGCATTTTCAAACTCCAAAATGTAGTTTGTTCATCTTCTTGCCCTAGATCCAAGAAGATCACCATGGAAGTTCATCTCCATGGTTGATCTTCTACAAGGATTAACATTATCTTCAAAGTGTTCTTACTTACTTGCAAATGCATTTTCAAAACCCTAAAAACCATTTTCATACATCAAATCTTCATTTTCAAGGATAAAATCCCCCATTCCCAAGCAAATGAAATGCTTAAGTCCTAATGTACCCCAAGGATGGTTTGATATAGTAGATCACCACTAAAATGTCTAGTGACTACTAATCAAAACCTAGGGAAATGGGGACAAGTATGGATGCAAAACCCCCCTTTAAATCATGTTTTTCTTCCTAAGAAAGTTGTTGTCCAGTAGCAATTTTCTAAGACCTCTGTCCATGGTCTAATTTTTTGGACACAGATAAACTTGGAATTTGGTGTTCAATACAAAACACTTTTTGTAGAAAACATTCAGATCTTTCCAGACATATTTTTATTTCATTTTTTGCGTGAGTAAAACTCCCTTTTTCAAATTTTCTTTCAAAGGTCAGTTCATCAGTCTCTAGAAGTCCAGATTTCATATCTGAGATTTCCAGAAGGTTTTGGTCCACCAAATCAACTCCGAATGGGAAACTTATTTTACATAAACCTTATTTAAGGTGTCTGGAACAACTTTCATCCTCTGAGTTTCCCCAGATTCTGAGATTTTGAATCCCTTAAGTCCATTTCAAAATAAAGTGTCCACTGCCTTTTTCATTCTAGCAGAAATGTTTTTCAACTTCAAAAAATCCTTTCAGTCCCAAAACTCAACCCAAAAATCATACCAAAAATCATGGGACTTATTCAAAGTCTAATAAAGAGTTCCCAATTTTTACTTTTCAGTTTCAATTTATTTTGGCCAAAGTAACACACACACACACACACAAATGGTTTTTAATGCTTGGAAGACTCGTCTTACGAGGCATTCCGGGTGAACACTAACGTTCTTCCCGGCGTGTAACGTGACCTCCGAACCCAAATCTCTTATTTCGGGCATTTTTCAAAGTTTTGACCCTTAAAACAAAAATGGCGTGGCGACTCCGTTTTCCGGTTTTATTTGGTTTTCAAAGAAACGAAAAATCGAATTTTTTTCGCGAAGGGTACACATCGTTACACCTACAATCTTGTCCACGCGGATAAGATCAACACCCAGGCAACCTATAAATACCCCCCTTCTCCCTCAGTTTAATATATAGAAAAATCTCCAAAAAAATACTAAAACCTACTATCACTCTACCCAAATCCACCCTCAAACAACCATTTCCACCTTCAAAACTCAAATTCCACAACATATTCATTCTCTAATCCATCCCAAAACCACTTCTAACCCTTTCAAACCTTCAAAACCTAAACAACAAACCCAAGACAATTGGTAAACCCTCAATCTCTTCACTCATATCCCTCTCGTTTATGCATACACTCCATGTAAAAATGATGTGATTCTACTTACTATCTTTTGTTCAACTCCCCTTCCCCTTTGTCCCAAGGATCCAAGAGGATCTCCATGAAGTTCATCTCCATGGATGATTCTCTACATAGATCCACATTTTATTTATGCATTTCCCTTTTCCCTCCTTTTTGTTAACAATTTCTTGTTTATTACTTACTCTTTTGACCTAAATGTGGTCATCTTGGAGTTTATCTCCATAGATGATCACTCCAAATGGTCCACATTTTAACTTTCATGTCTCTTTACATTTCTAGTCAATACTTGTTCATTTGACCTAGAAGATGGTCACCTTGGAGTCCATCTCCATGAATGGCCACTTCATTTGGTCCATAATCTTTACTTTCATGTCAAATCCCCCTCCTTAGTCTAAGATGCTCACCTTGGAACACTTTCCATGGATGAACATCATCTAGACATCACAAAATGGGTCACACAAGATGTACAAGATACACTTGAGTATAGGTCTCAAGGATGGTCTTCCTATGACCACCTTAGGGATCTTCCTCTAAAGGTTGATACATCTAGACCTATCCTTTGTCAAAATTACTTTTATGTCAAATCCCCCTTTTCCCTAGCAAATGAAGTGTTTTCAAAGTCCTAACGTACCCCCGAAATGGCTTGGTTAAGTGGATTCATCACTTATTGTAGACACCCCATTCTGAACACATCGGAACATACTTATACCACTCTAAGTCTCGCTTTGAGTCAAGAAGTAGAAATCCACCATTTCGTCATATTTCGTTAAGTTTTGACTAACAACCGTTAGTTTGGGACTAAACTGCATACAAGATAGCGAGGAAAGGACAAAACTGTCCACATGAGCAATATCTCGCCGCGAGATGGCGTGTCTCGCGCGAGATATCCCCCTCTGCCCGGTGCGGCACGACGGTTCCTCGTCGATTTCAACCTCTTTTCGGGATAAAACTTTATTTCTCCGGCCAACCAATAGAATTGGGGGTCTGGAACCATCTTGAAGTGTTTGATCTCATCTTCAACACTTCCCCAACCCCTATAAATACTTGGTGACTTCCAAGGTTCAAGAGGTCCAAGAATTTTCACAACACACACATTTTGTTGGTTTCTCTCCTTGAAAGAATCCTACAAAATCACCCTAAAAACTCACCTCATAGCCTGTTTGTCGACCTTGTTGATAAACAAGCATCAAACTCCAAGTCAAGGACCGAGGCGAAGCTCTGTCCGTGTCAAGAGTCGACTCTAAACTTGAGTCGAAACTCTGCCCAAATCACCTCACGCAAGGTAATTCCTAAATCCCTTTCTAATTGATTGTTAGAGTGGTATAAGTCCATAGAATCTAGGATCGGCCTAGAGCCTCTCCAAATCATGGAGACGGTCTCCAAGCAATCGATCCTACATTCCGTTTAACCCCGTTAAATGGACCTTTGTTTATAATATTAAAAAAATCGTTTTTCCCTTCTTTTGAAAACTTCTCTTTTCTTTAGCAAGACCGATCTCCGGATTGGGTGAAATGGATGCTCCTTGACCTACCCATTTCATAACCTAAGTCCCGAACCCAAAACTTTTTCAAAATGGTTTTCCTATTTTCTCCAACTGAATAATATAGGTGGCGACTCAAAAATGAAAAGGAAAGATAAAATCATTATTCCTTCTTTTTCCTCACAACGCTACAGTGGCGACTCCGCTGGGGACTTAAAATTAAGAGGCTTAAACTTGCGTCAAAATTAAAAGAGAGGTTTTCAAAAATTTAGTAAATTCGGATTTTTTGCTCTCAGATGAAGCATGTCTCGCGGCGAGATATCATATCTCGCGCGAGATATGGCTTCGGCAATCTGGTTGTTTTCTGGTTTCTCCTGTTCATCCCGTGGTCCAAAACGAGGGTCGAACACGCAAGGGGGATCCCAGAATTCATTATCTGCAGAGTTCTCGCATCTTAAGGCCTCCCTTAAGGTGTAGAACTCGAACCTTCGTTTCCTTTAAATAATTGATTATTATTTATAAACTGCGTGCGATTGGGTTTTATTTAATTAAAGTCCGGTCCATTGGGGATTCGGGAGTTGTAAATTGAATTATTTATCTCTCTTTCCCTCTCGTTATGTGGAACTACGACGGCCTGAGTCTTCCTAATTTGGGAGAAACGTAGGCAACCACTTGGTGCGGCCACTATCTGTTTTTCTTTTGCTTTAAAAAAAAACTCTTTGTTTTACTCTATCACCAAGATTGACTATCACGCACGCGCACTCATATTATAACTGTCATTGCACTGCATACCCTCTATCAACCTGGGGCCCACACTAAGGACGGATGACGGTAACCACCCAGTCGCCGGTCTCTCCGAAGTTGGACAATCCCACTCCGCGTATTCAATCCACTTAGATTGTCATATCGCGGGGAGCCTAGCCTTCCAGCCCTGCATCGCCACATTCTCATGTAGATTGACCTTTTTAGGATCACTCCGTGACCGGTCGGTTTTGACTCGGTGATCTTTTCTTGTTTTTGACCAAAACAAAGCCATGCAAAATTGAAAATAAAAAGGATTCGGAAAAGTCCCTTCGGAAAAAGTCCCTTCGGAATGACCCTTTCGGATGTCCCTTCAAAAAAAATATGCATATAATCCTTCAAAAAAAAAAAAACAATCTTACATGGCTTTGTCTTACAAAAATCGGATTGATTGCTTAGTCGTTAGGTTCTGATAAAGGCCTTAGAAACCCCTCAAAACGGACTTTCCGTTTCGACCAAAAATTAGGTCTAAATAAAAATCGACTTTCCGTGTGGTTATCTCGCGCGGGACAACATATCTCGCGCGGGATAATGCTTCTGTTTGCTGAATCTGAGCCTGAGCCATTTTGAGCCTGCTTCCGACTCGTTGGGGCTAGATCCTGATATCTGCATCTCTTCTGTCAGTTTTCCGAAGCTACTCAACTTCAAGACTCCCAACACAATGTCTACCGGAAAGCATGTCATGACCAAGGAATGCCTTGAACAACACACTTTGCAAGACTTGACCAAGGCCCTTGTCGCTGAAATGGAGCATGTTGAGGGTTGGAGAGAGGCCTTTGATTTACCTTCTACCCGCATTGCTAGGGATTTCCGAAAGATGGAGAGTGACTCCGACAGTGGACGATCGTCCGTACAAGAGGAGCTAAGTGATATCAAAACTCAACTTGCCAAAGCCCTGCAGCAAATTAACGACAATGACTCGTGGCATCACATGGAAGAATCCATCCAGGCTGAAAAGACAAAGATGCTGATTGATGAGCTTGAGGAAGTCAAGAGTGAACTCGAGACCATGACCCAAAAGTGCATCAACCTTGAAGCCCACATTGAAGATGACATTGATGAGAGGGTCAAGTTTTTCCTCAATACTCTCTACCGTGACCTCAAAGAGCAAATGGAGGAAGAATACCAGTCTCGCCACAACGTCTTCGTGCAACACTATGAGAACCACATCCAAGACCTCCACAATCAAATGGCTAAGCAAAGGAAAGGTAGAGTCTTCTCCGACATTGGAAACATCACTCTCGGTCATCTCTTCAGAAGCCTTCACAAGGATGGAAAGATGAAACCAATGGAAGGCTACTTTGCTTCTACCATCAATGCTATGGCCATCACACCAATGATTGTTTCAACCTGAAGAATGCAATCCAAGACTTGATTGACAACGACGCCATCAGAGTTTGCCCAAGTGTTGGAATAGTTTGGATGAGTTCAAACAAATGAGGAGTCTCTTTTTCTTTCAGTTATTTACTTTTAGTTGCAAAAGAAACGGTTAGTAGTCTAGTTTAGCTTAGTCGGGTACTACTTGCCTAAAGACTTCATTTGTGGGCAAGAGTATCAAGTCTGTTTTTCAATAATAGTTAGTCAGTATTTCCCTTTTCAATTCTGATTAATTCTTTGAGATTGAGAAAGAAAGCGCTGTGAATATCATAGAAACTTGCAACGAAAATGACTACTCCAAGGCACTTTGGTTTTCCGGAAGCCTTCCTGTCTGGAGAATGATGCTAGCAAAAGGGTACTTTCCTGGACTGGGGCTTGGAAAGCACTTACAAGGGACAACGGAACCACCACCGGTCCCCCAGCCTCACACAAAGCATGGCCTAGGATACATCATCTCCATCCACGATGAAGATGACGAAGAAGAGTGGGGCTTCACTCAAATCAAGTGGGAAGGAACCACCTACAAAGGCTACGATAACCTAAAGCCTAAGAATGACAACCTCAAGCCATATCGAAAGACACTCAATAGCTACTTTGTCCGAGAAGGGGAAAGTATTCCCTACTTTATCTTTTCAGAACCATGGACTGATGATAAAGGAAAGCGCCAACCGGGCTTTGAAATCTTCAGCGATTGCGATGCTTCTCCAGATGAAACCGAATCCGTCCCACTAATCTCCAATGATTTGTGGGGCACGAAGGCAGAAATGACAAGTGAATGGGACTTTGTGTTGGGAGAAGACATCTTTGCGGCAGTTCCAAGACCTCGTGTCTGGTTAGAAGATAGCCGTATTCATGCAATATCCAAGGGGGACGCTCCAACTACCGACTACACAAGGCGATACGTAAATGTGATGAGCCAATTCTAAACCGGCACGTCACTTGGAGGACCGATTGTTGATGAAGACTTCATGATCAAAGAGCTTGGTTGCACTCCCCATCCCCGAGGAAGATAGGCCCCGTAGCTTTTACATTAGAAGCGAGGCTCCACCTCCGATGGACTTACTCAAGAGGAAATCGAGGCAGCTGGGCCGAACATGTATTCCCTTACTTCCTTAATGAAAACTTTGATCTTTCCAAGTACCCTGAGATTGCTAACATCGTGAATGATGAATTAACTAATAACAATCAATATAACGAACACGTTAATAATGAATCATACGATGAGATAGATCAAGAAAACGAACAAATCTTAAAAGAATTAGCTAAGCAAGTAGGTCGTTGTGGAAAGAATGGCCCTGTTGGCGACGAGGAAATGCAAACGGTTAATCTTGGGACAACGGAAGACCCCAGAGAAACAAAGATCGGCAGCTTCTTCAAGGGGGAAGACAGAGAAACCTTGACGCAGCTCCTTAGAGAATATGTAGACGTCTTCGCTTGGTCCTACAAAGATATGCCTGGGTTGAATCAGTCAGTTGTAGAGCACAAGATACCACTGCTACCCAACGCCAAGCCAGTCAAGCAGAAACTACGCAGAATCAAGCCGGAATGGTCAATGCAAGTGAAAGAGGAAATCATGAAGCTATTAAATGTAGGGTTCATCAAAGAGATTGAGTATCCGGAATGGTTAGCAAACACAGTGCAAGTAGCCAAGTCAAACGGGAAAATACGAGTCTGTGTTGATTTCAGAGACTTGAACAAGGCATCCCCTAAAGATGACTTCCCGCTACCGAACATAGACATGTTGGTCGATGCCACTGCTGCATACGAAGTCCGCTCATTCGTCGACGGTTTTGGCAGGTGGTATAACCAAATTCTCATGGCGTAAGAAGATCAAAGACAAAACAAAGATTCACCACACCTTGGGGAACGTTACATACACGCTCATGCCGTTTGGTCTCAAAAACGCTGGGGCTACTTATCAAAGAGCAGTCACGACACTATTCCATGACATGATCCACAAGGAAATAGAGGTATATGTGGACGACATGATTATTCATTCAAAAGGGACAGATGGTCAACACTTCAGAGATCTCAGAAAATTCTTCAATCGACTGAGACAACACAAGATGAGGCTCAACCCCGCCAAATGCTCATTCGGAATGGTCAAAGGGAAAGTTTTGGGGTACATGGTCACGCAGCGTGGCATAGAAGCGAGATCTCGCCAAGATAAAAGCCATCACGAGACATGCCTCCACCCGCAACACGTAAAAGAAGTAAAGGGATTCATGGGCAGACTTTAATATATCAGTCGATTCATCAATCAACTGACTACAATGTGCGATCCTATCTTCAAGCTACTTAAGAAAAATGCACCTCAAGAGTGGACTGAAGAATGTCAAGAAGCATTCGAGGAAGTTAAGCACTACTTGACTTCCCACCTATCCTGGTTCCACCGCACAAGGAGAAGCCCTTGAAGTTGTACCTCACTCTGAGACAACGCATTAGGGGCTATGCTCGCTCAAGAACAAATGACCTCCCACACGAGAGAATGCCATCTATTTCGTCGATCGCAGATTCCAAGGCAGCGAAATCAACTACTCTCCACTCGACAAATCTTGTGCTGCTCTTGTTTGGGTATCACAAAGGCTGAAGCACTATATGGAAGCCTTCCCGGTCCGTCTCATTGCAAAAAATGGATCCACTTAAATATATCCTAGACAAATCAAATTTGTCTTCGAGACTGGCCAAATGGTACTTCATGCTTGCGGGATATGATATCACTTACGTCACTCAGAAATCCGTCAGGGGGAGTGTATTCGCAGATCAGTTGGCCGAATTTCCTTGCGACGAAGTGAAGGGGGAAGACCCGCGATTCCCTGATGAGGACCTCATGAGTATAGAAGAAGAAAATAAGTGGCAATTATTTTTCGATGGCGCAGCCAACATGAGAGGGTTCGACATTGGAATGTTATTAGTAGACCCTAACGACATCTATACTCCACTGGCAATACGTCTTGACTTTGACGCCACCAACAACACCGCAGAATACGAAGCTTGCATAGCGGGACTTGAGGCAGCCCTGGAACGCAACGTGACTGAACTCGAGGTATTCGGGGATTCCCATTTGATCATCAATCAGACATTGAAGAAGTGGAGGGTCCAAGATCCAACCCTTCAAAGATACAATGCCCATCTCCAAGAGTTGGTGCAACAATTCCAAGATGTCTCGTTCCACTACCTCCCCAGAGACAATAATCGGTTTGCGGACGCATTGGCCACACTTGCTTCATTGGTCGAAATCCCTAAAGGAAAAGCAGTCAAACCCTTCAAAATAACACGACGTGCAACTCCTGCATACTGCGCCGTTATAGATCTCCATGACTACAAAGACAAGTGGTTATCCGAATGTGCCACTGTTGGGAACTCCGAGGAAAAACCATGGTACCATGACATTTGGCATTTCATCCTAGATGGAACCATCCCACCTGAGACAGACCCAAAGACTCAGATCGCCCTTAAGAGGTTGGCCGCTAATTACGTCATCACCGCTGGCCGCCTATTCAAGAAACATTCCCAAGGAAACCTCCTTTGTGCCACCGAGGAAGAGGCCCAAGAAATAATGGACCACGTTCATCAAGGCATATGTGGAACCCATATGAGAGGAAATATGCTCGCCAAAAAGATCATCAGACAAGGGTACTTTTGGCTGACCATGGAAGCCGACTGTACCAAAATGGTCAAGAAGTGCCACAAATGTCAGATACACGCCAATCTTCAGCATGCACCACCCTCCTTTGCACCCTATGACTTCTCCTTGGCCGTTCTCTACATGGGGGATAGACGTGATTGGAAAGGTCACACCCATAGGAGCCAACGGACCGCTTGTCCTAGTAGCCATCGACTACTTCACTAAGTGGGTTGAGGCCGCCTCCTATAAAGTTCGAATGCCGAGAAAGGTTGCGAGAATTCATCAAGCACAACATCATCTGCCGGTATGGGGTTCCGCAAGAGATGATATCCGATAATGGGTCCCACTTCGAGAAGGAAACCGATCGCCTACTAACCGAATACAAAATCACAAGGCACAAGTCGTCTCCTTACAGCCTCAAACAAACGGAGCAAATGAAGCCGCGAACAAAACAATCGAGACTATCATCAGAAAAATGGCGGTCACTGGAAAAGACTGGCCCGACAAGCTACCTTTCGCACTATGGGGATACCGTACTTCAGTCCGAACAGCTACAGGAGAGACTCCCTACGCCCTCGCGTTCGGAATGGAGGTTGTCTTACCGATAGAATTGGAAATACCATCACTACGGGTTCTCCTAGAAAACCAAGTGAACGAGGTCGACTGGCTAGGAAGCAGATACGAAGAGTTGGCCTTGTTGGACGAAAGAAGGTTGAAACGTAGAACATACTCAAGCTTTCCAAAGAAGAATGGCAAGAGCTTTCAACAAAAAGGTCAAGACGAGGAACATCAGAGTAGGTGACCTGGTTCTCCGTGAGCACCGTCCTGGACCTTTCAACCCGCTAGGCAAGTGGGGACCAAGATGGATAGGGCCCTACATTGTGAAGAAGATATTCTCTGGGGGAGCCCTTCAGCTGGTGGACTTAGACGGAGATCAACTACCGAAGCCGGTCAACATGGACAAGCTCAAGAAGTACTTCGCGTGACTTGCCCTCCTAAAAAGAAATCGCTCGCTAGGTTGAAAATCCCGGAAAGGACGACCTAGGCAAAAATTAGAGCTAGCACAAGAAAAGAAGCCCGCTAGATTGAAAACCCGAAGGGGCGGTCTAGGCAAAAGAAAGGATGTGCATGAAAAAAAAAAAAAAGAGAGAGAGGCTTATCTCGCGCGAGATTACCCCTCGGAACGGAGCCGTATTTTATCCTTTTCTCAAAAATGAAATACGTTAGACCTGAGCCTCTTATTTAATTGCTGTAAAAGAGGAACGTAGGCAGCCTTCGGGTTCGGTCTAATCTAATAAATAAATCTACTTTTGTCCTTTATTAATCAAATGCATTTTCATTAATGACAAAAGGGAAATCCTAACCACAACGACTAATTTGCTAAGCTAACAATCTTGAAAAAATACTAATAAAATAAAAAACTATCGATCTATCAAAGCAATCTCTTGGTACTCCTAAAGATCTGGCCTTTCATTAACTTGGTAGGCCGGCGGACATGGTCTCCACTGTCGTCGTGATCGTCCTTGCGCTTTGAGCCCCTCGAAGCAGAGCATCCCTCGAGGCGATCAAAAACAGAATCAAGACGATTAAAAACAGATCCCGAGAGCCTCTTGAAGACATGGGGTCTATCTAGAGCTTGCATCTTTCCAGGCATCCCTTTGCCTCGCCTCTCGTACCAATCCCCATCAAGAAAATCCTGAGTTGGATCAGTTCGCACATTAGCAGGATCAGATTGAGCCTCGCTCCTTCGCAAAATACTACTAGCTACAAAATAATCTCCTAGCAATGAAAGCCGCAGATCATCAATCTTCTCTGCACTAGGGTGACCGGTATGAAGAAACCAATCCAAGTACTTATCAGACAAGAAGATTCTTGCATTAAAAGTCCGAAGGTTCGACCAGCGATCCCGACTATTTCCTTCACCCCATGCTTGAGCTAGCGCCTGCGCAAACTCTACACCAATATAAGACACTTCACGAGAAGCTCCTTCGATGAGATAAGTCTCCTGCTGCTGACCAAGCTGACGGAGCACCCGCTTGGGGAAATAAAAGGAGGAATCGCGCAAACCCGGAAGAACAACCCTGTCAAAACCCTCGGTATTGGTAACATACTTGTTCAACCTCCAATAAGGTGGACACCAAAGAATGTCAGCAGTTTCGGTCTTCGCAATCAACTCAGCCCATTCATCCACTGAAAGATCCTTGATCAATAACTTTCGCGTATGATATGTGAAAGGGGAATATTCCAATGGGGGAACTACCAACTTGAGATGCTCCCTAAGCCAAATGGTCAACAGAAGAGGACTCCCTTGAGTCATGACACCGGTCCTATGCAGCTCGTCAAGACCATGCAGGGTCTCACCCAAGATTAGCGGAATGATGTTCCTAGAACGTTTTCTAGCCTGCAGAACAATTTCCACAAGTTGGGATTCGACCAAGCCGTCCCTACATGTAAATTGAACATCTCCGAAAAGGAAAAGAGCCAGAAAGTTCCGTTTATGGACATGAAAAGCGTCATCATCTGAATCACCGCTGAAGAATCCCGGAAAAGAAGAGCAATCAACCCACTTGCGGTGAACCAACTCATAGCAAGTATCAAGGGGGATCCCTAACAATTCATTCAAAGCCTCTGAATGATTCCTATTGTACTTAGGAACAACAATCTCACCAGTCAAAGGCATATCCAAGATAATGGCAAATTCCTCCACAGTAGGCACCATCTCATTCAAAGAAAAATTGAAAAGATGAATAGAGGGATCCCAAAATCGAGCAAAGACTCCGCAAAAGACTCCAATCCGGTTGGAGGTTCTTCAAGGTAAAAAGGATTCTGAATCCGAATTCTGCTATGAATTTATTACGAGATCGGTTGCGAAACGACCTCACAAAATCCCTTGATGCTTGCTTGAAAGATGCAATCACTTCAGACGACAGAGAAAAATCATCGACAATCATGGACGTTGGGGCAATCTCCTTGGAAGCCATGGATCGTAGGGTTGAAGAAGAAGACAAGAGTTTCACCCCAACAGAATATCTCTAGAGTTTGAAAGGCTAGAATGAGGTATCTGGCCGGACTACAGGGTGATTTTATAGGGAAAACTGACAAAATCCTATTCCGAAAAGAAGAGATCTCTGTCTGACTAGCGTGTCTCGTGCGAGACACCTTATCTCGCGCGAGATATCCCTACGGCAAAACAACAATAGTTCTGCTCAAACAACAATCTAGCCCCGACTTGACAAAGCAAGTCTCGAAAAACCTGTGTGTACAGTTCATAACATGCAGTAAAAACACCAAGATGAGGGTTCAAAATTGTGGCCTAGCGGCCATTCCATTCCATTTCCAAAAACATGGAAAGTCGAGAAAGCTAATTAACTAACTAATTAGACCTAGGATTGGGGGTTAAGAAAAACCATTGTTTGTGCTACCTACTTGTTCCTAACAGGTACCAAAAGAAAAGAAAAATTGTCTGGGCCCACCCGGCCAATATATACAATCATCAGAAATCAGATAAAAGGGAAAAGGAGGGGATCGCGCCATCATGTCGCTCGAGCCGCCGGCACCTCCGCCATCACTGCCACGAGGGCTGCCATCCCTCCTCGATCTCTTGGCTCCGCAAGTAGGGGTCACCGCCGAGGCCACTGTCGAGGCCGCCAAAGAAGCCTTATGGAACAGCCTCTCGGACAGGTCCGACACCAGAGCCATCAGTCCCGCCATCTTGGTCGCTCCACGATTATAATCGGCCGCGGACAGAGTGACCTGACAACCAAAGAAAAAAAAATGCTCAGAAGAAGTCGGACATATTGTGATGTACCCGATTTTTTTTTGTGAAAATCAAAACGGAGTCGCCACGCCATTTTTGTTTTAAGGGCCAAAACTTTGAAAAATGCCCGGAATCAAGAGATTCGAGTTCGGAGGTCACGTTACGCGCCGGAAAGGACGTTAGTGCGCACCCGGAACGCCTCGTAAAACGAGTCTTCCAAACATTCAAAATCCTTTGTTGTGTGTGTGTGTGTGTGTGTGTGTTTTAAGTTGAAACTGAGGAAAGTAAAAATTGAGAACTCTTTTTAAGGCTTTAAACTGATCCCATGATTTTTTGGATGATTTTTGGGTTGAGATTTGGAACTCAAAAGATTTTTGGAAGTTGAAAACCATTTCTGCCAGAATGAAAAAGGCAGTTGACCCTTGACTTTGAAATGGACTTTAGGGCTTGAAAGCTCCAGAATCTGGGAAAAGTCCGGGAATGAAAGATGTTCAAAACACCTAAAATAAGGTTTATGTGAAAGAAATTTTCATTTTTGGAGATGATTTGAGGACCTAAAACCTTCTGGAAATCTCAGATATGAAATCTGGATTTCCAGAAACTGATGAACTGACCTTTAAAAAAAATTTGAAAAGAGGAGTTTTACTCACGAAAAAAATAAAGTAAAAATATGTCTGGAAAGATATGGATGTTGGATACAAAAAGTATTTTGTAGTCAACACCAAATTCCAAGTATCTGTATGTCCCAAAAATAGGAAAATGGACTGAGGTCTCAGAACAATGCTACTGGACAGCAAGATGTTCTTGAAGGAAAATGTGATTTTTGGGGGATTTGCATCTATGTTCACCCCATTTTCATCCCTAGACTTGATTCCACTACTTTGTGTTAAGTGTTTATCATATTCAAGTCATCCTTGGGGAATTTTATGGGGTTTAAACATGTCCTTTGCAATGGGAAAGGGGATATTTTGTAGAGATGAAATTAAAGAGACAAATCAACTAGAGATTTAAAATTTGGACCATTTGAGATGGTCATTCATGAAGATGAACTTCAAGATGACCATCTTAGGTCAAGACTTAAGTTAAATTAGACATAAAGCAAATCAAAATAAGAAGAACAAGATGAACAAGAGGTTAAAAGAGGATTTTAGGGTTTTGAGAAGGAGGGCTTTACCAATGGTGACACCCTATCTTCCTAGGCTTGGAATTTGACTTGAGGAGTATCAAGATTTGGTGTTTGGCTTGAGGAGTATCAAGGTTTGGTGTTTGGATTTGTGTTTGGAGTAAGATTGGGAAAGATTCAAGAGAAAATGGTGGCAATCTAGGGATTCCCACTGTTTTCTCTCTATATTTCGCCAGAGTTTCGTTGCTGTGATCAAAATTGTGTTGTTGCTCCTTATTTTTGTGACTGGAGGGCTCAATTTATAGCCCTCTGGAAATGACAGAGATGTCCGCGCGGATAGGGTCCTTCAGCGTGCACTGTTCATTAAATGCTGCTTCAGGCTTTGGACAAGAGGAATATTTCTTTTGAAAATTCAAATTAATGTACCGCTTTATGTTTCCAGCCATTTCTATTTTTGGTTTTCTTCCTTTGTTTTGCTTTTTAAGATTCTTTTTGAGGTTTAACCTTAAATAACAATGCCCATTTTGCCCTCACTTTGTTAGAAATGTTAGGATTGTTAGGAATTGTTAGAAATGTTATAACTTTCGTTAATTTTCTAACGAAAATACTAACAAGCTCAAATTGGAGCACTTACAGTAGCCCCTCGGCGACGGCGCTTTCGAAGGAAGCGGGGTCGTCGATAAGAGTAAGGCTCCATATTTGGCGGGATGATCGAGTGATCGGGTGGCTGAACCTATTCAATAGGCTACCTACGTATCCTGAGTGGGAATCAAGCTAGTCGTAGTTCGGGTCTTTGACCCTGGAGATGATGGCGTTTTAGGTGCCTCGAACCTGATGAGCGAGTTCTGCAGTTGGTTGCTGGAGAGAAACTCTGCTGGGGATAAGAGATGACCCTTTTCGGTCGGATGGCTATCCGCTCTGCTGGGGATAGGAGATGACCATTTTCGGTCTGATGGCTATCCGCTCTGCTGGGGATGGAATGACCATTTTTGGCCTGATGGCTATCCGCTCTGCTAGGGATAGGGATGACTATTTTCGGTCGGAGGGCTATCCGCTCTGCTGGGGATGATTGCGATTTATCGCTTTCCTAGTGACAGCGTTTTAGGTGCCTCAAACCTTGGAGATGGCATTTTAGGTGCCTCAAACCTTGGAGATGGCGTTTTAGGTGCCTCGAACCTTGAAGATGGCCTTTTAGGTACCTCGGACCTTGATGATGATGGCTTTTTAGGTGCCTCAGACCTTAATTTGAAATGGCCTTTCGGTGGACTTCGTCTGCTGCCGAAGGAGAGGGTGACCGTTTTGGTCGAGGGGCTGGACCTAATGATAGGCTACCTACGTATCCCTAGTGGGAATCAAGCCCTTTCGTAGTTCGAGTCTTTCTCGAAATTTCGTTGGCTTTTGGGATTCCGTTAACTTTGCTGGGGATTTTGTTAGCCTTGGCTGGGGAAAATCAGACGTATTTGTCTGGGAAATCGGTCTTACGTTTGACTGCCGGGGAAGATTTTGATGAAAGATACGGGATCTCGTTATCTTTCTCGGGGAAATCGGTCTTACGTTTGACTGCCGGGGGATGATTTTGATGAAAGATACGAGATCTCGTTATCTTTCTCGGGGAGATCGGTCTTACGTTTGACTGCCGAGGGTAATTTTGATGAAAGATACGGGATTCCGTTATCTTTCTCGGAGAGTTCGGTCTTACGTTTGACTGCCGTTTGATGATTTTGATGAAAGATACGGGATCTCGTTATCTTTCTCGGGGAAATCGGTCTTACGTTTGACTGCCGGGGAAGATTTCCTTGAGAGGGGGTTGACTTTGTCAAGTTGGGGACTGAACTGCAGAGTTCCAGATTTTTAAAGGGCAAAAGGGTCATTTTGACCCTGACAATCCTATCCGCGCGGAGAGGACTTGAAAGTCAGGGGGTATTAATGAGGGCCAACGCCCTTCCTCTTCCCCATTCAGTTTTTTCAGAATTACGAGATCAAAGGGAGAGAAACCAGCAATTCCGCCATTGTTGCTCAAAAAACTTGAAAATTCTTCCGTTTTTCTTTGATTTTTAAGCAATGGAACACGGGGAAGGTGCTTTTCAAGGCCAAGGACGTGGCCCGGTGGCGGAGAGACGATTGGAGCTCGTCCGAATGAGGAGGCATTATACTCTTTCGCAATCGATTGCGGAGGAGCCCTACCCCGATGCTTGGCAACATTGGGCTTCTGATCCGAGTCTCCGAACGGTATACTTCGAATTTTTTCATTCCCTTTGTTGATTTTTTGCTTGAGATTTGAATTTTGGGTGTTTTTTTTTTTTTTTTTTTTTTTGAAAATTCGAATGATTGATGTTCTTGGCTTTGAATCTTGATTTTGATGCTTTGCATGTTGCAATGAATTTGTTGGTGTTCCAAAATGTGCATTTTGCTTGAGAAAAGAATTGGCATTTTGCCAACATGAGATGATGATATGAATGTATGATTTTTGATTGATTTTTTTTTTTTTTGAAAAGTAGGACGGATTTTTCGTCCCGTTGATTGAATGCATGTTATGTATGCATGTTATTTTATGAAAATGGGACGGAGTTTTTACTTCCGTAAGATGTAGGATTTTTTTTTTTGAGATGATGAATGATATGCGTGCATGCATAGGAACTTTTTTTTTTTTTAAAAAATGGGACGGAGTTTTTACTTCCGTAGGAATGCATCTTTTTTTTTTTTGATGAATGCATTGGGATTTGCTGAAAACTGTCTTTTTGTGCGAGAAAAATGGGGCTATGCTCATTGTATGTCAGTCATGTCAGTCGAATTTTCTTTGAAATTTCATGATGCATATGTATGCTTTGTTTTTTCGTGCAAATGCAAATGCAATTTTTTTGACAATTTCTTTTTTTTTATTGCAGGTGGAAACAACTACGTTACTGGGAGCAGTAGCATTCGAACAAGATGAAGACTCGAGGATCGGTGGAGTCCGTAGTTGACTTGTGGGACCGGCTTCCGAATGCGGGCCGAGGAGCTTTGCCGAGTCCGAGACAGATTGTTGTTGAGACCGGGCTTTGGGAGTTTGTTGAGTGCTTGAGGGGACTGGTCAAGTTCCCTAAGAGCAAGGGCCTGATGTTCGCTTTAGCGCAACACTGGTGGGATGCGACCCACACGTTTCACTTCTTCTGGGGCGAGGCTACGGTTACGCCTTCCGACTATGCTGCGATCACGGGTTTGTCCTTCAACGGGCGCAGCATTGAGTGGCGGGACGGCTATAGCGACGCGGACCTGCAGGCTCTTCTGGGATTTTCCCCTATTCCCAAAAAGGGGATGGGGATGGAGTATGCGGTGGTCTACGGGAAGATTGTGGGGACCATTGTGAGTTATGAGGCTGGGGAGGAGAGGATAGGCGCCGATCAGATTGCCAGGGCCTTCTTGTGGTTTGCTTTTTCGAGCACCCTCTTTGGGCATGCTGAGGGGACGGCAGCCTTTGCCTTCTTGAGGTCCTTGGAGGACATGGAGATGGCTGGAGATGTCTCCTGGGGAGAGGCCGGGCTGGCAGAGCTTTACTTTGCTCTCGACAGGTACAGCCGGAAGGCTGTGAGCTCCTTGTACTGCTTTGAGTTTGCCCTGGAGGTATAAGCTCTCTTTTTGCTTTTCCCTCCTTCTCTTTTTTTTTGAGCACACACTTATTCTTTGCACTGGATTGATTTGATTTTTACCTTTCGCAGGTATGGGCGTTGGAGTTCTTCCACGTCACGATGTGGCGACAGCCGGCGGAGTACGTCGGGGCGTATCCGGCCATGCGCTCCTGGTCTAAGTATGCCCGAGAGAAGATAAGCTCCAGGGGGCGTACGACTATCAGATACGCGGATTGCCTTCCTTTGACGGAGGCTGAGACGGATGAGAGGATGATATTCTATCCCTGGGATCGCTTTGAGGTGGCGCAGCTGAAGGGCGCTGAGATTTGGACTGTGCAAATGGAGGATTCCCGAGAGGTCCGACCTCGCGATGCCTATTATCCGGGAGAGAGGGTGACGCGCCGGCAAAGATGGCGTGAACTCGCCTTGAGGACACCGGTGGAGCCTCCCGCCGATATGATGCACCCGAGTGACAGATTCGTGACTGGGATGATTACGTGGCCGGCCAAAGCACTTCTCGGCATTTGTGGCGATTGAGCCGCACCCGTATTTGTTTTGAGGAGGCCGAGGATGCCCTGTGTTACGGATAGAGAGGGCTTGGGATCCCGCGGTACCCTCGGACGGATTTTTCATATATCCAGGATGGGGTCCGATTGAGGGTGCAGATCCCTCAGCCTGAGCGGCTTCCACGAGCTTTCCGGCCTCGTCCGGGTATGAAGGTATGGATTCTCTTTTTTTTTTTTGGCTTTTCTTTTCTTTCCCCGTCATCATTTTTTTTTCCTCGTTTCGACGCTTTTGCTTTTGTGCGCTCGGAGGTGGTTGTCGAGAAGCCGACGAAGCAAGTGATCGGAGCTAAGAGATTCATCGGGAGGATGGTCGCCATGCGGGGCTCCTCGTGCTAGAGCAAGGCGACCACGGCCGGGCGCCCGTCGACGGAGGCTTCTCCTATTCGCTCGTAGACCTCTTCGAGAGACTCCTCTCGTCTCCTCTCATTGATCCCCGCGGTGCCGCTTCGGATCACGTCATTCTCGAGGATCCACACGGGCGTGGACACGTTTGGTAGCATGGTGGGTCGTCTTCGTACGTCCCAGAGTCCGACGCCTTCACCTTCGGATATGATTTTTTCGCAGATCTCGGCTTGCCCTATCGAGCGTGCTTGGTCCCGATGAGCCTCTTTCTCGGGAGACGAAGACGATTCCCGAGCCCGAGATTTTCGTGGCTCCCGAGGAGGCGGGCCCGAGTCGTAAGAGGGGCCGGGGACGTACATCGGGCGCTAGGGATTCCGATTGATTACCCCCACAGAAATTTTTTTTTTTTTAGACCGATTTTCCGAGATTTTGAGATTTATGACTCGGGATTGAGATTTGTACAGCCTTATGCACATTTTTTTCTTTTTTTTTTTTTTTTGAATGTAATAATTTAGGATTTTATTGATGTTTGTTTGTTTTTTTTTTTTGCACACTCTTTTTTTTTCTTTTCTCTTCTTTTTTTTTTTGGGATGTAATAATTTAGGATTTTATTTTATGAATGCAATGCGGTATGAATGCAGTGTTGCATGAGCCTTGGTTTTTTGGCAAGGGTGTTTGGTATAATGGACTAGTTTGGGAGGTTTTTGCACGGTTCCGAGCAACCGGACGGAATATTCCTCTTTGGTGTAGCGGCTTGACTGTTGCAAATTTTTCTCGATAAATGACAATCATGTCCGCGCGGATGGGGACTCGCATCCGACATTGTCCTTTAATTTTGCTTCAGTATCCGGTCTCACTTTATTTCAAATTCAAATATCCTCTTCAACCTCCAAATTCAAACAGCCATTTTCGGGGAGAAAGAGAGAAAATCCATGGAAAACCTTAGAAAAGCTCCATCAAAATTGTCCCAAGAATCCCAAATGTCATTCTTCAACAAGTTCAAGGAATGGTCCTGGGAGATTATGTATGAGAGGAGGTCCTTCTTTGAAGAAAGGTACAAGGTAAAGTGCTTATGGTCTCTCAAGGAATTGATTCCGGATTATGAGCTTTTGAGGGCTTCTTCCTCATTTTGGGACACTAGAAGGCATGTCTTTTGCCTTTCCTTCAACGAGATTGTTCCGACTGTCGAAGAGTTTCGGGCCTTGCTTGGTGGTCCGGAGGTGGAAGAGATAGCGGTTCCTTTGCCCGGAGGGGCTTCTTTCGTTGACAGATTGTGCGTCCTCCTTCATCTTTCCCTGGAGGAAGCGCAAGGTATGATCCGTGGTCCCGATCATTTTGATATTTCCGGCCTTCCCGATAGGTTTAGGGGCCTAGGCTTGGTGGATGATGCCTATTGGGATGCCTTTGCACTTTGTATGTTTGGCACCCTGTTCATGGTCTATTACTTTGGGATTTGCCATCGGTCTTTGCTAGATGTTGTCGTTCACTCTCGCCTGGGCAGAGATGTCGTTCCTTTGATTCTGGGAGAGACTTTTCATGCTCTTGATAGGCTGGCTACCGGAAGACGGTATATGCACGGGGGCAGCCCGTTCCTCTTGACTCTGTGGCTGATGGAGCGTTTGGGGGTTCTTCGGGAATCTCTCGACATGATCAAGCCTTGGACATTTGCCAGGAGGGGGTTGCTGTGGATTTCGATGATCAGGGCTCATGGGAGCGTTGTGTTGGGATAGAGGATCAATTGGGCTAGACATCGAAGCAAGGGGAAGAATTTCGTAGCAGGTTTCTGGGGTCAAGAGCGGCCGCGCTTATGGCGTGCGCGACCGCGCTCTTGGACAGTAACTTATGGCTCGGAGGATTTTCTTGAGGGCGACCGCGCTGTATGGGAGGGCGACCGCGCTTGAGGCGTTGTCAAAAGGCGTTGAACTTACTGGACTGTAGCGCGACCGCGCTAGGCTCCAGAGCGGCCGCGCTCCGCCCGATTTACAGCAGTCCCAGTTTCCTTGTTTGTTTAGGATTTGGACTTTACCCTAGGTCATATATAAACAATGTTCCGCCCCCAATTCAGTTGTAACACAAATTCTAATTACATAGTGCAAGATCCTGGCTTGGTAGTGCCCCCAGACGTAGCCAAATCAAATTGGTGAACTGGGTTAACAATTTCTTGTGTTCTTTTCTGTTTTTTTCATTGATTTCTTGTGCTTGGTTTGTGTGCGATTATTATTCTTGTAGGTTTGCTTGGGTGTGGAGGGCTATATTCACAACAACTGGTATCAGAGCTCTTGGTTCAGGATCAAGGGAGTTGTTTCAAGCAATCAAGAATGGGCAAGGACAAACAGGCGGTTGAGAAATTCGATGGGTCTGACTACGGATATTGGAGGATGCAGATCGAGGATCTCTTGTACAACAAGGATCTCTACAAGCCTCTGAAGGGTGTCAAACCGGAAGATGAAGATCAGGAAGAATGGGAACTCATGGATCGGAAGGCTTTAGGGGTGGTTAGATCTACTTTGTCAAAGTGGATCGCGAAGACTACCAGAAGGCGACAACCACCAAGGAGCTATTGGATTATCTTACCGAGAGATTTGAAACTCCGTCTCGCCGCAAATAAGGTTGATTTGATACGCAAGAGGGGTAGTCTCAAGATGCAAGAGGGAGGATCCTTGGCTAAGCACATCGATGAATTTATGGATGTCATAGATTCATTGACAGCGGTGGAGATCAAGTTCGATGACGAGGTTCATGCATGCTTGTTGCTAGCTTCTTTACCGGCAAGTTGGAGCGGAACGGTGATCGCAATCAACGCTTCACAGTAAGAAAAAATTGAAATATGATGATGTTAAAGACTTTCTTTTAGGTAAGGAAAATCGCATGAAGAAGTTGGGGACATCAAGTACTTCGGTGCGGCTTTAGCTACTACTAGTAGAGGAAGCCGGGTACTAGCAAACAAGGGAGAACCGAATCAAGGGAGAACGGAGTGAGTGGTAAGGGCAAATCGATGAGACCAAGGATAAACCGAAGGTTGCGAAGGGATCTGTTCGGTGCTACTATTGTAAGGAGTTGGGACACTTTAAGAGGGATTGTCCAAATCGTAAGGGCAATCGGGCGAATGTGGCGGTCGAAGGTGACGATGTACCGGTTACGAGTGTTAGTAGTGCACTAGAATCATGGGTGCTGGATTCGGGGCATCATTCCACTCTTGCGGGCATAAGGAAGAGATGGATAATTACACTTCCGGTGATTTCGGGAAGGTCTATCTAGCCGATGGCGAGCCTTTGGAAATCAAGGGAAGGGGATGTCGAGATAGGAGCATCGGACGGGAAGGTTCTACATACGAACGGGGTCGAGGCACATTCCGGGTTTGAAAAAGAACCTACTTTCGGTTGGGCGGTTGGACGAAGAGGGTTACAAGGTGACTTTCGGCCGCGAACCAGGTTATTACCAAGGAGGATTGTGAGATCGCTCGGGGTAATAAGGAGGGTACTTTGTATTTGGCGAACAACACCAAGGATAGTATTGCGGTGGCGGCGGCAAGGGTGATACCGATTTGTGGCACCGTCGATTGGGTCACATGAGTGAGACGAGGATGAAGGTACTTTGTTCTAAGGGTCTACTACCGGGTTTGAAGACAGTCAACGTGGGGATCTCGCGAAGATTGTATGTTTGGCAAACAAGGGAGGAATAATTTCTCAAGGACGTAGGGGATTGAGGGAAGCAAAGTTGGAATTGGTTCACACGGACTTGTGGGGGCCATCTCCGGTTACATCTCTAGGTGGTGCGTCATATTACATGACTTTCATTGATGATTCTACAAGGAAGGTGCGGGTCTACTTCTTGAAGGGGAAAGATGAGGCTTTCGAGGTGTTCAAGAAGTGGAAGGCTTTGGTGGAGAATCAAACGGGACTTAAGCTTAAGTGCTTGAGATCGACAATGGTGGGGAGTATGAGCTCGGGAGTTTAGGGAATATTGTGCCGCGAATGGTATTCGTATGGAGAAGACTCCAAAGAAGACTCCACAACTTCAACGGGGTAGCGAAAGGATGAACGTAACATTGAATGAGCGGGCTAGAAGTATGAGATTGAAGTGTGGACTTCCGAAAGACGTTACAGGCATATGCAGTTGACACGCAGCCTTTCTTGATCAATCGGGGACCATCGGTTCCATTGGGGAACGGAATTCCGAGAGGAAGCTTGGAGTGGCAAAGGTGTAAATCTGTCCTTTCTTCGCGTATTTGGCTGCGTTTCTTATGTTCATGTTGATTAGAGAGAACTAAATTAGATGCTAAATCTGTTAAGTGTACATTTATTGGGTATGGCGGGGATGACTTCGGGTATAAATTTTGGGATGATCAAAACCATAAGGTTATTCGTAGTCGAGATGTGGTATTCAATGAACAGGTTTTGTACAAGGACAGAAAGGGGGCATCTGATGGTACTAGTTCGGAACCGGAGGTTGTAGAGGTGGATATTCCAAACTCGGGTGGGAGCAGAACAGTTCATGTTGACCATGGTCAGGAGGTCACTGAAGATGAACCACGTACTCCAGAACCGGATATTCCGCTGCGTAGATCCAGCAGATTGCGTGGATCACCTGACAGGTATACTCCTTCGAATTATTATTTGTTGTTGACAGATAATGGGGAACCGGAATGTTATGCGGAGGCAGTTCGTAGTGTGCTTTGTGATAAGTGGAAAGCTGCGATGGATGATGAGATGGTCTCATTGAAGGCAAACAAAACTTGGGAGTTGACTGAACTACCTAAGGGGAAGAAGGCACTGCATAACAAATGGGTTTACAGGATCAAGGAGGAAGCAGACGGTAGCAAGCGTTACAAGGCAAGACTGGTTGTTAAAGGGTTTCAGCAGAAGTACGGTATTGACTACACCGAGGTATTCACTCCGGTTGTGAAGATGACCACTATCAGAATGGTTCTGGGGATAGTAGTGGCGGACAACTTGCTGCTTGAACAGATGGATGTGAAGACGGCCTTTCTTCATGGGGACTTGGAGGAAGAGATTTACATGGTACAGCCAGAGGGTTACTTGTCTAAGGGTGGCGGGAAGCTAGTTTGCAGATTGACTAAGAGCTTGTATGGCCTTAAACAAGCTCCTAGGCAAAGGGTACAGAAATTTGACGGATTCATGCACGACATTGATTTTATCGATGCGAGGCGGATCATTGTTGCTACTTCAAGAACACGGACAATGGGTATATTATCTTGCTTTGTTATATGTGGACGACATGTTGATAAGCGGGCTCTAGCAGTAGAGAGGTAAAAAGGTTGAAGACTCAGTTGTCAGAACGTTTCGAGATGAAGGATTTGGGAGAGGCAAGGAAAATCTTGGGCATGCGGATTGATCGGAATAGGGAGTCGGGCAAGTTGGTTCTTTCACAATCAGAATATGTTGAGAAGGTCTTAGCAAGGTTTTGTATGGAAGAGGCGAAGCCAACAGGGACGCCATTGGGTTTGCATTTCAAGCTATCCGAGAGGGACTCGCCTAGGAACAAGGAAGAGCGTGACAAGATGGAGAGAACTCCATATGCTTCACTGTGGGGAGTCTCATGTATGCAATGGTGTGTACAAGGCCGGACATTGCACATGCGGTGGGAGTAGTCACCCGGTTCATGGGCAATCCAGAAAGCAACATTGGGAAGCGGTTAAGTGGATCCTACGTTATTTGAAGGGTACTGCTGGTAAGGCTTTGTGTTTTTCGAGCAAGGAAGTGGTGTTAGCGGGTTATGTTGATGCGGACTTGGCATCAAGTGATCTTGATAAAAGGAGAAGTACTACGGGTTATGTGTTTACATTGGGTGGTACAGCAATCTCCTGGGCTTCTAAGTTACAAAGATCGTGGCTCGCCGATCCGAAGCGCGTAATATGTGGCGTGACGGAAGCAAGTAAAGAGATGGTTTGGCTGCAGAACTTCTTGGGTGGACTTGGGAAGACGCGAAGTGGTAATATTCTCTACAAAGGTGACCGAGTGCAATTCACTTGGCAAAGAATCCGGCGTTTCATTCGAGGACGAAGCACATTGAACTGAGGTTTCACTACATCAGGCATCTCTTGGAGAAGAAGACTTTGTGGCTTGAGAAAATATTGGGATCGGAAAATCCGGCTGACATGTTGACAAAGGTTGTGAACCTTGAGAAATTGAAGCTGTGCAAAGCTTCAATTGGGCTTGAAGAATGAGAGAGGAGGATGGCACTACCATGATCGAGGTGAGCACTAGGAGGACACCAAGGGTGAGTTGAAGACGGATACGGGGTTTATATGTGTTGTTGATCTCTAGGTGGGAGATTGTTGGGATAGAGGATCAATTGGGCTAGACATCGAAGCAAGGGGAAGAATTTCGTAGCAGGTTTCTGGGGTCAAGAGCGGCCGCGCTTATGGCGTGCGCGACCGCGCTCTTGGACGCAACTTATGGCTCGGAGGATTTTCTTGAGGGCGACCGCGCCGTATGGGAGGGCGACCGCGCTTGAGGCGTTGTCAAAGGCGTTGAACTTATCGGACCAGTAGCGCGACCGCGCTAGGCTCCAGAGCGGCCGCGCTCCGCCCGATTTACAAGAAGTTTCCTTGTTTGTTTAGGTTTTGGACTTTACCCTAGGTCATATATAAACAATGTTCCGCCCCCAATTCAGTTGTAACACAAATTCTAATTACATAGTGCAAGATCCTGGCTTGGTAGTGCCCCCAGACGTAGCCAAATCAAATTGGTGAACTGGGTTAACAATTTCTTGTGTTCTTTTCTGTTTTTCATTGATTTCTTGTGCTTGGTTTGTGTGCGATTATTATTCTTGTAGGTTTGCTTGGGTGTGGAGGGCTATATTCACAACACGTTGGATGGCTGGTCGCCAGACAGAAGATATCAGATGGTCAGTGCCTTGTTGGCGGGTGGAGACTCGCAGAGTGCTTCAGGACGGGTCTCATGTGGTCATGCTTCCGGGCTTTCTCGACCCAGCTTCTATATTCCGTCCTTGGTTACGAGACGGTTCGGCCTGGAGCAGGTTCCTTTGGAGAACTTTGATGATATAGCCACCAGGGTGGTGGCTCCTGTTTCTATGGATGATCCCTCGGTGTTTCCATTTCTTTCCCGAGCATGGGGGTATGACGTCTTTCCTCCTCGGGTTATCCTCAGGCGTCCAAGACCGGTGTTCTTGACCACTTGGTACCTGGATTGGTACGAGAGGCATTTAGGAGAGACTCAGATGGCTATTTTGAGGCGGCGTGAGGCCATTGTGGGTGCGGAGGACCTGACTGTTTCTGAGAGGAGGAGGGCCGAGGCGAGGGCCAACCCTCATGACAGGAGCGGAGACGCTGTGACCTACTATGAGGCTTACGTCAAGAGACAGGAGAGGAGGGCTCCTATGCTACCGGCTAGGCTACGGGGAGATGAGAGATGACGCTAGGGCTACTAAGGGCACGAGAGAGGTTGGTTTGATAGATCCTGTTCCTATACCGAGCTTGGTAGGAGGAATACCGACATTTTTCCCTGTTCGAAAAAGAAAACTCGAAGGGGGAAGAAGAGGGGAGAGGCCGCACGAGTGGCTTGGAGTGACTACGAGGTTTCCGAGTATCCCTTTCTTGTCATGGCGTACATATTAGTTTGATTACGTATCTTAGTTTCTTTTAGCAGGTTGCCGGTTGTAGGAATGAATCGGTCTTAGACTCATCAAAAAGTTTTTAACTTGTAATGAATATTTGAATTGCTTGAGTTTTTCGAGACGCTTTCATGGTCCGATCGGTGTATTGATGTCAAAGTATGATTTTTATTTGTGTTTTAGACCGAACCGTTTCCGCCGCCTACGTTCCCTCATTTTGAGGAGCTCAGTCTTCGTAGTTCAACCCGATTTTTTTGTTGTTTTTTTTGTTTTTTGTTTGTTTTTTTTTGGTTTGTTTTTTTGGTGCAACCCTGTTTTTTACCTAGGCCGCCCTTTTCGGGTTTTCAACCTAGTTGGGTATTACTCTTTTAGCACTCTTTTTTTTTTTTTTTTTTTTTTTTTTTGTTTTTTTTTTTTTTTTTTTTTTTTTTTTTTTTACGCGTAGTATCTCGCGCAGCCTTGTCACCATTCACCGGGTGTACAAAGGGATTCCCGTCGAGGTCCGCAAGTTGCATGGCTCCTCCTGAGAAGATCTTCCGGACGACATATGGCCCGACCCATACAGGCTCCCATTTGCCGAGGGGGTTGATACGGACCGGGGCTTTTTTTCAAAACGAGATCACCTTCTCGGATCTCCCGATGCTTTACTTTCTTGTCGAAGGCTCTGGCCATTCTTCCTTGGTAGGCTCGGATGTGTTCCATGGCCTTCGGTCGGCGTTCATCTAGTAGGGCCAATTCATCATGGCGACTGCGGAGCCATTCGACCTCGTTGATCCGGCTTTCCAGCGGTATACCTGAGCGAGGGTATTTCCAGATCGATTGGGAGTACGGCTTCCATTCCGTATGTGAGGGCAAACCGTGTTTCCCCGGTTGCCGTTTTGACCGATGTTACGTAACCCCGAGTGCCAGTGTAACTTCTCGGGCCAATCTCTCGCCTTGGACAGCCATTTTCCGGATGATATTTTCCAGAGTCTTGTTTGCTTTGCTTGACGGCTCCGTTGGTTTGGGGCCCGTAAGGAGATGACTTGTGACGGGTTATTCGGAATTACTCGCCAAAGCCTGTCGCATTCCACTTCGAAGTGGGATCCATTATCTGAAATGATTTCGGTTGGCAACCCGTATCTGCACATGATGTTCTCTTTGATGAAGAGGGCAACTTTCTTTGAATTGGGGATTTTGTAGGACTTTGCAGAGCATCCTTTCCAATTCCTTCGAAGAAATCACCAATCTGCGTCTCTTTAGGCTCTTCCGCATGCCTCCCGATTCACACTCGTCAAAATCTCTTCGGCGGCTTGGGCTCGATTTTCCTCTTTCCTGACAACCCGCTTAAAGATTTCTTTTGATATATTGTTCATTTAATGTGTCTGCTTCTTCATCTAGTGAATCGTTATTAACTGTTTTTAGATTATTAGTTAATTCATCATTAGTTAAAGTGGCAATTAAGGGATACTCAGAAAGGTTCGTCATTTCATTGAGAATAAGAGGGAATACAGCATTGGCTAAAATTTCGTGGTCTTCAGGCGTGAGGCCATCGGACGACTCGGAAGACTCAAACTCAACAATGAGAGACTCAGAGGACTTTACAAAGGTTGACACAAAGGGACGGGGGACCAATCCAAGTTTGGTGATCATTTCTTCCTTGGTCGCGGACGGGCCTGAGAGAGTTTCCCAATTCTTTAGCGGCATTACTGTCAGGGGCCTCATGACTCGGGGGCTGTCTCTTTTCTGTTCTCCTTTCTCAGTCACTGCTATCATCTCTTTCTCCGAACCAGGATCAATTGTGTCCGGCGTCTGAAAGCTGAGCATGTGGATGTAGGGATCTTCCTCAATTCTGGGGATTTCTATCTCGTCACAATCTGACCGCTCAATCCAGATGTAAGGACGTATTGCGTCTCGATGTGTTGCTGGAAAAATCTCATGTCCCATACTCGAGCGGAAAGGCTTGGCAGGCAGTTCAGCAAGGAGGACGTCCCACACGACGTTCATGGATTCGAGTTGAGTATGACGATGCTTGTCGATCTTTATCATGAAAATTTCCTGACTTGGCAGGGTCAGAGAGTGGGTTTGAAGAATGGTGACAAAGCTGTGATTAGGAACCGGGGGTTTGTGTGCCTGTATCATGGCGGCGTTCAATGTTTCCTTCCAGTATGCCTCCAAATGTTGGAAATGACAATTGGATTTGATGAATCGGACTTCTTCGGAGTCTGCTCGCTTGAGTGCGTTGACATAGTTGGCATCACCGGATTCCAGGGGATTCGGCGAGACTTGCCCCGATAGTCACTTGGTCGACTCGGAGGAGGTAGCCCCTGTCTCGGCTAAGAGCATGCTTGGTAACGGTCTCGGCTTCGTTCCCTATGAGGAAGCCGTCGCCCTTATGACTTCAAGGTCCCCTTGTCGGTTAATGAATTTGACACATTGGTGGAGAGTGGAGGCTATGGATTTCATGTGATGCAACCAAGGACGCCCTAGTAGGGTCTGAACTCGGAGGATATCCATTACATGGAACTTTGCGGTCTCCATTTAGGTTTCGTACCGAGTTCCGTGAGTTACCGTCCCCGTGATGGGACGGGACGTGCCATCATATGCCTTGACCGACCGGGTAGATGGGACCATGTGCCTTTCATTGATGCGCAGGCCCGCATCATGCCGAGGGGGGACATTAACGGCCGATCCGTTGTCCACCAATACCCAGTGGAGCGATACCGTGTTGAGCTTAATGGTGATGTACAAAGCTTCATTATGTTGGGAGACATCTCTTGGTAAATCTTCGTCGCAGAAGGTGATCATCTTTGCCCGTATAGGCGGGGTCATAGATTTGGTCCTTATCTCGGGATAGAGAGTCATCAAGCTAGTCACTTCGTGCTTTTTCTTGCGAGGTAGAGCCTTTGCCGAAGCTCCCGGGTTATACCGAGGCCTTTTGTGGCGGTTGCCATCTCCACCAACATGTTGATTGAGTGGGAGCGCCCAGACCGGCGTCGGTTTTTCTTCGTCGGTGTATACTCGGGAGAGCTGGACAAACCGAACCTTGGGCTGACCCCGAGGGGTTGGACTTTTGTTACAGCACTCGGTATCCGAAGGTCTCAATTTCGTTGTTGGCAAGGCTTTTCTCGCTCTTTTACCCCTGTTTGCTTTGGGGAAGACTGACCGGAGTAGAGTACATAATAATCAAATCCCCTGATGGCTCCCCGAGCGTTCCCACACCGTTATCACCGGCCTCGAATCTCTCCTTCAATTTTCTGGCCGGGAGGAAATTTTCTTTTTCTTAGGAGGACGGTCCTCGTGTATCCAAATTCCGATAATCCCTTTCAAGGCAATCGGACAGTCACAAATATCCCACCAAATGTGTTCTACTACTGGTGGCGGATTTGGGACCTCGTGCCGAGCGGCTGGAATGACTTTAGGTGGAACCGGTTCGGGGATCTGCCGGGCTCATCTCGGAAGCGAGTGATTGGACTCCGCCGGATAATGAGAGATATTGAGGTCCC
Source organism: Adenophora triphylla var. japonica (assembly GCA_022495995.1). NCBI lineage: Eukaryota > Viridiplantae > Streptophyta > Magnoliopsida > Asterales > Campanulaceae > Adenophora > Adenophora triphylla. The sequence goes on from JAFEMH010000802.1 coordinate 401,262, forward strand.
TGGGAACGGGCATATGTTTGTCCTTCAAGGTAGCCCCAGCCAGCTTGGGATATTGTTAAGGTCCCGAAGTGGCGTGTGGCCTTTTCAATCCAGGCTTGCCGTTCTGTTCCGGCGTTCTTCCAGGCTTTGATGGCTGACCATATTTCTTCAACTGTTCTCGATTTTCATCACTCAGCCGATATTTGTGGGATCATCACTTTGAGAGGGGACAACCGACAAGATATTGAACTCTTTCGTCCGACTGGCTTTGGGGGCCGGTTGCCACTGTAAGTCGACGGGTGAGTCCCGGCGGTGGAAACATAGGAATCTTGGGGTAGCATCTTGATGTATCCGGGCGATTAAGAAGAGGAGGAGAACCCTCTTCCTTCTTTGCGGTAAAAGTGCCATCGGAATTGAGACCGATAGTCAAACCATGACTTGCGACAACCCCGAAGGTCATCAATTTGAGCCTCATGTCGAAGCCTCATCTCGTTCTACCAACCGGATCCACACGGTCTGCTCCGAGGGATTTTGGAGGACGGAGCAATGTGGTCCCCATCATTACCGACTGATGCAGACATTCTGAAACCCGGAGTCGGAATAAATGGCGAAGCTGATGACGCGCTTGACTCTTCCCAACTAATCAAACGATGACCCGGTGCCCGAAACCAAGCTTTGTGCGGAGTCATGGGGGAAAGGACACGAAGGTTCGATGTCTGGGAATGGAAGTAGGGTAGGTGTTTGGGCTTTTGGCTCATGCAACATGCGATTATTTGTTCACGTTTACTTAAAACATGCTTTATTAACCTAATCGGTTGGAAAAGATTGCTCTTCTTTTTCGCAAACTACTCTGGATCCTGGATCGGTGGGCCCCGTCACTACGTCTATAAGCCCCTCGTATTCCACCTGTATTTCGACTTCCCAGGGTGGACAGCCCCGGGCGAGGGTCCTATAGGGCAAGTGGGTCCCACCGACCGAAAGAAAAACGATCCTAAAAGTCTGGCGGGTAATCGAGTCTTAACGAGCATTCGATGTAAATTACGGACAAAGCCGACGTCGAAAGTCAAGATCATGTCCGAGGGCTCGACGAAAGTCGACATGATTTGGACCGATAAGCGTCCACAATTGATCTTGACTTGTTGTCGCTAAGCCGTAATTAGGCATGGAATAATCATTAATCCTTGATGACTCGGTGTCAATGCCGGGAGTCGTTGTATAATTTGTGCCGCCAGAGCCGAAGTCAAGGCGCCGGTCAATATCTTGGTCAAATTCTGCGGCGGAAAACCGGCAGAACTTCGACTGATTAGGGTCCCCGAAAGATATTGAGTCGGTATGCCGACAAAGGCTTAAAAGGAAAGGTCTATACACGTACAGGCATGACACGTACCTGCACTAAAAACCAACCGGGTCTCGGACAAAGTGTGTCACGGACAAGTGCATGGTCGACACGAGGCTCCATGGGATGTTTGGGTAGTCCTGTGCTCATCCGAGAGGCGTAATAAGACCAAACGGACCGCGACAAGGATTTCCCCGGGTTAGGGACGTAGTGTGCAGTGTACGGTCACGTGCGCGTAGTGTGCAAGCAGTCTATATTCTTTTTCTGAGTAAAATAGGAATTTTTCATGTGTCTTAAAAATATGATGCATGATTTTTTTTTGAAAATTTTCTTTTTTTTTTGAAAATCCTTTTTTTTTTTTGAAATTTAATGAACACATAAGCACGTAAGCACGAAAATTCCAACGGTTAGGGACATTATTTCCGACAGTCAAAATTTTGACTTTTTCCGAGGCGGCCAAAACAAACACGAAAACTGTGCAAAAATCAACACACACACAAAAATGATTTTCAAAGCCGGGACGGAAGCTTGACCCTCAAAAGCCTTTTTTTTTTTTGAAAACGGTGATACCGGTACGTGGGATTGTTAGACCACAATTTATCCCCGACTCGTGTTAGGAGGCGGTAATGGGAAGTTTAATGGTTTCCACCAATATACCAAATACCATTTTTTTTAAAAAAAAGCTTATTTCCCAGCGGAGTCGCCACTGTGATGATGTGTCGCCATTTCGCGGGAAAAAAATTCGATTTTTTCGCGTTTCTTTGAAAAAAACCAAATAAAACCCGGGAAAAAGAACGGAGTCGCTACGCCATTTTTGTTTTAAGGGCCAAAACTTTGAAAAAAGCCCGAGATCAGAAATTTGGGTTCGGAGGTCATGTTACACGCCGGGAATGACGTTAGTGTGCACCCGGAATGCCTCGTAAAACGAGTCTTCCAAGCTGAAAATCATTTGTTGTGTGTGTGTGTGTGTGTGTGTGTGTTTTGGCCAAAATAAGTTGAAACTGAGGAAAGTAAAAATTGAGAACTCTTTTTAAGGCTTTAAAATGATCCCATGATTTTTTGGATGAATTTTGGGTTGAGATTTGGAACTCAAAAGATTTTTGGAAGTTGAAAACCATTTCTGCCAGAATGAAAAAGGCAGTTGACCCTTGACTTTGAAATGGACTTTAGGGCTTGAAAGCTCCAGAATCTGGGAAAAGTCCGGGAATGAAAGATGTTCAAAACACCTAAAATAAGGTTTATGTGAAAGAAATTTTCATTTTTTGGAGATGATTTGAGGACCTAAAACCTTCTGGAAATCTCAGATATGAAATCTGGATTTCCAGAAACTGATGAACTGACCTTTAAAAAAAATTTGAAAAGAGGAGTTTTACTCACGAAAAAAATAAAGTAAAAATATGTCTGGAAAGATATGGATGTTGGATACAAAAAGTATTTTGTAGTCAACACCAAATTCCAAGTTTCTGTATGTCCCAAAAATAGGAAAATGGACTGAGGTCTCAGAACAATGCTACTGGACAGCAAGATGTTCTTGAAGGAAAATGTGATTTTTGGGGGATTTGCATCTATGTTCACCCCATTTTCATCCCTAGACTTGATTCCACTACTTTGTGTTAAGTGGTTATCATATTCAAGTCATCCTTGGGGAATTTTATGGGGTTTAAACATGTCCTTTGCAATGGGAAAGGGGATATTTTGTAGAGATGAAATTAAAGAGACAAATCAACTAGAGATTTAAAATTTGGACCATTTGAGATGGTCATTCATGAAGATGAACTTCAAGATGACCATCTTAGGTCAAGACTTAAGTTAAATTAGACATAAAGCAAATCAAAATAAGAAGAACAAGATGAACAAGAGGTTAAAAGAGGATTTTAGGGTTTTGAGAAGGAGGGCTTTACCAATGGTGACACCCTATCTTCCTAGGCTTGGAATTTGACTTGAGGAGTATCAAGATTTGGTGTTTGGCTTGAGGAGTATCAAGGTTTGGTGTTTGGATTTGTGTTTGGAGTAAGATTGGGAAAGATTCAAGAGAAAATGGTGGCAATCTAGGGATTCCCACTGTTTTCTCTCTATATTTCGCCAGAGTTTCGTTGCTGTGATCAAAATTGTGTTGTTGCTCCTTATTTTTGTGGACTGAGGGCTCAATTTATAGCCCTCTCGGAAATGACAGAGATGTCCGCGCGGATAGGGTCCTTCACAGTGCACTTTGTTCATTAAATGCCGTCTGTGCTTTGGACAAGAGGAATATTTCTTTTGAAAATTCAAATTAACAGCCAGTTTATGTTTCCAGCCATTTCTATTTTTGGTTTTCTTCCTTTGTTTTGCTTTTTAAGATTCTTTTTGAGGTTTAACCTTAAATAACAATGCCCATTTTGCCCTCACTTTGTTAGAAATGTTAGGATTGTTAGGAATTGTTAGAAATGTTATAACTTTCGTTAATTTTCTAACGAAAATACTAACAAGCTCAAATTGGAGCACTTACAGTAGCCCCTCGGCGACGGCGCTTTCGAAGGAAGCGGGGTCGTCGATAAGAGTAAGGCTCCATATTTGGCGGGATGATCGAGTGATCGGGTTCCCTCGGCAATTCTTCGTTGACTTATACGACTGCAAAACAGAGGAAAAACAGAGAGGGCAACATTAGAAATCATCCCATGTCAAAGCTTGCCCAAGGGTGTCATTCGCGATCCGAATCAACCTCTCCTACAATCCATGATATGTAGGAGGCTCATACGCACGCAATGCAACAACAATCATCCAAATAAATGCACAAAATCAACGCATGCAAGAGGAACCTAGTTCTAGGCATGAACAAGAACAAAAGCCATTGATGAAATTTTGAATTCAAGGGAAAGGGAATTCAAACTCAATGCAATGCAAGAATCAAGAGGTGAAGAAGAAGTTCTTACCAAGCCCTCCCGAACAGCGGTAGAAATGTGCGCATGCCTATCAAAAGTAAGATCATTGCGAGGGTAATCCTTCCCTAGAAAATAACTCCCCAAAATCGGATTCTTTTGTTCTTGAGCCATGGATTATGGTGGGAAAAAGGATTGGAAAGTGATTGGGAGGGAGAGATACCAAGCAAATCCACAAAAAATCACAAAGAAAAAGACTTTAGCTCGAGCTAGGGAGAGAAATTTTGAGAAAGATGTTTTCAAAATGAGCAAGAGCTGCTGTTTATATGCCCCGACAGTACAAGTCTCGCGCGGTATATCTTATCTCGCCGCGAGATATACCTTCTGGAAAGCGACCAAATTGTCCTCGACAATAAGCGTCTACGCAACGTCAAAATTCAAAATTTTGACACATTTGCCCTTGGAAATGATAAACTAGCAGGGAAACGTGGAAAAACCGGCACCGCAAGTCACGAAACGAGCCAAACGTGACATGCGCACGATCGCCCGGTACGGCACCAGTCGCCCGAAAACCGAGTGGTCCAAAGATTAACTCAATCCACATGATTCAGAGCCCAGAAAGGTGAATCATCAAAGAAAAAGCCCGGTCCAACGCCCAGACAGGTGGATCGTTATCAGAAAAGCTCGGTCCAATGCCCAGACATGTGGATCGTCGAACCAAAAGCCCGATCCAACGCCTAAACAGGTGGATCATCAAACCAAAAAGTCCGGTCCAACGCCCAAACAGGTGGATCGTCATCAGAAAAGCTCGATTCAACGCCCAAACAGGTGAATCGTCATCCTCCACGACAAAAAGCCCGATTCGGAGCCCAGAAAGGCGAATCGTCACAAAACCAACAGACTCGAGAGGACCGGACAGTAAGCCTTTGTTTTCTAACATAGTTCCCGCAGTTCGGAGCCCGCATGTGCGAATCTTCAGACAGGAAGGTATATTCTGAATTGGGTCTTGATTTGATTCCTCAGTATGAATTTACCTTTTCAAAAACAAAATCTCCACGATTTTCAAATGATTTTCAAAATACCTAAAGCAGCCTTTTCGTGTTTTGGAGTCAAACTACGTCATGGTCTGATTCTCCGATAGAGATACGTAGGAAGCCGTGCGGCCCGACCATCCCGATGTTCAGATTGATGTCTTTTCTATCGTCGACATGACTTCTTTCATAAGACATGTCGCCGAGGGGCTCTGTAGACACCCCATTCTGAATACATCGGAAAATACTTATACCACTCTAAGTCTCGCTTTGAGTCAAGAAGTAGAAATCCACCATTTCGTCATGTTTCGTTAAGTTTTGACTAACAACCGTTAGTTTGGGACTAAACTGCATACGAGATAGCGAGGAAAGGACAAAACTGTCCACAGGAGCAATATCTCGCCGCGAGATGGCGTGTCTCGCGCAAGATATCCCCCTCTGCAGATTGCACAGCGCTTCCTCGTCGATTTCAACCTCTTTTCGGGATAAAACTTTATCTCTCCTACCAACCAATAGAATTGGGAGTCTCGGAATCATCTTGAAGTGTTTGATCTCATTTTCAACACTTCCCCAACCCCTATAAATACTTGGTGACTTCCAAGGTTCAAGAGGTCCAAGAATTTTCACAACACACACATTTTGTTGGTTTCTCTCCTTGAAAGAATCCTACAAAATCACCCTAAAAACTCACCTCATAGCCTGTTTGTCGACCTTGTTGATAAACAAGCATCAAACTCAAGTCAAGGACCGAGGCGGCTCGTCCGTGTCAAGAGTCGACTCTAAACTTGAGTCGAAACTCTGCCCAAATCACCTCACGCAAGGTAATTCCTAAATCCCTTTCTAATTGATTGTTAGAGTGGTATAAGTCCATAGAATCTAGGATCGGCCTAGAGCCTCTCCAAATCATGGAGACGGTCTCGAAGCAATCGATCCTACATTCCGTTTAACCCCGTTAAATGGACCTTTGTTTATAATATTAAAAAAATTGTTTTTCCCTTCTTTTGAAAACCTCTCTTTTCTTTAGCAAGACCGATCTCCGGATTGGGTGAAATGGATGCTCCTTGACCTACCCATTTCATAACCTAAGTCCCGAACCCAAATCTTTTTCAAAATGGTTTTCCTATTTTCTCCAACTGAATAATATAGGTGGCGACTCAAAAATGAAAAGGAAAGATAAAATCATTATTCCTTCTTTTTCCTCACAACGCTACACTTATGACCACTAATCAAAGTCTAGGGAAAGAGAGGACAAAACATGAATGCCAAAAATCCATTCAACTCCTTCATTTTCTGTTTCCAGTTACAGTTTCCAGTTAAGTCCTGTAAATCCAGTTAACTTTTTGGAAATTACAGTGACCAATTAAGAAACTGTAAAAATAGTGAGACTGCCACCCTATCCGCGCGGATAAGATTGCACTGCAGTCTTGTCCACGCGGATGACACTGTCATCTGCAAACAGTCCCTCAAATTTTCTGTTATTTCCAGTTTAATCCCTGTTTTCAAACTGTTTTTCAGTTCAGTCCTTATAATTTCATTTATTTTTAGAAAACCCCCTTTTAACACACACACACACACAAAAAAAAGGTTTCAAGTGAGGAAGACTCGTCGTACGAGGCATTCCAGGTGAACACCAACGTTCTTCCCGGAGTGTAACGTGACCTCCGAACCCATCTTCTCTAATCTAGGGTATTTTTCAAAGTTTTGACCCTTAAAAAAAAAACGGCTTGGCGACTTCGAAAACGATTTTCTTTTAAGTCCGATAAAGATTTTTTTCAAAACTTTCAAAAACAAACAAAAAGTCTTGTCGGGCGACTCAAAAAGAAATTTTCATTTTTAAAAGAAAATCAGCGCGGTCGGATACACATCATCACACAAAGCACCCTCTAGACGAGGAGACAACCGTCGTAATGATGAGGAGACAACCGTCGTAATGACGAGGAGCATAGTAGGGTGAATGGTCACCCCAGAGATAAGTCCCACCGTAGCTCCCATCAGTACTCACTCTAGCACTGAAAAGGGAGTGGAAGCTAGACAATGGGAACTCTTGAAACAATGGCTTGATGACATGGAGATGGGAAAGAAAGTTGAGGGAGACGACTATAACTGGTCCACCCTTCCGTTCTCCCAGAGGATAACTGATGCACCACCTAATCCTCACTTTAAGGTCCCGAGCTTTGAAAAATATAATGGAACCCAAGATGCGAAGGACCACGTGCAAATTTTTGAACAAACCATGAACCTCCTCACTAAACCTGATGACATGCTCTGTAAAGCTTTCGCGAGCACCTTCTCCGGAACAGCCTTGACCTGGTTCCGTGAGCTGAAAAAAGGTTGCATCAATAGCTGGAGAGGCATGAGGAGAATGTTCTTGGACCACTTTGCCACTGCTGGAAGGAGGAAGAAGAGGTTGACTGACCTTGCCAATATCGAGCAAGGGAAGAATGAGACCACCCTCAGTTATTACAACCGATTCCGAACCATGGCGGAACAAGTGGAAGAAAGCCTCATAGACAGAGAGGTAATTGTTTGTTTTAACTCCGGATTGAGATCCGGACCCCTCATATATGAACTCTCCACCAGGGAGCCTAAGTCTAAGGCGGATCTATACAACGTGACCTATGCCATCGCCATGACGGAAGACAAGAGCAAGAAAAGGGGATCCGACAAGACGGAACCAGAAGCGGCTGGCACTCGCCACGCTTCCAATGACAATGGGAATGGTAAGGGATCCAAGGGGAAGAATAGAATGAGGAGTACTGAAAAGCCCAAAATATTTACCCCTCTTACCAAACCCATCACTGAGATCATGCAGCTAGTAAACTTTCCCCCACCTCGTCCGCTGAGAAACACTCCAAAGCTCCCTCGTGACACTTCTAAATTCTATGATTTCCACAAGGACCATGGCCACAACACTGAAAAAGATGCATCGCTCTCAAGCGCATGATCCAAAGGTGGGTCGACAAGGGTAAACTCGACCGCTATGCCATGTAGAAAGATGGCAAGCGGAAGCGGAAGGAAGAGGAAAGTGAAGATGATGACAAGAGCGAGGATGGAGAACAGAGGCCTCCTAGGGCCAAGCTGCATGTGATCCGAGAAGAGACAGTCTCTACTAGACAGCTAAGGAATCAGATCCATGAACTAAGCAAGGTATACCACGTTCCTGCTTGGGTTCATAAGGCGGAAGAAGTCATTAGATTTTCTCCTAATGAATTGGCAGGGAGCCGTGCTACCCGCGAACAACCCTTGGTGATAAAGGGTAAATTGATAATGTGGAATCTAAAAGACTGCTCGTTGACACGGGGGCCTCCCGTGATATTTTGTACTACTCGGCCTTTCAACTGATGGGCTTAAAAGACACCATGCTGGAGCCTTATCATGGAAGGTTGGAGGGTTTCACCAACCATAAAGTTGGTGCCAAGGGAACTGTTGAGCTAGAACTTGAAATTGGCGAACATCCCTTCCGATCCAAGGCTACTGTCACTTTCGCAGTTATGGATCTAACAAGTGATTATCACGCTATACTGGGCATTCCAAGTCTAGAAAAACTTGGGTTGGTCGCCTCCCTTCCTCACCAACGGGTCAAATTTTCTACTCGTGTTGGGATTGGATGCGTGAGGGCGACCGCCAAGGACTTCTTGGAGCATGTCGTGCAGAGCCAAAAGAAATCCAAAAGCGTGGAGATAGACACCCCCAAAGACAATATCAAGATCTCTAAGTCCTTGAAAACTACCCGTACCAGCTCTAAGATGAGCTATATCCGTGAGGTCCCAGATGAAGAGCCTATGGTCCTAGAAATTGCAGCTGACCAGGGCACAGTTCCGTCCGTCTCTGAGGCAGATCCTGTTCTCGTCAACGGCCAGAACTCGGGGGCCAACCCTGACTTGCAGATAGCCGATCTGCCCGACATTGATGAACTAATGGAAGAAGAAGGCCTCAAAGTGAAAGATAATGAAGGTAGGAGGATTAGAGAAATCATCATCGAATCCCTGGAATTTCGAGACGGTCCTGAAATGGAGCCTGTAGATGAACTGGAGGAGGTAGTCATCAATCCTGACTATCCTGAACAAAAAATTAAACTCGGGGGCCAGCTATCCCCAGAAGAGAAGGAAGAAATCATCTCCCTCTTGAAAAACAGTCTCAACGTCTTTGCTTGGAGAGTCAAAGACATGAGGGGGATCAATGAAGAAGTAGCCCTCCACCGCTTGGAAGTTGATCCATTGGCAAAAACTATCTCACAGACAAGGAAAATTTTTGCAAGGGACAAGGAGGAAGCTATCAAAGAAGAGGTGCAAAAATTACTTAGCACCGAAATTATTCGAGAAGTAAAGTACCCCGCTTGGTTGGCAAATGTGGTGATGGTAAAGAAGCAAAATGGGAAGTGGCGAACGTGCATAGATTTCACTGACCTTAACAAAGTCTGCCCTAAAGACAGTTATCCTCTCCCCAGAATTGACAAGTTGGTTGACTCCATTGCTGGACACCGGACACTTAGCTTCCTAGATGCCTATTCAGGCTATCATCAGATTAAAATGGCGGAAGAGGACATCGAGAAAATGGCCTTCCAAACATCGGGGGGAAATTATTGCTATGTTATGATGCCCTTTGGGCTAAAAAATGCGGGTGCCACATACCAACGCATGGTGAATCAAGTATTTGGCGCACAGATTGGTCGCAACATGGAGGCCTATATTGATGATATGGTCATAAAGACCAAGGAGGGCAGACACGCCCCGGACTTGGAAGAAACAAAAAACAATCTTCGAGCCAATAACATGAAGTTAAACCCCCAAGCAAGTGTGTTTGGGGTGACAGCTGGAAAGTTCCTAGGCTTCATGGTATCACAAAGGGGAATAGAGGTGAACCCTGAGAAGATCAAGGCCTTAATTGACATGAAGGAACCTACCAACATCAAGGAGGTTCAAAGATTAAATGGAAGAATAGCGGCACTGGGAAGATTCATCGCCAAATCCGCCGAAAAATCATTGCCATTCTTCAAGGTATTGAAGGGTACAAGAGCTTCTCCTGGACTCCCGAATGCTTCGAGGCATTCCTCCGGTTGAAGGAGTACTTGGGTTCCCCTCCCTTGCTTAGCAGTTCGATTATCGGTGAGATGCTGTATGTCTTCCTAGCTGCCACAGATCATGCAGTCGCAGCCGTTCTTGTTCGAAATGATGAAGGAACTCAGAAGCCAGTCTACTATGTCTCTAAGGCATTGTCAGATGTGGAGAGCAGATACTTCAACGTAGAAAAGATAGCGTACGCACTAGTTATTGCCTCAAGGAAACTACGTGCCTACTTTTCTGTGCAACCCATCACTATGTACACCAATGAACCATTGAAGAAGATCATGCACAAATTGGATGGATCCGGACGTCTCCTTAATTGGTCTATCGCTCTTACTGAGTTTGATATCGCTTACCAACCAAGGAAGACCCTCCTGGCACAGCCCTTGGTTGACTTCATGGTTGAGACCGCCTTCATGAGTGAACACCTCCCCACTTCCCGTAAGCAAAACACTTTGGAAGAAGAAGAAGAGTCTCCCATCGAACTCCCATCCAACTGATGGGTCTTGTACACGGATGGATCGGCTACAAAAGAAAGAAGCGGAGCTGGAGTTGTACTAGCAAGTCCGGAAGGAGAGTACACCATGCAAGATATCATCCGATTCAAGTTCCCTGCCTCCAACAATCAAGCCGAATATGAAGCTCTAATATTTGGTATCGAGTTGGTTTCCTTCTATGGAGCAACTAAGGTGGCGGCATTCTGTGACTCCAAACTTGTTGTCAAACAAGTGAAGGGAGAGTATAACACCCAAGATCCCACCCTTACCAAATATAGAGACCTTGTCCTAGACATGACAAAGAAGATGGAATTTTTTGAAATCAAACAAATAGGCAGGGAAGACAACCAAATCGCAGACGTTCTATCTAAACTAGCGACTATGGATGTGTCTAAGTCTAAATCCAATCCATACGTAGTTTTTGCTGAGAAACCTGCGTAAGAAAGATTACAAATCATGCTCCTAGATGGATAGGAGAGATGCTGGATCGATGACTACATAGACTACATCGAGAAGAGCCAACTCCCGGAAGATGAGGCACAAGCCAAACTTATCAAGAATAGGTCACCAAGGTTCGTTGTGATGAACGGAGTCCTCTACCGAAGATCTTTCACTAAGCCCCTGCTGAGATGTGTCTACCCCAAGAAAATTGAGAACCTCTTGGCTGAAGTACATGAAGGCATCTGCGGCGGACACCTGGGGGCCAGAACCTTAGCTGACAAGATCATCTCGCTAGGTTACTATTGGCCAAACCTGAGGGACGACGCACATGCCTATGTTAGAAAATGTGATAAGTGAATGTACGCTCGCCGGAAAAATGTAAATGAGAGTCGCCATGCCGTTTTAAAGGAAAACATTGAAAACCTTTTTGAAAAGAGAAAATGGGTTCGGGGGTCAGATTACGTGTTGGGAAGAACCGAGAGTTCACCCAACACGCCTCGTAAACGAGTCTTTCTAATATTCAACATCCAATTCATTCATAAGTGTGTGCAATTTGTGTGAGACAAAATATGTGATAAAATGCATATTAATGCTTTACTTTATTGATGAAATGAGAGGGTTACATCTTGTGAGTCATTTATACAGGAGACCACAACCTGATTGCAATGCTGAGAACATATTACAATTGAAAATGAAGCTGCTGCAGATTGGCCAGTTATGTCGCATGACTTAGGACATGGCTTGGCCAAGTCTGTCGCGTGACACAACATGCCATCTACAGAAGCTTTTACAACGGATTGATTATAGATGAAATAAAGTAACTAGAAGATCAAATGGCACCAAAACAGAACACATAGATCACATAATATGGGATTAACACTCAATCATTCAAGTGGGTTTGGATATGAGGAGATCCACAATCCCTTGATGAACAAGTCACAATTACACCCAAATTAACTCATAAGCATGAAATGATATGGAACAACGAGATTCAAATAGAGAGATTGCGATTGTAACTTAACAATTAGTGCAGATGGAGCCTAATTATCAAGTCAAATGAGTAGAAATTGCATTAATTATGAGAAGAGCAAATAGAAGGGAGATATGGAGGAAGGGAATTCGTTACCCTTGTAGATCCACAATCTCTACACCAAGTTAGGTGTAGGGACCTTCGATTCAGCTGCAGATGTGGGATTAGAAACCAGAGAGGATAGGAGACTTGGATCTCCAATGTGTTTGAAGTGTATGAGAGGGAGAGAATGGAATGTGAATGAGAGATGAGAGAATTGGAGGGAATTGGTGTGTGTTTGTGTGTGTTTTAGGAGAGAGACTAGCTTCTAGGCGTATTTTGGCAGAGTGGCCTTAGGGAGGCTGGAAGGGATCCAGAAATGAGAGGGGGAAGGTCTTATTTATAACCTGTTGGTGGGTGGCTAGTTGTGTCGCACGACCTAACGCTATGACTTTTCGTGGCTCGTTGTGTCGCACGACGAGACGAGCCAATAACCGTTTCTGGGGCCAACAACCTGTTCTGGAACATTCCAGGATAATTCCTCCTAAGTCCAAAATGAATAATTCTCTATAGGTCCTTTTGCATGGAAAAAAGACTTAAAAGTACTTCTTTCGCAAGAAACTTATAAAAAGATTTCGAAAGTCTCGGAATGGACCAAAAATTTACCAAAATGCCCCTAGTGCAATTTTATTATATTAAAAGGCACTTATAAAGGGTCGCGAATTGGATTGGGGTACTCACAGAGCCCCTCGGCAACGTCACTTATGGAAGAAGTGAGGTTGTCGATAAGAAGGATCCCAAGCCTAATGAGCGGCTGGTGGGAAGAATGGACCAGAGTGGTCAAATTGCCGGACCTGCTGGGGATATGGCAAATGCAGGAAAATGATTGATGTGGTTGGATGGCTGGACCTTTTTGGGAAAGGATTCCTACGTATCCCTAGGAGGGAATCAAGCCTGATCATAGTTCGTAGATTGACTATTTGGTTGTCAACCGGGGTTTTAGGTGAAAAAATCCAGGGCTAAATGGTAATTCCAGTAGAGATATGTTTTCATACCTTTGTTGTGCTTACCTATAGCTGTGATGAGGACGTGCCGTGCAAACGGGCTTTGATGAAGATCTACCGTGCAAACGGGCTTTGGTGAAGACGTGCCGTGCAAACGGGCTTTGATGAAGACGTGCCGGTGCAAACGGGCTTTGATGAAGACGTGCCGGTGCAAACGGGCTTTGATGAAGACGTGCCGGTGCAAACGGGCGTTGATGAAGACGTGCCGGTGCAAACGGGCTTTAATGAAGACATGCCGTGTGGAACGGGCTTTTGATGATTTACCGTTGCCAGATGAACTTTGCTGTCGCTGAGACTGATGAGCACTATTGCTTAGAGATTGAGGCAGATGAAGCTCTTTCAAATAATGTTGATGAGTCCGAAGATGACGAGATCGATGAAGATGATAAAGGCAGAATATGCCACCTGCAGGATTTGAATTCCTTGTCTAGATTGTGATTTGAGGAGCAATCCTCATGATCAGATTATGATCATTTGATTATTGTACCATGTGGGGGGAAAACACAACACTCTAGGCACTTTGCATGAATTTGAACTCAATTATTATTAATTTTATGCATTATTAATCTTGATGCACAAGTCCATCTCGGCTGGGGGATGAGAATGAAGTGAGGACTTTGTTGGCTCGACGAGCTGATACATATGTTGCAAATAATGGATTGTGTATGGGATGGATGATATATGATGATGACTACGTTGTGAACCTGAACCCTCTCCCACACATTTGAGGAGTGTATCAGTGATGGATGATATGGTGCAGCCTAGGCAAGTCGGGGATGTTCCCGGGTGAGTGCAAATTGCAGCAAGTTGATTATTGTTGATAAGAACAAGGTGTGTCGCGCGCCATAAACAACAAGCAGCAGAGGAAGTGCAGAGAATGCCCCGACTTTGAAGAGATGACTAGGCGAAGCCCAGATATTGAGGAGGTGACGTGGCGAAGCCCCATTTGATAATTGAATGAACGCTCGCCCGAAAGAAAACTTTTTAGAAGTTTTGAAAAAAGGGAGTCGCCACGCCATGCTTAGAGGTGCACTTTGAAAAACCTTTCGAAAGAGAGTGGGTTCGGGGGTCAGGTTACGTGTTGGGAAGAATCGAGAGTTCACCCAACACGCCTCATCCGTAGACGAGTCTTTCTAATTTAGAGATCCAAATAATTTAAAAGACGTGCAAACAATGATAATAGACAAGTGCGATTAAACATGAATTTTATTGAATAAAGGAGATCATTACAATTTGTAGACCAATTGTCCGGGAGGCCACATCCCTTTACAAAGAACAAAGAACAGTTACAGAGAAAACAAATCCTCTGCAAAGGATCACATCTGTCGCGTGACATAAGACTCCTTTGTCCCGATATGTCGCGTGACATCAATGGTCACCTTGCAGAGGCTCACAACCAAACAAATCTCCAGATTTTCAAATGAAACAAACAAAACTAGATCTAGGAACTGAACGATATAAACAAGCTACTAAATACAAAAACAACTGAAAAGGAAAACTACAACTGAAACATGGTCCCTGCAGATGGTCACGACATGTCGCGTGACACAGGACTCCTCATGTCCACATATGTCGCGTGACATGTGTTTACCATCTGCAGGTACCTCACAAATTGAGATGCAGATCCAACAATTACACAACAATTACATCAGAAACTGTAATAACAATATGAATTAAACGGGAATCGATCAAAGGAGTGTGGATATGGAAGATCCACACCCCCTTGATATCCAAATTGCAAATCCAAATAGATCACATCATAATCAAGCAATTGGACTCAAGTAGAAGCTATTTAAACAGAGAGATTGCAGTTGCCACTTGATAATCTGAGGCAGAAGGAGCCTGATTATCAAGTGGAGAAGGAGAGAAAGTAATTAAAACAAATAGATGAGAGAGAGAGAGAGAGGAGGAGAGAGGGTTACCCTTGTAGTCCTCAACTCTCACACCAAGTTAGGTGCAGGAGTCTTCAATTCAACTTCAGGATGGAGATCTGAGCACGAACTGAGAGCTGAACTGAGAGGTTTCAAGTATATAGGGAAGTAGAGAGGGAGTTGGGTTGAAGATAGGTGAGAGGTGAGGGAATTGGAGGGGAATTGGGTGGTTTTGGTATGAGAGAGAGAGAGGAGGTTTCTGGGGTGATTTGGGCAGGGTTTCCTTAGGAGGTTAAAATTTGGATCCAAAACTGAGAGGGGTAGGGTCTTATTTATAGCTGCAGTCTATGGTCACTTTGTGTCGCACGACGTAACGTAACCACTTTCCATACCTCGACTTATCGCGTGACACAAGGTGACCATAACCGTTTTTGGTGCCAAAACTGATTCTGGAACCTTCCTAGGTAATACCCAAAAAGTCCAAAACAGTTTTATTCTCTTTAGGTCCTTTAACTCGAGCAAAGTACAAAAAAGTACTTCCTTCGCGAGAAACATATGAAATGTTTCCGGAAGTCTCGAAATGGACCGGGAATTTACCAAAATGCCCCTAAATGCCATTTTATTACTTAAAATGCATCTGGAAAGGTCGCGAATTTGGATTGGCGTACTTACAGAGCCCCTCGGCAACGTCACTTATTGAAGAAGTGAGGTTGTCGATACAAATAAGACCCAATCCCAATGAGCGGCTGGGGGGTAAGGCGGAGGGCTAGACGGTGATCTGGGGAATCGGATGGCTGGACCTTTGGAGAAAGGATTCCTACGTATCCCGGGGAGGGAATCAAGCCAAATCATAGTTCGGACAACAAGTGAGAACGTACGGCGTCTCGGATCGAAATGAAAATGACATGAGACATACGGTGCCTCGAATCGAGAAGTGAGAACGTATGGTGCCTCAAACCAAGAAGTGAGAACGTATGGTGCCTCAAACCAAGAAGTGAGAACGTATTGTGCCTCAAACCAAGAAGTGAGAACGTATGGTGCCTCAAACCAAGAAGTGAGAACGTATGGTGCCTCAAACCAAGAAGTGAGAACGTATAGTGCCTCAAACCGACTTGAAAACGACATGAGACCTACGGTGTCTCGGATCGATTTTTGAAACAAACGTGAGACCTATGGTGTCTCGGACCGATTTTGAAAACGACATGAGACCTAGAGACTCTCGAACCAATTTTTGAAACTGACGTGAGACCTATGGTATCTCGGACCGATTTTGAAAACGACATGAGACCTACGGTGTCTCGGACCGATTTTAAAACGACATGAGACCTATGGCGTCTCGAACCGATTTTAAAACGACATGAGACCTATGGTGTCTCGGACCAATTTTTGAAACTGACATGAGATCTATGGTGTCTCGGACCAACTTTGAAAATAACGTGAGATCTATGGTGTCTCGGACCAAATTGAAAAGGAAGTGAGACCTACGGTGTCTCGAACCAATTTTGAAAATAACGTGAGATCTATGGTGTCTCGGACCAAATTGAAAAGGAAGTGAGACCTAAGGTGTCTCGAACCAATTTTGAAAATAACGTGAGATCTATGGTGTCTCGGACCAATTTTAAAAAGGAAGTGAGACCTATGGTGTCTCGAACCAATTTTGAAAAGGAAGTGAGACCTATGGTGTCTCGGACCAACTTTGAAAAGGAAGTGAGACCTATGGTGTTTCAGACCAAAGAAGTGAGAACATATGGTGCCTCAAACCAAGAAGTGAGAACGTATGGTGCTTCAAACCGACTTTGAAAAGGAAGTGAGACCTATGGTGTCTCGAACCAATTTTGAAAAGGAAGTGAGATCTATGGTGTCTCGGATCGATTTCGAAAATAACGTGATATAATGATTTGACGCTTGAAAGAAATATGCGTTCATACCTGTCTTTGTGCTCACACAGTAGGCTGCCGGAGGCGATGCTATAGTTTTATCTTCTTTGAGGATTGATGTAGCTGCCGGAGGGTCCTATGCTACTAACTGCTGACAGGGACTCTTGCTTGCTGGGCAGCGAATTCTTGCTTTGGCGGTGGGGCTTATGGGTTTTTGACGTGCCCTGGGGAGATTCAGATAGGTGCAGACTTTTATACCTCGGTTCTGCTTTGAGGAGCAATCTTTTAGTTTGCTCAGTTGACTGCTGTACCTGCGGGGGAAAAAACGACACTCGAAACACTTTGCACTTTATTTAACCTCTTTGCTTAAGCATTATTAATCTTTTGTTGCACAAGTCCATCTCAGCTGGGGAGAATAGGAAGTAGGGAGGGTTTTGCACGGCTTAATGAGCAGATGTGTAGGTAGCCAATATACTACGAGGGATTGTGTATGGAACGAAAGTGTTTATAATGGGGTGGACCCTCTCCCGTGAGGTGGAAAAATGTATGAGTGACGGATGATATGGTGCAGCTTAGGCAAGTAGGGGATGCTTCCGAGAGTACAGATTGCAGCAGGTCCATTAGTGGTGAGGACAAAGTATATCGCGCGCCTGGGGCAGCAATCATCAGAGGGGGCAGAGAGCAATCCCGGCTTGGCGAAGCCCCAGTTGACAGTACAAAGCAAACCTAGAGGGAAATCTGGTAAGGAGCGCCGGAGGGATATCTTAACCAAAGCCCCATCTTGAGGACATTCTTTGCAGCTTCATCGCAGGCAGAGTCATCTTGTGGCCGAAGAGGCAACCCATCATTTCAAACTGCAGTCAATCAGTCGCTGGACAAGACTCGGAAGTGTTTACGTGCAGGGGCATATCTTTCGAATGGTGGGAAATGAATCCCGAACTTCTGTATGACGCTTCTCGCTTTAGGTTTGACTCTTTTGAGAGAGTATAAGCATCGCAAGGTAGGGAAAGGTGTATGGAAGCCCCTGCTGACCGACACAGTGTTTAGCTCTATCTTCCTATGATGTAGAAGAGAAGACTTGTCGAGACACTTGAAAACTTGTCTTATTCATGATGATCACAAAGCTGCTTAAAACCCTTTATTGATGTTCGGGTTAATCGACCGCCAAAACTGATATGAACAAATATTTCAATCAATCATGAGGAGAAAGCCCACTAATATCGAGAATCAAATTCGGGAAGATGAATAGTGTATGGGCATGGTCCTTGAGGAGACCGGATTTTTCTGATATCTGTTTATGATTTCGACCGGACCAGTTATGGTTGCCTACGTTCCCCTCCTTGGGAGGAGCTCAGGTCGCCGTAGTTCGGGTTATCCCGAATGAAAAGAATGAATGGTGAAATTCGGGGATCTGAGGACCTTTGAGGATTTTGGAAATCGAAAGAACGTGTCCTCTTAGAGTATCGATGGGAGACACGGATGTGAAGCCCCAATGGGACGTTCACGGCAGGTGTTTGCGGAGGAGAAATGAAATATGCTCACACATAACATCGAATGAACGGAGATAATTTGCACAATCTTCGCTTGATGGTCCTTTGAGCCAGGATGGACTTGGCTCTTCTTTAAGCAATAATCTATTTTAGGTCTCGACGATGTTGGACTGAAGCTGCTATCCGGTAGGAACTGCGACTGGGTCTTGGGTTTCGATCGGTCTTTGGGTAATTCGGGATATCATGACCTCTTAAAACGGGAGGTCGGCTGGGCTTTTTATTGACTGGACCTCTAAAGATGAGAGGTTGGCTCTTGGGTATGTGTTTGGGACTTCTAAGGTAAGGGAAATCCATGCTTGCATATTCAATGCCTCTAAGAATGAGAGGTCAATCTTGGCTTTGGTCAAAGGCAAGGGTAGCGGTAAGGGGAATATCCTCTAAAATCGAGAGGACGACTTGGGATCGGTTAGAGGTAATGGTGAGGGGACATCCATGCTGCTTCTTTATTGGCTCTGAGACTTCCTTTGAGTAACGACCGGATCCTTTGACTTTCACTTTGGGAGGATCGCTAGGGACTAGGCTCTCTTTTCTTTTCTTCTTCTTCTTTTTTTCCTTTTTTTTTTCTTTTGTATTCTTGTCTCTCTCCTTTTTTTTTTTTGTCTTTGAGAGGAGCATTTCAGCTAGTCCTTAGGATGGATCATTGCTTTCCGTCGTTCTTGAGCTTGGAGACGCGATCTTCTTTTGCATCACGGGAGCCTCAAGGATAGTCCCTCTTCTTTTGGTGATGGCTGAATGGGTTTCAAAATGTGCCGATCTTGAACTGAAGGGGTATTATTTAGTGAGGGTGAGGTAATGGTTCTCCTAAGGGTGAAGGTTTCAATCGCAGCCCCTACCGGATAGTCTGAACGAACTTAAGATTTCATTGCTTTCTTACGCTTACTTCGCGGGAGATTCATGCAAATTCATCAAAAAAACGAGATTATAAAAGAGGTGTGAGCATATGGGACGCAATATGGGGAATTGGTAAGCCCCAATTTGAGAAGGATATCAGTCAATTTTCTCACTCTAATCGATTCAAACATTAGTCATTTCAAAGCATTAGTCGGTGAGCAGCACAAGTGATCATTTAGAACAAGACCATTTCAATTGAGTGTAACGTGGGTGTGCAAGTGATGTCTCGAGTCTAGCAAGAAGAGAAACAAAGCTTTTATTATTGCAATAGAAAGACTCATAACATGGACTTGACAGACTCACGACCACATAACAGACACTCTAGAACCTATGACGCTGACTTCATTGACTTCGCCGCCTTCGGGTGGGATAGCCTCTGGGCTTCCTCTGATATCACTGAAGAAGATCGGGGACAACGTTGGGGCGATCCTTTTCAACCTTTACATCATCAACGAGTCTTTGAATAGCCTTCTTCAAGGGTATGCAATCATTGGTGATGTGGCCCGAATACTGGTGATATTGGCAATATTTGCTATGATCCAAGTCCGGATTGGGTTTGGTGGGGTTATAGTTATCAAGTGGCCTGATCATTCCCTGTCGAACCAATCCTCTGAAGGCCTCTTCGGTTGTCATTCCGAGATCATCAAACTGATACTGCTTACGAGGTGGAAACTGTTGCTTCTTCTGATCCTTTGCCTGTAGATTGTTGATACTGTTGTCTATGGTCATCTCTTTTGCTTTAGGGGCTGTTGGACTTGCCGCTCTGTGTCGAAATCCACCATTATTGCCAACATTGGTGTTTGATGCAAGGTTAAAGAGTCTGTTTTCGCTGCTGGCTCCCATGCCTACCATTTCCCTCAAGTCAGGATACCAACCACTTCCGATAGCTTCACGGAGAACTGGCATCACACACGATAGAAAGATGTCCTTTTGATCCTGCAGCGGGATTGACTCAGAGAGTTCATTCAGCTTAGCGTTCCACCTCTTGTAGATCTCGGTGATTGACTCATCCTGTTTCTGAATTGTACCGACCAAGTCGTCCCTGGTTGTGCGCCATTCGAGGTTCCCACGGTACTTTTCAAGAAAGGCTTCAGTGATCTGACTCCAAGTAGCTCGAGCTTCTGACTTAAGGTTTAGAAACCATGTCAAGGTAGGTCCTTTGAGTGTGAGATGAAAGTGCTGAGCCATAAACTCGGGAGTACAACCCATTGCCCCCATAGTCATCACGTATGTGTCCACATGAGTTTTTGGGCATGTCGAGCCATCAAATTGTATCTTGGGCATCTTGAACTTATAAGGGAGAGGCTCCACTTGCTTTGGGTCAACAACCTTAAGTCCACTTGATCCTGCCGTCAACTTATCGATTTGTTGCTGCATTTGCTTCAACAGTGCAGTCACCTCCGGAGTCATCCCGGGAAGCTGAGGGAGAGCGGGAGCAGCAATTGAATAAGGCTCAGAGCTGGCTGATTGGAAGAGAGGCGGCTGAACTGACCCAGAAACTGGTGGTAGACTGAAGGGTGCTGGAATGGACAAATAGTTAAACTGACCGGTCGGGGAAGCACTGGCAGGCACGTAAGGAGTTGACCCCGGATATTGCATAGATGATGAGCCAAATCCAAAAGCTGAACCCATCAAAGGCTGAGACTGATATTCCTGAGGTTGAGGTTGGCTAACAGGACATTGCAGAAATCCACCTTGGTTGAACTGATTCTGGGAGTAAGGGCGCTGATTCTGATACTGGGCATTACTCTGGAAGTGAGGACCATGAGACTGACCTTGCTGATACTGAGAACCAGGAAACCACAGAGTTTGACTGTTCGGAAGCTGGGACCCAAATTGGCTTAGGGGCAAGGAAGCATTGGGAATGGTTGAGGAGGTCAAATCATGGGAGACCGGCTGTGTTCCTCCAAAACCAACTTGAGAGTTCACCGGCAGCCCCTGATTCTGAGCATAACTGAACTGTGCACCCTGGGTCTGAGGCTGAAAGAGAGAGAAACATTCCCGGCTCCTAGATCAGTGTCATTAACCTCGGTAATCTCTTCATAAGTTCCATCAGCGCGTCGGATCACAGCAATACCACGGCTTCTCATTGCTTCTACAAACTTAGAATGTGTTGCCTCTTCCCTGGCTTGAGCGAGTAATCGAGCCTCACGCTCTCTAGCTAGAGCGGCTTCCAAATTAGCCCTCATCTCTTCCATCAACAAATCATTCGACCCCGACTGACTCATAGCGAATGAACCTCCAGATTGAGTGGTCATATCCTTTTCCGCACTAGACATCTCTGAAATCGAATCGGATGCAAGCTCTGCTGACACTGACTCAAGACGCGAACTGAACGAGCATCGGGGATCGGATCGCGCACCAAACTTGCCTTAACTGGAGAGGAGAGAGCGTGTATAAGGCGGAGGATAGAGAATCTTGAGAAGGTACGGGAGAGTGAAGAACGGGAAAGGAGACGGACTTGTGCAACGCTTATTAATGTTCAAGTAGAAATCGGTGGCTTTTAAGTCCTAGGAACGGTTGGGAAAGGCTAATCCTTTATTTCACACAATCTAGACCTCGGGGGAACCTATCAACACATCATCCAAAAATACACCAAATGCGTTGAGTCAAAATTAATAATAGGCCATCATACCTAATCAAAACCAAAGCATTTATGGGACGGACGAGTAGCCCCAATTTCTGGAAAAATTCAGGCAGCATAACGGGTATTCTTGAAGAATTTCAAGGAAAAATCCGGCATGACCTCTCGTCGGTGCACGTTGACAAAGCGACATGATCTCTCGTTAGAACATGCCGTGGGAATGACATATTCTCTCGTGAAACCATGTTGCGATGGCAACATGCCCACACGTGCTAGGGTTTTGGGAAAGGTATGAAGGTCTATAAAATTTTTTGAAACAACTCATTTTAGTGTATTTGAAAAATGGCGTGTCAAAAACCAACCGTTTTGGGTAAGCTTTAAATGTGTGGTGCCACCTATAACGCACTAGGGGGATAGGTTTGACATTAGGCGCTCAAGCGTAGGCGAATATTATCACCGTCCGCGATGCCGTCAATCGCACCCGAGGGTTCTAGATCTATGTGGTGTAGTGTGCGGGATGGCTATATTCCTTTATTTGCGAAAATGATTTTTCATTTATTCATTTTATTTATTAAGAAAAAGAAAAACACACACACAACTCTCAAGGAAGAAAAAGAACAACAGTCATCTGCGCAATCTCTTTCTTGATTCAAGGGACTGCCCTCAAACCAGAACCTGAAACCTGTCCTGTGACTAAACCTGTCGCGTGACACAGGACAGCAAGAGACAAAGCTGTCGCACGACTAAGGAAGTCACTAAACCACACTCCTGCAAAACTGAGATTAGCCCCTGCCTCTCGTTGGCAAGGGATGAAACCAACCAGCAAAGCAACAACAGATAAACCACAAACAACAAACAAAGGCATACAAATTGTAAGATCTCATAAAATGCATGTATCGCATATGATTATCAAGGATGCACATAGAATGAATACATTGGATGTCTAAACGAACGAAAGCATGACCCACTTAGTTTTGAAAAACAGGTTTTCAAAAAGCATAGTCCCCAGCAGAGTCGCCACTGAATGAACGCTCGCCCGAAAGAAAACTTTTTAGAAGTTTTGAAAAAAGGGAGTCGCCACGCCATGCTTAGAGGTGCACTTTGAAAAACCTTTCGAAAGAGAGTGGGTTCGGGGGTCAGGTTACGTGTTGGGAAGAACCGAGAGTTCACCCAACACGCCTCGTCCGTAGACGAGTCTTTCTAATTTAGACATCCAAATAATTCAAAAGACGTGCAAACAATGATAATAGACAAGTGCGATTAAACATGAATTTTATTGAATAAAGGAGATCATTACAATTTGTAGACCAATTGTCCGGGAGGCCACATCCCTTTACAGCAAACAGGAACAGATTACAGGAGAAAACAAGTCCTCTGCAAAGGATCACATCTGTCGCGTGACATAAGACTCCTTTGTCCCGATATGTCGCGTGACATCAATGGTCACCTTGCAGAGGCTCACAACCAAACAAATCTCCAGATTTTCAAATGAAACAAACAAAACTAGATCTAGGAACTGAACGATATAAACAAGCTACTAAATACTAAAACAACTGAACAGACAAACTACAACTGAAACATGGTCCCTGCAGATGGTCACGACATGTCGCGTGACACAGGACTCCTCATGTCCACATATGTCGCGTGACATGTGTTTACCATCTGCAGGTACCTCACAAATTGAGATGCAGATCGAACAATTACACAACAATTACATCAGAAACAGTAATAACAATACGAATTAAACACGAATCGATCAAAGGAGTGTGGATATGGAAGATCCACACTCCCTTGATATCCAAATTGCAAATCCAAATAGATCACATCATAATCAAGCAATTGGACTCAAGTAGAAGCTATTTAAACAGAGAGATTGCAGTTGCCACTTGATAATCTGAGGCAGAAGGAGCCTGATTATCAAGTGGAAGGAGAGAAAGTAATTAAAACAAATAGATGAGAGAGAGAGGAGGAGAGAGGGTTACCCTTGTAGTCCTCAACTCTCACACCAAGTTAGGTGCAGGAGTCTTCAATTCAACTTCGGGATGGAGATCTAAGCACGAACTGAGAGCTGAACTGAGAGGTTTCAAGTGTATAGGAAAGTAGAGAGGGATTTAGGTTGAAGATAGGTGAGAGGTGAGGGAATTGGAGGGAAATTGGGTGGTTTTGGTATGAGAGAGAGAGGAGGTTTCTGGGGTGATTTGGGCAGGGTTTCCTTTGGAGGTTAAAATTTGGATCCAAAACTGAGAGGGGTAGGGTCTTATTTATAGCTGCAGTCTATGGTCACTTTGTATCGCACGACGTAACGTAACCACTTTCCATACCTCGACTTGTCGCGTGACACAAGGTGACCATAACCGTTTTTGGCGCCAAAACTGATTCTGGAACCTTCCTAGGTAATACCCAAAAAGTCTAAAACAATTTTATTCTCTTTAGGTCCTTTAACTCGAGCAAAGTATAAAAAAAGTACTTCCTTCGCGAGAAACATATGAAATGTTTCCGGAAGTCTCGGAATGGACCGGGAATTTACCAAAACACCCCTAAATGCCATTTTATTACTTAAAATGCATCTGGAAAGGTCGCGAATTTGGATTGGCGTACTTACAATAATGCAAAGCAATCCCGAAGTGAATCCAATAAGGAGAAAATACATCACGTAGCAAAGTGGATGCAGAGAATACCCTGGCAAAAACACCGATACGGGATAGCCTGAGAGAGCAGCTTAGCAAAGCCCCAGCTTGAAGAGCTCCAATGCAGCCCTATTGCAGACAGAATCGTCATGTGGCTAAGGAGGCATCCATCTTTCCGGACCTTAGTCAATCAGTCATTGGACAAGACTCTGAAATGTATACGTGCAGGGGCACATCTTTTGAAAAGTGGGAATGAAACCTGATTTTGTGTAACACACTTGCTTTGGGTTTGACTCTTTTGAGAGAGTATAAGTGTCACAAGGTGTGGAAAAGTGTATGGAAGCCCCTGCTGACAGAAAGATAGTGTTTGGCTCTATATTCCAAGAATGTAGAAAGAGAAGACTTGTCGAGACATTTGAAAATTTGTCTTATTCATGATGATCACAAGACTGCTTAAAACCCTTTATTGGTGTTCGGGTTATTCAACCACTAATCTTGATATGAACAAATATTTTGATTAATTACAAGGAGAAAATCAACTGATATCAAGAATCAAATTTGGAAAGATGGAAAGACGATTTGTGTATGGGGACGGCCCTTGATGAGACCTGATTTTCTGAGATTTGAATGTGTTTGTGACCGGACAATTTTTGATTGCCTACGTTCCCCTCAATATGAAGAGCTCAGGTCGCCGTAGTTCGGGCTTATCCCGATTGAAAAGAGAAGGAATGCGAAAATTCAAGATTTTGAGAACCTTTGAGGATTTTGAGGATCTTTTGAGAATCGGAGAATTGAAGAACATGTCTCCTTGGAGTGTCAATGAAAGACACGGATGCGAAGCCCCAGTGAGGCATCCACGGAAAGTGTTTGTGGAGAGGAAATGAAATATGCTCACACGAAAGTCAAATGAATTGGATCTGCACAATCTTTGATTGATGATCTTGAACCAAGGTGGTTTAGGTTCCAATTTAAGCAAGCAATGAAGTATTAATCCGATTTAGATCTTGATGAAATTGGGATTGGAATACTATCCGGTAGGAAATTGTAGCTGGGTTTCAGGGCTTCGATCGGCCATCGGGTGACTTGGGACATCATGACCTCTTAAGATGAGAGGTCGGCTGGGCTTTTTGCTGACTGAACCTCTAAAATGAGAGGTTGGCTTTCAAGGATGTGTTTAGGATTTCTATGGCGAGGATATTGATTGCATTTTCACTGCCTCTAAAAAAATGAGAGGTCAATTCTTGACTTTGGCCAAAGGCAAGGGTAATGGTAATGGGAATATCCTTCGAAAATGAGAGGATGGTTTGGGATTGGTTTTGGTGGATTTTGGTGAGAGAAAGTCCAAGCTATCGAGGATTTTTGTGAACTTGCGAGGATTCGGGCTCCTTTTGAACATTGGAGAGCCTCTTGAGAAATCGAGGACTTTTGTAGAATTGGGAGGATTCAACATCCCTTTGAGAATTGAAAGGCCTCTTGAGAAGTTGAGGACTTTTACTGAAATTGTGAGAATTTAAAATCCTTCTTTTTTAGAATTTGGAAGGCCTCTTGAGGAGTTAAGGATTATATCTGTCCTTCCTTCATGACTTGAGTATTTTATGAATCGCCGATTCTCGAAGCTAACATCTTGGCATTGCTTGGACTTCTCTCAGCAAGGAGCAAAGATGATGTCTAAACAGGGTTTTAAAACATGCCGATCTTGAAATGAAAGGGTATTGTTTAGTGAGGGTGAGGTAATGGCATCTCTAGGGTGAAAGGCTTCAACCGCAATCCCTACCAGATGATCTAAACGATATTAAGTCTTCATTGCTTGCTTAAACTTATTTGAGAAAGATTAATGCAAATTCATTGAGCAACGGAACGTTGAGTATGATGCAAGAGATGTGAGCATATGAAATGTGAGATGGGAAATTGATGAGCCCTAATTTGAGAAGGATATCAGTTGATTTTCTCACTCCGATTAATTTAAATATTAATCATTTCAATGCATTAGTGATTGAGCAGCACAAGTGATCATATAGAATAAGACCATTTCAATTAAGTGTAATGTGAGCGTGCAAGTGATGTCTCGAGCCTAGCAAGAAGAGAAATAAAGACTTTTATTATTTGAAAGACTCATAACATGGACTCAACAGACTTGTGCCCAACAACGGACATTCATTAATGACATGACAGACAATCTAGACCCTACAAAGACTAATTGACTGCACTAACTTTGGATGGGCAGCCCCTTGATTTTGCTGATATCATGAAAAAGGATTGGTGACAACGCTGGGCTAAGGACCCTTCTCAATCTTCCCTTCATCCATGAGCCCTTGGATGATCCTTTTCAAAACCATGCAACCATTGGTAGTATGACCAGGGTATTGATGGTAGAGGCAAAACTTGCTTGTGTCCAGCTTATGATTGGGATAGGCATGGCTGAAATTTACCAATGGCTGAATAAGTCCTCCGCTCACTAAGATTTCAAAAAATTCATCTATAGGCACCCCCACATCATCAAAATGCTATTTTTCTATCTTATTCTGAACCAGCTCTGGAGGCGACTCGGGTATTGGCACCCTTTGCCTACTGGTAGTCATGACGGGAATGGAGGACATTTGATTCTGAAGCTGAGCACTAGCAGGCAAATGCAGAGTCGGTCCCGGATACTGACTCTGCATAGGTGATGAGCTGAAACAATAAGATGAACCCATGAATGGTTGAGACAACCCTCCTTGTGGCTGAAGTTGATTAGCAGGAAATTGTAGGAATCCCCTTTTGATTAAACTGGCTAGGAGACCTGAAAGCACTGGGGATCTCCTCATAAGACCCATCTTCACGACGAATGACGGCAAACCCTCGGACACGCATTGCTTCCACAAATCTAGCATGCGTTTCCTCTTCTCGAGCCTTGGCAACTTGGGCAAGCAATTGAGCTTCATGCTCACGAACCAAGGCGGCCTCAAGAGTAACTCTCAATTCCTCCATAGACAAATCATTCAAACCCGGCTGACCCGTAGCAGATGAACCTCCATACTTGCTAGTCAACACATTCTCTGCGCCAGACATCTCGGATTCTGAATCAGAAGAATACCACTCTGATACTATAACCGTCTCCGTCTCGGGAATGCGGACCAAATGAGCGCCGCGAATAGGAGCACGCACCCAACTTGCCGTAGCTATAGAGGCGAAGAAGTGTATAAGGTGGTAGAGGACAGAACCTTGAGAAGGTATGGGAGAGGGAAGAATATGAAAGGAGATGGACTCATGCAACATCTTATTAATGTTCAAGTAGAAAGCAGTGTCTTTTAAGTCCTAGGAACGGTTGGAAAAGGATAAGCTTTATTCACGCAATCTAAACCTCGAGGGGAATCTAGGGACACACCATTCAAAATATACCAAATGTATTGATTAAAAATTAATAATAGGCAATAATACCTAAATAAAGCCGAAGCATTTATGGGGCGGACGAGCAATCCCAATTTCTGGGGAAATTTGGGCAGCTGACGGGTATTCCTGAAGAAATTCAAGGAAAAATTCGGCATGACCTCTCGTCGGTGCACGTTGACAAAGCGACATGATCTCTCGTTAGAACATGTCGTGAGAGCGACATGTCCATACGCGAAACCATGTTGCAATGGCAACATGCCCACATGTGCTAGGCTTTGGGATAGGTATGAAAGCCTTTTTATAAATTTTGAAACAATTCATTAGTATATTTGAAAATGTTGTGTCAAAAACCAACCATGGGGTAATCTTGAAAAGTGTGTTCCACCTATGATGCGCTAGGGGGAAAGGATTGATATTAGGCGCTCAAGCGTAGGCGACATACATCACCGTCCGCGATGCCGTCAATCGCACCAAATGGCTCTAGATCTATTGACGTAGTGTGCGGATGACTAGATTTCTTTATTTGCGAAAATATTTTTTTTTATTTGAAATGGGGTGATAAAAGGAAAACAACACACACACCCCACAGAGATACAACAATCAAATGATCATAAACTTTGATCATAGGGACTGCCCACAATCACCCCTGAACTGGAAACCAAAACTTGCAGAGTGGCAAATGTTGTCACGCGACACAGGGCTGATGAGGCAAGATTTGTCGAGTGACAAAAGAAGCCATATTTCCAGAATCTGAACCAAAACAGAACCAGCCCCTAGCCTCCAAGTCCAGGCAAGAGCTCATCACAAAGCAACAGAGAACAATAGAAGCATACAGAATCCCAAGGAAGCAAAGCACACAAAGCATTTAAGCACATAAAATATCACACAACAAGAGCATACAACAAATGAAGGAAAAAGATGTTGAAAAAGAATGAAAGCTTGACCCACTTTTGAAAACAGGTTTCAAGTCCCTTGCGGAGTCGCCACTGAATGTACGCTCGCCGAAAAAATGTAAATGAGAGTCGCCACGCCGTTTTAAATGAAAACATTGAAAACCTTTTTGAAAAGAGAAAATGGGTTCGAGGGTCAGATTACGTGTTGGGAAGAACCGAGAGTTCACCCAACACGCCTCGTAAACGAGTCTTTCTAATATTCAACATCCAATTCATTCATAAGTGTGTGCAATTTGTGTGAGACAAAATATGTGATAAAATGCATATTAATGCTTTGCTTTATTGATGAAATGAGAGGGTTACATCTTGTGAGTCATTTATACAGGAGACCACAACCTGATTACAACGCTGAGAACAGATTTCAATTGAAAATGAAGCTGCTGCAGATTGGCCAGTTATGTCGCACGACTCAGGACATGGCTTGGCCAAGTCTGTCGCGTGACACAACATGCCATCTGCAGAAGCTTTTACAACGGATTGATTATAGATGAAATAAAGCAACTAGAAGATCAAATGGTACCAAAACAAAACACATAGATCACAAAATATGGGATTAACACTCAATCATTCAAGTGGGTGTGGATATGGGGAGATCCACACTCTCTTGATGAACAAGTCACAATTACACCCAAATTAACTCATAAGCATGAAATGATATGGAACAACGAGATTTAAACAGAGAGATTGCGATTGTAAATTAACAATTAGTGCAAATGGAGCCTAATTATCAAGTCAAATGAGTAGAAATTGCATGAAATATGAGAAGAGCAAATAGAAGGGAGATATGGAGGAAGGGAATTCGTTACCCTTGTAGATCCACAATCTCTACACCAAGTTAGGTGTAGGGACCTTCGATTCAGCTGCAGATGTGGGTTTAGAAACCAGAGAGGATAGGAGACTTGGATATCCAATGTGTGTGAAGTGTATGAGAGGGAGAGAATGGAATGTGAATGAGAGATGAGAGAATTGGAGGGAATTGGTGTGTGTTTGTGTGTGTTTTAGGAGAGAGACTAGCTTTTGGGCGTATTTTGGCAGAGTAACCTTAGGGAGGCTGGAAGGGATCCAGAAATGAGAGGGGGAAGGTCTTATTTATAACCTGCTGGTGAGTGGCTAGTTGTGTCGCACAACCTAACGCTGCGACTTTCAGTGGCTCGTTGTGTCGCACTACGAGACGAGCCAATAACCGTTTCTGGCGCCAACAACCTATTCTGGAACATTTCGGGATAATTCCTCCTAGGTTCAAAATGAATAATTCTCTATAGGTCCTTTTGCATGGAAAAAAGACTTAAAAGTACTTCTTTCGCAAGAAACTTATAAAAAGATTTCGGAAGTCTCGAAATGGACCGAAAATTTACCAAAAGGCCCCTAGTGCAATTTTATTTTATTAAAAGGCACTTATAAAGGGTCGCGAATTGGATTGGGGTACTCACAATAAGTGCCAGAGGTTCTCCGACATTCCCAGACTACCAGCAGTTGAGCAGACACTTGTAATACCTACATGGCC
Source organism: Adenophora triphylla var. japonica (assembly GCA_022495995.1). NCBI lineage: Eukaryota > Viridiplantae > Streptophyta > Magnoliopsida > Asterales > Campanulaceae > Adenophora > Adenophora triphylla. The sequence goes on from JAFEMH010000802.1 coordinate 431,763, forward strand.
ATTTGATATGTGGGGGATCGACATCACCGGACCTTTCCCTCCTGCCCGAGGCAACTGCAAGTACATGATAGTAGCTGTTGATTACTTTTCCAAGTGGATAGAAGCAAAAGCATTGGCCAAGATAACGGAAGAGAACGCAATCAACTTTGTCCACGACTACATCTGGTGTCGATTTGGCCTCCCTCACACAATTGTTTCTGATCATGGACTCCAATTTTCTACGGCATTTACAACGGAGTTGGCAAGGGTAAAAGTCCGTCATGCAAAATCATCCGTAAGTAGACCTCAAGGCAACGGACAAGCAGAAGCTGCTAACAAATTGGTCCTAACAGCCTTGACTAAGAACCTTGAAGGACGCGAGGGCAGATGGTTGGACGAACTTCCCCTAGCCTTATGGGTACGTTTGCACAACCACCCGGGGGCTAACCAGGGAAACCCCATTAGCACTAACCTTCGGTTCTGAGGCTATGGCACCAGCTGAGATGGCCATCCCTACTGTGAGAAATTCCTATTATGATGAGCAATTCAACAAGGTTAATAGGCTCCTAGACCTAGACCTCATAGATGAAAAACGACTAGCTGCACAAATGAGGATGGTAAACTACAAGCAAAGGACCAAGGCATACCATGAAAAGAGGGTCATCAGAAGAGTATTCCAAGTAGGCGATTGGGTACTTAGAAAAATCGAAGCAACTGGTCGAAAGGCAGAACAAAACAAGCTCTCCCCAAATTGGGAAGGTCCCTATATTATAACTCAAGTCATTCAAGAAGGGACCTACAGATTGAAGAATAAGGAGGGGAAAGAGCTCAAGCATCCATGGAATTCTGACAACCTTCGAAAGTATTATCATTAGTATTTTACTTCTCGTAATAGATTAATTTCCAATTATTAGTCTTTTACCTTTTTCAGTATGGTAGGATTGCAGTTCGATGTAATCAAATTCAGTTTATGAAATTTACTTCTTCAAACATGCAAAGCAACTGCCACTACTAATACAGGAAGACGAGGATCATATCCACGACTCTTCTACACACGGAACAACGAGGACCCTTCCTCGGCCTACAACATATCAAAGTCGAAACGACTACCTGACCAACATTTAAAAATTCTAACAGCCAAGACCGGGGACCCTTCCTCGGCCTACTGGCTCGCCTTTCGTCTTGACGAGGTCCCACCTCGACTCAATGACTAACAGGCTCTAACAGCCAAGACCGAGAACCCCTTCTCGGCCTACTGGTTTACCTCACGTGTTGATGAGGGTCCACCTCGACTCAACGACTAAAGGTTCGAACAGTCAAGACCGAGGACCTCTCCTCGGCCTCTTGACTCGCCTCACGTCAAGATAAGGAAACACCTTGTCACAATGACTACAGGCCTCCCACGTCTAAAACATGTGCACGAGTCATCTTCCTCGACACAAGGAGACGAAAAAGAAGAAAATATCCCAACAGTCAAGACCGAGGAGCCTTCCTCGGCCTAATGACTTGAGGTTCAGTCAAGACTGAGGAACTCCACCTCGGCCTGATGACTCGTCTTATAAGGGCGAGGAACGAGGAACCTTCCTCGACTTCCCCCCCAAAAAACAAGACTTGTACTTGTGCAGAGCCCACAAAAAAGCATTCAAATAATTCATAATAACAATACGACTTGAATTGAAACAAAAGGACTTTTCATTAATATTTAGAGAAAAATTACAAGTCCTAACACTATTTCAACGAGCATCTCCACCCTTGGCTTCAGCCTCCATCTCATCATCCTCAATCACCTCAACCAAGGCCTTGAGATTGCCAGGATCGACGGACGGGGGTGTAAGTACCCTAATCTGGATCACCCCCTTTCAAGCACACGGGAAACACCGCAGTCTTGACGACCTCTGGCACTCAAAACCCTCTCAAAACCCCCAGCCAAACCAAGGGAGGAGCCTTTCTGGGATAAAAAGGGACAAAAGGACCTTTTGGGAATTTTCAGGAAATTGGAAAAGCAATAATGGTCCGTACGGACCTCTTTGCTTTAATAATTACTGAATCCTCTTAAAGTCCACAATATTCCCTCAAATCCCGGGGAAAATGATTACCCTTCTGCAGAGTTGGTCCGTACGGACCTCTTTGCATGTCAACTTGGTCCGTACGGACCTTATTACTTATGAGGGGACATCATGATTTCAAAATATTCACCATCATCACATTCCCTCAAATCGAGGAAAACCAAAAGTACGGATTACCGGGGAGGTCCGTACGGACCTCTTAGCACCAAATACGGCACTATAAATAGAGGGCTCCCCCTCTCATTTTTCACACACCTCCCACTTCTCTCTTCCTCCCTAGGCCTTCTAGCTTCCCCTCTAAGTCCTCTCGAGGCATTTCCGGCCCCTTTCGGATCCTTCTGAGGCCTTTCGAGCCCCCTCGTGGTGCTCTGAAGCCTCCCCGAGCGCTCCCGCGACGCTCCCGCGCTGCCCTGAGGCACTCTCGAGGTACTCTGAGGCCCCTCGTGGTACTCCGAGGCCTTGCCTGGTCTTTCCACGGTGTCCCGGCTCTTTCCGAGTCAAACCGGCAATCCCAAACCACGCCGAACCTCTGCCGAATCCAGCCAACGATTCCAACGCCACGCCAGAACCTGCGCCCGAGTGATCCCGACGATCCCCACGCACGCCGAACCTCTCGCCCGAACGCAGCCTCGCAACCTCGGCTCACGCCGAAACTGCGTCCGCGGACAACCGGCATCTCCAGAAGCAATCTCGATCCATACCGGAACGCTACTCGACCCTCAAACACTATTCCTCAGCGGAAGACAGACACGAACCAACATTGGTAAGGCTTCCTTCCATCACTATTTCAATACATTTCAATACATAGTACACAATGTAGACATCCGATACACCATGCATTTTTAAAAAGCACACACACACACACACAACATTTAAAGGATATTAGGGGTATCCGAAAGACTCGTTTTACGAGGCGACTCGGGTGAGCTCTAATATTCTAATATTCTCTTCTCGAGGAGTCATCTGACCTCCAAACTCAAAATCTCATCACACAAAAACAGTTTAAAATTATCTTTAAACTGATGCCCTTTTTCAATGTTTTGGGCTTAATAAAAACGGCGTGGCGACTCTACAAATTGCGAAAACAAAAACGGCGAGACAAACCGCCCCAACGCGAAAGATGCCAGATGCCGGGGCGCGATCGCGCTGCCTCTCGGATCCGGGTAATTTCAGTTGACGACTCTGCTTGGGACTTTTTGTTTTAAAAACTTTTAAACAAAACAAAAGATTTTTAAAACAATGATGAGGGTCAAACTTTCATTTTACCCCTTCCTTTAACTGTTGTGTGTGTGTGCACGTGCTTCGTTTTTATTTTACAAAAAAAAATAAAAAAATACAAAAAAAATGCATCAATATACATCCATGCTCACATGACACCATGTCATCACGCCTTTGATACGTCAGCCATGACAATATGACCCAGCAAACGCCTAACGTCACAGATCCCTTGCGCAAGCAAGGTAAAGAGAGGTCATGCCGAACTCTTGACCTGATCTTGACTTAGTGGCCGGCTCGGTTCACTATTCACATGGCTAATGCATCAAAACTAACATGACAGGATCGGTCCTTAGGCTCGATTTTTCTTTTAGGCCGGTGGAAACCGCTTGCACTATAGGACCCTCGCACGGGCCGCCCACCCTGGGATGTCGAAATACAGGTGCAAAACGAGGGGCTTATAGCCGCACAGATGGTCTCCATTGACCCAGGATCTAGCATAGTTGCGAAAAAGAAGAGCAATCTTTTCCAACCTACCTAGGATTCTGAGAAAACATGTTTTAAGTAAATTAAAACAACAAAAAAAAAAATTAGAAAATAAAAGAAACGGAAACCGCATGCCACGTGAGCTTTGCCCCCTTTTTATCCCGTTAGGCCATTCCTGTATCTAAACCTTGCCCATCACCCTCCGAACCGAGAGTGGTTGAGAATACACGGAAGCCGCCTTTTCGATATCGAGGTCACAAGGTCCGATAGCCCTTCCGGGTTCAACGGTGCACTTGCACCGTCCGCTACTCTCCCATGACGGGATCATCGGATAACGGTGAGGAAACGGAACCCCGCCACTAAGGAACCTCCAGGACAATGGAAGAGGTCTTTGCGAGCCTTGAAACCATCAAGAAGCGCCAAGAAGAACGACAAGCCTGGATCGTAGACACCTTGCGTCTTCGAGGAACCGTTGCGGTTCCCAACCCGACGGAACCTTTGTTCTCGCAGAGGACGAAGACATCTGCGGCTCCCAGGTTTATCAGCTATCCGGCGGAGTCCGCCTCCGCCAAGCTACGAGATCCCGGCAACGCAAGCGGCTCTCGCTCAGCTCCCCCTCGGGCGTCGGTCAGCGGCTCAGACATGCCCGCCTCGGCACGGTCGGTTTCCGGCTCTGCCACATCAAGCTCGGTACCAGCCGGCACACATACGTGTGCTCCGTCGATCCCAATGCATCTCGGTATCCCCCGGGATTCAATCCTTTGCCTCTATCTGAGCCTCGCAATCACAATCAAAAGTCCCCATGCTTACCGGGGACGGGCATCCCGAGCGGATATCCAGACATCTCAAGCTTGCCACCTGCTAGTACGCGGTGGGGCTAACGAATCATTTCCCCGGTTCCCGAACACAACCCTTAGCGGACCTGGCAATCACGCCCTCAACTTCCAACACCCCGGGGTATGGGTTGGTATACACTCAACTACCTCCCCAAGACTCCCGAATGGCGATCCCGTCGGCCCAATCCACCCCCATCTTCGGTTTAGTCCCCGAAAACGGTAACCCACCTCAGACGGCTGATCCTCACATGGCGTGGCTGATCGAACAAATGAAAGACATGCAAGGCAAGCTAGCTAGTTCTCGGAAGGACTCCCTCACGCCTGCGATCCGAACAAAGTGGTCCCTCTCCCTCAAAGTTCGGGATGCCGGAAATGGAATAGTTTGACGGGATAGAATGCCCAAAACCCACATTGACACCTACGTCACAGGTATGAGAGCGAAGGGCAACCCCTCAACGGATGGCGAGATCACTTTCGGCATTCCCTCAAATCCCACGGCCTTAAGGTGGTTCCTCAATGTGAAGGCGAGAAAACCGCTCCACATGGGATCGGATCGGTGAAATCTTCTGGAGAAGTACCGTGCCAACCTTGAATGGGAGACAAACCGCCATGACACCAAGCCACTTAGAACAAAAGGATGACGAACCGGTAGGCGAGTTCTACAAAAGATGGAGGCTGGAAGCTAAGCGAGATAATGGATCCACTTTCCAAAGAAGAAGCGAGATGGACATCTTCCATTCTGCCTCGAAGCCATCTTTGAGGACCTTGATCGGCCACCATTTCTATCCAGGATCTCCGTGCCATGGTCAACGCCTTAGGGACAAAGTTTGAAAAGACTACGAGGTCTTGAAAGGCAACGGCAACCCCTGCCTCATCTTACCGCTATCGAACAAACCTGGCAACTTCAACTCCTGCCCCGACCAAAGGAAAGGAAGCGTAGGAACGATCTGTTACATTCGAACGGAGCTCAAGTAAACCGCGATCAAGCGGCCCCGAAGAATAACAATCCCCCTCGCTTCCCACGGTTCCGGCATTTAGATAACCTTGAAATGCCCTTGGGTCAAGTATTTGAAGCTTTGGTGAAAAGAAATCTTCTCAAACCACTCGAGAATTTCCAACCGAAGACTCCCAGGCCAACATGGATATGAGCAACCTTTGCGCCTTCCACAACTACCGGCCACCACCGACAATTGCTTCGTGCTCAGCGGGTGGTCCGGGGCTCATTGAGGAGGGAAAATTGGAACGCCCTCGTGGTCCCAATACCATCGGAAATCCATTCCCCAGGAACGACGGGGGTAAACTCAGTAGCCTTTGACGAAACTCAAGCGAGAGCGGACCCCCTGCAATTTCCGAAACCGTCGGCATCTTTGTCCCGCTATGGCCAGGAGCGTGAAACCCGAGTCAAAAGATCTCGTGGCCGGGAATTCCAACAAGAACGCCCGAGGCAAGCTGTCTCCCTACGATCTTTGCCCCGGCCAGAGGCATACAAATGGATGGATCGAACGTTCACCGAGAAGAGGCGAGTCAAACGGTAGCACGGGAAGCGGTTTAGCCTTCCGAGACGATGACTTGCCAATATGTGAGAATCGGCACAACGAAGCCCTCCTCGTCCTCATAAAAATAGAGATGTTCTTCCTCCCGAACGTCTTGATTGATAACGGCTCCGCGATCAACATCATCGCTTTGAGCACATTGAAACGACTCCGCATCGACCGTTCTACGATAAGGCCTTCACCTCGGGTAATCAGAGCCTACGATTCCATTTGCACGACCCAATCGTAGGAGTCATCAATGAGGATCCAATTCGACGTACAAGCTGGAGTCGGTAGAATTCCAAGTCGTGGAAATCAAACCAACCTTCTGCTTTGTTGGGACGACCTTGGATACATCGGATGAAAGCGGTATCATCTACTCTTCACCAATGCGTGAAATTCATCAATGCCGATGGAGCGATCGAAGTGATCCGCGGAAGCGGTGCAATGGCAAGTGCTTGGCCGGCAAGCTATGACCCGAGAAGAAGGTCCCGACATGACCGAATACTCTTCCCCAGAGATAATTCTCCTACCTGTCCCGCTACGAAGTGGATCCTTACATCCACGCTCTAAGCCGCGACGAGTTGGAAATCGAAGAACTCGTGGGTCGGGATGACAACTCGATATATGCGGCGTGAAGAATGCTTGAGAGAGGATCGAGATGGATGCCCTAATGGAGATTGATCGAGGAGTAGACCACTTACTTCGCCGAAAACCCTCTTGCAAGCGGCTCATCACCGATCCCCGGTGCAAGACAACCCTCTGGCCAGACACTCTCGGATCTTACGGGGAAAGCCATCACGGCTTAGTTCAATTCAACATTAGGTGTCAGGCACTGGATGAGCAGTGGCGCAACCTCCTCGAGGCTTAATCGGGGAAGGAGATATAGCATGCCCCCTCGAATCGGACATTGTAAATGTCGTCAGCAAAGATCCCGGATAAAGGCGGATTCTATGAAAGTGATCAACATCGGCAAGAATCAACTCCGAGATCGGCGAATGCTTCGCCCTCCTAGAAGTAGCCCTCGGCGACTTCTATCATCAAAAACCCCCAGGGTGGTGGCAACACTAATGGAGGGACATCGTCGGGGAGAAGCCAAAAACCTCCGCGATCTGGTTTGAAATCGAACCGCATGCAAGCTACTTTCCGGGACTCGTACGAGGGAAGATTGGCCACTGAACCCGGCACCACTCCCTCTAGAGCTACGGCCATCAGGAAGTAATGAAGCTGGTCCAATCCCTCGTCGCCTATAGTCTAGCTTGAGTCTTGTTGTACGTGAATTCACATCTTTTGAGTCTTTTGACGGCTTTACGCCGACGATTGTGAATCTTTGATCAACAATGTACGATCTTCACGCTTTCAATAAAAGGTCCGACCTTCCTAAAAAATCATTTCATTGCATCTTTAACAAATGATGATATTAACTAATCAAAACAGTTAATAACAATTCATCTATACAAAAGGCAAACACATTAATTAAATAAATGCATCAAGCAAACATTTAAGCATGTTGTCAAACGAGAGAAAAACCGGGCCCAAGCTGCCGAGAAGGTTTTAATCACAACGATTTGCCAGATTCTTTGAAGAGCGAAGAGACGCAAGTCAGACGCCATTTCCGGCCACAAACCTGATCTTCCAATACCTCAAGAAAGGGGAAACCACCTTCATGAACAAGGAAGACCCACACACAGAAGGGGTCAAAACCAAGAGCGTCATGGCCCTAAAACGCCTCGCCTCTCACTTCGTCATCCTCGGGGACATGCTATACAAGAAACGCTACCATGGGCCGCTCTACGCTGCATCGGCCGGGAAGAAGCAAACAAGTTCATGAACAGAAGTCCACAATGGGGCTTGCGGTCCCCACATGAACGCCCGAGCCACGATGCAAATCATTCTCGGGATGGGCTACTCTTGGATCTCCATGGAGCGGATTGCATCCACTTTGTCAGAAAAGGCTGCGACAAGTGCCAGCGGTTCTCCAACCTCAATCATCTACCTCCTCCACGATCTCTCTTGCATGACTACACCTTGGCCATTTGCCACTTGGGGAATTGACGTCATCGGGAAAATTGCTCCGCCCGGGCGGCAACGGTCACGAGTTCATCTTAGTAGCCATCGACTACTTCACCAAATGGGTCGAAGCCAAGTCTACAAGGTACTCACCTCGAAGGTCGCGCATTTCCTCAAGGAAAACATCATCTGCCGATACGGCATCCCAAATGAGGTCATATCGGACAATGGCTCACACTTCGAAGGGAATTCGACGAGGCTATTTGGCTGAATTCAAGATCACACGCCACAAATCTTCTCCCTACCGGCCACAAACAAACGGCGCCGTGGAAGCGGCAAACAAAACCCTCGAACGGATCATCCGAAAAATGACCACCCGAGGACGAGATTGGCCGAGAAGGCTGCACCTTGCACTTTGGGGCTACCGCACATCGGTCGAAACGACCACGGGAGAAACCCCATTCGCCACGACATACGGGATGGAAGCAGTCCTTCCCGTTGAATTGGAAATTCCCTCACTCAGAGTCTTCTTTGGAAAATGACATCAACGAAGTTGAATGGCTCCGAAGCCGACACGGCGAATTGGCTCTGCTAGACGAGCGACGACTAAAGGCCATGGAACACGTCAGGAGCCTATCAAAGCGGGATGGCTAGAGCTTTCGACAAGAAAGTCAAATCCCGAGACATCGGGGAAGGCGACCTTGTACTCGAAGAAAAGCCTCCCGCTCGAACCAACCCAGCTGGGAAAATGGGAACCCACATGGATCGGCCCTTTCGTGGTTCAAAAGATCTTCTCCGGAGGTGCCATGAAGGCGACAGGACCTAGACGGCAATCCCTTCATGAATCCGGTCAACGGAAGCAAACTTCGCGAGATACTTCGCCTAAGAAGAACAAGCGTGCATCTCTTGGCACTCCATGTAGTGTCGAACTACGCGGACTGAGCCCTCTAGTCAGGAGGCGTAGGCAACCTTAATTGGTCTGGTCTAAAAATACACAAAAAATCAAAAGTTTGAATGTCAATCAAGCCCTCCATCAAGCTACGCACTTTTCAAGAAACACGCCCCAGCAGTCACCTTGACCAAGTCAAACGACGGCGGCAACATCAAAGGACATCAGGGTCGCTCGGCATCAAAGCAGTGACTCATGTATGCGCTTCCAAGCCGGGGCTTGTCTTCGCCCTCACGCGCTTCAAAAAAAAAAAAAAAAAAAAACAAAAACAAAAAAAAAAGAGCTCGAGCAAGGGCTCACAAAAAAAAAAAAAGAGCTAGAGCAAGGGCTCACAAAAATAAAAAATAAAAAAAAAGAAGCTCAAGCAGAAGCTGCAAAAAAGAGGTCAAGAGCCCGACGCCAACAAGAGGCAAGGAAGCTACGAAAAAGACCATCAAAACGACTTGTCAGGGGAGCATTCAACCTCTCGGCCAAGCCTGAAAGCCTAAGCAAAGGGATTGCCGTCATGGCCCAGGGCCTTCAATCCGCAAATGCAACGAGAAAAGTCAGATGGACGCCGACAAAGGTGCACAAAAGCAACAAAGGCAAACAAGAGATCTTGCGTCTCGACAAAGCTTTAAAAGTTAATCACAAATCACTAACGGTTACAACATTTCTTGATGAGTTCAAGCACGGTCTACTCTCAAGTTCACAACATGCTAAAAGACAGCTTAATACATTTAACAAATAATGTGTTTGCAAATGCAATGAATGTATACCTAGGAGGTCATTCCGCGCCATCTGCGCTTGTCCCCTCGCCATTCTTTCCTTTCTTCCCTCGTCCCCGGCGAGTCTTCTTTCGCTCCACGTGAACCAACTCTGCGTCTCTCGGTCAGAGATGCGGGGTCCTCCCCGTAGAGTCAAACAATCCGGTAGCTCTCGGGGCTTCATTCGCCGTGCTTCGGCTCGGATCTCCTCCTGCGAGTGCACGAAAGAGGACCTCTCCCTGTCGGTCGGTCAACTCTAGTCTCGTAGTCAAACAAAGTGTCTCCCGTCACATCGAAGGGTCGAGACCAGGCTTCGGCACTCCTAAGGCAATAGCTACTACGGCAAGCGGGTCCCAGGAATCGCTACACGCACCTGCTCTCCAAGACCACTTGGGGCCCTTGACACGTTGCTCATACCGGGCCGGTGCGAGTCGTCAATACGACGCTCCCAGACGTCTAAGGAGTACCACGGGAGGGAAGCGGAATACTTCCATACCCTCGGAAAATACAAGAAGGCACTGAAGGCGCCATACAAGAGGAACTACCTCCGCGGTAGCAAGGTCATCCCGGCCCAACAAAGGCTCTGCTTCATCCCAAGCTGCCGGGAAACAAGCGACGGAATATAGAAGGAGGACCAAGACAAACCTGGAACTACGACAACGTAGGACCCTTCTGCAAGACCCTCCTAGTCTCAATCCTCCGGTGCGGAACCCACCGGCGGATCGATGCGTACCAAGGCTGTGCCATCCATCTCTCCCGGGCGGGTGATCCATATCCAACGCAAGAGGTCGGCGAGCAAATGACCACGGACTAAACGACGTCGGAGCCTCGGGCATGGCTGAAGTCTCTCTCGCGGCCACAAGGTGAGCAAAGCGGGGCTTCCCCCTCTCATGAAACGATCCCCGGTCGCCGGACGGTCGATACCATGAAGAGTCTCCCCCGGCACCAACGGGACAATATCCTCTCCCGGCTCTGCGGTGCCCTACCACATCTAGCAAGCGCCATCGCAAATGCCGAGGAGGCGACCATGAAAAGCGTCGCCATCACGCACAAGGCAAATGCGTCCCAAGAGACATCACTCTCATCATCGACCATGAACCGCTCAGGCGGCTCGAAATGTCAATATGACCCGAATCAAGGATCATGCCACTGCACTTCTTCCAACGAAGTACGAAGAAAGCACTGCAAGCTTCACGCTCACCGCGGCACCACCCATCAAAGGAAGCGAGATGGCCTCCACCTCCGGTCCTCCAATCAAAGCCCGAAAATCCTCAAAAGTGGGCACCATTTCATTGTAGGAGAAACAATACACATGCCTCCTAACATCCCGAACTTCGCGGCGGCCCGCAACAAATCCCAATCGGGAACCAACTCCTTAAAAGACCAAATCGAGCAAAGACGAAACCTTACCTCGAAAGCCCGTCTACGATGCCTCATACGGCGCCGCATCCACGTTTTCAGTTGCTCAAGGAAGTGTGCTTGCCTCTCGTGCGAAAGCCTCGGAAAAATTCTAGGGACGTACGAAGAATCCATGGCAAAAATGGAGGTTCCTAGAGAAAATGGGGAAGAAAGCTCGAAAATGGCTGCAAATGGGGAAATGAGGAAGAACCAGACAACTTTGGAAAGCATTTATCTCCTTCCCAAAAGCAAGGTTGGTCCGTACGGACCTCTTTGCATGCTAAGTATGTCCGTACGGACCTCCTTGCAACCATGACCCATTTCCCCGACAAACGGTACAACAACCCATTGTCCTCGGCGGGACCTTGCTCCAAAGCGCCCAAACAACGGCCAAAGCCATTCCCGGTGAACATACACTACCCACAAACGCAATCTCATCTCACGTGGCATGCACAAAATAAAAAAAATACTAGCAACAATTTCTAGGACAATTCCCGAGAATCACAAAAATGACATTACATCTTAAAATAAAATCTTTGTTTGCCGTGCAAATACGAGTGTTTTATTACGGGTACATCAAATGTCATTTGCTAAACAAAAAAAAAAAGAGAGAAGATATGAAAAGAGGAAAGCAAATGAATACTAATCGGACTCCTCGGCATCATCATCCTCGCGAGGTCCTCCCGAGAGAGAAGTCGGGCATCCGGTGAACTCGCCGTCACGTCCTCGTCGTCGGAGTATCGAGCCCCGCCGGGCTGCCACTCAAAGTAATCCGAAGGATCAAATCCGACGAAAGGATCAAAGAAAGAAGGCTCGAGGATCCCTCGCCTGTGCGTCTGCGGAGGAAGAAGCGATAAAAGGCTGCTGCCTCGGAGCTCTGAAGACGTCCGGCATCCATGCTATGCCGCCCCTCGAAGGTCCCTCTGCTGCGGCTCAGGCTCGGCTCTCGGTGGAGGAACGTCTGAGAATGCCTCGAAGGCATAGGCTGTACGCCGGCACGCGTCGCGAAGCCGGCAAGACATCTTCGACGCCATCTTCTTCGCAAACGACCTCATCGCCACATAACGGCGAGTCGGCATATCATAGGCTCTCCCGGGACTGCACAAGCAAGCGACCAAGGAAACGCTCGGCAATACGGTTATACTCAACAACAAAAAGAAAAATACGAAAAGATGCCAAGATGGAAAAGAGTCGGCACACTCACCGATCTATCGGGATCCGCTCGGTATGCGGCGGGAGCACTGCTCGAAAGCGGAGTCTGAGACACCCTCCTCCTCGATCCGTCCCCACGGACATACGTGAAATCCGGCCCCGGCATCGGAACCTGCAGGGGAGCTGCGGGCCGGCCTCTCTCTCCCTCGCCGATTACTGCGGCGTCCTCGGCTTCCTCCTCACGAAGGCCCCGTACTCCTCTCCATACAAAATGAACTCCTCGGCGCCCACACCGCGAGGTACCTCTCAAAATCAAGCACATCCATATCCAGGAATCAAGCATCCCAAAGGAGGGTCCCTCGGAGCCACGGGAAGCACACACAGGCCATCTTTGCCCGAGAAGACCCGCTCCCCGGGTACATGACGTCGCAAGTCGGGCCCCGCGGCATCTTCCGGCTTGGCTGTCACCTCGGGAGCCCCCTCGAACTCATCACCCTCATCACAGGAGCCCACGGGAACAAAACAAACCCCTCAGGGCTACCCCTCTCCAGGCAGCTCCTGCACATCCCGTAGGCGATGGTGAGCTTCCCCTGCTGGTCCTCCTCTTCCTCGCCGTACGAGCCCGGCCCGGCATAGCGGGATACGCGGCTACGGCCCCGGATCTCTATCCCACGGGAAGCACTTGAAAAATCTCGTAGAACCACACTGTGACAAAAACGAGAAAAGGCTCGGTGCAAAAGAAAACGGAGAAACGACAAGTTGCTAAATCAAAAACGGCAATAAACTCATACCTCCAAAGCAAAGTCAAAACAGGCCCGATGAGGCCACGCCCAGGCTAAACCGGTCCCAAAGAAAAGTAGAGCTCGGCGAGCACACTGCCTCGCCCCAAGCAATGTCACAAACTCTCTCCCGGATCAATCGAAGCTCTCCAACGAGCAAAGGGAGCCGCGATCGCGTGGTTCGAGAACAAAGTCTCGGAAAGTGCATACCACAAAAGGAGCGCGCCCGGTGCTCCGCCGTCACTGGCCGGTACCCGGACATAGGCCCAATGCGCCGTGATCCTCGGCTCCACATCGCTATAGCATCCCCGGACCCTGCGAGGACGAGGCTCAAAGCCCGGCGGCTCGGTCAACAGCATCGGAGATCATATCTCTCCACCGCCTTTGGCCCTCCTTTGAAGGAAAGCCGTGATCGCGGCAAAGTCGGTCGGCGTCACCGTCGCCTCTCCCGGCTCGGATGGAAGGTGTGGGTGGTATCCCACCAATACTCGGAAAGGCCAAGGAAGACGCTCTTGTTCTTCCTCGTGTCGAAACCCCGGCCGGGTTCTCTACGAACACACCCGAGCCGAAGCGTAGACCGGCCTCACGGGACTCGGCCTACCATCCACGAAATATCGGGCATCCATTGCCACAACTCAACAACAGCCTCGAGCGATCCCCGAGTCTTCATCCACTTGGCCTTCCCAGCCATAACCCCCACATCCTGCAGGTAAACACAGCAAAGGTACGTCAATCACAGTACTTAATATAAAACAAAAGGCACAAAAGTCCGTCCCAACACGGAAAGCCATGAAAATAACCCGTCACAAAACACGGCACACATTGCACATATTTTTCACATATAACCCGTCACAAAACACGGCACACATTGCACATAATTTTCACATGCAATTTTCACATATATCCCGTCACAAAACACGGCACATGTTGCACATAATTTTCACATACATTATACATATAATTTTTTCCATGCAGTCCGTCACAAAAACACGGCACACATTTGTACACATTTTCTCAAAAGAGGGATTAAGCCCTACACGACACATTTTCAAAAAAGTCCGTCCCAACACGGCAAAAGCACATATAACCCGTCACAAAAACACGGCACATATTGCACATATTTTCCCCACAAAGTCCGTCACCCAAAAACACGGCACACATTGCATAACACATTTTCAAAAAAATCCGTCCCTACACGGCACACACTTTCGAGACAAAACCCGTCACAAAATCGGCACATGTCACATTTTTCACAAAATTTGTCACTACACGACAAACTTTTCTCATAATGTACATACATAAATAGCATACGGTACAAAACACCAAAGCATGCATTTTCATTAGAGAGGCACTTTATTTTCACAAATAAAAGCTAATCTACACATTTCTGCACAAAATACACATACCCACAATTTTTACATGTCCATTTTTAACAATTCATCAAGAATTTCACAAAAGGCATAAAAAATAACAAAAATTCAAAAATGCGAAAAACTAAAACCTAGTTCTAGCATTCAAAAAATTACGAGGGAATCAAAAGCGGAGCAGATTTCTTACCTCCCAGACGTTCCTAGAACGACGATTGTGCACCTCCGGTTGGATACAAGACATCCGGGTTCTTTGAAAGATGGAACAAACGAGATCCAATTTCTTTGAAGCTCCATCTGTTGCTCGACCACTTCTTGACTACGTTGTCGACGATTCCTTCGAGATCCTTCCGCCATTGCAAGCGATTCAAGCGAAAAATGGAAGATTTTGGTTAACAATGGAGGTTTCTTCCTCTCTCTCTCTCGGTGGTTCGTGGCGGGAATGGGAAATGAAGGGGATGCCTCGGCTTTTTAACCCGGTCAAAGCCTGGGAACTGTAAAAAATCAAAGTGGTCCGTACGGATCTCTTTACATCCCAGGTTGGTCCGTACGGACCTTCTTGCAAGGGAGGGCCAAATTACTTTCCTGCCCTTATAATCTTTGCCCCTGGCGTCCTAAGGCCTTTTCGGCAAATCGAGTGCGAGAATGGTCCCTAACCGCTTCAATTCGACCACCGGCGGTCGGTGTAAGCCGAACCTCGCCAGCTCCAGCCAGCGCAATTCAACCCGGCGGTCGGTGTAAGCCCGAACCTCGCCCGCTCCAACGGCAATTCAACCGCGGCGGTCGGTGTAAGCCGAACCTCGCCCGGCTCAGCGGCAATTCAACCGGCGGTCGGTGTAAGGCCGAACCTCGCCCAGCTCAACGGCAATTCAACCACCGGCGGTCGGTGTAAGCCCGAACCTCGCCAGCTCCAACGGCAATTCAACAGCCGGCGATCGGTGTAAGACCGGTCTCGCCCGCTCAAGCGGCAATTGACACCGGCGTCGGTGTAAGCCGGTCTCGCCAGCTCCAGCGGCAATTCAAGCACCGCGGTCGGTGTAAGCCCGAACCTCGCCCGCTCCAACGGCAACGCAAGCACCGGCCGTCGGTGTAAGACCGGTCCTCGCCCGCTCAGCGGCAATTCAAGGAGCCAACACCTCCCAGCCACGAATATCAAGGCACGAGACGCCTCCAAAACGCTCAACGGCAACTCGGCCACCGGCCCTCGAGGTCCGAAGTCATCTTCCCAACGAGAAAAGGCCCCTACAAGGTCATGCATCCCCGGACAATTCAAGCGGCGGTCATTGTAAGCCGAACCTCGCCCACTTCAACGCGGCAAGCGTGGCCATCAGTAAGCCAGAGCTCCTCCCGACAAGTCGAAGGGAAGTCATACAAGACTACGTATCCCCGGCCGTCGATGTAAGCCATCATCCTTGCCCGCTCAGCGGCAAAACAAGCGCAAGAAAGGAGCCGACACCTCCGAATACAAATCCCGAGGCACGAAACGCCTCCAAAATGCCAAATGGTGAAGCAATCACCGGCCGTCATCATTGCCCGCTCATCACAACACAAGCAGGCCATCAAAGTAAGCCCGAGCTCCTTCCCCGACAAGTCAAAAGGGAATCCTTGCGAGCCCTACAAGGCCACGATAAATCCCAGCGGATGAACAGCGGCCATCGTAAGTCGACCTTCTCCCCGACGGACAAAGCATGAGCTCGAGCGGCCGTGCCTCCACAACCGCCGCCGAAGACGATTCAAAGTCCTCGCGGCGTGGCACCAGCCGCCGCCCGAAGACGATTGAAGTCCTCGCGTGCGTGGCACCAAGCCGCCGCCTAGAAGACGATTCAAAGTCCTCGCGCGTGGCACCGACCGCCGCCGAAGACGATTCAAAGTCCTCGCGCATGGCATCAGCCGCCGCTAGAAGACGATTCAAAGTCCTCCCGCGTGGCACCAACCGCCGCGGAAGACGATTCAAAGTCCTCGCGCGTGGCACCAGCCGCCGCCAGAAGACGATTCAAGTCCTCCCGGCGTGGCACCGGCGCCGCCGGAAGACGATTCAAAGTCCTCCGCGTGGCACCAGCCGCCGCCGGAAGACGATTCAAAGTCCTCACGCGTGGCGCAACCACAAGACGATTCAAGTCCTCACGCGCTATCTCCGGCCAGGAAGGCTTTAAACCACTCGGTCAGGAAGACCGTATAAATCTCCCAAATCACTATCTCGGCCGGAAGGCCTTAAACCACCCGATTAGGAAAATCGTAAAATTTCCATCCCGGGACACCACCACGTCCTCATAATTGACCTCGGCGGTCACCACATTTCAGGACACCACCACGTCCTTACCGCGACCTCGGCGGTCACACGGCACTTCGGGGCACCACCGCGCACTCGCGGTTTCACGACCTCGAACTACGACCGGGCTTGATTCCGCCGGGGATACGTAGGAATCCTATCACGGGGTCCGGCCATCGACCTATGCGGTCACCCAGGACACCACCACATCCTTACCATTGACCTCGGCGGTCACACGACACTTCGGGGCACCACCACGCCGCATTCACAAAACACTCACCCCACACTCGAACTACGACCGAGGCTTGATTCCCGCCGGGGATACGTAGGAATCCTATTAGAGGGTCCAGCCATCGACCTATGCGGTCACCCAGGACACCACCACGTCCTTACCACTGACCTCGGCGGTCACACGACACTTCAGGGCACCACCACGCCCGCATTCACAAAACACTCACCCCACACTCTGAACTACGACCAGGCTTGATTCCCGCCAGGGATACGTAGGAATCCTATCACAGGGTCCGACCCTGCGGCCTAAACGGTCACGAATAGGACACCACCACGTCCTCGCGACGGCCTCCCCGGTCATATTATCTCCCAGCACGCGATCCAGATTAGGACCCTTATCTTATCGGCGACCCCACTTCTTTCATAAGTGACGTCGTCGAGGGGCTTCTGTAAGTACCCCAATCTGGATCACACACGGGAAACATCGCAGACTCATCAACGCAGTCTCGACGACCCCTAGCACTCAAAACCCTCTCAAAACCCCCAGCCAAACCACGGGAGGAGCCTTTGCAGGATAAAAAGGGACAAAGGACCTTTTGGGAATTTTCAGAAATTGGAAAAGCAATAATGGTCCGTACGGACCTCTTTGCTTTAATAATTCTTGAATCTTCTTAAAGTCCACAATATTCCCTCAAATCCCGAAGAAAATGATTACCCTCCTGCAGTTGGTCCGTACGGACCTCTTTGCATGTCAACTTGGTCCGTACGGACCTTATTGCATGAGGAACATCATAATTGCAAATATTCCTCCATCATCACAGATTCCCTCAAATCGAGGAAAACCAAAAGTCTGGATTACCAGGGAGGTCCGTACGGACCTTCTTGCACCTAATCTGACACTATAAATAGAGGGCTCCCCCTCCTCATTTTCACACACCTCCCACTTCTCTCTTCCTCCCTAGGCCTTCTGGCTTCCCCTCTAAGTCCTTCCGAGGCATTCCCGGCCCCTTTCGGATCCTTCCGAGGCCTTAGAGCCCCCTCGTGGTGCTCCGAAGCCTCTCGGTGCTCCGCGACGCTCCGCGCTGCCCAGAGGCACTCTCGAGGTACTCGAGGCCCCTCGTGGTACTCAGAGGCCTTGCACAGTCTTTCCATGGTGTCCGGCTCTTTCCGAGTCAAACCGGCGATCCCAAACCACGCCGAAACTACGCCGAGTGACTCACGCCACCACAATGCACGCCGAACCTCTGCCGAGTGATCCGACGATCCCCACGCACGCCGAACCTCTGCCGACAGCGGCACGCAACATCAACTCACGCCGAAACTGCGTCGCGGACAACCGGCCCCTCCGAAGCAATCCAGATCCATCCCGGAACGCTACTCAGACCTCAAACACTATTCCCCAGCGGAAGACAGACACGAACCAACATTGGTAAGGCTTCCTTCCATTACTATTTCAATACATTTCCATACATAGCATACAATGTAGACATCCGATACAGCATGCATTTTTAAAAAGCACACACACACACACACAACATTTAAAGGATATTAGGGGTATCCGAAAGACTCGTTTTACGAGGCGACTCGGGTGAGCTCTAATATTTTAATATTCTCTTCCCGAGGAGTCATCTGATCTCCGAACTCAAAATCTCATCACACAAAAACGGTTTAAAATTATCTTTAAGCGATGCCCCTTTTCAATGTTTTGGGCTTAATAAAAACGGCGTGGCGACTCTACAAATGCGAAAACAAACGGCGAGACACAACCAACGAAACGAAACCGCTGCGAGGCGGGGGACACGAATGCCAGATGCCGGGGCGCGATCCGTCGCTGCCTCTCGGATCCGGGCTATTCCAAACATGTCTACATCTACTTCCAAGCGTCGAAAGGTAACAAAGAAAGCCCCGGTTAGGCCACAACCCTTGTATGATGATAATAAATTTGTGAGTGTTGAGGCGGAGAAGTTTTTTAACACTCACGCTGCCCAGAATTTTAATGTTGAAAAGGGTATAGATATTACCGACATGGGATTAGATGAGGTTGTAGAGAGGTGTGGGTGGCAGAATTTATTGATTGCCCCGGTACAAGGAGGGAGTAGTCTACTAGTCCGCGAATTTTATGCAAATGCTTTTTCTAGAAAAGGGGAAAGAGACATGTCTTTTGTACGGGGTAGAGAGGTGGGGTACTCTCGGGATAGAATTGTGGCTTATTACAATCTCCCCACACATGTGCATGCCAACACTTGTTCATTCTTGTACCTTGAGAAACGAATGATGTATAATCCTAAAGGCAACCTCCATTTGATTACCGACACATTCAGGGCTTTCCCTATTGACCCGACACTGCAAAAAGGAGTATTAATTGCCTCCAAACTTCTTCCCCCACGAATGAAGTATCTGCACAGGGTTATTTGTGAGAGGGTTCTCCCTTCTTCGAGACCCCACAAGGTTGGGTGGCGTCGAGCCGCTTTGATGCACGTGATCTTGACAGGGCAAAATATTGACACCGGCTCAATCATCGCCCACGAGAACAAATGGGGAAGAACAACTACAATTACCCATTGATGATTACGGGGTTGATGGGGCTCCACGGAGTCGATTTTACCAATATCCCTATGGATATAGGGTTGGAGCCGACCATTACAGAGAGAAAGATAAGGGATAAGAGCCACCCCAAGGGGGTGAATGTGATTGAGCTGGAGGAGGAGGAAGAGCAAGAGGAGGAAGAAGAACAAGAAGAGGAGGAGGATGTTGTCAGGGATTGGAGAGCGGACCCAGCTGAGGGGATGTATTTTCTGTCGCAGCAGATGGAGGCGATGGAACTGAGATTTGATCAGAGATTTACTACTCTGGAGCAGAGACATGATGCGACTGATGATAGGGTAAGGGCGGAGATAGAGACGGCCCAAGCATGGCGGGCCCAGCAGGATAGTAGGTGGGACAACCTCTTTAGTCGGTTGCCCCCTACTGGTTATACATGGCCTCAGTACCCGCCACAGTACCCGCCGCCGTACCCGCCGCAGCAGCAATTCCCCGGTGGCACATCCAGCCAAGGAGATCCGCCGCAGCAGCATTTTCCCGGAGGCTCATCCAGCCAATGGGGCTATCCGCCACCATGATCCGTGATCGATTGAGGTATCCCTACCCCGTGTTTGATAGTTAATTACATTGGGGACAATGCAATCTTTTAGTTTGTGGGTGGGGGGTATCTGTGTTTTTATGCTGTTTATCACCATGTTAGTTTAGGTTTTTCTCTGTTTTTAGTAAAAATTTAAAAATTTTGTTTTCTTTATTTTGGGATATGTTGGCCTGCGTCTGTGATGATTGAGTGTTATTTGTTAATCATTGTGCTATCTTGGATTTGAGAAGTAGGGTTACATTGAAACAATAAACCATGATTGCACCACCTCTCACTTCCATTCTTATCATTGATCATTGTTGTCATTCTAAGTGCCATTTATGGGATCACTTGTGTATTCTCGGGGTCCCTAGAACATTGTTTGCATGATTGTCAATAACACGTCATTAGGCTATTTTGATACATATGGCTTATTCTTTTATTCCTTTTGTGTACCTTCAGCTTTCTAACCCAGTAAATAATATTTTCCGCTAGAACCCCTGTTGAGCCTTAATAGAAAAGAATGGAAACTTAGACGGCCATTCACCTTCGCTTGATGCCTTTTTCCTTACTCTTTTTCACTTAGTGCTAGGATGCCTTACCTTTTTTCGAAAGTGAACTAGGGAATGAATGGGAATATGGGTTGAATTTGGGTGAGTGGAATCAAATGTGCAAATTGGGGTCAAAGTGCAAAAAGGGGTGTGAAATATAATGAAGAGGGGCAAATGAAAAAAAAAAAGAGTATACGTTTGTATATACGTCTTTCAATTTATAAATGAAAAAAAAGAAAAAAAAAGAAGAAAAAAAAAAGAAAAAGAAAATCTTTCCCCTCCATTGTGTCAAAGGTTGGAAACCAGAAGAGGCCCCAGAAATAAGGGAATGTGATCAACCCAGTGTTGTGTATCTATTCAAAAGTTTTAGTTTGTGGGTTGGCACATTGGGAAGTAAAAGGGTGAGCGGAGTGAATTATTATAGTGAGGATGGACAAATAAAAAGAAGACTTCTTAGTTTCACTTTCCGAGTTCGTATGTCCTTACCTTCTTTTGTAACCGTGAGCCGAGCCATGCGATCTTTCGCACCATAACACTTAGAGCCATATCTTCGTTTCATTATCAAGTAGCCGGGTTGACAATTGTGGAAACATGCATATGAGTGTTCCTTGGTGATTGTATTTGATACACATTATGTTAGAGCATCATTTAGTGAATCCATAAACAATCTTAGAGTATGACAATGATCTACCATACTTCACTTCATTATTCAGGCCGCGGTGGAAAATTGTGGGTTTTTGCATTAATGTAACTTTATTTTGATGATTCATGATAGCACGCTTGTGATTATTTTTGTGTAAGGATCTGAGACTGTCTGGCCGACAAAATTCCCATTTTGAAGAGAACATCCCAAAAATATTGTGTTTTTGTTTTCCTAGTTTAGTTTTATCTTATGTTGGGTAGCTTAGTTTTTGTTTTACTCGGGACGAGCAAAAGGTTAGTTTGTGGGTGTTTGATGGATGTGTTTTTACACACCCATTTTACATGTTTACGAACCTGCTTTAGGCTCAAAACCCCGGGTTTTATGTTGTTTTAATGTGGTTCTTGAGTATTTTGTGAGCACAGGGGAAAGAGATGATTATGTGTGAGTTTTGTCAAGAAAAAGGCAAGTAAATCATGTTGGAGCGGAGCGGAGCAGGAAAATAAGTGAAGCAGATTCGAGCTCCAGGAACTGGCCTCCAGAGCGGTCGCGCTCAACCTAAGAGCGACCGCGCTCAATTGAAGAAATTCAGGCAAAACTCTCGACCATTCACAGCGGACGCGCTCACTACCAGAGCGTCCGCGCTCAAGAAGAAAAACTGAAGACCAACTTTCTGCCAAGGTGCGCGGGCGCGCTCAGCTTAAGGGCGGCCGCGCTAAGCCCATTTTCAGCACCAGTTTTCAGCAACTAATGAAGGGCATTCTTGACTTTTCGCACGTTTTGCCTATGGATTTTACCCTAGCATATATACTTCAGCAGCACACTTTGGAAAACATCTTGGATATTGCTTTTGTTTTAGCTTTTGAGTTTTCGTAGAGAATTCTTTGTTCATCAATTCCGGATTCTTCAGGTTTTGATGTTCTTGTGTTTTATGATTATTATTAGTTTCGTTATGTCGTTGAGTAGCTAAATCGTTTAGATTTGCGAATTGGTTGTAGCAATTACTGAATCTTTATGCTATAGATTTAATTCTTCCAATTCAATCTCTTTCTATTTCTTCAAAGTATTAATCTTTAACAGTTTTAAGGTTTCAATTTCATGTTAAGATGACTTTGGCCTTTTAATTATTTGGGTATCGATTGTGCCATTAATTTGGGGATTGATACAATTGAACACTGTTTTGAAGATTAGATCTAATTGAGGCCATAATAGAAATCAAAAGGGTTTAGATTCAATATTCTAAAGTGCTAAATAATTGTTTGATTGTTGTGTGGCCGTAATAGAAAACGCAGCTTGATAATAATTTAAAGGGTTGCAATCTGGGCACCACACCGTCCCAATCCTTACTTTTGTGAATGAATCCTAGATTTAGATTAATGTTTTAGTAATAAAAATAGCATAGAGTGAAAGTAATTGTGAATCCAATCAGTGAATCTCCGTTGTTGATCTGAGTTAATTCGTTACTTTTAAATTGTTTCCTTAGCTTTAATCTTTTGCCTTCTGTTTTAGAATTAAATTCCTGTTTACAATAAAAAATCTCTAGTTACTATATTCATTGCTTTTCTTTTACTTATTTACCAACGAGTCTCTGTGGTTCGACCCCTGCTCGTGCATATTGCTACACCGGTAGTGAGTACACTTGCTCGGTTTTTATTACTAGAGGAATTTTTCTCCATCAATACCAAGTATTGGACTTGACCTACATATGATATTTATGACATGGTCTGTTATCATGATTAAATCTCATGATAGTCGTGTTATTGAATCCTTTGTACCTGAGATTATCATCGTCTTCCACATGATGAAGATCGTGTTTGATATAGTCTAACACTATCTTTAATCGGATAGCAATAAGGGCTATGTTAGCACGATTGGATTCATGTAGGGAAGAATGATAAGTCAAGATGGATTTGTCCCTCTTATGAAGAGAGATGTTTGCTTGGGCCCCTCGATGAATGATGTTGATGAAATGTGTGGCCACACTCAAGTGATTTGATAGAGATCAAATGCATTTGGATTATCAACATATTCGGGATCGAGAAAGCATTGAACGGAATGAGTTGACATAGACCATGACTCATGTTCAATTGGACATCGTGGACAAAGGGATTATGACAGTTGATCTATCGAGGAATCAAGCTTTGATGTTATATTAATTGGGTGGATATAATGGTTTGCTAGAAACCACTTATGTCTTGTGAGGTCATGTTTTGACTCACTACCAACATAATATAATTCCTTTTGGGTCACACATAAAGAATGAATTTGATTATATCTGAAACTTGGAATTCTGGCTTGGTATACCGTGCGACATACTTACCCACATTGAAAATTCGAATCCTGGCTTAGTCTACCGCGCGACATACCTTGCCCGGCGTTGAGCACGACTCGTCCTCTTGAGCACGAGTCGTTCCAAGGATCCGCACGACTGATTTTTGTGGCACGACTCGTATCACGCGTGTTTTTCCAAAAGCACGACTCGTACCCTCAGGCACGAGTCGTGCCCGCGGCAAAAACGTGTCCGTACTGCGGTTCCAAGGCTGGATTGGTTTTATAGTTAAACAAGGACCCTAATGGTTAGGGGATTTATATGGGATATAAATGCAATCTTGTGCAGCCATAAAACCTCTCTCTCCTACATCATTATTCTAAGTTTATGAAACTTTAGATTGTGATTTTGATTTTGAATCAAAGGCTTCCAAATTATTCCATAGTTTTACCATTGATTATTGAAAACATTTCAATAATCGGGAAGGACCATCTAGCAATTCAACAAGAAAAGTTCCTGGTTCATTCGCGTGTGGATCACCATTAGAGGGAGGTTGCTTTATCTCCTAATGCTTGAAGATCTCCATTGTTGATTTCATCACCAAGGTTGAACAAGAAAGATATAAGATTCGACATCAAAATTCTAGGCTTGAATTTTGAGATCTATTTTGACAAACCAAATCGCATTCAAGGTATATAATTCTATTTCATGGTTTTCTAATCTCTTCATGCTAGACGGATCTAAGGGCTAGGGCTTTGATGTTCTTTGTTAAATTTTCCGCTGCGTTTGTAACCCCAAAACCCAACAGTGGTATCAGAGCCCTGTCTTGCCATGATTAGGATTGAAATTGCATGCTAGATGTAATTTGATTATTTGCTACCATGCTATATGAAATAGATCTAGATTTATGTGTTTTTTTTATGAAAAACAAGTATATATGATATGCCATGTTCATGATTAATGATGGATTAATTTGATTAGTTTATCACATAGGTTATTGATCTATTAATATGATTATTTAGATTTATAATTTCTCAAAATTGAAATCAAATTGTTTGTATGATATTTTGTGAAGGCCCTATGTTCATGATTATGTTCACATGAGATCTATGTTACAACCATGCGATGTTTGTTACAATATGAAAACCTTCTAAATATTTAAGTCTTATGCCATTCCTTGATTAGAACACTTGTGATACTTTAAGGTATTTGATGTAGTTTCGACTTAGTTGGGTGCATCTTATATCTTAATTTTTGATCAAGATGAGATAATGGTTGGTGTAGTTTTGACTCAGTTAGGTGCATCGTTCCATGTCTCATGCGTTTGAAAAAGGTTTTGACTTAATTGGTGCTTTCAAATGAGATTTGACCCAAGGCATAGATGAGATTTAAAACATGTTTTGGACATATGATGTCTAAGGAAATCTCATAAAAGATCTAAGAGTCATATAGTGATATGATTGATGTTTCTACCTAAATAGTTTGATTTCGGGCATTGACTCAGTTAAACCAAAATCAAGTGAAATATGGATCTTAGCCCACTATAATTATATGGTACATGCTTGTATTTGAATGTGTATAATTTAGTGGAAGTATTTGTGAAATACATTATTTGCTCTTAGATGGTAAATGTGTTGATATTGATATGTGTTCATAAGGTTTGCATATTTTGTTGTAGAAATAGCATTACACAATAAATTGCAATTCGTCCTTATGAAGGACAAGTTAGAAAAGAATAGTACAAACTATTCTGATTGGATCAGAAGCATAAAAATTGTTCTTAGGCAAAATTGTACGTTCTTGACGAACCCGTTCCTGTTAAATCCGCTGCAAATGTTGCAAAGGGCAAATAAGGAGCAACATTAGAAACATGATGATGATTCTAACGATGTTGCTTGCCTTATACTTGCCACCATGTTTAAAGGATCTTATGAAGAACTTTGAACACATGGAAACTGCTTTTGTTCTAGCACAACGCGCAAGGAAATGTTCCAAGAGAAAGCTAGGCAAGAGAGATATGTTGTGTTAATGGTTAACACAAGAAAGGGGTTTAAAAGAAAACACACAGAAGGTTAAGCAAAGGTTGCTAAACCTAGGTGTGATGTACCCGATTTTTGAAATCAAACGGAGTCGCCACGCCATTTTTGTTTTAAGGGCCAAAACTTTGAAAAATGCCCGAGATTAGAGATTCGAGTTCGGAGGTCACGTTACACGCCGGGAAGGACGTTAGTGTGCACCCGGAATGCCTCGTGAAACGAGTCTTCCAAGCTTAAAAACCATTTGTGTGTGTGTGTGTGTGTGTGTGTGTGTGTTACTTTGGCCAAAATAAGTTGAAACTGAGGAAAGTAAAAATTGGGAATTCTTTATTAGACTTTGGACAGATCCCATGATTTTTGGTGTGATTTTTGGGTTGAGATTTGACACTCAAAAGATTTTTGGAAGTTGAAAACCATTTCTGCCAGAATGAAAAAGGCAGTGGACACATGATTTTGAAATGGACTTTAGGGCTTGAAAACTCCAGAATCTGGGAAAAGTCCGAGGATGAAAAATGTTCAAAACACCTTAACTAAGGTTTCTGTAAAAGAACTTCCCATTTTGGAGATGATTTGAGGGACCAAAACCTTCTGGAAATCTAAGATGTGAGATCTGGATTTCCAGAGACTGATGAACTGACCTTTAAAGGAAAATTTGAAAAATGGAGTTTTCCTCACGTAAAAAATAAAGTAAAAATATGTCTGGAAAGCTCTGGATGTTGGATACAAAAAGTATTTTGTAGTCAACACCAAATTCCAAGTTTATCTGTGTCCAAAAATTTAGACAATTGACTGAGGTCTTAGAAAATTGCTACTGGACAGCAATTTCTCAAGAAGGAAAATGTGATTTTAAAGGGGGTTTTGCATCCATGCTTGTCCCCATTTCCCTAGGTTTTGATTAGTAGTCACTAGAAATTTTAGTGGTGATCTACTATATCAAACCATCCTTGGGGTACATTAGGACTTAAGCATTTCATTTGCTTGGGAAGGGGAATTTTGTAGAGATGAAATTAAAGAGAAAAAT
This sequence comes from Adenophora triphylla var. japonica, assembly GCA_022495995.1. NCBI lineage: Eukaryota > Viridiplantae > Streptophyta > Magnoliopsida > Asterales > Campanulaceae > Adenophora > Adenophora triphylla. The sequence continues at coordinate 458,413 of JAFEMH010000802.1, forward strand.
CAACTAGAGATTTAAAATGTGGACCATTTGAGATGGTCATTCATGAAGATGAACTTCAAGATGACCATCTTAGGTCAAGATTTAAGTTAAACTAGACATAAAGTAAATCAAAGTAAGGAGAACAAGATGAACAAGAAGTTAAAAGGGAGTTTTAGGGTTTAGAGAAGGAGGGCTTTACCAATGGTGACACCCTATCTTCCTAGGCTTGGAATTTGACTTGAGGAGTATCAAGATTTGGTGTTTGACTTGAGGAGTATCAAGATTTGGTGTTTGGATTTTTGTTTGAGTGGATTCAAGGTTTGAATGTGTTTAGGGTTTGATGATAGAGTTGGTCAAAGAGAAAACAAGTAGATAACACTTAAGTCCTCTATGTTTTCTCTCTAATCCTCCTCTTTGATGGTGGTTTAAGATTGAGCTTGTGTATTAATGGGAGTATGTATGAGAGTGTTTTGAAAGTATTTTGAGTGAGTGGGGTTTGGGAAATATTGAAGAGAAAATGGTGGCAATTCTAGTGAATTCCCACTGTTTTCTCCCTATTTTTCGCCAGAATACAGCTTCTATGAGCCAATTGTGTTGTGTAAACTGAGAGAGGAGGGTTTAATTTATAGGCCTCTGGAAATGTCAATAGGATCCGCGCGGAGGGTATTGTAAACGTGCACTGTTCATTAAATGCAGCTCCATGCTTTGGACAGGAAGAATAAAATTCAAAAATCCAGCAGTTTATGTTTTTCAACTTGCCCAATTCGGATTTTTCCAATTTCTTTTGCTTTTTGAGATTCTTTCCTTGGTTTATCTTTAAATGGAAAACCCTAATCTACCCTTGGTTGGTTATAAATGTTAGAAATGTTAGGAATGTTAAAACTTCCGTTAATTTTCTAACGAAAATGCTAACAACTCAAATTGGAGTACTTACACATTCCCAGTTATAAGTATGCCAATCCGATTCGCGACCCTTTTTAGGTGCATTTTAATGTGATAGAATTGCACTAGGGGCATTTTGGTAAATTCCCGGTCCATTCCGAGACTTTCGGAAACTTTTTATGAGCTTTTGCGAAGGAAGTGCTTTTAAGTCATTTTTATGTACAGAAGGACCTACAGGGAATTAAACCATTTTGGACCTAAGAGGAATTACCTTGGAAGGTTCCAGAATGGCAAATTGGCGCCAGAAACGGTTATTGGCATGTTGTGTCACGCGACATCTCGAGCCACGGAAAACAGACACAGAATGTCGTGCGACAGAAGTAGCCCTCAGCAGCAGCCTATAAATTGGACCCTCCCCCTCTCATTTCAAGATCCCTTTTCCACTTCCTAAAGTCACTCTGCCCAAATTATGCCAGAATACCTCCCTCTCTCCCAAAACACACATAACACCAACCAATTCCTCCCAATTTAACCTCCCTCATACATAATCCACCTATCTACTTCCATACTTCATGCACCATTAAAGATCTGAAGACCAACACTTCATCTGTGCTCGAATCTACATCCTGCAGCTGATTAGAAGGCCATTGCACCTGACTTGGTGTAGTGGTGGTGGATCTACAAGGGTAACAACTCCCTTCCCCTTTCTTTCTATCATACTTTGTCCATTTCACAATTTATGTTCCTTGGACTTGATAATTAGGCTCCATCCGCCTTCAATTATCAAGTCCCAATCGCCATCTCTCTATTTAAGTCATTTTGCTTGATTTAATTGATTGTTCATGATGTAATTTGAATCATATTGTTGCTTGTTCATCAAGGGGAGTGTGGATCTCCCCATATCCACACCCTCTTGGGTAAATAGTTGTGGATTCGCTGTTCTCTGAGTTGAATAGGTGTTGTGGTTTGATCTGATCTCAAATTGTAAGGTTCCTGCAGGTTGGTAACCTGTGTCACGCGACACAATTGGACATGTGGAGTCCTGTGTCACGTGACACAAGTATCCCTCTACAGAAATCCCTATTTCAGTTGTAATTAGTTCATCCAGTCTACTTGTCACCCAAAACAGAGTGTGGATCCTCAATGTCCATACTCATTTGAGGTGATAGTGTTGATCTCTGTTATCTAATGGCTTTGCACATCTGTTGATCTTGGTTGAGTCTGTAATCCCCACTTTGTAGGATCTCTGCAAACTGGTATGGTGTGTCACACGATACAACTTACCATCCCAGGTCCTGTGTCATGCGACACATGTAACCATTTTGCAGCTGGTCCATTTCAATTGTAAGTTGTTCCTCCTTGTAATCTGGGATGTGGCCTCCCTTATCAAATGGCTCACAAGTTGTAATCCCTCCTTTTGAGCAATAAAGCAAAGCATTAATATGAATTTCATCACATATCATGTCTTACACAATTTGTACACACGTTTGAATGTTTTGGATGTCGAACATATAAATACTCGTGTTTACGAGGCATGTTGGGTGAACTCTCGGTTCTTCCCAACACGTAACCTGACCCCTGAACCCAAATTCTCTTTTCAAAAGGTTTTCAATGTTTCCATTGACTGATTGACTATATTTTGAAATGATGGGTTGCCTCCTTGGCCGCATAATGATTCTACCTATAATGGGACTGCATTAAATCCCTTAAAACTGGGGCTTTGTTAAACTATTCTCTCGGGCGTTCCTTACGAGATTTCCCTCCGGGTTTGCTTTGCATCATCAATTGGGGCTTCACCATGGTCACTTCATCATGAACTGGGGCTTCGCCTAGTCATCTCTTCAAAGCCGGGATCATTCTCTACACATTCTCTGCTGCTTGCCATCCCAGGTGCGCGGTACACTTTGTTCTTATCAGCAACAAATCAGCCTACTACAATCTGCACCCTCCCGGGAACATCCCCGACTTGCCTAAGCTGCACCATGTCATCCATACACTCCTCAATCATCACTCATATACTCCTCAAATTCATGGGAGAGGGTTCAACCCATACATCATCATTCATCCCGTCATAAATCCATCATAGCATAATTGCTACATACATATCTGCTCGTCAAGTCATACAAAATCCTTACTCCATTTTCATCCCCAGTCGAGGCGGACCCGTGCAATAAAAGCTAATAATGCATAAATTTAACAATAATTATGTTCAAATAAATGCTAAGTGCATAGAGTGTGTGTTTCTCTTTCCTCCCCTCACAGGATACAATAATCAAGTGATCATAATCTGGTCATGGGGATTGCCCCTCAATCTGGACAAATATTTCAAATCCTGCAGGTGGCATTCTGCCTTTATCATCGTCATCAGTCTTGTCATCTTCGAATTCATCAACATTGTTTGAAAAGGCTTCAGTTGCCCCAATCTTCAAAGCAATAATGCTCATCAGTCTCAGCGACATCAAAGCTTGTTCTCATGGGCAAACCATTCACCAAAAGCCCATTCTCACGGGCGGATCTTTATTAAAAGCTCGTTCTACATAGCAAATCATCAACAAAGACTGTCCCTGGCATGGCAAACCAGCAACTCTTCATCAGCAGTAGCCTAAGACCCTCCGGCAGCTACAACCCTCCATCAACATCAGCAATTGTAGCCTAAGACCCTCCGGCAGCTACAACCCTCCACGATCATCAGCCGTAGCCCCAGTCTCTCCGGCAACTACAGGTAAGCACAGCACAGGTATGACAGCATATCTCAGTCAATTACTTTTCTAAAAGCAATGATCTCTTTCAGGTTTAGTTGCCTTCAAATGATCTCGTTCAGGTTTAGATACCTTCAAATAATCTCTTTCAGGTTTAGATGCCTTCAAATGATCTCGTTCAGGTTTAGATACCTTCAAATAATCCCTTTCAGGTTTAGGTGCCTTCAAATAATCTCTTTCAGGTTTAGATGCCTTCAAATGATCTCTTTCAGGTTTAGATGCCTTCAAATGATCTCATTCAGGTTTAGACACCTTCAAATAATCTCTTTCAGGTTTAGATGCCTTAAAATGATCTCATTCAGGTTTAGATACCTTCAAATAATCTCTTTCAAGTTTAGGTGCCTTCAAATAATTTCTTTCAGGTTTAGGTGCCTTCAAATAATCTCTTTCAGGCAAAGATACCTTCAATTGATCTCTTTCAGGTTTGATGTCTTCAAATGATCTCTCCCCTGGTATAGACACCTTCAAATGGTCTCCCCTATGTTTAGACTCCTTCAATCAGTTTCGTCTTCAAACTACGACCGGCTTGATTCCCACCTAGGATACTTAGAAATCCTTTCTCCAAAGGTCCAGCCATCCGATCTCATCAACCATTGTCCAGCCATCCGCCATATCCCCAGCCGCTCATTGGGATTAGGATCTTTTCTTATCGACAACCTCACTTCTTCCATAAGTGACGTTGCCGAGGGGCTCTGTAAGTACGCCAATCCAATTTGCGACCCTTTTTATGTGCATTTTAATGTGATAAAATTGCACTAGGGGCATTTTGGTAAATTTCCGGTCCATTTTGAGACTTCCGGAAACTATTTATGAGCTTTTGCGAAGGAAGTGCTTTTAAGTCATTTTTATGTACAGAAGGACCTACAGGGAATTAAACCATTTTGGACCTAAGAGGAGTTACCTTGAAAGGTTCCAGAATGGTAAATTGGCACCAGAAACGGTTATTGGCATGTTGTGTCACGCGACATCTCGAGCCACTAAAAACAGACACAGAATGTCTACAGAAGTAGCCCTCAGCAGCAGCCTATAAATTGGACCCTCCCCCTCTCATTTCAAGATCCCTTTTCCACTCCCTAAAGTCACTATGCCCAAATTACGCCAGAATACCTCTATCTCTCCAAAAAACACACATAACACCAACCAATTCCTCCCAATTCAACCTCCCTCATACATAATCCACCCATCTACTTCCATAAGTGACTATTTTATAGTTATTTATAGCATTATTTATTTATCATTTACTTAATTTTTATTATCATTTAGTTTTAATCTAGTATAATTTAGCTTCTTTTATTCTATATTTGGGATTTTATGCTTGTTGGTATATTTGAGCGTTTTTACAGGTATTAGGGTCCATTTTTGGAGCAAATGAAGTTAGGACATATCAAAGAGATCAAAAGACATGGAAGGGACAACTTCTAAGTGATCATCCATGCCAAAAAGCCACTGGAGCGGCCGTGTGCTATAAAGTGGAGCGGCCGTGCAAACCCTCAGTCAAAGCCAAAATTGCCAAAGTTCACTGGAGCGACCGTGCGCTATAAAGTGGAGAGGCCGTGCAATGCTGGAGCGGTCGTGCGCTATAAAGTGGATCGGCCGTGCACCTGCTGTTGCTGTGAAAAGGCACCTTTTCATTTGAATCTCTTTAAAGGGATCCAACCCTTCACTCAAATGCTCACCTTTGTAATCAGTATTGGGCATCCATAATACATTCGAAAATGGTCATAAACACATCCAGAAAGGATCAGATTATACTTAGAATATATAGCAAAAATACTCTAAGCAATTTATACACGATGTTCAAAATGTATCAATGATTCGTGACAAGTCCTTGTATACTCTTGAAGATGGTGAATGCAATACAAAGATTATTTTCCAGCCATTGTCTCTCTTTTATTATGAATAAGTATCTCTTCCCTTATCTCTATTTCTTTACTTACTTCTTTTATTATTTCAATGGTTTGAGTAATCCTCCATTTCTCGGAGTTGGAAACTCAATGATTTATATTCATGCTTATTTTACATGTCATTTCAATTCTCTTCTTATTAATCTTAATACTTGCAATTAGGGAGACATTCTTAAATGTATAGCCTCAGTTGATCAAATGAAAAACATTGATTAGTGGAACTCTAAGAATTGAACTAGGTCAATAAATCATGGAAAGTGATTTAAAGACCTAGGGATGATCCTTTAGTGGAAAATACGTGAGATTGATAGACTTAATGGATTTTGATTTATACGGTATCCTCGAGAGGTGAGTCGGATTTCCCGCTTGACGAATGGAATTGCACTAAGCCGGACCCTCGAGAGAAAGGCCGGTAAGTTTTAAAATACATGTGCTAGTTAGTACAACTTAGCGTATCATCCTTGATTTGAAACTTTCATCTTAAAACAATTTCTTTATATTATTCTTAAATTGCCTGCGAATATAAAGACATTCATATTTGTGGAACCCCAGTTAAATCCAGAGAAGGACCTAGCGAAGAATCTCGATTAACGGAACCATATAAAGAAACTAGGTTCCATTGATCACGAGAGTAGTTCAACGGCCTAGGGGTGTTCTTTGAATAGAAAGTACGTTGACTTTCGTTCCTAATGGATTCTTACTAATTGTGATCAGCTAGAGATAAGCCGGAATGCCCGTTTGTGACAGGGCGGGAGCACCATAAACGGAAATCTCAAACAGTTAGGACATAATTAGTGAATAATACAAACGCTACTGTCTTAACCCGAAGTAGTGTAGGCCTAACGTACCATCCTTGTTATTTTGATAAAAGCCTTTATCTAAAGCATATTTATTTTTTTTCAATCCCGAGAATACTATCATTATATGTTAGAGTAGTTTCTGTATCTTCCTAGCATTTTCTCTCACAAATTCTTATCTCCCCCAATCATTTTATCTATATGTTTATATAAAGACAAATATCATTCCAAAGTAAATCATGTCTCTGTGGGATCGACCCGTACTTGCACCCGCTATATTGCAATAGCCTGTGCGCTTGCGAATTTTAAATAAACTGTTAGGTTTCGACACCCAACAAGTTTTTGGTGCCGTTGCCGGGGACAACGGTTTACTTTTTGATATTTATCTTTATTATTTATATTTATATTTTTATTATTTATTATTATGTACTAACTCTATTTTGTAGATATTCGAAAAAAAAAATGATGAACAAGAGATGCAAGCCGTGCACTTTGCAACACATACGAATATGAAGTCGACCATATTTCGTATCAACCCTCTCTAAAAAGCACCATCTTTTGTAAGTTCATCTTTCATTTCCTCTACCCCCATCTTTGACTTATTTTTCATATTGTCCTTGAAACATTGAGGACAATGTTAATTTCAAGTGTGGGGGGAGGATTCCTCGTATCCGTTTTTTATTTTATTTTTATTAGTACTATTTTTCTTTAAAAAAAAAAAAATTCCCTATGATTGCTCATTTTTTTGTTTGCTTATTGCTTTAGATAATATATTTCCTTCCCTTCTCTTATTTTTATATAATCTTTAAATCATTAGGAAAGAACTTGGGATACTTTCTAGGAAGAAATTAAGGCAACATAAATCAATATAGCATTATATAGGATTTTGTAAAGGAAAGCATACTTAGAATTTTTGAAAATTTCCGATCATCTTGAGCTTTTGGTTGTTTTAAAAGTTTGTGAAGACTTATGAATTGTTTCTTCAAAAGTGTACATTCTAAACTTTTGATTTTTATTCCCTTCTTAGGAATATTCATAGGTGTTTTGCATCTTTTTGAATCACAACCCCTCATGAAAATCCATCTTTCCATTTCCACTAATTGAATCAAGGCTAGGCACTTTATCTTATTAATAAAAAAGTGACTAAGTCACCAAATTCTTAAAAATCAAAAAGAAATTTATTACTTCCTAAGTAACTCGGGGCACGGCATTCGCTGCGACGATGCTTCCTTGCCAAATGGAAGTAATATCTAAAGTATTCTTGATCTAAGTATTAGGAACATGGGGTTCGCAGCCACAATGTCTCCTACTTGAAAGGACCAAAAATTACTTAAGGTCTTTTGCAAAAATTTAACACGTACAAAAGAAAAATAAAATTGTTTAAAGCCTTGATAAGATTTTCCACTATCATCATCCATCTCCATCCTTGTGATTCAAAAGTATATGTCAAATCCTTGAATACTTCTAACTTGTGAATAAAATGATCATTATTTTGTACACTTTCAAGCAATAATCTTTTTCACAAAAACATTCTTGAAGAGTAAAAGTATCTTTATATGCCAAGCTTGTGATTCAAAAGTTCATCTTTTCTATATTATGCTTTGCTTCATCGAATCTCATTTATGCTATAATGATTTATTGTTTTCCAAGATTACTCTCTTAAAATTCTTCATCTCTTTCTAAATAATCTATGGTTATAAAACGTTTGAGAAGATAAAAGAAAGACAAATATCTTTGTGGCAATTAAGGCTTGTAGCATTTATTTATTTTCTAAGGGATCCAACTATATGTTTTTATCATTTGCAATTTTTTCCCTCTCCATCTTCTTTTTATCCTAGACTTGCTTGAGGACAAGCAAGGTTTAAGTGTGAGGGAATTTGATAAGTGACTATTTTATAGTCATTTATAGCATTATTTATTTATCATTTACTTAGTTTTTATTATCATTTAGTTTTAATCTAGTATAATTTAGCTTCTTTTATTCTATATTTGGGATTTTATGCTTGTTGGTATATTTGAGCGTTTTTACAGGTATTAGGGTCCATTTTTGGAGCAAATGAAGTTAGGACATATCTAAGAGATCAAAAGCCATGGAAGGGACAACTTCTAAGTGATCATCCAGGCCAAAAAGCCACTGGAGCGGCCGTGCGCTATAAAGTGGAGCGGTCGTGCAAATCCTCAGTCAAAGCCAAAATTACCAAAGTTCACTGGAGAGACCGTGCGCTATAAAGTGGAGCGGCCGTGCAAAGCTGGAGCGGCCGTGCGCTATAAATTGGAGCGGCCGTGCACCTGCTGTTGCTGTGAAAAGGCACCTTTTCATTTGAAGCTCTTTGAAGGGATCCAATCTTTCACTCAAATGCTTATATAAGACACCTTTGTAATCAGTATTGGGCATCCAGAATACATCCGAAAATGGTCATAAACACATCCAGAAAGGATCAGATTATACATAGAATATATAGCAAAAATACTCTAAGCAATTTATACACGATGTTCAAAATGTATCAATGATTCGTGATAAGTCCTTGTATACTCTTGAAGATGGTGAATGCAATAGAAAGATTATTTTCCAGCCATTGTCTCTCTTTTATTATGAATAAGTATCTCTTCCCTTATCTCTATTTCTTTACTTACTTCTTTTATTATTTCAACGGTTTGAGTAATCCTCCATTTCTCAGAGTTGGAAACTTAATGATTTATATTCATGCTTATTTTACATGTCATTTCAATTCTCTTCTTATTAATCTTAATACTTGCAATTAGGGAGACGTTCTTAATTGTATAGCCTCAGTTGATCAAATGAAAATCATTGATTTGCGGAACTCTAAGAATTGAACTAGATCAATAAATCATGGAAAGTGATTTAAAGACCTAGGGATGATCCTCTAGTGGAAAATACATGAGATTGATAGACTTAATGAATTTTGATTTATACGGTACCCTCGAGAGGTGAGTCGGATTTCCCGCGTGACGAACGTGATTACACTAAGCCGGACCCTCGAGAGAAAGGCCGGTAAGTTTTATAAATACATGTGCTCGTTAGTACAACTTAGCGTATCATCCTTGACTTGGCACTTTCATCTTAAAACAATTTCTTTATATTATTCTTAAATTGCCTGCGAATATAAAGATGTTCATATTTGTGGAACCCTAGTTAAATCAAGAGAATGACCTAGCGGAGAATCTCGATTAACGGAACCATATAAAGAAACTAGGTTCCATTGATCACGAGAGTAATTCAACGGCCTAGGGGTGTTCTTTGAATAGAAAGTACGTTGACTTTCGTTCCTAATGGACTCTTACTAATTGTGGTCAGCTAGAGATAAGCCGAAATGCCCGTTTGTGACAGGGCGGGAGCACCATAAACGAAAATCTCAAACAGTTAGGACATAATTAGTGAAGAATACAAACACTACTGTCTTAACCCGAAGTAGTGTAGGCCTAACGTACCATCCTTGTTATTTTGATAAAAGCCTTTATCTAAAGCATATTTATTTGTTTTCAATCCTGAGAATACTATCATTATATGTTAGAGTAGTTTCTGTATCTTCCTAGTATTTTCTCTCACAAATTCTTATCTCCCCTAATCATTTTATCTATATATTTATATAAAGACAAATATCATTCCAAAGTAAACCCTGTCTCTGTGGGATCGACCCATACTTGCACCCTCTATATTGCAATAGCCCGTGCGCTTGCGGATTTTAAATAAACCATTAGGTTTCGACACCCAACAGGCGACTCTCAAAATTATTTTTCGACAAGCGTACATTCACCAGTGGATTCCGAACTACGATCATGGCTTGATTTCTATGGGATACGTAGGTAACCTACTTTAGGTTCAGCCAATTTGTCACATATGACACCCTTTCCCCAGTGGATTCCGAACTATGACTATGGCTTGATTCCCCCGAGATACGTAGGTAGTCTTTCAAAGGTTCATCCACTCGACCTCCTTGGTCACCCAATCCATCTCGGCAGTTCGCCAGATTGGATTCTTTTAATCGATAACCCCACTCGCCCTGCAAGTGCCATTGCCGAGGGACTTCTGTAAGTACCCAAATCTGGCTCATGCCTTCCGGTTAAGTTTCTCGACAATTTCCCAAACTTTCATAAAGTTCAGGGTGATTCGGGAACTTTTCCAAACTTTCCAAGGGAGGAAGGACCTGCTAGGAATTAAAATTCCAGGCACGATCTCGCTGGAATGAAGCTTCCAGCTTGTTAGTGTAAACTGAAGGTGATATCGTAGATGATTTCCCAAATTCCAGGTGATATCGCAGATGATTTCCTGAACTGGAATTTATATAGTTGAATATTTCTTGTTTATTATTTGATGGACTAATGTGCTAATATAATATGTATAGTCTATGGTTTATGTTTATATTTCAGAGTGCAATAGCATCAAAGAAAGAGCTAGACACGTGTGGAATTTGGAAGGAAACAATTTATGCATTTTATGCATAAATTCGTTACTTTGGCAACAACAATTAAAAACGTGTGAAGACTTGGTCAAGGAGTTGTTGTTGAATAAAAGAAGAGTACAAGGTTGATAAAGCTTGGGAGTACAAGGCGTGGAAGCTTGACTTGGAGATAAATCAACTTGGTTGCTACAATTGAGGAAGTGGGAGCTAAAATTAAGGAACAACCTCAACCACTCTCCCTACACTCCCTCAATGTGCAAGACAGCCCCAAGGCTGTTCATTGAGTAGCCTTCAAGCAAATTGAAGACTATAAATATGTTTGGAAGCTTTCATTTGAAGATATGCCAGGAAAATTTATTTTATACACACCTTCGAAAGCTTAAGAGATAGAGTTCTTTGTTTGGTTCTTTGAATTCTTCCTCCCTTGTAATTTCGCACTTGATTACTTTGGTATCAAGTTGTGTGAAGGCTAGGATAGGATTCCGTTCTTTATCTCTTGTTCCATAGAGCTGAAAATTGTTATAGCTATAGGGAACATTTTCGGCTTTGTAAATTCATTTTAGTGATTATAAAGTCTTGCCTAAGAGGCACTCTCAAGTTATATTTATATAACTTGAGAAAAATAATTTTGGTGTTTTTATTCCGCTGCAATCTCTTTTACAAAATTTTTTATTTTCGAAGTGTGTGTGCTATCCTAAGTACTATCGTTGGTGCTGTTATCACCTTGGATATCACTTGTGATTCTGGCCGTGACAATTTCAATTGGTATCAGAGCAGGTCACTTGACGATACTAAGTGCTTGGTCTAGGTGTCATGGCTTATGATCCTGCAAATCCAAACAAAAAACGTCTTCCTGTTTTTGATGGTTCGAATTATGTATATTGGAAGATTCGTCTTCGCTCGCATATCAAATCAATTGATTTTCGAGCATGGCAATCTATAGTTAATGGGTACTCTCTTCCACTTTTACCTCCCGATGAGGATGGTGATATCCAGGTTAAACCTGACACCGAGTGGACTAAAGAAGAGATCACTCTTCCTAACTATAATGAGAAAGCTCTTAATGCTATTTTTGAGTGGGTTGACATGCACATTTTTAAACTTGTTCAAAAGAGTTCCATAACTAAAGAAGCTTGGGATATTTTACAAAGGTTTTGTGAAGGTGATTCTAGTGTGCGTGAAAACAAACATAGAGGTCTTACTGGCAAATTTGAAAGATTGAGAATGGGTGAAAATGATACCATTTCCTCTTATTTTGAAAAATTGTTTGACATTGCTAATGAGTGTCAACTTTTGGGTGAACCTTTTACAAACAAACAATTGGTTTCAAAGGCTATTAGAACTCTCCCTGAGCGTTTTAATATAAATGTTTCATCTATAGAAGAGGCTTACAACCTTTCTACTATGGACATCAATTTCTTAATGAGCATTTTAAAAATTTTTGAGTCAAACCTTGCTGAGCAAAGTGAAGCTTCTAAAGGCAAGAGTATTGCTTTACAAGTTCAATCCTCCAGTGTGACAATTGATGAGGATGACGAAATTTTTGAGGAATTAGGTGAAGATGCCAGTGTTGCCTTGCTTGCTAGGAAATATAACTCTATGTTACGAAAGTTTAACAAAGAAAATGTGCAGGTGAAGGCTAAAGAGCAACAAACCAAGGTGTACAATTCAATGCCGAAGAGGACATTTCCATCTACACAGAAAGGTGGTCCCATAAGGAGAGCATCATCAGATCACTCTAGGTCTGATCCGAAATACCTTGAATCAATCCAATGTCATGCATGCTCTGGATGGGGTCATTACTCAAATGAGTGTGCTAACACTCTAAGGAAGATGGGAAAGAACCTATGGGTGTCTCTCAGTGACAATGAGGATGAGGAGACCAATCAATCTGAAGATTCAGATCAAACAAAAATCGTGGTCACATATTGTGACTCGGATTCTGTCAGTGATACCTCATGTGATATCCAAAGTGGGATAGCACCTGAGATATCATCCAACAGGTATACAAATTTTAATTTGATAAATGCTGTTTGTTTTGTGGGTTCTGTTAACATGGATGCAGGTAGTTCACAAGAGGGTGAACAAAGTAAGGAGTTCAGCAAGGATGAACTCATTTGTGGTCTTAAGAACCTTTGCAAAGAATTGGTGGACGAATGGAAGAAAGAGAACAAGAAGGTTGTTTCTCTGTCCAAAGAGGTTCAAGACCTGACTGATGGCTTGACTAGATTGGAATTTCAACTCACAAAGAAGGATGTGGAACTGGACAAAGTCAAGGCCAAGCTTACTCTAGCCGAGGCCACATTTAAGAAACTCAACACGAGTTCTTCCAAGTTGGATGCAATTCTTGGGTTGAGCAAACCACTCAAGATAGGTATGGGTTTTCAAGAGTCCTTAAATGCTATTACTTCTACTTTGGCTAATAAGGAAGATAAAATAGATTTTGTTAAATAAAGAAACAATGTCGAATTAATTTCTTCTGACAAGCCTTCTGACAAGGTGAAAATATGTAACTACTTTTACTCTACTGGACATTTGAAAAATGATTGTAAAACTCTTTTAAAGAAACAGTCCAATTCCTCTGTGATACCTGAAGTGTTGCTTAGCACGTCAGATATCACTGCCAGTCAGAGGAGAAAGAATCAAAGTAGGAAAGTACGGAAACCTAAGTCTAACCTGATATGTGATGTTGTGTGCACTGCATTAAAAACTAATGTTGAAGGTTCATGGTATTTTGATAGTGGTTGTTCACGTCACATGATAGGAACAAAAATGTTTTTAAAAAATTATGAACCTATTCAAGGTGGTAGTGTGACATATGGTGGTGGTGGCAAGAGTAATATAGTATGAAAAGGCATTTTAAATGTACCTAGATTTCCTGCTTTGAAAAATGTTTTGCATGTTGATGGACTTGTAACTAATTTAATTAGTATTAGCCAACTTTGTGATGACAATCTTGAAGTAAAATTCAATAAAAACACTTGTGAAGTTTTTGATTGTACCAATAACTGGGTTATGACTGGTACTAGGTCAAGTAATAACTGTTATCTTGTCGAGGATAAACAAGTGTGTCATTCTGTGAGAGTTGATAATGCTACCTTGTGGCATCAAAAGTTGGGTCATGTCCATTTTCGAAACATTGTGAAACTCATTAAGGCTGAAGCTATACGTGGTATACCTAGTCTGGACATAAGTAAGAAAATAATATGTGAAGATTGTCTCAAGGATAAACAGACACGTGCTACCCATAGTGCTATCCAACATAATGAGGAGTATTCTGGGACAACTAACTGTTTTCAATTGATGCATATGGATTTAATGGGTCCAGTTGAGGTAGACAGTTTAGGAGGTAAGAGATATACTTTTGTAATAGTTGATGATTTTTCTAGATTTACTTGGGTATATTTTTTGAAAGAAAATCAGAAACTTTTGAAAAGTTTAAGATCTTACATGCTAAAATCAAAAACATGTTTTGTGCACTTATCATGAGAATAAGGTCAGATCATGGAACGGAGTTTGATAATTCATTGTTTTTTACTTTTTGTGAATTAAAAGGAATTAAACATGAGTTTTCTGCTCCTAAAACACCTCAACAAAATGGGGTAGCTGAAAGGAAAAATAGGACCTTACTTGAAATGGCTCGTGTGATGTTGTTTTCAAAAAGAATTTCAAAAAAAATTTCAAAAAGATTTTGGGCTGAGGCCTTAAACACGGCTTGTCACACGGCCAATAGAGTTTTTCTAAGACCTGGTACTAGAATGACACCTTGTGAAATTTTGAATGGTAGGATACCAAAAGTTCATTATTTTCATACATTTGGATGTGTGTGTTATGTTCTAAATGATCGGGATTACTTAGCTAAATTTGACTCTAAGAGTGATAAGGCAATATTTCTTGGATATGCTCAGGATAGTCGAGCATATAGGGTTTATAACCTTAGGTTAAAACCATACAGGAATCAGTTAACATTGTTTTTGATGACTTAGCAAGTGTTTCAGGTGATGGATTGCAGGAATCTCCATTGATACTGCTGGAAGAGCAAAATCAAGTAAGTGATACCCCAAGTGCTGACCAAAGTGTTGCCATTGAAGGGATAGCATCTCCAGTATCACCTAAGACCAGTCCAGCAACTGAAAAGGATGAACAGTCAGATGATGATGCTAATGTGCATGAAGATTTGAGAAGGGATCCACCAGCCAGGATCAGAAGAGATCATCCTTCATCTCAGATTATTGGAGAAGCAAGTGAAGGGGTACGAACAAGGAACAAGGGGCATTTTAGTAGTTGTGAAAAGGCAAGGTATGTGTGCATGTTCACCACATACCACAAGGTAAAATATTCCTGTTTTGTTTCCTCCTTAGAACCCAAAAATATTTCTGAAGCTTTATAAGATAATTTTTGGATACATGCCATGCAAGAGGAACTTGAACAATTTGCTCGTAATGAAGTTTGGTGTTTAGTACCACGTCCCATTAACACTAATGTAATTGGTACAAAATGGATTTTCAAAAATAAATCTGACGAGCAAGGAAATATTATAAGGAACAAAGCTCGTCTCGTAGCTCAAGGTTACACCCAAATTGAAGGTGTTGACTTTGATGAGACCTGTTTTGGTCAAATTTCAACAAGTGTATTTCGATGAGAAGAAAAGTGACTAAAGTGATATGAATCTAGGTACAATGATTATCAAGTTGAATAGAAATGGACACAAGATGTTCGTTGACTAGGGAAAGCCCTTGAACAACTTGTTCTTCGGCATAAAACCCCGGGAGGATTTGGCTCCTGCCTTGACCGGAAGTTTACTAAGAATTTTCTTGAGATTATAATGCTAAGAGCGTATGAAAAAGGGAGCTTAAGCTAGTGAAGAACGTGTGTGTAAATACAGTGTGTGTTCCCCTTTTATACCTCAAATAAAACTAATTAACAAAGAAGATTATGCGCCTATAAACTCGGGGAAGAGGTTGATCAAAGAGAGATATATCTGCCATTTGTTGTTTGAGGGAGAAGATAAGGTCCGTTGCTGAGGAAACGTTGTTGACTTAATCTTTACTCCTTGTGACACGTGCCCTATAAAATAGGAATAGCGTTACTGCGTCCCAACCTGCAGAAAGCCAAGTTGTAAATAGAACAACTCAAGTTGTTAGTACCAAGTTGTTAGGTGTAAGTTGTAAAACATGTTGACTGAAAATGTTGGGCCCAACAATTGCCCCCAAACTTTTTGAAAAATGAGGAATAGAAAGAGACAAAAGAATTCAAAAAGTTTGCCAAAATAAGAAAGAAAAGAACGACGGTTTTTAAGTAGTTTCCCGAGGCAAAAAGACTTGATCGCTTTTAGAGTTCCAACCACCTTCAACCTCCATAAATAAATAGTCTCTTGCTCCAACTCTCCCTTTCACCAAATCAAAAACGTTACTTTCACAGAGGTTTCTAGAGGAAGAAACAAGGAAGACGGTTGGGGCGAAAAATCAAGTAGAGATTTACGGTGAGTTTCTTGTCTTCTCTTCAATTTCATCTCTGATTTCTTGTTTTAAGTTGAAAAAATGGGTCGGAAGAAGTTAGTCGTGATTGAGAGTGACGAGGGTTTGCCCAAGGGTTTCATAACCCAAAACTTGTTGAAGGAACCCGATAATGAGAAATGTCTGATGCCTAAGGCTAACCTAGATGTTATTAAGAAGAATCACGCCATGCCCTACGAAACGGTCTACTTCACCCATCCTGATTTGACCTCCGAATGCTATTCTCCCACTTGGGTATGTTTTCCGGAGTATCCCTTTGTTATAGGTTTACGATTCCCTTTCCCCGATTTGATTACGAAGTTCTTTTCCTCTACTAAACTCAACTATGCCCAACTGATGCCTCAAGGGTGGAGATATTTGCAAACCCTAGTTAGATTAGGAGAGAGGGCTGATTTGGTTGCTGGTTTAGAAGAGTTGGCGTATACTGTGGATTTAAGGAGTTTTGGTCCAGGAAGGTTTGGTTTTAGGGTCAAGAATGGTGAGCCTATTCTGATCTCTAATCATGACATTGCTGATAGAGGGTGGAAAAATAAGTTTTTCTTTGCAAGGAGGGACACCTTGGGTCAAGAGGAAGGTGTTTTTTCCAAATGGAGGTTTCAAGGTAGTGAAAATAGTTTCTCTATTTTACGAAATGCTTCTCAATACTATGATAGCTAACTCTTAAAATTTCCTTTGTAGAAGTTTCTAAGCTGTCAGACTTGTTTCCGGATCAAGAAGGGACACAAGCGAACGTAAAACAGCTTCTCCAGTTGGGTGTATCTGATAGGTCCTTCAAGGCATTCCCTGTTGAGTTTTTCGTTGAGGAGGCTGGAGGTGAAGCAGAGGTTGAAGCCGAAGAAAACCTACCCCCAACTCTACCTGAGATGTCTACAGGTTTAAATCCTCAAAAATCTTTGTACTTTTTCGCGAGTATTTCGATTATCTCAATTCCTTATTTCCTTGTTGTAGCTACACGATCCAAATCCAACGTGAGTGCCGCTGACTTGATGGCCGCTGCTAAGGCAAAGAAAGTTGTCAAGAAGGAAAGTAAATCTCGAACTCCAATGTCCATGGCCTCTAGCTCAGATTTGAATGCTTCCAAGAATAAGGAGGAAGTGAAGAAAAGGAAGCTATCCGAAACCGAGGCTACGGATGGGAATGAGACTTGTGACATGGGGACAGCAAGAAAAAAGTTAAAGGATGCTATAGCCTGCTTTGTTGACAAGGTAAAATGAGAAAACTTGAACCTTGCCCATGATTTTTGATGAAATGCTAACATTTCTTTTTACTTAGGTTGCGGATATCATGTGCCCTATCATGGACCAGCTTGATGCTGTGAAAATCAAGGCAGCCAGGCATAATTACGAAGCTGAGGAATACAAGAAGCAAGCCACCAAGAATGCTGAGGAGATTGAGAAGTTGAAGGAAAATCTTGAAGCTGAAAAGAAGGAGTTGGAAGTTGTTAAAGCTGAGAAAGTGAAGGAACATGAAGCCCATGAGAAGGAATTTGATGCCGCGAAGAAAGATTTCACGTTTAATGCCACCAAAGTGGTGTTTGAAGCCAGGATTGAACTTATGGAAGAGTACAAGAATGGGCTGGCTCCGGATTGGGATGTGGAAGCTGAGAAAAGGGCTTTGGAAGATTTCATTGGTGAGCCGGTAGATGCAGAGGAAGTGAATTCTGCGGCTCTGGAAGCTCTAGTTGAGGATACTGATAGGACCTTGAGTACCCTAATGGTGGCTCAGAATGGCCAAGGGGAGAATACAACACCGGTGGCAGCAGGCCAGGAAGTTTGAAAAACATTTTAAAACTTTTGGGTATTTTTGGATGAACAAAAACAATTTTTGGTTTTATTTGTGTACCTCTGTTGGTACAACAAATGGGGGGAGTGTCCTCAAAAACAAGGTTTTTAGTTTGTAATGGCTCATAAGAGCCGAGACAATTTATTTGGGGGTACTAGGTTGGTCTAGTACTCCAAGCTTTTTTAGGGTTTTAGGGACTTGTTGGCTTACCCAACTTGTCCTCTAGTTGCGAAAAATCTTTTGAAAAACACTTAATGGTTTTTTAGCAAAGTATTTTATGTCTCTGGGAGACGCTTGTTTGTTCTTTAGATAACATGTAAATGTTATAAACCGTAGGTAACATGAAAATGTTACAACCAATAGTTCACAACTTGAAGAAGTGTGAAAACGTGCGCCCAGGCGAAGGTGTCGAAACCTTAATTCGTAAGAAAAGATGAATATCTTTTAACCATAAGTACCTTTGATCAGAGGTAAATCGTTTGAAGAGATAGAACAAGTATCAGCCGTCCTGGCGTGTCAACAAGTTCTATCCCTCTCCAGCTAGAATTCCAACATGTATCAGCCGTACTGGCGTGTCAACATGTTGAAATTTTCTTCCTCAGGTTCAAACACGTATCAGCCGTACTGGCGTGTCAACATGTTGAACTTTGTCTTCCTCAGGCTCAAACATGTATCAGCCGTACTGGCGTGTCAACATGTTTGTCCTGTTCCAACTTAGGTCTCAACAAGTATCAGCCGTACTGGCGTGTCAACATGTTGAGCCTACTCCATTTGATCAAGTTGCACCTCGCAAAACAGATTTATGTTAGGGTTGGGCGTTAGCGTAGCTAACGCCCCTCCGATGCTTAAGTTAGTAAGGATTCTCCACAAAAATTAACAACTTGAAATATACGAATGAATTTGACAACTAAAAATAAATCGTACCTGAGAAGTCTAGTTGCAAATAACTGGACTTACATGAAATAAAGTTTCAAGTGGATGGCGTTCCAACTTCTAGGGATCCTATCTCCACTTGGGGTTGACAACCAGTACGCACCTTTGCCAGCTTCAGCGTCGATGAGATATGGTCCTTCCCACTTGGGGGCTAACTTACCTGCATTCAATTCTCTTGTATTTTGAAATACTTTTCTTAAAACTAAATCACCAACCTGGAACCTTCTGACTCTGATATTTTTGTTGTAGGATCTTGCAATTCGTTGTTGATAAGCCGCCATCCTTATCTTGGCTAAATCCCTGATCTCATCAATTGTATCTAAATCTTGAGTTAGCAAGAGATTATTTTCATCTTGAGTTAATAAGCCATACCTTGCTGTTGGGATCGTTACTTCAACTGGAATTACAGCTTCCGCCCCATATACCAATGAATATGGAGTTCTACCTGTGGCTCCTTTTGTGGTAGTCCTATCTGCCCAAAGTACAAGTGGTAACTCTTCAACCCATTTTCCCTTCTTTTGGTCTAGACGCTTCTTCAAGTTGTTGATGATCAACTTGTTGCTTGATTCAGCTTGGCCATTGGCTTGAGGGTGGACAGGTGTAGACATGATCAACTTGATGCCCCAGCGAGTACAAAAATCCCTGGTCTTCTTACTTATAAATTGTGACCCGTTGTCACATATAATCTCTGATGGCACACCAAACCTGCTAATTATATTTTTCTTTAGAAATGAGATTACCTCCTTATCTCTCACCTGTACATAAGCTTCTGCTTCGATCCACTTTGAGAAATAATCGGTTAATGCCAACATGAACACCTTGCCTCCGGGAGCCTTAGGCAACTTGCCTACAATGTCCATGCCCCACTGCATGAAAGGCCAAGATGGGACTATAGAATGTAAAGGCTCAGCGGGTTGATGCAAGATGTTACTGTGTCTTTGGCAGGCATCACACTTTTGTACATAGCTCATAGCATCTTGACGCATGGTTGGACAATAGTATCCTGTCTTGAGGGCCTTCGACACCAGTGCTTTCCCACCAGAATGGTTCCCACAAATTCCTTCGTGGATTTCTTTGAGTACTACTTCTACTTGCTCATTATCGACACATCTTAAATAATTTCCTGCAAAAGACCTCTTGAATAGCACATTATCTATCAAAACAAAAGTAGAAGTACGAATCTTAAAGGATCTAACATTCTTAACATCGGGTGGAATAGTTCCAAGTTGAAGGAACTCAATTACAGGTTGGGTCCAAGAAGGTTTAGCATCTTGTGCCCCAGTAGGTGGAGTAACCACTTGAGTTTCCTCAACTTGGTCTATTGCCGGGTACTTAACATAAATGATGGGGATATTAGTATGCAACATTGATTTGCAAGTTGAACCCAAGTTGGCCAAGGCGTCCGCTTCTGCGTTCTCTTCTCTAGGGACCTGTTCCAAAGAGAATGATAGAAATTTTGAAGCTAAGGCCTTAACCTGTTGGAGGTACAGAGTCATCTTGGAATGCTTCGCCATATAACTGCGATTAAAATGGTTAGCTAGTAGTTGAGAGTCAACAAATACATTTAAATGTGTAATATTCAAACTTAAAGCTGTAGTTAAACCCATGATTAGGGCTTCATACTCAGCTTCGTTATTTGTTGCACTGAATTCACAAGATACAGCTTGAGGTATGATATCACCTTGAGGGGACTTCAAGATTATTCCCAAACCAATCCCTTTAGAATTTGAAGCTCCATCGGTATACAATGTCCAAAATCTAGGAACAGTTTTACCTTCAAGTTGTTGCACTTCCAGTTCTACCTCAGGCTGCAAACTTGGACTGAAGTCAGCTACGAAATTGGCTAGGGCCTGCAATTTGATGGCTGTTCTTGGCTCGTACGAAATGTCATACGTGCTCAACTTGACTGACCACTTGGCCAACCTGCCCGACATCTCTGGCGTTCTCAACACATTTCTCATAGGATAATTACTTCTAACAGTTATGGAATGTGTTTCAAAATAATGACGTAATTTGGTAGCAGCAGTAGTTAAGGCTAATATCAATTTTTCAAGATGAGAGTACCTTGTTTTAGTATCCAATAAAGACTTACTTACATAGTAAACAGGATGCTGTTCACCTTGGATTTCCTTCACCAATACTGCACTAACAAAGATTTTCAGATACTAAGTATAAATAAAGATGCTCACCATGTTCGGGTTTAGCAAGAAGGGGTGACGTCATCAAGTATTCTTTAAGTTGTTTGAAGGCTGCCTCATGTTGGTCAGTCCATTGAAAGAGTTTGTTTTTTCTTAATACTTCGTAGAATAACCTGCACTTATCAGATGATTTGGATATAAATATATTCAAAGCAGCTACTCTACCTGTTAACCTTTGTACATCCTTGATGTTCTTAGGGGATTCCAAGTTGAGAATGGCTTTGATTTGTTCGGAACTTGCTTCGATTCCCCTCTTGGTCACCATATATCCCAAGAATTTACCTGCTCTAACACCGAAGTTGCACTTTGCCGGATTGAGCTTCATGTTGAAGGCTTTCAAAATGTTGAATGCCTCAGCAAGGTGCTCCACATGATCCTCAATGTGCTTGGATTTGACCACCATATCGTCTATGTATACCTCCATCGTCTTGCCAAGTTGGTCTTTCAACATTTTGTTCACTAACCTTTGGTAGGTTGCCCCTGCATTTTTAAGACCAAAGGGCATAGAAATATAACAATATATACCTTCTGGAGTCATGAATGCTATATCTTCTTGGTCTGAAGGCTCCATTTGAATTTGTTGATACCCGGAAGATGCATCCATGAATGTCAAGATGTCGTGGCCAGCTGTCTCGTCAACTAGAGAATCAATATGAGGGAGAGGGAATGGATCCTTCGGACAGGCCTTGTTCAAGTCGGTGAAGTCCACGCATACTCGCCACTTGCCATTCTTCTTCTCCACCACTACAACGTTAGCCAACCACCTTGGGTACTAAACTTCTCTGATCATCTTGGACTTCAGTAGCCTCTCAACTTCATCCTTTATGATCTGGTTCCGCTCTTGGGCGAACTTCCTTCTTTTTTGACGGACAGGACGGATGGTCGGATCGATGTTCAACTTGTGAGTGATGATGTCCTTGCTTATCCCTGACATGTCTTCATGCTTCCAAGCAAAACAACATTTCTGACTTTTCAGGAACTCGATCAGCTCCTCTTCGATTTCGGACGGTAGGTCTATCCCAACTTGCACTTGGGCCTCAGGATTTGATGCATCCACAGGAACACTTTTTGCATCGTGCTCCACTGCTTCAAGAATGTTCTGGGCCTTTTTCTTTAATTGCTATGCTTGCCGAGGGGTCGAGCTTGCTTTCATGTTGATCTTGTAACATTCTTTAGAGACTTGCTGGTTTCCCTTCAACTTGGCAACTCCCCAAGGTGTTGGAAACTTGACGCATTGATGGTAAGTTGATGGCATGGCCTTCATGTTGTGGATCCAAGGTCTTCCCAATATAACATTGTACGAGGAAGAGCACTCAATCACACAAAACCTCTCCATGGAATTCTACCCTCTAGGTAGATGGGCAACTTGATCTCTCCGACTGTTTGCTTCACCTCACCACTGAACCCTACCAGTACGGATGAATTCTTCACCACTTCGGACAGAGGGATGCCCATATCTTTAAGAGCATGAGTGAAGATGATGTTGACCGAGCCGCCACCATCGATCGTAATCCGCTTGACCACACAATTAGCAATCTCGCACACGAACAACTAGACCATCATGATGAGGGTCCAACGTGTAGTCCTTATCTTCATCTTCAAAAGAACTGATATGACCATCTGTGAAGTCACGACGCCTTGAAGGCAATTCTGATTGATCTTCCTTAGAGCTTTTGGCATGGCGCTTAGCGTGAGTAAGTTGTGCCGCAAATATGAGACCCACCTGAAATAACATACTACCTTGGTGGCTGGAGGGGGTGCAACTTTCTCGGGTCTAGAATGTTCTCCTGAATCAGGTTCTTTGGATTCACTTCTGACCCTCTTCTTGCCCAACAAATCCTTGAGAAGACCCTTGGACAATAAATGAGCAATCTCCTTCCTCAAGGCGAAACAGTTCTCGGTGGTGTGCCCAAAATCTTCATGAAATGCGCACCACTTGGACTTGTCCTTCCAAGTTGTTGACTGGTCATTCTTCTTGGGCCATCTTGCTTTATCTCCAAGATTTCCCATGGCGCACAAGATTCCTGCAATGTCCACAGAAAAACAATATTCAGAAATTTGTGGATAATCATTATCATCACCTTCCTGATCATCATCTACGACATGAATTCTAGAAGGTTCAGTTTTAACAGGGGGTTTGCCCCTGTTGGACTTATAGTGATGGGAATCCGGTCGTCTGTCAGAAGGCTCAAATAGAGGAGTAGGAGTCCTCCCAGTTGACTTCCCCATCGCCAAGCTATCTTCCTCCAATCTGATGTAAGGCAAGGCCCTGGTTCTGATTTCTTCAAGTTGTTTCGCAGGGGTCATCACCAACTCGTTGTAGAACAATGAGCTCTTCTTCAAGCCTATACGGAATGCTTCCGTAGCGGTGGACACATCCAAGTTGGGTATAGTCACTGCCTCCTTGTTGAACCTGTGCAAATACTCTTTAAGATTTTCGTTAGGCTGTTGCACAATTCTATAAAGATCACTGGTCAACTTGTCGAATGCCCTGTTACATGAAAATTGGTTAATGAACATATTAACAAGTTGAGCATAAGATGAAATAGAGTTTAGAGGGAGTCCTGTTAGCCATTTTAAGGCTGGTCCTGACAAAGTAGAGCCAAAGCCCCTGCAAAAACACGCTTCTTTAAACATAGGAGGGATACTTATGATATCCATTGATTCCTGATACAGCAACACATGCTCTGCTGGATCGGTACTCCCATCATACTTCTTCATATGAGGGACTGAGAATTTCTTCGGGATCTCCACACTGGCTATTGCTGGCACAAAAGGAGACTCATTGTAGCAAGTTGGAGAGACTTGATGATACAGCAAGTTGACTCCAGGCACGCTTCGGAGCAAACTCCTTAATGGTTTGCATTTCCTTAACAAGTTGGTTCTCTGTGAAAAGAGGAGCATTATTAGCCTGAGGTGCGAAAGTATCGAAAGCATTAAAGAAACTTCCCGTTTGCCCCATTGAGGGTGTAGCATAAGTGTAGCAAGATGATAGCGCAGGTTGGCTAGCTGGTAGGCCGAATCTTGGTTGCTCGATTGGAATGGATGTCACAATTGTGCTCTCCTCTGGCAAGGTGTTGGACATAGGGATATCTCCGACATGGCTCGGTCCTGTACCTGCACCAAACAAAGATCTAGGAAGCAAAGGTGAAAACAGAGTGGATACTTGAGTCTCAGCTTGCTTCCCTTTACGCAGACTATCAATGACATTGAATATCATGGTATTCGTATGCTCCTGAGCATCCAACCGATCACCTATTTTCTTCAACATGTCCGCCATGTTGGACATTATCTCCAAATTGACAGCTTCTGCACTTGGAGGAGGGTTGCCTTGGGCATTGGAAACAGGAAGCGGCCGACTCTGACTGCTGGATGATGGATTAACCATTTCTACGCAAATAATCAAAGTTTCCCACGGACGGCGCCAAATTGTTTTGGTCAAATTTCAACAAGTGTATTTCGATGAGAAGAAAAGTGACTAAAGTGATATGAATCTAGGTACAATGATTATCAAGTTGAATAGAAATGGACACAAGATGTTTGTTGACTAGGGAAAGCCCTTGAACAACTTGTTCTCCGGCATAAAACCCCGGGAGGATTTGGCTCCTGCCTTGACCGGAAGTTTACTAAGAATTTTCTTGAGATTACAATGCTAAGAGCGTATGAAAAAGGGAGCTTAAGCTAGTGAAGAACGTGTGTGTAAATACAGTGTGTGTTCCCCTTTTATACCTCAAATAAAACTAATTAACAAAGAAGATTATGCGCCTATAAACTCGGGGAAGAGGTTGATCAAAGAGAGATATATCCGCCATTTGTTGTTTGAGGGAGAAGATAAGATCCGTTGCTGAGGAAACGTTGTTGACTTAATCTTTACTCCTTGTGACACGTGCCCTATAAAATAGGAATAGCTTTACTGCGTCCCAACCTGCAGAAAGCCAAGTTGTAAATAGAACAACTCAAGTTGTTAGTACCAAGTTGTTAGGTGTAAGTTGTAAAACATGTTGACTGAAAATGTAGGGCCCAACAAGACATTTGCTCCCGTTGCTAGAATAGAATCCACAAGACTCCTCTTGGCTATAGCTTGTTATCTAAAAATTATCTTGTTTCAAATGGATGTTAAAGCTGCCTTTTTAAATGGTTATTTAAAAGAAGAAATTTTTGTTGAACAACTAAAAGGATTTGAAGATCCTCATCTACCAAACCATGTATATAGACTTGATAAAGCCTTATATGGCTTGAAACAAGCTCCACGTGTATGGTATGGTCACTTAACTTCTTTCTTACTTGAATATGGTTTTATAAGAGGTGAAGCAGATAGGACCTTATTTATCCTAAGGCATGGCAAAGAAACAGTCATTGTTCAAATCTATGTTGATGACATAGTCTATGACTCTACTTCTCAAACGTGTTTAAAAGATTTTTTAGAGGCTATGACATCAACATTTGAAATGAGCATGATTGGTGAGTTAATATTCTTTCTAGGCTTGCAGGTGAAACAAACAAATGAAGGGATATTCATTTCACAAAGCAAGTATGCAAAGAGCCTAGTGAAACGATTTGGGTTGGAAGGAGCAAAAAGTTCAAAAATCCCTATGTTTCTTCTCTTAAACTTGGTAGAGACTAAGTAGGTGAGGATGTTGATCCTACTCTATATCGTTCTATGATAGGTAGCCTTCTCTATCTCACTTCTAGTCGTCCTGATATCATGTTTAGTGTGTGCGTTTGTGCACGTTATCAAGCCAATCCTAAAGTCTCACACCTTAATTCTGTCAAAAAGATAATTAAATATGTTTCAGGCACAAGTGAATTAGGGATTTGGTTTAGTAAGGATACTAACACCAATTTGGTAGGCTTTAGCGACTCGGATTGGGCGGGGGATATGGATGATAGAAAAAGTACTAGTGGGGGGTGTTTTTACTTGGGTAACAGTTTAGTTTCATGGTATAGTCATAAACAAAATTGTGTCCCTCTTTCAACAGCTGAGTCTGAGTATGTTGCAGCTGGTAGTTGTTGCTCACAACTTATTTGGCTAAAATCTATGCTAGATGACTATGGTCTAGAGAGTAATTCTTTGACTATGTACTGTGATAACCTGAGTGCTATCAACATTTCAAAAAACCCTGTTCAACATTCCCATACTAAGCACATAGATATACGTCATCATTTTCTTAGATATATGGTAGATAAAGGCCCAATTAACATTGATCATATTGATACTAAGTATCAACTGACTATATCTTTACCAAGGCCTTAGACCACGAGAGATTTTCTAGTTTGAAAAGATCTTTTGGTCTTTGTAATCTCTGAGTCCGCTTGTCTGTGCTACCCCAGGTGATGTTATCACTTAGGGTAACACTTGTATATTAGTGTATTTTTTTCTCTTTTTTCTTTTTACTTACAAAAAATGCTTTCATAGTTTTTTTTTTATCTGGTTAGCTTAGTTCTAACCGTAGCACATGCTGACCTTTTTGTTATGGTAGGTTATTACTTAGGTTATCATGTGTGATATCATTTCCCTTTATATGCTTAAAGTGACAAAGTCACTAATCTTTTCTTTTTGATAAATAAAAGACAAAGGCAATGTGTCCATACTATTCTCTCGAGCTCGGGGCACGGTGTTCGCTGCAACGATGTACTCTTGCCAATGAGAATGTATGAGGTGGTTTATGATTAGTATTAGGGACATGGAGTTCGCTACTACAGTGTACCCTACTTGAAAGGCATAAACTCACTCTATCTTTACACTTGAAATAAAACTCGAAGCACGGAGCTCGTTACTACGATGCTTTCTTGTTTAAAGAAGTGTATTGATTTTTTATATAACAAGAAATGTAATTAAAAATATATAGGCATGTTATGCCTAAAGTGCATGAAAAATATGCTCAGCTTGTTATGCCTGAAGTGCCTGAAAATGCTCAGCTTGTTATGCTTGAAATGCTTGAAAATGAAAAATATTTATCAAGGGGATTTATATCACATATGTTATCCTACGTGTTACCATCATTGCCTTAACACATTAGTGTGTGCTATATTAGTTTTTTATTTTATTTCGAAATATTGTTGATTAATTTTTCAAAATCTGAAAGTTTTTTTAATTAAAGAGTTTACGATCTTGAAAACGTCTTCAACAAGTTTTCTTTATTTTTGGTAAACTTTGTTGAGTAACTAACCCATATTTATTTTGATTTGTGCATATAATTTTCGGGCTTAGTTGCAAAATATTTGGTTTACTCATTTTTTATTTTTTTCGTATTATTTAAAAAAATATATTTTTTTCATTTTATTTTTTGTTTCAACCGTGTTGTTTTATTTTAAAGATAGTTAGGGTTTTATAAAAAAGGTGTGGTTGGGATTAATTTAAAACGTGTGGATAGGGATAATGGAGAGAAATAATAGGGGTTAGTTTAGATAGGTTTTAAGTAGTCAAATCAAATTAAAACTTATGTTCCCTATCTAATCTCACTCTCCTATTTTCACTCTACCTCTCCCTTTTCTCTCTCTAACCGTTACCCTCTCTCTCTCCTTTCTTAAACCCTCGTTCCAGCGTCTTCATCTCTCCCAACCTAGGTCAAATTACGTCCCAAAAATTTCTAAAATTCTCCATGGCATCTCCATCCAAAACCAATGTTGAACCTTCTCACACGGACCAAATGGATATCTCCCCAAGCATTGTCCCATCCGTTGCCTCTCGTGCCATGGAAACCTCTCCCATGATTACACCAAGTTCTTCTCCTCCTACAATGGCTATTGTTCCAGCCTCTGTCCCCACAGCCTCATTCGAACATGGCATTTCCAAGGTCACTCTTATTTCGGCCGAATCAAAAGAGAAGAGGAAGAGGAAAGCTCCAACATCCAAGCTATCTCCTCAAGTTGCAAAGAGGAGGTCCTCCAACCGTATTAGGTCAATCAGGCCCAAGGCTACATCAAATACCACCTCTGATCCGGTTGAAGTCTCAAAAAGCTCCTTAGATGTGTCCTCACCTCAAGTGAGTGATGAAAATTTTGATGCCAACAAAGAAAAGGAACCTTCTGTGGATTCTTTTGATGCTTGGGTGGATGCTGAAGAGGAAGAAACTCTCTCTGATTTTCAGAAGAAGAAGGGCAAGGGAAAAGCTTCAGTGAGTGCTACCAAAGGTGCTACCAAGAAGAAGATATCATCTGAGGTAACACCTGCCCCCTCCTCTGTTCCTACTCGTTCCTCTATTGATAATTCTGGTGATGAGATTATTCGAAATGAAGAGGATAAGGCTTTTCCAAAACCCTTTCTTACTTTGGAATTTTATAAGAAAGAAAATATGGAATTTTGGTTGAAAAATTCGAGTAAGAGGTTGTTAAAAGAAAAGCATATTGATGAGGGTCAGTTAGAAAAGGAAGGAATGGTTCAATTTTTTAAGGACATGAATTTTCTTAAAGCTAATAATCATGCTTCTGTGTTTGTTGAAAGTGTTGTGAGAAATTTCTTTGCTAACCTACAGCTCATTTAGATGATGAAGGGTCAGAAAAATTTGGGAAGGTATTTGTTAGGGGAAAAGTTTATTCATTTACTCCAGCCCTAATTAACAAGGTTTTAGGCCTCCCAAATTTAGATGATGAGAGCATTAGGGTTAATAGGGATGAAATGGTAAAATTGCTCACTCACAACAAACTGCAGTCCTGGCCTTTAAAGGAAAAACTTCATGCTTCTAGGCTTACCTCTCTATTTTCTGTGCTTCACAAATTGTGCATCTTCAATTGGATCCCTACAACGAATGAACCAATTGTGACATTGGAGCAGGCAAATGTGTTATACAGATTGGGTAAGAACTTAAGGATTAACTTTGGAAGATTAGTGTTCAAACACTTAGCTTCATGGGGGTAGAAAGAAAGAAATGAACATAGGCTTTTTCCCCTATCCTTCTCTAATCTTCAAAGTTTTAGTTTTTCAATCCTTGCCCACTGAAGCCTCTGATGTTTTAACCACTGAACCTGAGTATTATACCATTGATCAACAACTGAAAAAGGGTAAAAGGTATACAAAAGATCTTTCTTGGAACAAATCTGATGAAACAGCCCCTGTTCGTCCCAGTGCTATCTCACGTGATATCCCAAGTGCTTCCCAGTGTAAGCCCTAATACTTTTGCAGAGGCGATGCTGCAAGTATTCTGACCAACATGATGAATCTTCTGGGCAACACTGGGCCATCAATCCCAAAGGCAACGGTGATCAACTTCTTGCACAAACAGTCAAGTGGAATGGGAGAACTTGCTGAGGGATGGGCTAAGCTTAAGCAGGTTACTGATGCTTTAATTGATGAAATTTCTTCCCAAACAGGGGGAGGATCTGCTGCTGCTGCAATTTCTGGAGCTGGTGCTACTGCAGGTGCTACCACCAGTGCTGGCCCAATTGATGGTGGAAGTGATAGGGAAGGAGATCAGGAGGAAGATGAAGAAGAAGAGGAGTTTGAAGAAGAAGAAAACTAAAATCTGAAGGTTTTTAAACCTGAAGATTGATGTTGCCACTATCTTGTTGGTGGCTTGGTTTGTGGTGTCCTAAAAACAATTTCTTTTATTTTGATGATGTGATGTGGTTCCCTAAACAATTTTCTTTTATTTTGTTTATGTTGATTGCTAAACACTTTAGTTGGTTTGTTTAAAACTTTAACTGCTAGGATGTTTTGCTAGTTTTGGATGATATTTTGCTACAATGGTTTATGGTTTTTATTTTAACTTAGTTTATTTCGAAAACTTTTTAAAGTTTGAAATAAATTAGTTTATGATGATAAATCATTGTTTGGATTAGCTCCTTGATTAAGGGGGAGTTAATTTTTATGGAGATATTATACTGTGTCTCTATGCTCTGTATATTTGTGTATAGACTAACCTTACAGGACAGCAGCACATTAGGTTTGGAAAGAAATATCCAACTAAGGGGGAGATTTTTAGTGTAAATTGAAGGTGATATCGTAGATTATTTCCCAAATTCCAGGTAATATCGCAGATGATTTCCTGAACAGGAATTTATGTAGTTGAATATTTTTTATTTATTATTTGATGGACTAATGTGCTAATATAATCTGTATAGTCTATGGTTTATGTTTATATTTCAGAGTGCAATAGCATCAAAGAAAGAGCTAGACACGTGTGGAATTTAGAAGGAAACAATTTATGCATTTTATGCATAAATTCGTTACTTTGGCAACAACAATTAAAAACGTGTGGAGACTTGGTCAAGGAGTTGTTGCTGAATAAAAGAAGAGTACAAGGTTGATAAAGCTTGGGAGTACAAGGCATGGAAGCTTGACTTGGAGATAAATCGACTTGGTTGCTACAATTGAGGAAGTGGGAGCTAAAACTAAGGAGCAACCTCAACCACTCTCCCTACACTCCCTCAATGTGCAAGACAGCCCCAAGGCTGTTCATTGAGTAGCCTTCAAGCAAATTGAAGACTATAAATATGCTTGGAAGGTTTCATTTGAAGATATGCCAAGAAAAATTATTTTATACACACCTTCGAAAGCTTAAGAGATAGAGTTCTTTGTTTGGTTCTTTTAATTCTTCCTCCCTTGTAATTTTGCACTTGATTACTTTGGTATCATGTTGTGTGAAGGCTAGGATAGGATTCCATTCTTTATCTCTTGTTCCATAGAACTCAAAATTGTTATAGCTATAGGGAACATTTTCGGCTTTGTAAATTCATTTTAGTGATTATAAAGTCTTGCCTAAGAGGCACTCTCAAGTTATATTTATATAACTTGAGAAAAACAATTTTGGTGTTTTGATTCCGCTGCAATCTCTTTTACAAAATTATTTTATTTTCGAAGTGTGTGTGTTATCCCAAGTGCTATCGTTGGTGCTGTTATCACCTTGGATATCACTTGTGATTCTGGCCGTGACAATTTCACAGCTGCCACCTTGCATGAATCTAGAAACAGGCTGACTCATCAGTGGATAACGTCGGACGACTTCTTTTGCAAGAGGTTAACGCCGGGAGGCTTCTTTAGGAAGCACACTGCAGCCTATAAATAGAGGCCTCATCTACCCATTTTAACAAGAAAAATTAAGCATTGTTACTCTGCCAAGCTGAAAACTCAAATTTCCAGAGAACAAAACATCCCAAAAATCACATCCCTCCTCCATAAAATCCTTCCAAAACCATTCCTACATAGGAAAATCCCTAAGAGAGATAGAGAGAACCCCCATTCGTAATCTCTCCTTCATTTCCCCTTGAAATACTCTTATTATATTGCTCTATTCATTACTTGTCATTTATCTTGCCTTTATTTGTCATTTACTTTGACTATTTACTATAAAGTTCCTATCTTTATCATGTAAACATCATATTCCCCCTTTTTCCTACACAAGTGATTCATGGGGAATCCTCTCCCAAGGATGAACGAGAGTTCACAAGTGGCTTGTTCTAGGGAAGATTCACCACATGATGATGTGAAATCCCCTCATTTTATCACATAAAAATGCAATCTTTACTCTCATTATGTCATTCCCCTCCCTTGGCCTAGCTTCCAATGATTGTCCACCTTATAAGGATTTAAAGGACATAGGAAAGCCCTAAAGGTCATCCTTTTACATTATGTCTTTATCTTACATAATGTTCATTACGTTATTTACCTTAAAAATGCAATCTTTACCTTTCAATGTCATTCCCCCATGTTCCTTTTGGTTGGATCACTCTCCGAGGATTGTCTAGTAGCCTTTTAGGGTACGAAAGACATAGGATGATTATAAAGATCCAATCTTTATACCCCTTCCCCTAGTCCCTTTGGTTCTTGGAGCATCCCGTGGTGTGGATCGGTGTAAAGACCTCATCTTTACACCGTTTCCGCCATTAAAATGTCATAGTGGTAGTTCCTTCAGAAGTGGATGAATCTTAGTCCCGACATCTTCGATCATCACTTGAGATGAGCATAAATGTCCTTACGAAGCTCAATCGTATCAAGATGTAGGATTTATGGGCAAATACTCCTCCTTTTCTAAAGAGTCTCATTATTGGACTATAAAAATACGTCACTCTCTCGATCTCATATGACCAAGTCCCCAAAGAACGTTGGTTTAAGATACACCAAGGCTTTTACGCCTACTATGGTTGATTATTCCAATGGAAGGGTAAAAAGGTCATGTAATGATGATCACAAGTCCAAGATGAGCACGGGATCAAAATCCCGAAAACATCAAATCCAAGGAATCCCGAACTATAACCTTCTTATATGGTTTATATGTCCGGCAGATAACTTGGCACATTCCCTACTTTTTCAAAACACATACACACACGAGCGCACAATACAAGCACAAACTTCGGATCTAGGAAGACTTGCTTTTGCAAGGCTCCTTGGGTGAACGCGATCCGTTCTTCCCAAGGAGTAACTTAACCTCCGGACCCTTATCCGTTTTTTCAAAGTTTTGAGGAAATCAAAATGGCATGGCGACTCCGTTTTCAATAAAATCGGTGTCTTCAAACTGAGGTGAAGCGGCGACCCTATAAAAAATGGTTCGATCCTGAGGGCCCACATTCACACTTGCGCAATAAAAAGAACTTCATCCCCTTCTTGCAGAACATACATGATTCAGAATAATTTTCCACCGCGGGATGCCGCTTTGACTCCACACAGAATATCAGGATCAGATCCTGAGATCATTATCATTCACTGATGAAATAATATTGATAGTTTTACTTGATTCACATAAAACATGAAACACCAGAAGTTGGGGGTGTAAATGGTTCGGTTTAGACCAATTTACGTACCGAATCACTAGTTATCAGTTTAGAAAAATCTAAAATCGAACCGAACCATTAAAAATTTCAAACTGAACCACGGTTTGATTTTATGGTACGAACCGCGGTTTAAATCACAGTTCAAACCATAGTTTAAACCATGAAATAGAACACGACTTAAACCATTATTTAGAACATGGTTTCAGACTACACAATACGTTGTCATGTTTGTTTGAATTTTCCAGACATAGCATATAGAAGAGATTCAAAATTTAAAGGAAATTGTGCTTCAATATTTATGATAACAACATACCATTTGAGTATTTGTAATAGTATATGCTAAAAAGTGAATTAACATTATTACAGGAAAATTAACCAAAAGAAAAAAGGGTTATGGGCTAAAACCTATTAATAGAATTAGGGATTTTCAAATCCAAATGTGAGGTGAATATGAAAGATATGCATATATACGGTTAATATTGAACGATTTGGTGATTTGGTTTATCGGTTCGGTTTTGTGGTTCATTCTCGCAGTCTCGAACCGTGGTTTGTAGGTCCAGACTGCAGACCAAATCGAACCACACGACTTGATAATTTTTAGAATCGAACCAAGTCACTTTTGCTTGAAAATCGAACTAATCCACGTGATTTGGTTTGGTTCGATTCTGAACCTTACACCCCTACCGAAAGTAATATGTTTTAAATTCTATTTTTAATATCTATCTACCTATCTATTACTATATAATGACTGAAGTCACTAAACCATTTTCCCCTCCAAAACTCTCACCTATACAAAATTGAAACTATATACATTTTCCCTAATCCCTAATAGCAGTTACTGAAAATATCCCTATAAATACTTTCAAAAGATATCCTTGACAATCTTGATAACCGAAAATAATTAATAGTCATTAATTATGTATTGGTGAGAAACAATTTAATACTCTCTCTCTCTTCCCATTTTCATTCTCTTTCTAACACACACTCTCTTTCTCTCTCTAAAACTCTCTTTATAGAAAACAATTATATAAATGAAAGAGAAATTTTGTTGATAAATAATTTTTTTTGTCATATTCTTATATCATATTTTAATCCCACATTTTTATATTCTATTTTTAGGTGTTACAACTTATTATTTTCAAAAAAACTTACAACTAATAAATATTTATTTATTTGTATATGATGATTATATATTTTTTTTTAATTTTTAATATTTATTCTCAATTAAAATAATAATTCGCCTTTTCCTTATATACTTTCTTATAATCTCAAAAATATTAAATTTATTATTAAAAATTAATTTATTTGTTCTCAACAATATTTAGTTAAATAATACTAATATTTTTGTATTGGTTATTACTCTCTGGCCCAAACTAATTGTTATTTTATTTTTGCCTTTTCGCGAGTTTAAGAAAAAGCAAAGTTAAGTTTTCAAGTATTGTAGTTTATTCCGACTCGAAGAAAATACAATTATATTATTATTATTATTATTATTTGTACAAAAACTATAATACTTTTTGTATAGAAAGTGAATATTTAATACATAATTTTATAGTAAGTGGACATTAATTTTGGAACCGGATGGAGCATTATGAAATATATGTATATACTTCCTCCGTGTCGGATTAATGGACACCAAAAAATTGGGCACAGTAACTAAGAAAAAGGAAAGAATCTTCACTATTTCCCTCACTCATTCTCTCTCCTACATTATTTTAATACTCACAACACCATTATAATTTACTATTCCCTCCACTCATTCTCTTTCCTATTTTACTATTACACTCACAACATTCTTTTCATTTTGGGCATTCTCCGATCACGTGAGACGACCCAAAAAGGAAATAAGTCTCCATTAACCCGACACGGAGGGAGTATATATTAGTGCATGTTTGTAGGCCTAAAAAGGTGGAATATTAGGCTTAATTGTTGGTAGTCGTGTTTTTTTTTTCTTTTTCGAAAAGAGAGTTGTACTACTCAATGACAGTTTCTTTTTATTATATCATACGCAATTACAACCAACAAAATTAATGCTCAATCACTCAATAATGTTGTTTGTTTCTAAAAAAAATCTATTTTCATTTGTGGTCAGTTATATGCTTATTTGTATAGGATAACCAATTGTGCTCGGTTGATGATTTTAATATGCGACAACTAGTGTGAATGGAACCATGTGTACATGAAATTTTTTAAAAATTTGTATTTTTTATTATTATTAATTCAGTATATATTTTTGTAGAATAAACATTATTTAAATTTTTTCTTTCTAAATTAACATTTATAGTATTAATAACTCTTATAGTCTAGTTCATCTTATTTATTTATATTTTTAGAGGAAAGATCAGGGCAAAATGAGTGAAGCATGGAACGGAGGAGATGACAACACAGAGAGAGAAAGCGCACAGAGAGAAAGTCGTAGTGAGAGAAAGGTTAGGGATAGTTTTGCCATTTGATAAATATGTTCAGAAACTCTACGATGTTTTGATTTCAACCCAGGACCCTAAAATATAATATGAAATATTGTGTTTCTATTGATAAATTTCACGTTCTCTTGTCATGGATTATTGGTAAAAATTCCAAAACTTTATTATGCTTTCTTTTGTTAGATTTGATCTTGGATTTGTAGGGACAATATCCCCCCCACAATTTATTTAACTCACTTCTTTTTGTCCACTTTATTGAATAAATTAGGTTTCTAATTTTTTATTATTTTTTTTTAAATTTTGATGCTCAATAAAGAACTCAGCAAAAGTCTTTTGCTGATTAGTTGCTATCTATAGTTTTAAATTGGTGTAGCACTAATGGAGTTCTAATTTTTACGCAAATGTTGGATCGGGTTATAAAAAATTAAAATCATATTCAAATTTTTTGAAATAGATTAAGTTCGATTAAATTGCCATCCTATCCTAAAAGTGTGCAACTTTTGTTGGGGATGGGTGCAAAACGCATGTCGCTCCATTCAACAGGAAGACTACTTCCATTGCTTGTTTCATGACGCAACTCCAAGTCTAAATGCACAAAATCTGGTGAGAAACGCGTTTCTCCGTCGCCCATGGAGAAACGGGGCTTGTTTTGTCGTGCGACATACCTAGCCAATAGCCAGAAGCTTTGGAAAGGATATCCAGAAGCTTTGGAAAGGATATCCAGAAACCAAATATTTTTTCTGGATATCCTTTACAAAGCTTCTGGATATCCATTTCAAAGCTTCTGGATATCTGTAGCTTTGTAAAGGATATCCAGAAAAAAATACTTGGTTTCTGGATATCCTTTACAAAGCTTCTGGATATCCATTTCAAAGCTTCTGGATATCCAGAAGCTTTGTAAAGGATATCCAGAAACTGGCTACTTATGTCGTGCGACATAACAAGCCCGTTTCTCCAAGAAACGCGTTTCTCCCCAGACGCACTCGTCTAAATGAGCCCTAAAACAAACATTTAACCGGACATTTTCATAATTCATATAAACTAACCAAAACAAGCACAAGAAATTGAGCAAATATTATGAAAACTTAGTTTTTTTTAAACACAGTGTAAAAACTAATTTTAAAAACACACAATAATATTTTTGTAATTAACTGAAACTTTATTTAAAACGTGCGGTGACATTTTTGTAATTAACTGTCACTTTTCAAAAACAGTATTACTATCTTTCAATCACAGATTTAGTGTAAAATTATTGTTGAATAATGAAGCAGTGTTAGTGTTAAAAAAGTGCTAGTTTTAGTTATAAAAAGTGTTATAGGTGTTAATAAGTTTCGATTATTTACGAAAATGTCACTGGGGGGTTTTTTTTTTTTAATGTTTCCATTTAATTACAAAAATATTACCGTGCATTTTTTAAAAAGTTCCGGTTGATTACGAAAATGTCACCGCGCGTTTTGAAAAAAACTATTTTTTTATTTTATTTTTAAAAACTGATTATTGCTAAGATTTTGACCAAGAATTTTGTAATTTTATATGGATACCTTAAATGCCTAAATGGGAAAAGTAAATAAATGTTTTGGTTGTTTACTAAATGAACCATTTGCCTGAAATGCAACAATATTCATGATTATTAAAGTTTTAAATAAACATTAATGTTTATCTTAATTTCAAGGTTCTAAAAAGCGCTAGGTGGATATTAGGCGGTGGAGCCGGGCCTAGCGCCTAGGTGGGGACTAGTCGGGGACTAGTCGGGATTAGTCGGGATTAGTTGGGACCTAGGCGGGACTTAAAACTGGCTGGGGGCCCAGCGCCTGCCCAGCGCGGGGTATTTTAGAACACTGCTTAATTTTACTAACCACTAAAACTTAGATGATAAACAAGTCTTCATCATGAAACTTGGATATATACCTAACAAGTCTTGTACTTACGAACAAATACATTTCATAGTTATAGTTGTGTGACATTTTACCAAACAAATGTTGAGTGCAACAAAATTTTGGGTGTTGCAACAAGTGTGACACACACACACACACAATACTTTATCGCATAACTTTATTGATTTATTTATTTAAAATAAATAACAAGCGTTTAATAAAATTATTTGAAAGCGTAGTTGGAATTTTTATGGGGAAGGGAGCAAATGGCATATTACTCCCGACATGAAAACTTCATCGCGACTCTGAAAAACTCTAAACAAGAAATTAATTTTCATAAGTAACAAAAACAAGCACAATGATGTTTTCATATATATCTGAGTTCAAATAGATATTTTATCTCCACACAAATAATGATACGACTAAATTATTTCAATTGCATCACCTGAACTAGGGGTAGGGGTTATTTCATTCTCCATCCTTCATGTTTTATCAAATTCCACAGCTAGTCCCTAAGGTTTAGTTTCATCTCCATGTCTATTTTTCCCTCAACTTTATGACTAGGTTACCATTGAATTTCTACAGCTACTAATCTACTATTTTAATTTTTTAGTTTAGGAATAAAAGAATAATAATATACATTTCGTAAAATTGAATTTTTTCATTCTTTTTTTTTTTTTTAACAAAGTGAGATGAAGTCAAAATTTTGTCTCAAACCTGAAAAATATGGAATGAAAGAAATTTAAAGTATGAAAAGGATAATAAAAGGGGTGAAAGAAAACAAAAAAATATATAGAGAGAAAAGACCCCACCAACCCAGTGTTTATGATCCTAACTTCTCTCACCAGTCTCCACTCCTTTTTAAAGCTCTCCTCCTCTGACTCTCTCTCTCTCTCTCTTCAATTAATCCTCATCTCAAATTTCTTAACTGCAAAATCATTCAAAACCCCTAAAATATCTCTCTCAAATTCTCCTCTTATTCATCACCCACAAGAAAGAAAGAGAAATCTAAATCACATATGGGTAAAAGAATGAAACTACCATTTCCCTTTATCAAATCCACACAATTAGACCAACAATGGCAATGGCCATCCTGTGTCAACTCTCCAAATACCCTCTCCTTCCGCTCCTCCTCCGCCACCACCGGCGACATGTTCAAAACCATCAACTCCGCCTATGAAGAAATGTGCACCACCACTACCGAGTCATCATCACCACAACTCGGCAACCCAGTCGACGATGACTCGGTCATCCAAGGAGTAATGCAATCAGAGAGGCTGTTCTTCACTCCAGGAGAAACAAATTCAATTCTTGAAGAAGCCAAAACAAAGAAGAAAGAAAATGGGTTTGTGGGTATCAAAGAAATCAAGAATGTGGTGATGGAAGAAATGGAGTCAGCGAACCCATACGTTGACTTTCGGAAGTCAATGGAGGAAATGGTGGAGACAAATGAAGGTCTAAAAGGGTCAATGGAAGGTTTACAAAAGCTTTTGAGTTGCTACTTGAGAATCAATGAGAGGGACAATCATGGGTATATTGTTGGTGCTTTCGTTGACTTGTTGACCAATCTTTCTTTTTTTGATGATCAAGAAGAAGAAGAAGAAAACAATCAAAATCAATATCACAATAATAATGATTTATCATCATCTAGTAACTCACCCATTTCTGCAATGTCATTTACTTCATATTCATCATCTACATGTACAAGTTCCACTGCAAGAAATACAACTCCTTGTTCATCAGAAGGTGGTGGTAGTGGTAGTAGTAGTAAAAAGACACTTGCAGTTGTAGAAAACAATGCTTCTCCTTGTTGTTCTTCACAAGTGTAACTTTTATTTCTATGTATGGTAATTTATGATAGTGAAACTTTCATTCAATGTGTGTGTGTTTTTTTGTAGAACAATGCATGTGATGATATATGTGCTTTTGTTTTGTGTTTCAATGATTATTTGGAGGAATCATTGATGATATCAATTGGGTTCTTATTTACTTCTTTGATTTCAGGAAGGTTTTGGTTTTTAGCCACTATTGTCCTCAAAATTTGTTTTTATCCAAAATTAGTGTAGTTGGTTCTTGTTAGTTTGACAAGAGCATTTTTACCTCATTGGTGAATAGTGAGGTTATGATTCCGAATAAAATGATAAAATGAATGGTTCTGTTTCATTCACGTCTCTTATTAAACGATCTCTTCTTAAATGGAAAAGTGAGATAATTTTTTTATTCGGAATTTAAATCACGAGATGAAAGAACGTAAGTGGAACAAATCGCTTGCTGGAGATTCGTTACGGCGGTTTGTTGCAAATAGTGATCGATTCGGCATCTTGAGATTTATTTTACTTTACCGCAAAGTAATATATTTTGAGTAACAAAGCCCCCTAATGTCGGGATCGGGTGGACTCGAGTTTGCTACGCCCATGTCCGCTCCACCTCTTCATCCCACAATTACGATTCGACCACATTATCTTGCCTCGAAAATTTGTGGTACCAATCGAGCTCGGCACATCACGTTTATCGAACAGAAAGATAGGGTGAAGTTACACAATCATGGTCGTTGGATGGAGCTCAACAGGGCTAAGAGTGGGTGGAGTGATTCAAAATCTGGATCGGGTGAGAGAGAAACCAAAACGTAAGATCAAGATGAGTACTAACATACATATTGATGAAGATTGAAATGAAACTAACAACTAGAATTAATCTCTTTATTAATAAATCATGAATAGAAATATCCAAGTGTAAGTTTTCATGAAATTCTATGAAGTAATGTGCAATTATGGAAAACAATAGTGACAGTTAGTCGGTGGGTCAAACTAATAAAGTAGTTTATTGTAATTAGCATCAAATGTTTAAGATTTATCTTTGAGAACTACTCAAACTAACTAGCTAAAAATTTAAAATTGTTAGATAAAGTAAAATCTAAAACTTATTATTGATACACCATCAATAATACTATCAATTGCAAGTTTTAGATCTTTATTTGTATAATTAAATTAACCTAAAATTATTGTTCAAAGTTTCTTCGTAATAAATATAAAAAAAAAATGGGACAATTATTTTGAGACGAAGGGAGCAGTAATTATCTCATTGGCATTATGTGATAAATGCAAAACTATGAGATTCATGCACCCTTCTTGGTGTGCGATCGAATTACAATTTCAATAGTACAAATTAACTAAGATTATTTAAAATATTTTAACATTTTATTTGGCTCGACACAAACTAGGGATGGCCAAACCGGACCGGAATCGGATCGGAAAAGCCCGGAACCGGAGCGAACCGGGGAGAAAACCGGAACCGGGGTTAGTGCGGGCCGGTTAAGGGTTACAAAAATGTCAAATCGAACCGAAATCGAAACCGTGAACCAGACGAAATTTTCACGTTTTCCAAAGAACCGAACCGGAACCGGACCGGAAAAGCCCGGAACCGG
Source organism: Adenophora triphylla var. japonica (assembly GCA_022495995.1). NCBI lineage: Eukaryota > Viridiplantae > Streptophyta > Magnoliopsida > Asterales > Campanulaceae > Adenophora > Adenophora triphylla. The sequence goes on from JAFEMH010000802.1 coordinate 499,011, forward strand.
AGCGAACCGGGGAGAAAACCGAAACAGGACGGACCGAAACCGGGATTAGTGTGGGTCGGTTAAAGGTTACCATTTGACTGAACCGAAACCGACGATTCAAGGCCCGAAATCGAAACCGAACCGAATTTGTTCATCCCTAACACAAACCATTCGTATACTCCCTCCGTCCCGGAACAATGTTCACAAACACTGTTTGCACTGGTTTTAAGGAGGGAGTATTATATTGAAAGTGTTGTGAGTGTGAAAATAAAATAGGAGAGAGAAAGAGTGGAGAGAATAGTAAATTATAATGGTGTTGTGAGTATTAAAATAATGTAGGAGAGAGAATGAGTGGAGAGAATAGTAAAGATTCCTTTCCATTTTAGGTAAGTTTTAAATGTGTGAAGTAAGTTTTGGGACGCCCAAAAGGGAAAGTGTGACGATTGTTTCGGGACGGAGGGAGTATTCAGACACGCAATTTCAACCAATAAGACAACTTATGCAAATAAGACTACACTGACTCCAATTAGCCATGATCAGATATTCATAGTATTTATTTCTGTGATTAAACACATAATATAATAACCGTTGGATATTATGTGGGTCCCTGAATTATAGATGGTTAGGAGTGATTTGAATTGATTGGGTCATTTTCATTTGATGGCAACAATTCCGTTGCAGAAATTTGGATTTTGCACCTGCAATGTTTATCACCACCTCATTAATTCAGTGCTTCTTCCCATATATAGCCAAATTTATTATGATTCCATTTTTACCTATTATAGTAATTTATTCTGCTCAATTCTTTATTGGATTTAAGATATTATAGAAATTGACGCAAATTACACTATAAATAATAACTTTAGCATGATAGTAGCAAAAATATTTTGTAATAATTTTTTTCATTAAAAATTGGTCTAATTTGACATAATTCATGACTTCAGCACATTTTTATTCATCTCATTTTTTAAATTATTAGGATTTTTTTTTGTCATTTTCCAAATTAAATGGGGGAAAACTGCCTCACTTATAATATACTCTCTCCGTCCCACGTTAGTTGAGACTTCTTTCCCTTTTGGACCGTCCCACGTTAGTTGAGACCGCCCAAAATGGCAAAAATTTTAATATTTTATATTCACCCTATCCCACCTACTCATTCTCTCTCTTCATTTTTCACCATACAATTTATTCAACTAACCTACTATTAACTCCACTCATTCTCTCTCTTCATTTTCTACCACACATTTTCATTATCTTATTCATTTTCCTTAATTGGTGTGCCCAAAAAGTTAGTCTCAACTAACGTGGGACGGAGGGAGTATGTTACTTTGCAATCGTTTTACTTTCAGTACTATTATCTATTTTAATGTTAATACATTTTTATTTAAATATCATTTTGGGTACTTCAATTTGTATCATTAACATATAAAATGATAAAGAAGTTATCCTGATTAAAGTATACTGATGCCGCAGGAAATGTGCTTATCAATCTTTCTCCACGTGGTAGGACTATTCACCTGACTCCTTGACCTAAAATCAGAACCCACGACTAGCCGGATGTTAGGTCCCAAATGGTAGGAATCAGGCTAGAGAGGGGGGGGGGTTGAATAGCCTGATTAAAACTTTTCGTGAAAATGCTCTTGTGAACTTTGAAAGTGTGGAGTTGCACTAGCTAACCGGTGATAAAGGATTTGCACAGCGGTTTATAAGTCAGAAAACTTTTCAGACCGGTTAGGTTAGATATTGCAAACAGTAAAATAAAGTCTCATGCAGCAAGAACAAAATTCATTTCCAAATAGGGCAAACATGTTAAGCAGTAGTAGGAGTCAACATGTTGTGACTGGTCAAGAGATTGTCAACCAGTTACAACTACATGAAAGTAAACAAACACACAGAAGAATGACACGTTGTTTGAAGAGGTTCACAGTGTTAAATAACTGCTACGTCCTCTACCAAGTTTGATCAGAACTTGGATTTGTGAAAGTGCACTACTATATTAATGGATCCTACCTATTACAAGTTGCAAGCCAATGATTGAAGGCTGCCAAACTAAAGGTGACCACCAACGGATCGTGCTACAATAAAGACCTGGTGTTTTCTAGAGATGTGCTCACAAGTTGAGCGGATTTCTCTAGGGTGTTGTGTGTGAATCAATCAATGTGTACCATAAGTAGTCTAATGAAGGAACACTACAGTATTGATTGAGGTGCTCAGTGTTTAAGTCCTACAGAGATGTCTAGTGAATAAAGGGACTTGCTTTGAATGCTTTGAACTAAGGAATTTGCAGGCTGGTAGTTCAAAGCAGCTCACTCTCAAGGATTATAAATGCACCAACCTTCTTCAATGATCCAGGGAGGTTATTTATAGAGAAATTTCAAATGAATGAGCCGTTGCCTTTGAAGAGGTTGCAATGATGACTTGAACAGGCATGCCTTTGAATGGGAGTATCTTTGCATTTAATGCCTGGGATAGGAGAGAGAAGATTTTCCAAGAGTGGTTGGATATGGATGTGAGTACTGGTTATTTTGACAATCCATTTTGAGCTTCGATACCAGCAGAATGTCACTTCAGTCCATTCAAAGATGCTTGCTTTACCAACTTTAGCTAAAGTAAATTTCTGGGTAGTTGGAAGCAATAAATGCTTCGGTTAGGCTTAGCTGATGGAAGCTTGTTGAGAAAGCCTTAACCGGCATTAGGAGAGATATAACCTGTAAGGTTATATCAGCTAGGTAAGGCGACCGGTTAGGTAGGCACACCGGTTGAGTGATCAACCGGTTAGGTGACTTTACCAAGTAATTCACAGGCAAACCAAAGGAGAAATTCTTCAGGTCTTCAAGTCTTCAAAGCCTTGAGAAAATTACAAAAATAAACACTGGCACTAGCACTAAGGGGACCTATCATACATAGAAAAATTTTATTTGGTCTAATTAAAATTAGGAGTTCACATTAATGCTTGTTGTGATTGGGATTAAGCAATTCTAAACTTAAACATATATTTGACTAACAATCTCCTCCTAATTGCTTAAGTCCAATCACCCTAGGTTAGCATCATCTTGACTCAGTAAAAGAATTACTAAGAATTTATCTTTTAAATATGTCATTCCCTAAGCCAAGTGACAACTAGATGTAACCTAAGAAAGCTTACAAACGAAGTGAAAGCTTAAAATAAAAACAAATTAAGGTAAAAGGATTTTGAATGTGTAAACCTGCAAAATGAAAAAAGTTAAAATAGTTGGATCATTCAAAAATCATTTAAAAGAAAATAAAGGAAAAGCAAATCATTCAAAACAACAAAGATTTGAGTTCAAGGAAATCTCATTGATAAGGCTGCAACCGGTTTAGGGAAAGATTGAAAGACACAGTCATCATCGGTTACATTCTCAAATAGGTGCAGCAGGATCATCGGTTGGGAGGTTGTCCTTGGGATCTGCTGGTGGAGTAGCCGATGGAGTTGCCGGTTGAGGACGAGATTTCTTTGCAGCTCTCTTTGCTTCCTTCTCTTCTCTTTTTATTTTCTTCCTTGCTGACTTCTCAGCATCACGATCGGCTAACATCCTCTTGAGCTTTTCATTTTCAGACTTCAGCTTGATCCTTTCAGTGTTAGTCTTTCTGAACAAAGAGGCCTGATCGGTCAGCTTCTGCTCGGCTTCCTTCAGTTTGAGGTTTAGCTTCTTGATTTCTTCATTTGCAATCTTGAGATCGGCTTGAGAGGCTTGAGCTAGGTCGAGAAGTTCTTTCTGGGATTGGATAGCAGCAGCTAGTTGGGAGGAAAGGTCAATTAATCTTTCATCTTTATCTTGAAGATCAGCAATGTAATTGGCCAAGTCCTTAGCATATCCATGCTCCATTCTGTCTAACCTCTTCTCTTCCTCCTCCTGATTGGACTTAACCATGCTCGCAACCAGGGCATCATACAATTCACAGAGATCTCGAACTACAGCGGGTTGGTTGAACTCATCTTCAGAAACTGGTTGGGGAACATCTGGTGAAGGGTCAGTGTCAGCAACAAAGATCACCGCTTGGCCGAGGAGTCATCGGTCGAGGAACTGATAGAGACAGCCGGAGGATCGATTGAAGGAATAGCAGTAAGAGATGAAGCTAAGACCGGTAGAGGAGTAAAGACTTGAATGGCAAGAGACTAGTCAGCTGGAGAAGTGGAAGGATCGGTTGGGAGATCGGTAAGGAGCCTTTCGGTTAAGTGAGCAGAGAGAGTTGTTGGGGGACCGGTTAGAAGAGCAATTGGATGAACGGTTGAGGTATCGGTTGAAGGATCAGTAAGAGGAGAAAGAAGAGGCTTATCGGTCCTAGTTATCTGATCGGTCGGAGAAATGGAAATCTCTTCATCAACTGACTCTGAAGAAGCATCAGAATCAATGACCTGAGCAAAGTATTCATTGGGATCAGGAGTGACAACCACATCGGTCTCCAAGCTAAGTGCAATAGCACTTTGAATATCATACGCCTCATCAAAGGCAGATGTAATCAGATCAACAGCAACAGGGGCCAACGGTAAGGCGGCTTGCCTTAACCGAACTAAAGGAATTACCCTTAGAGCAAGAAGAAGTAAAGAAGCTTGACGAATATTGCTCCAAGGTTGAGGATTGCCATTCCTCATAATTGAAAGTCTGGTCACATTTGGCATCAACCCAACTCTGTGTGTGACATCATAATTCCATCTCAAAATCCTTAATTCCAAGACTTGAGAGATTCTGTTGTTGACAGAGAGAAAATGCATGAATAGATTGGCGGTTGAGAAGGTGCACTCAATCGGTCTGGGAGCTGTATGAGCAATTTCACCTTGAATTCTTATGTGACGAAGCCTTTGGGATTTGGAAGGAGAGAACATAGGTTTCTGCTTGGTGGGAAAGTTAGTGACCAACTGTTGATCGACTTTGAAAGGCTTTATTGTTGACCCTTGGGCGGTGCAAATCTTTTGCGAAGCTTAAGTGCAATAAGCTTTTGACCTTTGAGACTGGTTTCCCCAGGGCCAACTGTTCTGGAGAGGTAGAAGGGAATGTTACCTTCTTTCTCTTTCAACTTCTGAAGCTCTTGGGAAAATGGAGGAGGATCAGAGACAAGCTTGTACTCGGCACGACTAGAGATCTTTTCATGTACACCAAAAAGGGGAATACCATGAGAGGTACGAGGAATGGAGGACTTAGTGGTATAATAATTTAGGGGAGAAAACACATCCTTCTAATATAGGCAAGGATCGGCATAGATCGAAGGAACAGCAGGATCTAATATATTAAACTCATCATCATCATCAGAAATTTCTTCCACCTCAAAGAAATCAGATTCATCATCAGAAACAGTGGAAGTGGGAGGCTCAAATTGTTTCTCCTCCTCAACCCTTGGAGGACTAGAAAGTAAGGCTTGAATTTCCTTGACACGACTCTCCAAAATAGAGGCTTGAATGGCTTGAGCAGTAGCCATAACTTCAGCACGGGCTAGCAATCGGTTTTGCTCAACATCAAATAGGCTAGCAGCTAAGGCTTGTTGCATTTGAACATCATCAGCTGCAATCGGTTGAGATACTCCAATCGGTTCAGTAGATACATCAGCTGGAGGGGTTGTGACCGGTGGAGTAACCATCGGTTGAGTAGTAACCGGTTTGGCAGCAATGCCTCCTCCCAGGGTGGTAACCGGTGATGTGTCGATAAGGCCTCCTCCTAGACTTCTAACCGTTGCCATCGGTTCAGGAGTGGTGAATACATGCTCCATGCTCTCCATTTGGTCAGGCTTATCATTATCAGAACTAGAAGTAGAGCTGGAACTAGACTTAGCATGATCATCAGATTGCTCCTTTTCTTCCTCTTCCCCTTCATCTTAAAACATAGCATCTATCTCAGCATCAGAAACTATAGGCCACTTAGTTTTGTTAGACTGGACCGATGAGAAGAAATCGGCAAGGGAGATATTGCCAGCAGCCTTAAGCTCAGCATCCATGTCCAAAAGGTTGTCCAACAGATCCATCACATTCCTAATCAATTGATTCTTCCTTGGGCCAAGACAGATAGGTTCAGAATCAAAATTTGGGAGAGAGTCAAATTCCATCTCATACCTCCCGGACTGATAGAAGTCAGTCTCAATCAAAGTATCTTCAGCTCCATATAGAATGGCAAAGTCTGCCCATACTTCTTGGACCATCATGTCCTGCCTTAATCTATCTTGAGCCAAATAAACAACATTCCACTTGAGAGGAAGCTGATCGAAGAATTTGTGTACCTTTTGATGAGACTGAGCCGAGAAGAAGTGAGGTCATAGTCTCTGAGTTTGCAAGGCCGACTGAAGTAGATTCCTTTCTCTTCATGTCTGTTCCTAAAATCAATGTAGTCTTGGAGATTGCCAACCGGTACGAAAGACTTGTTGATTTCATGAAACTAAATCAATTTTCGAATAAACGGTGGCAAATGATCAATGGGATATACCCAATTAGGTGAGGAAGCAGACTGAGGATTGAAGGACTAAGGGTTTTTGTGGAAGATATGGAAAGTGGGATACCTGATCGGTTGGCATCGTCGGTAGGAGGGGTTGGAAGCATGACCGGTGATAGGAATGTCATCAGTCAGGGTATCATGGCTTAGTAATCGGTTAGGGATGAAAGGTATGAATGAGGAAATATCAGCTTCAATCCTCTTCCTTCTATCAGCATTTTCTTTGGCAATTTGGGAAGGGGTTTTTGGAATTGGTTTTGACTTTGAGGAGGTTGAAGGAGTAGGAGGTTTGGATGATTTTCTGACTGTTTTTCTGGGTCGGATAACGGTAGAGATAGGTTCGTTATCATCATCATCATGATCTGAAGCTTTTCTTTTGGCAGGTGAGGGGATCGATTGAGCAGGCATTGGTTGATCAGAAAACGGTTTGGGAGCATCGGTTGGCTTCTTCTTCTTCGGTTGAGAGATTTTCTTCTTGGCCAGTTGGGCTTCAATTGAAGGAGCAGTTGCAGTCACCGGTTTGGCTTCCTTGAGAATTCTTGCTTGGTCATTCTTGTCAAATGCCTTGACAAAGGATTTTGGGACAGAAGGTTGATTACCAGATATAGCAAAAATGGATGGGATTCTCATAAGGATCCTACTCAGCAGAAGATAGTGAATTGGCTTGGCTTTGTTTGTTCTGGACAGAGGCTTCTCCTTCTGAAACTTCTTGAAAGCAATCAAAATCAATCTGTAGATGAAGGAACACCAATTGAATTTCCTTTGAAGCATAACATCAGCAATGGCTTCCCATTGTATCATAGTGATACAATGATGAGAGCCAGACCGGCAAATCACGCACCGATCAATCACCTCAGCTAAAGCATAGTGAACTGCATCAAGATCGGCTTTTCTTGTTTCCTTCACCGGTCACAAATTGATCGGTGCCACGAACACTAGCCCAGGCTAACTCCATGTCTTTGGAAGTAACGGAGGATGAACTGGTTGAGGGAACGGTAGGGAAGGCGTCGACAATGGAGGACAGAGAGAGAACAACTGATACACCTCCAACGGTTGAGGAAATATGAGACACAACACCAGGCTTCAAAGTCTCATCCACTTCACCATTGTTGAAGAACTCATTTACTAGCTCGAACATGATGTCGTCATTTCCTTTCGGCATCAAGAATGGCAACAGACCAGCAGCAGTCAACATAGCCTGAAGCAGCTTTCCCTCTTCTGATTCAAAGAAGCTTGGGAGAATGTAACCTCCGAAGATGTCTTTCTTGGTTGGTTTGGGAGCCATCTGTAACATGAATCAAAGATCAAAACATTCTAAGTTAGAACACATTTCGAAAGAAAAGAATAGTCGTGATCTTAGTTTTTGAAAGATGTTCGTGTTCTTCAAGATGAAAGTATTTAAGGTTTTTAGAAAGTTTTACCAGGAAAGATTAAGGTTTGAAGAACAAAGGAAAGAACGAAGATTGTTTGCTTTGAAGGCTCGGAGCTTTTGCACAGAGAGATCTTAGAAAGTCGGAAAGGTTGAATGAATGTTTGAGTTTCCTTATATAGTAGAGAGAGAAGGGAGATGGAGGGGTTTTTTGAAAATTAAAAAAACGTTTCATCTGACTGGCATGAATATTTAAGAAGATATTGAACACGATTTTAAATATGAAGGCTTAAAAATAGGTACGTGTGTGTAGCAGTTAGACAATAATGCAATAATGACAAAAAGATAACCTTTTGATAAATTGGAATGATACAGAAGTTACCTTTTTGATCAAAATATTTTAAATTTGACCAACAATCAAGTACAAAAAGGACGGAAGTGGGAAGGAGTAGGGAACAGCCTTTTGAGGTGTCAGGATAGGGTGAGGCGGTGAAGCGGCTGATTTGATTGATGTGACCGATCGGTTGGGGCGAGCCGGTTAAAACGAATTGGGAACAGTAATCCGGCCGCAGTTCGTCGGTTAGGTAAAGAAACGATCAGTTAGGCTTTCTTATGACATCACTGCTTGAGGCTTGATCGATCAAAAGGGTGATCGGTTAGACTATGATCGTTCAGGGGTGAAAGTTTGACTGGTTAGGAGAGAGAGCTTTGCATTGGTTAAGGGCCATCGGTTAAGGATAACTTTTATCGGTTAGGAGATGGAGCTTTAGGATATCTTGCATACCGGTTATATGAACCGGTCAAGAGCATCGGTTAGCATAAGTAATTGAGGCACCACCATGATCAGTTGAGAGCTTACACAGGCAATAAACTTAGCACAATAAATTAATGAATATCAATCATGCCTAGTTATCCTATAAGGAATTCAAATCTTTTAATGTCCAAGGGTTTTGTCAAAATATCAGCTAGTTGATAATCAGTATGGACTTTTAAAAGAACGATGTTACCCTTTTCAACATGATCCTTGAGGAAGTGATATTTGATGTCTATGTGCTTAGTCTTTGAGTACATCACAGGATTGTTGGAGACTGATATGGCTGAGGTATTATCACAATAGATAGGACATACTTCTTGGGGAATTTCATAGTCCACTAGTTGTTGCTTCATCCATAGGATTTGTGAACAGCAACTCCTAGCGGCTATGTACTCAGCTTCAGTCGTAGAAGTGGAAATTGATGCCTATTTCTTGCACGACCAGGAAACCAATCGGTTATCTAGAAATTGACAAGTTCCACTGGTACTTTTCCTGGTGACCCTACAGGCTGCAAAATCAGCATCTGAATAGCCAATTAGTGTAAATGATGAATCTTTTGGATACCACAAACCTAAATTTGTAGTTCTCACAAGATATCTAATAATTCTTTTAACAGCTTGTAAATGAGATTCTCTAGGGTCAGCTTGAAATCTAGCATATACACATACGGCAAACATGATATCTGGCCTACTTGTGGTTAAGTAAAGTAGAGATCCTATCATACCTCGGTAGAGTGTCATATCTACTTTCTTACCGGACTCATCTTTGTCTTGGTGTACATTTGTGGCCATTGGAGTGCTTTGAGGATGAGCGGAATCAAGACCAAATTTCTTGATTAGATCATTGGTATATTTGGCTTGATTGATGAAGATACCTTCTTGGGTTTGCTTGACTTGTAGTCCAAGGAAAAATGTTAGCTCACCCATCATGCTCATCTCAAATTTGCTCTTCATAAGCTTCTCAAATCTCTTGCATAATTTTTTGTTAGTAGATCCAAAAATTATGTCATCAACATATATTTGAACTAACAATGAATGACCATTATGCTTTGCAATAAATAAAGTGGTGTCGATTTTACCTCGTTCGAACTTCTCACTAAGTAGAAATTTGGAGAGAGTTTCATACCATGCTCGAGGTGCTTGCTTGAGGCCATACAAATCTTTATTCAATTTGTAGACATGATTAGGCTTCTCGGAGTCTTCAAATCCCGGAGGTTGCTCTACATATACAAGCTCTTGAAGTTCCCCATTGAGAAAAGCACTTTTCACGTCCATTTGATATAGCTTAAATTCTTTGTAGGCTGCATAGGCAAGAAATAACCTAATGGCTTCTAATCTAGCTACGGGAGCAAATGTCTCATCATAATCTATGCCTTCTTCCTGTCTATATTCTTTCGCCACTAATCTAGCCTTATTTCTTGTAATTTTTCCAGACTCATTCAATTTATTCCTATAAACCCATTTCATTCCAATCACAGTTTGATCACTCGGTCTAGACACTAATTCCCATACTTTGCATCTATCAAACTGGTTAAGTTCTTCTTGCATAGCTTCTACCCAGCTGGGGTCATCAAGGGCTTCTTCAGTCTTCTTTGGTTCTATATTTGAGACCATAGCAGAGGAAAATAATCCATGTTGATCCTCCATGCTTCTTAACTGGCCTCTAGTCATTCTTGGACCAAAGACATCACCAATCACATTTTCCAAGGGGTGATCTCTAACTGTTCTCACTTCCCTAGGAATGTCTTGCCTGACCGATTCTTTTCTTAGGTTTTCTAATGGAGGAGTAGAATCGGCTAAGGGAGGTGTGACCGGTTGGGGAGATCGGTTAGGTGAGGGTGATGCTGACTGATGGTGATCGGTTAGTGGAGAGGGAAATGGTAAGTTGCTGTTTGAAATTGGGTCAGCTTCAGGTGGTGAATTGGGAATGGTAATATGAGGACTAGCTGATAAAGGACCAGTCAAGGGAATTTTGAACATTGGAATGTTTAACCGATTGTGGAAAGAAAGAATCATCAACTAGGTCTCTACAGGTTACACCACTAGAGGCTGAAGGTTGAGTTGGAGGTTGATTTGCATTGGAACTGGTGGATTGATTGGAATTTTGATTGCTGGATTCACCTGTCTCAAACACACCAGAATTATCAGTACTATTTGGAGCCTTGTTAGACTCTAGCAAATCAAATTCATCAAAAGTAACATGAACAGATTCAACAATTTTCAACAATCGTTAATTAAAAACTCTAAATGCCTTACTGTGCTTGGCGTATCCAACAAAGATACCTTCATTAGCTTTTTCATCAAATTTACCTCGGCGCTCTTTACCGTTGTAAAGTACATAGCATTTGCAGCCAAAGATCTTGAAGAAACCAATGTTGGGAATTCTGCCACGCCATAGCTCATAAGGGGTCTTGTTGTGAAACTTGTTGACTAATGATCTATTCTGGGTGAAGCATGCTGTATGGATAGCTTCGGCCTAAAAATACTTGGGAAGCCTGGCTTCGAAGATCACTGTTTTCCCAACTTCGATCAAAGTCATGTTCTTTCTCTCAATACACCATTTTGTTGCGGTGTTCCAGCAGCTGAGAAATTATGATCTATTCCATGATCATCACAGTACTGAGCGATTCCATTATTTTTGAACTCCGTTCCATTATCTGATCTCATACTGATGATGTCACACTCTTTTTGGGTTTGAAGTAGACGGAATAGTCTGGTAGCAACTTCATATGTATCATCTTTTGAAGCAAAAGTCTCTATCCAGGTATATCTTGAGAAATCGTCTACTACAACCAACGCATATCAGCTCCCCCCTAAACTGACAGTAGTTGTGGGGCCAAAAAGATCCATATGTAGCAACTGGAGGCACCTAGAAGTGGACATGCAGGGCTTGCTGTGGAATGATTCTTTATGTTGTTTTCCTAATTCGCAGGCTCTGCATTTCCTTCCATGATCAGCAGACACTTGAGGTAAGCCGGTAACTAGATTTTTATTAGCCAACTTAGATAGGTATTTGAAGTTCAAGTGACTGAGTCTCTTGTGCCATAGCCAGGAGTTCTCACTGATGTTCTTGGCTACAAAACAAACATTAGTAACATTCGAAACATTGTTTAAATCTATAGCATACACGTTACCTTTTCTATATCCAGTGAGAAGTGTTTCACCTGTAGCAATGTCTTTCACATAGCAATTGGAAGAATTGAAAATACAATGCATACCTTTATCACATAATTGTGATATAGAGAGAAGGTTGTGTTTTAGACCATCCACCAAAGATACCTTATGTACAATAACTGTACCTCTTTTGATGGATCCAGGACCAATAATTTTACCCTTTGCGTTGTCACCAAAGACAACTGGAGGACCAGATGCTTCTTCCAGATAGGTTAGGAGATCAGCATGTCCAGTCATATGCCTAGAGCATCCACTGTCCATAATCCAAACATCCTTATAGGTATCGGTTGAGGCCATTAAGCATTCCTGAAATAAAACAGTCTGCTTATGGTCCCCCTTATTCTTTCGGGTCCAAAGAGTTAGTTCCTCTTTGGCAGCCATACCTGGCCACCACCTGAGTTTTTAGACTCAGTGGGTCCAGATAGGTGCTTCAAGAGGCATTCATAAGCCCTGTGACCAATAAAACCACAATTTTTACATTTATTAGAAGATGGCTGTGAGGATTTTGATAAGGTGATGTTCAATTTTGCCAATGCTTCAGAGGGGTTTAATGATTGAGCATAATCAGATCCTTTGGGGATGAAGGTGATGGATTTAGCTTTATTGGCCGGTTGCGTCGGTTTGGGAAGTCCTTTACCGGTTGAAGAGCCCTTACCAGTTGGTTGACTGGTGACTATTGTCTGACCGGTCGGACCCTTACCGGTAATGGCTTCCTTACCAGTTGAGGTTTCCTTACCTGCAACATGGTCAGCAATTTTAATTCCACCTTTGCTATCACCATCACTGAGTGGAACATATTGTCCTAACTCAGGATCAGCTACCTCGGTCCATTGAGATTTGTTCTTGTCAATCTTGGCCTTCATCTATTCCTGAATTTTGGGATATGTATGTGGAACAACACTGAAAGGTCTAGTTAACTCTCTCTTAATCCATTTGGATTGAGCATCATCAAATTTACCCATCAAGTTCTCAGTGACAGACATAGTAACCAGTTTGTCATTGCTGTCTTTGTCCTTATCATTGCTGCTGGAGGTAAAGCCTATACCAGATGTTACATCTCTGTTAGGAGACATCTGATCTTGTACGATAGTCTCCACAGCAGCTCGACATCTTGTAAAGGTGTCAATAGATTTTGAAAGAGAATTGTTTCTTGACACAAGATCAGCAACTTGACTATAACAGATATTCAGTCTCTCAGTGAGTTCTTGATTATCTTTCTTCAACTGATCAGACTCTAGCTTATTTTCTTTCAAAATTTTTATTCCAGCTTTCAAAGAGTCATTTTTAGTTGAGATCTTTTTAAAATTAGCAGCCATAATTTTGTGAGCTTCATTTAATTTTTCAAAATTTGAGAAGAGCTCATTCATCACCTCTCCCATTTTAGACTTTGACATATTTGGCATAGGGTCAATGGTAGGCTGAGAGGGAGAGGATGATGGTTCAAAGTTGGGATCAAAATTTGGTAGTGATGATATCGGTTGAGGGCTTGGCTCGGTTAGGGGCTTTAAGAAGTGAATCAGTCGGGGCTCAAGCGTCGGTTGATGAGAAGTGATCGGTAAGGCTTGAGCATGGTAGGTCTGTTGAGTTGGTTGCATCAGCGGTTTAAGAGTGGGCATGGTTTTACATTGACCGTAAAGAGATCCACCTATGTTCTGGATTTTGAAGTAGTAAGGGTTACCTGCCTCTGCCTTGGGAGTAGAAATGGGTTCATCAAAGTAGGTCAAGGGAGATCTCATAGGTAGGGTCTGGTCATTATAAGATGATTGTTCATTGGAGTTGGGGTGTCTATAGATAGGTGACTGCAAGGAGATGGGTTTATTATCGGTTCCATCAATAGCAACAAAACTGACATCAGCTTCTTCATCTATGTCAGCATCCTCATTCTCAGAGTCAGTCTTGAACCAAACTGGCATAGCTTTTTCAGTTCCATCCTCAGCAACTAAGCTCTTAGATTTAGATCTAGGATTTTTCTTGAATGGTTTCTTCCTCAAAAATTCATACTTCGATTGAGGACATTTGGAGGCAAAATGGCCGGGTTTTCTACAATTGTAACACACAAGCTCACCTTGGGCATTCTTTTCGTCGGTTGAGGTTGAGGTTTGGCCTTTCTTTTGAAAGTTCCCAGATCTTTGGAATGATGAGGATTTGGGTTGGAAGGATTTGCTGTGAGTTTGTTGGGATCTCTTAAAATCTTTGAACTTTCTATAGTTTCTAGCGAAGGCAGCAAATTCATCTTCTTCCTCAAAAATCACACTAGATGATGTATTGGTTTGAGTTGGTTGAGGCTGAAAGATTGAGGGAGAGTCATTGGTAGTAGGTTGGCTGGTAACCATAGAAGAATCAGGGAAGATCTCGGTCTGAGCTGGCAGAGATAGATTTTTAAATTGTTTTTAAACTCCACTCAGCCGGTTGAATTCTTCCTCATATAAAAACAAAGTAGACACAATGTTCTGAATATGAGTAACATTCAAATCACGGCTTCTTTCAAAATAGCAACCTTTACATGCCACAAGTCTCCAAGAGAATTGAGGAATCTCATGTTTAGGTCTTTCATAGTGTAAATTCTACCTAAAGATGCACAAGAATTACTCACCTCGCAGAAATGGTCGTACGTTTCCTTTAATGTCTCATTTGGATTCTTTTTGAAGGACTCAAACTTAGCAACGCTTTTGTAGAGTCTGTTGTCCTTGGCCACTTGATCTCCTTCAAAGTATCTGAGTAGACTCTGCCATACTTGTTGAGTAGTCTCATAGCATTGTACTTGTTTGTATAGTCTGTCATCAAGTCCTGAGGTTATGATGTGCAAAGCTTTTCTGCCCAAGGAATCACAAAGTTTGTCATCCTCAGTCCATTCTTCACCTGGTTTTGGCACATAAGTTTCATAAACCTCAAAATCTTGTTCAGACATTCTATCTGCATGATCCATAAGAGGAGTTTTGGGTGCTCTAGTTGCAAGATTGATTTTTAGGGGTGTCATGGGACCATCTCTGACTACAGTGGTTAACCTATCATCTATTGAGTCCAAGTACCGCATGATTCTGTTTTTCCATACTGGAAATTCGTTTTCGTTCAACATGGGAACAGTTGCCAAGTTGTATGTTTGCATGATTTTTCCTGCCATTTTGGAATTGGCAATTCAAGCGGTTAAAGCTTGGAAAAGATGTTTTCGAAAATTGCTAGCTTTGATACCAATTGTTAGGTCCCAAATGGTAGGAATCAGGCTAGAGGGGGGGGGTTGAATAGCCTGGTTAAAACTTTTTGTGAAAATGCTCTTGTGAACTTTGAAAGTGTGGAGTTGCACTAGCTAACCGGTGATAAAGGATTTGCACAGCGGTTTATAAGTCAGAAAACTTTTCAGACCGGTTAGGTTAGATATTGCAAACAGTAAAATAAAGTCTCATGCATCAAGAACAAAATTCATTTCCAAATAGGGCAAACATGTTA
Source organism: Adenophora triphylla var. japonica (assembly GCA_022495995.1). Taxonomy (NCBI): domain Eukaryota; kingdom Viridiplantae; phylum Streptophyta; class Magnoliopsida; order Asterales; family Campanulaceae; genus Adenophora; species Adenophora triphylla. The sequence goes on from JAFEMH010000802.1 coordinate 514,227, forward strand.
AGCAGTAGTAGGAGTCAACAGGTTATGACTGGTCAAGAGATTGTCGACCATTTACAACTACATGAAAGTAAACAAACACACAGAAGAATGACACGTTGTTTGAAGAGGTTCACAGTGTTAAATAACTGCTACGTCCTCTACCAAGTTTGGTCAGAACTTGGATTTGTGAGAGTGCACTACTATAATAATGGATCCTACCTATTACAAGTTGCAAGCCAATGATTGAAGGCTGCCAAACTAAAGGTGACCACTAACGGATCGTGCTACAATAAAGACCTGGTGTTTTCTAGCGATGTGCTCACAAGTTGAGCGGATTTCTCTAGGGTGTTGTGTGTGAATCAATCAATGTGTACCATAAGTAGTCTAATGAAGGAACACTACAGTATTGATTGAGGTGCTCAGTGTTTAAGTCCTACAGAGATGTCTAGTGAATTAAGGGACTTGCTTTGAATGCTTTGAACTAAGGAATTTGCAGGCTGGTAGTTCAAAGCAGCTCACTCTCAAGGATTATAAATGCACCAACCTTCTTCAATGATCCAGGGAGGTTATTTATAGAGAACTTTCAAATGAATGAGCCGTTGTCTTTGAAGAGGTTGCAATGATGACTTGAACAGGCATGCCTTTGAATGGGAGTATCTTTGCATTTAATGCCTGGGATAGGAGAGAGAAGATTTTCCAAGAGTGGTTGGATATGGATGTGAGTACTGGTTATTTTGACAATCCATTTTGAGCTTCTGACAGCCGCAGGAATGTCACTTCAGCGTCCATTCAGCATGCTTGCTTTACCAACTTTAGCTAAAGTAAATTTCTGGGTAGTTGGAAGCAATAAATGCTTCGGTTAGGCTTAGCTGATGGAAGCTTGTTGAGAAAGCCTTAACCGGCATGAGGAGAGATATAACCTGTAAGGTTATATCAGCTAGGTAAGGCGACCGGTTAGGTAGGCACACCGGTTGAGTGATCAACCGGTTAGGTGACTTTACCAAGTAACTCACAGGCAAACCAAAGGAGAAATTCTTCAGGTCTTCAAGTCTTCAAAGCCTTGAGAAAATTACAAAAATAAACACTGGCACTAGCACTAAGGGGACCTATCATACATAGAAAAATTTTATTTGGTCTAATTAAAATTAGGAGTCCACGTTAATGCTTGTTGTGATTGGGATTAAGCAATTCTAAACTTAAACATATATTTGACTAACACCGGATGTGTCTCCGGCTTAGACCCTCGGGCGTGAGAGTAAGTATGTATGTTTGGAGAGCAAATAATGTATTGAACAAAGATGATCAAATAAAAAAATTGTCATTACCTTAGAACCGTTGTGGTTGTCATGTATTTATAGCTAACGAGGGTGGTATATTTGGTAGGGCTACATGTGCTCCGTGATTTGAGGGACGGTTACATGTTATGTGAACGTGTCCTGACTGGCTCCTGATTTGTAGGGAACCAGTTATGGAAAGAATATAAGCACGTACGCCTGCAACTGTTAGGTCGACGCTTGCTTGGCAGGTCGAGGTCGCCATTTGGGACTGGGTCGACCTGACTGGCGGGTAGGACTGGACCGTACCAGAAATAGAATCTGGATCGTAAGGTCGGACTAAGTTAGGTCAGGACCTGGTAGGTCGGACAATGAACTTAAGTCGACTGATCAATAAGATGGGCCTTGAGCCATGTAATGATTGGGCCTAGCCCACTGAGAAAGTGGTGGCAGTAATTGCTTGAGGACTGGGCTTTACTCGCTTGGCCCAGCTCGACACTTTTGGTATGTTCAGTGGCACCCAACTTTCTGAGTTGACTTTGTCGACTAGAAAGTTAAGGAAATTTTGATGGAAATTGTCGTGACTCGCAGGTCGATACTCGCTCTGATGTTTAGTCGACCAAAGGTGACGTGGCTCAATCCTGGACGTTGGTGACGAACGGTCAGATCTGGAGGAGCGCCGTATTCTGCAATCATTACTATTTGACGTTTGAAAAATCGCCTTGGGAACTGTTTTCCTCATTTAATTAGGAGAATAATTTTTGAATTTTTCTTTTTCCTTCTCAATTTTGGAAAATATAAATACTAGAATCCTTCTCCATTCTGAACTTACCCTCTCCGAACTTTGGTATACGCCGGCGAAGATAGCAAAGAAGCAACTGATTTAAATTGGGCTTTCGTCTTCTGCACCAGCTTCCTCTTCCGAAACTGACTAAGGTATTCTTCTCGTTTTCTTGCTTTAGGGTTTATATTTCTGCTTTAATTTTGATTTTGCCATGGCTAGAACCTTCAGTAGTGAACCAGGAGCTTGGTATAGGTATTGCACTGTTAACCATCGAGTGTACAAGCATATAAACGTAGAGTGGAGAGAGATATCCTTGGATGAGTGTGCCTCCATCTTGACAAGGTGGGGGCTGAGCTTTAATGAAATAGGCCTGCCCATAGGAGAAGACGTAGGTGAATTGATAATTGACGACTCAAACGTTGTCTCCTTTCATCTCTTCCATGAATTGCTTGACCACATATCCTTATTTTATGTTAGGGATGCCAATAAGCCTTCTTTCCTTAGGAATAGGAAAGGCTTTCCAGGGGAGTCTAGGTCACCCTTAGTTAGGTCACCCGAATATGATCATAGGTCTGACTCCCCTGCTTCCTCTTCTTCTTGTACAGATATGGCAGCTCGTGGAGGAGCTACAACATCTACTTCCTCAAGTCCCCATATTGTGGATGCATTCAACTCATCAACTGTGCCGGGGAGGAATTAAAGGGGCTATGTCCCTCAGAGACCAATGAGAGGAAAGAAGAACCTAGAGTCCCGTTATTCCTTGATATATGATTTCTGTGAGGTAAGTAAGGAGGAGTTTAGGGCAACTATCTATAGTAAGAAGGATTTTTTTGGCTCAATTTGGGAAGACATATACGAAGGACGCTACCAAGGTAGCTTTCTTTTATGGTCAATTTGAAGCTGGCTTGAGGTTGCCACTTGACCCCTTCATTAATGAGTTCTTGGAGTGTGCTGATGCTTTGCCTCTCCAGCTGAGAGCTAATACTTGCAGAGTCCTAGTGTGTTTTGCCATGGTCTTCAGGTTTCTAGGATATGAACCCTGTATGAGAGTCTTCAAAGAATTCTTTAGCATTAAAACTGGTAAAACTGATTTGGGAATCAGCACCCCATCTAAACCCAACTCCCCCAAACTGTTTACGAACCTTCCCAGCAAAGCTAGTGGGTAGAACTCCCATGTTGTAGTAGTGGAGAGTAGACTAGGATAGGAATTCCCTTTACCCAACTCTGAAACAGATGTTATAGAAGAGGAGAACTATTGGGGGCCACCTTGGTATTTTGACTTGTATAAGAGACTATGCCAGTTGGCTGATACGGGGCCCATTAGTTGGGAGCATCTGGGAACCACCAAGTATAATTATATCCAAGCCGGGATGATGGCTGGTGAGGGGGAGGTGCAACCTCTGGTGCCTGTTGGTAGAGGCACTATATATCCTGACTGGGTCACCCATGCCTTGGGTAGATTTGAGGACAAGTGTCAGTTTTGCCAAAGGACAACCAACTACTGCAAGGATAATGGAGAGCACGTTGGTGGTAAGATTTTACTCGTCTGTAATTCCTTACTCGCCCATTATTTGTTCATATGTAGAACTGGTATCTCGTACATAGATATAATTTGACTTGCATGCATAACTCTTGGGTCGTCAGTTGTTTAACTCGCATGTAGAATAATTAGCTCGCACATGATTAGCTCATACATAGAACTCGCAGCTCGTATGTAGAAATCTCATCTGTCGATCTAATCCTTTGTCATTTTGATTTTGCTGCAGTTCTTACCCCGGAACAAGAGGCGAATATGGTGCGTATCGTTGGAGTGTCTGATAAGAAGAAAACCAAGAAGGCTCATGGTTCTGCCAACGCCCGAGCTAACAGGGAGAGGGAAGCTGAGAGAAGGAACAATTTGTTGTCCAAAGATAACGCTGGGATGGTGCCCATGGAGAAAATTGGGTCAGAGGATCCCTTGGAAAGCAGCAACCAAGCTCGTGGAGCAGCTGAAGAAGGTGAGTCCAATAGGTCGATTAGACCAAGTCTGAGCTCCGACCCAACTCCAGAAGCTAATGCGGCGACCTCCGGTGCTGGGATAACTGGGGCTAGCCCTTTGAAAATTGTGGATCTTGAGGACGAAGCTATGGATGAGGTGGATGATCGTCCTCTGAACTCGAGGAATAGATCAAGAACTGAGAAGGGGAAAGCCGTTTCTCCGAGCCAACTTCCTCCCCCAATCTCCTCTCCTACTGACCAAGAATCATTAGAGGATCGAATCCAGAGGTTGAGTGATGTGCCTCCCCTTCTTGGGGTCAATAGTATGAGTCGCCGCTTCCCAGAGATGAGTCTTGGGCAGGTCGTGGTGAGGAGGGCCATTGATGTCGATCTGCTGGCACATTTTGCTGATAAGGGGATGACCCCTGAAGAGTTCTCTGCTCGATTCGGCTTGGTGCAGAGCGAGGTAAGCCTTTGTTTACTTTATTGGTTTAGTCGCTTTACTTTGAACTCGTCCATTCAGTTTCTGAGTCTTTGTCGAGCTAATATTCCCATGATTTTCTTTGATTCAGTCTCTTACTGTGAGAACCCCGACCCGGAACCTACACGTGTCCCGAGTTGGAGCGTCCTCAAACTAACCCAAATACACAAAAACTTTTAAAACTTTGCTTTGACTTTCAAACATAACCATTAATAACATAACATTTCGAAATAACTCCACTCTACTCCACATCGGAGGAGGAGATAACAAACTTTGAAAACGGTTAATTGTTTAGTTACAAAAGATTAAGGTTATGACGTAGAGTTTAAAGTTTATAATTACAAACTCCAAGAAAGGAATTACCAAAATACAATTTTATACGTCACCCTAAACATACCCCGACAACACCCAAAAGATTTCTCCAAACTCCTCTCCGTCCTCACTTGGCCGGTCCGCCTGTCTCGGGATCTAAAACAGTAAAGGGAGAGGGGTGAGAATAAATCTCAGCAAGCTATTATGGATGCAACAATATGCCAAATAAATGCAACATATAACCAGTCGCACATAACACATTGGGAAAGCTATAAACACATTCCATTACCTTGGTTTACCTTTTCCCGTCTGAACAGTAGTCGTACAACATTGGGTAATATAATACTCCAATCTTACAGTGAGCTGCTTAAGCAATACTCACGTCTTATAAGACCCGTTTTTCAGGGAACCAAATAAGACAGTAGCAACTCTGTAAGGCTTTTGGCTCAATACGTACGCTATAACCCCAACCCGTGGCCACGGGAGGGGACGGTCACGAATATAACATAATCCGATCACATTAGGTCACACTTCCATAATTGGCCAAGTATTATGTTATACCCCAACGTCGGTGACTCACACATATCAAGCACATAATAGATACTTGAATAAAATCCACAAAAAAGGGATAAACAATAGCCACATGGTAATATATACTCATGCCCAATCAATATCAAAGTGCAACAATTTATAAATACACTAAACAATATCAACAACAGTATATATATAACATCAAGCAAGGAAATGAGGGATCGTTAACCTACCCTACAAATTCCATATACAAGGATACAAGACCTAAATGAAGGTTCAAGTTCAATTACTAAGTGGGAGTCACCATTTTTAAGTGGCCAAACAACTTGCTAAACAATTCTTGTTTAAGTTGAAAAATGTTGGTTCAGGGGCTTGGGCGACCGCCCTAACCACTTGGGCGACCGCCCAAGTGGACTTCCTAGGAATTTGAGGTTTCTGCCACTTTGGGCGACCGCCCTAACCTACTTGGGCGACCGCCCAAGTGTACTTCCAAGGCAATACATGTTTCTGATGCTTTGGGCGACCGCCCTAACCTACTTGGGCGACCGCCCAAGTGTCCAGCCAGCCCAAAATGCAGATTTTTATCCTTTTTAACCCTAGTTCTCCTTTCCTCTACCATGGCTTACTACAAGAACACCCAAGAACACCTTCACCTTACCAAGTCCCATTCAAAACATATAAACTCACAACCAAGTAATCCTAGATCATTTATCTCTACCCATTCCACCCATTTCAAACCCTTCTAATGATCTTCCTTGAACCCTAACTTTCACAATGTTCATTTTCAAATCAATCAACTCCCATTTAGGTTTCCAAGCAAGGAATCAACATCACAAGGCCAAGAACAATAATCAAAGAACTCATGAACACATAGAAGAAGGGAATCATAACAACTCACCTTAGGGTTTGCAATGGAAGGTTGATCTTTCTAGCTAGATGGATTCCTCTAGGTGATCCAACTCCAAAGGTGCTCTTAGATTTGATTTTGGTGAAGAAATGCCTTGGACTCAAAGCTTGGGAGAAGGGAGCTTCAATGGAGGTTCTCTATACTTCCTCTAGGATGAAAGTGTAGTGAATGAAGGAGAAGGGGGGAAGGGAGTAAGAGAAGTGATGGGGGAAGGACACTTGGCAAGAGGAGGAGAGAGGGAAGTATTTTGGCCCCCCATCAAAAATAAACCAAGGCTTTCACCCTAACTCATTTTAAAAATAAATTCTTATCTTAAATAATTCATCCTACCCAATTACCTCCTTGTACTATTTAGCATATTCCCATTTTTATTATTTCTCCAAGTTTCTTTATTTAAGGTCTAATAGTTTCATAAAAGATTCTAAATTTACTTCTCACCCAATTTATCTTAATTTAAGAATTTAAAGACATAATTGAACACATAAAGTGAACATAAATATTAAAAGCATATAATTAAATATTTAAAGTGAGTGCCTAGGGTTGGGGTCGTCACACTCACTCCCCCTTAAAGAAAATTCGACCCGAATTTTAAAAGAAAACTTACTTGAATTTTCAAACAACCACGGGTATTTCGCCCTCATCTCCGACTCTAGCTCCCACGTTGCTTCCTCGACGGTATGATTCTTCCAAAGGACTTTCACTATGGGGATACTCTTAGTTCTCAACTCCTTAACTTGGAATTCTAAGACTCTTAATGGCTCTTCAACATAAGACATGTCCGCTTGGACATCATCGGGAGGAGAGCTCAAAACATGGGAGGGGTCATGACAATACTTCCTTAGCATAGAAACGTGAAACACATCATGAAGCAAAGAAAAAGACGGAGGCAACGCCAACCGGTAAGCCAATTCCCCTATCTTCTCTAGAATCTCAAACGGACCTACAAACCTCGGAGCCAACTTACCCTTATTACCAAATCTTTTAATCCCCGTCCTCGGAGAGACCTTCAAGAACACAAAGTCACCAACCCGAAAAGATAAATCCCGTCTTCTATTGTCGGCGTAGCTTTTCTGTCTACTCTGAGCCATCTTCAATCTATCCCGAATCACCTTGATCTTCTCCGTAGAATCCCTAACCAAATCCGGGCCCTAAAGTCTCGCTTCACCTACCTCATCCCAACACATCGGAGATCTACACTTCCTACCATACAACGCCTCATACGGAGCCATCTCGATACTTGACTGATAACTATTGTTGTAAGCAAACTCCACTAAAGGTAGATGATCCTCCCAAGACAATTGGAAATCCATTACACAAGCTCGTAACATATCCTCAAGTATCTGAATAGTTCTCTCGGACTGACCGTCGGTTTGAGGATGAAACGCCGTACTAAAACACAACTTAGAACCCAAGGCTTCATGCAATGCTCTCCAAAATCTAGAAGTAAACCTCGGATCTCTGTCGGAAACAATACTAACCGGAACCCCATGAAGTCGAACGATCTCTTTCATATACAACTGGGCTAACTTCTCTAACGAAAACTTAGTTGACACCGGAAGAAAATGAGCCGACTTCGTCAATCTATCCACAATAACCCAAATAGCATCCATCTTCTTCGCGGTAAGAGGTAAACCCGAAACAAAATCCATCGAGATCCCTTCCCATTTCCATTCCGGAATATCCAATGGTTGAAGTAGTCCCGCCGGTCTCTGATGCTCGGCCTTGATTTGTTGACAAGTCAAACACTTAGAAACATAATCCGCTATTTCCCTCTTCATACCATTCCACCAATACCCACGCTTCAAGTCTTGATACATTTTGGTACTCCCCGGATGAATCGCAAACTTAGACTTATGGCCATCCTCTAAAACACGCTTCTTGATTTCCGGCGATGAAGGAACGCAAATTCTCCCTTGGAAAGTTAAAATCCCATCTCTATTCAAAGCAAATTCCCCGGCTTTCCCATTTTGCACTTGATCTAAAATTTTCTTCAATTCCGGATCTCCTTGTTGAGCTTCTTTCAAATCTCCATACAATGTCGGAACGGCTCTAACATTCGCAATAATTACCTCACTCTTCAATTCTCGGGAACTCAAAGGCATCCAAATACGCCTTTCGGCTAATCGCATCCGCCACTACATTGGCTTTCCCGGGTGATAGGAAATGACACAATCAAAATCCTTCAAGAACTCAAGCCATCTCCTTTGTCGGTTGTTCAACTCCTTTTGGGTAAATAGGTACTTCAAACTCTTATGATCGGTGAAAATCTCAAACTTCGCCCCATAAAGGTAGTGCTTCCACTTATGCAACGCAAATACAATCGCCGCCAATTCCATATCATGAGTAGGGTAATTACTGTTCCGCCGGTGATAACTTCCTAGAGGCATACACAATTACTTTCCCATTTTGCATCAACAAACATCCCAAACCCGCCTTCGAGGCATCACTATAAATAACAAAGTTCTCGCAACCATCCGGAAGGGTAAGAATAGGAGCCGTTGTCAATCTCTTCTTCAATTCATCAAAGCTTGCTTCACACTTGGAATCCCATACAAACGATACATCTTTCCGAGTCAACCTAGTCAACGGAGTCGCAATCCGAGAAAACCCTTCAATGAACCTCCGATAATACCCTCGCCAAACCAAGAAAACTACGGACCTCGGTCACAGTCGAAGGTGGCTTCCAATTAACCACGGCTTCAATCTTTGAAGGATCCACGGAAATCCCCGAACTCGACACAACATGCCCCAAGAAAGAAATCTGCTCAAGCCAAAACTCGCACTTACTGAACTTGGCGTACAATTGCTTCTCCCGGAGAACGGACAAGACAATCCTCAAATGATTCTCATGCTCTTCCCGAGACTTAGAGTAAACAAGGATATCATCTATGAACACTACCACAAAGCTATCAAGATAAGGCTTGAAGACACGGTTCATCATATCCATAAACACAGTGGAGCATTAGTCAACCCGAAAGGCATCACAACAAACTCATAATGACCATATCTAGTCAGGAAAGTTTGTCTTAGCAATATCATCCGGCCTAATCTTCAACTGATGGTATCCGCTTCTCAAATCAAGCTTTGAGTAGATAACGGAACCTTGGAGTTGGTCAAACAAATCATCTATATGCGGAAGAGGATACTTATTCTTAATGGTGGCTTGGTTCAACAAACGATAGTCAATACACAATCGTAAGGTACCATCCTTCTTCCTAACAAACAAGACCGGTGCTCCCATTTGCGGAGGACACACTCAGATCTAATAAAACCTCGGTCTAACAATTCTTGCAATTGGACCTTCAACTCTTTTAACTCGGCCGGAGCCATTCTATAGGGTGCTTTAGAAATAGGAGCGGTGTCGGGCACTAAGTCAATACAAAACTCTACCTCACGATCCGGAGGCATAGAGTACTCACTAGAAAACACATCGCTAAACTCATTCACAACCGGAACATGAGCTAACTCGGAAGACTTCTTATTGGAATCTACCACATAAGCTAAGTAACCCGCACACCCCTTAGATAGCATCTTTCTAGCTTTTAAGGCGTAAATAACATGTAACCCGAACATAGATCTATCCGCATCAAATATAAAAGTAGGCACGCCGAGCATAGCAAATGAGACTCGTTTTCTCTGACAGGTCTACCAAAGCATGACACTGACTCAACCAATCCATCCCAAGGATCACATCAAAATCACGGATTGGTAACTCGACCAAATCCACCGGCAATACATGCCCACATATAGTCACATCACAACCAGGATATATCAAAGAAGATGTGAGGCTCTCTCCCATAGGAGTAGAGACCTCTAACACATAAGGCATAGATTCAGGCAAGGTATGTAATGAGAATGCAAAATGCGATGCCACAAATGAATGGGAAGACCCGGGATCTATAAGAATGCGGGCCTTAACTCCTGAGACAGGAACTATACCTCTAATGACGGCATTAGGATCGACCTCTCCTCGACCCAAAGCAAACACACGACCTTGGACTCTATCCTTAGGTTTCCCATCAACATCTCTCTTCACACCACTACCTTGTCCTCCAAAACCGTTACCCGAAGCTTGCTTATTCTGTAACTTGGGGCAATTCCTCCTAAAATGGCCTGCCGACCCACACTCCAAACACTTTCCTTGTTTGCTCCAACACTTGTCCTCCGAATGCCCTAGCCTCTTTCAAAACCCACATGTTGCCCCAAACTGACCTGGAGTCGCACGATTTGCCGGAGTCGCCACATTTCCTCCTCGATTTGCTCCCGGAGTAAATGTCCTCGGCTGCACCCTATTACGTCCCGAACCTTGACCTTGGAATCTATTTCCCTTCCGCCTTCATTCTTACCACGATGCTCCTCTATGTCATTCTCAATCCGATACGCCATATTCACCGCTTTGCTTGGAAGTTGGCGAAGTTATGCGTCAATAAGCTGCTTTCGGAACTCAACCCTTAAACCCTTCACAAACCGGTAGACTCGCCTCTCCTCATCTCGGCACCAAATGAGGACAATATCGGGCCCATTACGTGAACTTTCTTTGAATCTTTGCGCTATCGTCATGGTCCCTTGCTCCGGTTTGAAACTCGCCTTCCTTCTTGTCTCTAGTAACCATCGGTACAAAGTGATCCCGGAACTTGCGTGTGAAGTTCTCCCAAGTCTGTGGTGTCAAATCCCGGTCCCAACCATCCTTCACTACCTGCCACCAGTGCTCAGCGGGTCCTTCCAACTTGAAAACGGCACATCTCACCTTCTCCGCATCCGAACTCTCCATAGCTGCGAAAATCTTATTCATAGCCTCAAGCCACCTCTCAGCCTTCACCGGATCCGGATCTCCGTTGAAGCTAGGAGGAGACATCTTCACGAACTTCTCCAAACCATGTTGCCCTTGCCTGCCTTGATTCTGATTCTGGTTCTGATTCTGAGTTGCCATATGTTGAAGAAACCCTCGGAACATATCCATCATCTCGACATTCGGATTACCAACACCACCCAAACCCAAATTCTGATCACCATCATTTCCCGCCATAACAACAAACTCCTGCATTAAACACTCGACGTCAGTTATCACACACTCTCACTCAGCTAGACTCTACCCGAGAATTCTAACCGAGCTCTGATACCAACTGTGAGAACCTCGACCCGGAACCTACACGTGTCCCGAGTTGGAGCATCCTCAAACTAACCAAAATACACAAAAACTTTTAAAACTTTGCTTTGACTTTCAAACATAACCATTAATAACATAACATTTCGAAATAACTCCACTCTACTCCACACCGGAGGAGGAGATAACAAACTTTGAAAACGGTTAATTGTTTAGTTACAAAAGATTAAGGTTATGACGTAGAGTTTAAAGTTTATAATTACAAACTCCAAGAAAGGAATTACCAAAATACAATTTTATACGTCACCCTAAACATACCCCGACAACACCCAAAAGATTTCTCCAAACTCCTCTCCGTCCTCACTTGGCCGGTCCGCCTGTCTCGGGATCTAAAACAGTAAAGGGAGAGGGGTGAGAATAAATCTCAGCAAGCTATTATGGATGCAACAATATGCCAAATAAATGCAACATATAACCAGTCGCACATAACACATTGGGAAAGCTATAAACACATTCCATTACCTTGGTTTACCTTTTCCCGTCTGAACAGTAGTCGTACAACATTGGGTAATATAATACTCCAATCTTACAGTGAGCTGCTTAAGCAATACTCACGTCTTATAAGACCCGTTTTTCAGGGAACCAAATAAGACAGTAGCAACTCTGTAAGGCTTTTGGCTCAATACAGACGCTATAACCCCAACCTGTGGCCACAGGAGGGGACAGTCCAGCGTATATAACATAATCCGATCACATTAGGTCACACTTCCATAATTGACCGTATTATGTTATACCCCCAACGTCAGCTGACTCACACATATCAAGCACATAATAGATACTTGAATAAAATCCACAAAAAAGGGATAAACAATAGCCACATGGTAATATATACTCATGCCCAATCAATATCAAAGTGCAACAATTTATAAATACACTAAACAATATCAACAACAGTATATATATAACATCAAGCAAGGAAATGAGGGATCATTAACCTACCCTACAAATTCCATATACAAGGATACAAGACCTAAATGAAGGTTCAAGTTCAATTACTAAGTGGGAGTCACCATTTTTAAGTGGCCAAACAACTTGCTAAACAATTCTTGTTTAAGTTGAAAAATGTTGGTTCAGGGGCTTGGGCGACCGCCCTAACCACTTGGGCGACCGCCCAAGTGGACTTCCTAGGAATTTGAGGTTTCTGCCACTTTGGGCGACCGTCCTAACCTACTTGGGCGACCGCCCAAGTGTACTTCCAAGGCAATACATGTTTCTGATGCTATGGGCGACCGCCCTAACCTACTTGGGCGACCGCCCAAGTGTCCAGCCAGCCCAAAATGCAGATTTTTATCCTTTTTAACCCTAGTTCTCCTTTCCTCTACCATGGCTTACTACAAGAACACCCAAGAACACCTTCACCTTACCAAGTCCCATTCAAAACATATAAACTCACAACCAAGTAATCCTAGATCATTTATCTCTACCCATTCCACCCATTTCAAACCCTTCTAATGATCTTCCTTGAACCCTAACTTTCACAATGTTCATTTTCAAATCAATCAACTCCCATTTAGGTTTCCAAGCAAGGAATCAACATCACAAGGCCAAGAACAATAATCAAAGAACTCATGAACACATAGAAGAAGGGAATCATAACAACTCACCTTAGGGTTTGCAATGGAAGGTTGATCTTTCTAGCTAGATGGATTCCTCTAGGTGATCCAACTCCAAAGGTGCTCTTAGATTTGATTTTGGTGAAGAAATGCCTTGGACTCAAAGCTTGGGAGAAGGGAGCTTCAATGGAGGTTCTCTATACTTCCTCTAGGATGAAAGTGTAGTGAATGAAGGAGAAGGGGGGAAGGGAGTAAGAGAAGTGATGGGGGAAGGACACTTGGCAAGAGGAGGGGAGAGGGAAGTATTTTGGCCCCCCATCAAAAATAAACCAAGGCTTTCACCCTAACTCATTTTAAAAATAAATTCTTATCTTAAATAATTCATCCTACCCAATTACCTCCTTGTACTATTTAGCATATTCCCATTTTTATTATTTCTCCAAGTTTCTTTATTTAAGGTCTAATAGTTTCATAAAAGATTCTAAATTTACTTCTCACCCAATTTATCTTAATTTAAGAATTTAAAGACATAATTGAACACATAAAGTGAACATAAATATTAAAAGCATATAATTAAATATTTAAAGTGAGTGCCTAGGGTTGGGGTCGTCACACTTACCATGGTGGAACAAGCCAAGAGCTCTTGGAGAGCATCTATTGAGAGGGAAAGGCACGCCATGAGCCAATATTACAAGAAGTCCCAAGAACTGTCTGAGATAAGGGAGAAGTACAACGATCTGGACAACTCTTTTGACGCTCTGGAGATGGTCAAGAAGAAAGCATTGGCGGACAAGGACAAGGCGTTGGAGGACCTCTAGGCTGCTGGGACCAAGCTTGAGGAAATGAAGACAGAGAGGGATGCTGAGCGTCTGACTCATGAGGAGACTAAAAAGGAGCTAGCAACAGTCATTCAGATCCTAAAGGAGAGGGACTCCTTCTTGGCCGAGCTGAATGAGGAGCATAATGCTGCAAGGGCCAAATGGAAAGAAGAGCTTCAAGTTGCTACTAAGACAGCCGTTGATAAGTTTAAAGACGAGGATGACTACTATAATGCTATCGTTGAGAAGGCGAGGGATTTTCTCGACTTGGGTAAGCGCCACATGGCTCGTCAGGCTCTTGTTGATGACACCTCTGAAGTCTCCCTCGAACAACTGGCACACTGGGCATCTGAACCTCAGTATGATATGACAGCTCGCGGTGGTCACTCGATCGTTCCTTACACTGTAAATGACCTGGCCTTCATTGCCCAGCAGGATCAGGAGGACGCTTGTGAACCGTGGGTAGCTCCAACTTTGGCTCTCAAGAATTTTGATGTGGTTCTTCAGGAGATTGAGGATGCTGAGGATATGGAGGTAGATGATGACTCTGAACAACGAGTCTTCTCTGATTCGGGCAAACCCATAGGACCCCAGCAGTAAGAAAAGGATGGAGAGGATCGAGCTGACACAAGCGGCCAAGTTGACGCTGGTCAAGACTCTTAAATTTGTTTGAATGATGTTGTAATGAACAAGTCCCAGACAATATTTTGCTTTTGTCTTGAAACTACCTGAATGCTTTGGCCCAATTTTTTGGGAGGCATAATACTTCGTAACTTTTATTTGCTTAAGTCTTGGCCCATTTTGGGAGACTTCATTATATTTAATCCTGGCTGACTTTCTATCATTGTGTGTTGTATGCTTTTGATTCCAGCATGTGTGTCGAGCCAGATTCACTAGGACGACTAAGTCGCTCTAAGACTTTGGTCGAACTGATTTTCGATAACTCAGTCGACCTTAGACTTGTATAGCTTTTGCAAATGAGATTGACTAAGAGTCGAATTCATTTAAGGAAGTGAGGCTGACCAAAGGTCGAGCTTGTAAGAACGAAGTCGACTAAGAGTCGGACTTGTTAGAGGAACGAAGCTGATTAAGAATTGAGCTTGTTAGGACGAAGTCGACTAAGAGTCGGACTTGTTAGAGGAATGAAGCTGATTAAGAATCGAGCTTGTTAGGACGAAGCTGACTAAGAGTCGAGCTTGTTGAAATTAATGCAAAGTGTGACATGAAGTTTGGTCGAATAGAACTGCGATTTTCATTGAAGTAGGAACATGCTTACATCAAACGGAGAGCTAGAACTATGACAAATTCAAAATTTGCGACTGTACATACTTTGAAATGAACTAGAAAACTGAACTAGAAGTAGTATTTGATAAGATGAGGGGCGTGACATGGATGCTTCAATTCTTCACCACCTGGGTGGGAAATCATGTAGGTTCCCTCTTTGATGGCTCGAGTAACAATGTAGGGACCTTTCCAGTTGGGAGATAACTTGTTCTGCTGGGTTCTTCTTCTTGTTGCTTCAATCTTTCTCAGCACGTGATCTCCTACTTGGAATGATCTTGTCTTTACCTTTTTATCATGGTAACTCTTGGTCCGCTGCTTGTAGTTGACCATTCGCAGGTAAGCTGTATCTCACTTCTCATCGATTAAATCCAAGTCGATCAATCTGCTAGTGTCATTCTGTTCTTGGTCGAAGAAGGTCACTCTAGTAGTAGGAAATCGTAACTCCGCTAGTGCCATGGCCTCCGACCCATATGTAAGAGCGAATGGGGTTTCCCCCGTAGGACCCCGAGTGGTTGTGCGAACTGCCCAAAGAGCAAGGGGGAGTTCATCTAGCCAGTTACTGCGTCGACCAACTAAGCCCGTCTTTAGTGAAGATAGGACGAGCTTATTCACTACTTCAGCTTGCCCATTTCCTTGAGGATAGGCAACAGATGATTGCCAATGCTTGATTCCTACTCGATTCATTTCTTCTTCGAAAGCCCGGGAGAATTGTAATCCATTATCTGATACTATAGCTCGAGGGATCCCAAATCGACACCAGATGAAGTCATGTATGAAGTTGATGGCATTTTCCTCTGTGATGCGAGCTAGTGGCTTTGCTTTGACCCATTTCGTAAGTAATCAATTGCGACGATCACATACTTGCAGTTTCCACGGGCGGGCGGGAAGGGTCCAATCAAGTCGACGCCCCACATATCAAATGGCCAAGCAGCGATCACTGGAGTTTGCTCCGTTGTAGGCAGATGAGGTAGGTTGGCAAACCTTTGACATTGGTCACATTACTAAACAAAGTCGTGAGTGTCAGCTCTCATGTGTGGCCAGTAGTACCCCAAAGTGATCAGTTTGTCGGCTAAAGTTCTGGCCCCCGGGTGTCCACCACAAATTATACTGTGCACCTCATGCATTAACTGAGTAATTTCTTGGGGGTGAATGCATTTCAGCAATGGCCTAGTATATGATCTTCTGAATGGCATGCCTCCTTGGATAACATATCTCGGAGCTTTCTTTTTGATAGCTCGAACTTTCTTCTCGTCCTCAGGGAGCTTACCCCTTTCCAGGTACGCCTTCATTTCTTCGATCCAACACTTGTCATAGGCCCAGTTTCTCAAGGGGTCCTCTACGCATTGAATTTGAACCCTTTCATAGGCTGGATTATCGAGGTAGGAGATGGGCTCTTCGTGTGGCTCGTCTGAAGTAGCTAGCTTTGAGAGTAGGTCGGCCAATTCATTGTCTTCTCGACCAATCCTCTGAATTTCCCAAAACTCCAAGTCTTTTATCAGTTCCTTCACCAGGTCGCAATATTTGACCAAGGTGGAGTTTAGCACTTCATACTCCCCTCTGACCTGATTGACTATTAACTGGGAGTCACAATAGGCTATGATTTTGGTCGCTCCAAAGCACTTGGCGTACTCGACGGCTGCCACCAAAGCTTCATACTCTACCTGGTTGTTGGAGACTTCAAACTTAAACCTCAATGCTTCCTTATAGACCGTCCCAGATTTTGGCTCGATCAGGACTATCCCGGCTCCACTAACACTCTTTGTTGCTGACCCATTCGAGTACACCTTCCAGCAGTCTTCGGGTAGACTAGTGACAGGCTGGGAGTCTGGCTCTTTTCCTTTAGCTTTCTCCTTCTGAGCTCGCACCTCGCTATCACCTTTGGTGAACGTCAGCTCGACCAAGAAGTCTGCCAAGGCTTGAGCCTTCAGTGCCTTTCGAGGTCGATACTCGATGTCGAATTCTGTGAGAGCAATTGACCAACTGAGTAAACGACATTAACTTTCTGGCTTGTGTAGAATTTTTCTCAAGGGCGCGTTTGTGAGCACAACAATAGGGTGAGCCAAGAAATAAGCTCGCAGCTTCCTTGAAGCTACGACTAAGGCATATGCGACTTTCTCCGTATTGTAATATCTACCTTCCACATCTGATAGAGCCTTGCTAACATAGTACACGGGCTTTTGAAGCCCCTCTTCTTCTCGAACCAGAACGGCTGCAACTGATTTGTCCCCCACGAATAGATACACGAACAAGGTCTCACCAATGGTCGGACTGCTCAATAGGGGAGGAGTAGCGAGGTACTCCTTGAGCTGTTGGAACGACGAATGACATTCGGTCGTCCACTCAAAGTTTTTCATCCCCCTCAATGATTTGAAAAAGGGGAGAGACCTTTCTGCCGATTTGGCTATAAAACGACCTAAGGCTGCCACCCTACCATTAAGTCGCTGCATCTTCTTTATACTTGTGGGCTCCTTCATGTCGACTAGAGCCTTGATCTTCTCTGGGTTGGCTTCGATACCTCTCTGGGACACCATAACGCCAAGAAATTTGCCCGCTGCTACTCCAAATACGCATTTGCTTGGGTTAAGTTTCATGTCATTTGCTCGTAGATTGGCGAACGTTTCCTTTAGGTCGACCACGTGACGTCTGATCTTTGTTTTGATGACCATATCGTCGACGTAGGCCTCCATGTTTCGGCCAATTTTTGAAGCAAAGACTTTATTTACCATGCATTGGTAGGTTGCTCATGCATTTTTTAATCATACGGCATCATGTTGTAGCAATAGATGCCTCCAGCTGCTTGGAAAGCTGTCTTCACGATATCGTCCTCATGCATCTTGATCTGATGATAGCCTGAATAGGCATCTAGAAAGCTGAGGGTGGAATGGCCAGGAATAAAATCAAGGAGCTTGTCAATTCTAGGGAGAGGATAGCTGTCTTTTGGGCAGGCAAGATTGAGATTGGTGAAGTCGACGCACATTCTCCACTTGCCATTTGACTTCTTCACCATGACCACATTGGCTAACCAGGATGTATGTGTAGCCTCCTTTATGATACCTGCACTCAAAAGCTTTTGTACTTCGAGTTTTATAGCCTCCTCTTTGTCACGAGCGAAGCTTCTCAATTTCTGGGGTCTAGGTTTTATGGTCGGGTTGACCTCCAGCCTGTGAACCGCGACCTCTTCCTTGATCCCCTTCATATCTTCTACTCGCCAGGCAAAAACATCGTTGCTTTCTTTGAGTAGCTCGACAATCTCTAACCTTTCTTCAGGTGACAATTGCTTTCCAATCTGAATTTTCTGTTCGGGATAGGAAGGATTTGTGATCACTGCTTCCAACTCGTCTACAGCCTCTAGCTCTGGGCCATCTCTGAATTGTAGGGTCTCAATGATGATCTCCCTAACCCTCTATCTTTCCTTGGCCCCCAAGTGGGGAGCTTCTTCAGCTATCATGTCATCCAGCTCATCTGCAATCTCACTGGTGGTGGCCCCCGAGTTATTGTCGACTTGGAGGCATAGCTCGCCTATGAAGACTTGGTCGACCATAACTGTATCTGGATCGACCGTTGTGAGTGTTGAGGGACGTGTCGACTCTGTCATGACTTCATCATGCGAGCGATAGGTCTCCTCCTCTACGCAGGTGATCGTAGATAGTCGAGTAGTTTTGGCGACCGACTGGGACAGCTTTAGGTATCCTTTCGCAGTTTCAATCTCTAGCTCCCTCTTCTTTCTTTATCGAAGGACATGATCAAGGTATGCTCGAGCTGTGCCTTGTACACAGCCGACTCCAGCTGGCGTGAGGAATTTAACTCGCTGATGGGGGATTGAGGCCACCATTCCAAGTGCGACCTGGCCAGGGATACCAAGAATAGCAGCATAATCACTATTCACATCAATGACAATAAATTTTACCTTGGAAACGACACTGTAAGGGTGTTGGCCTAGGTCAATGTCTAGCTCGATCTGTCCTTTGGCATCGACCCGGTGGTTGGTGAAACCTTCCAATCTGCCATCATATCGTTCGAGCTGCTCACTCGAGAGACCCATCTCCTAGAACGTTTTGTAAAACAGAATATCCTTACAGGCCTCCATGTCGACTAAGAGTCTGCTCGTCGTACATCCATCAATTAGTCCTGGGATGACGAGAACTTTCTCTCTAGCCGCCATATTAGTTGCTAGCTCATTCAGATAAAAGCTAATCTCCTCGTCCCTGACGTAGCTCCTTGGTGGCACATGTGGGGCTTTGTTGAGCTGGAAAATCTTATGCTTGATGGCTGTGTTGCTGGCTTGCTCAGTAATAACGCCTAAATTCATCCTAGGCTGCCTTGGCTCTGGATGTCCACCCACAGGTCGCTCACCACCGCCTGCTTGAGGCCTTTTTACATATGCGTCGAGCCTTCCCTGTTCGACCATCGTCTGAATTATACACTTCAAACTCATACAATCCTCCGTAGTATGGCCCGTATCTTTGTGATACTCGCAGTATTTGCTATTGTCCCTTCTGAACTTATTTGCTGGGTTCATAGGGGCAGGTGGGCCTAGCTCGACCATATTCAATATTTCAATTCGACTCACCGTTAGGGGAGTGAAAGCTTCGGGCACTTTCTCAGTCGCCCTGGTTCTGTTCTTGCCATTTTTGTTGTTTCCCCCATTCTTGACTGGGTCCTTCTTATCATCAGCGACCTCAGTCTTGGGACCTTTCCCATTTTTCTTTTCTTTCCTTTCCTCGGCTAACGCTACGTTGTAGGCCTTCTCGAATAACTCTTGTCGAGTAGTCACAGTTCGGACTGTCAGCTCGTAGTCCATATTTGCAGAAGTAATTCCACTCCTGAAACAATTGATCACCTCCCTGTCTGTGAGGTCCTCCTCGATCTTGTCGACCATCTCCTTAAACTTGGTGTAGTAGCTCATCGAGCTTTCATTTTTCCCTTGCACCAAGTTGTTTAGATCGGTGACTGTCATCTTCCTAGCTCCAGCAGTCGAGAAGCGTTCCAGAAATTTCTTCCTCATGTAAGTCCAAGTCGAGATGCAACCTGGTGCCAAGCCATTGAACCAAGTGAGGGCTGCCCCAGTGAGTGTGCTTGTAAGTGCCTTGCACATCATGTCATCCTCGTGGGAGACAAAGCACATGGTAGCCTCCAAGTGTTGTATATGGCTTTTGGCGTTGGTCGCACCTGAATATTTTTCTAGGACTGGCAATCTGAAACCTGGCGGAGGCCGACGCTCGAGCAACTCCTTGGCCAATGGTCGAAGAGCGAAACCTTCTCGCTCATCCTTTCTGACCTCCTCTTTCTTATCAGCTTCCCACTGCTCAAACTTCTTCTTCCATAGGAGCCACTCTCTAGCATCTGGCCTGTCGTCCCTAGCATGGGAGATATCATTTGACCTTTGTCTCTCTTCATGGTGATGCTCTCTCCCAGAGTTGGCTCTATGTCTGTCGCTTCTAGGGGGAGTTATCTCTCTGCCCCTCCTATCCCTGTGAGAAAGTGACCTCACTGACTGAATTGGCGACCTACGCCTATCCTCTCTAAGCGGTGACCTGCGCCTATCCTCTCTTAGTGGTGACCTGCGTCTATCATCTTTGAGTGGCGACCTGTGCCTACCCTCTCTTATAGGCGACCTGCGCCCATTCCTTTCCCTGTGGGACTGCGACCTTTGTGTCCTGGCCGGTGATCCAGGCAAGCTTCGACTAGCCTCTAGTTGTCGTCTCAGATATGACTGGGCTTCCTGCTCTCTATTCCTATTGAGGCTGGCCCTCAGATCGTCACTCGGAACATGAATAGGGGAGTGAGGCCGCTGCACTATCCTGTGCTCGACATTCTGTCCCACGATTTTATTCGGCCTTGCACTCCTAGCAGGCTGCCCGTTAGAGACTTGAGAGGGAGCCACCCTCTCTGACCTTCTGTCAGCCTGCTCTGCTTCCTCCATTGCTATTAATTCAGCTAGAATTTGGGCTCGCTCCAAAAACATCTCCTTTCTGCTTAGGGGATTGGATATGGGACCTGCCATGTTTCCAGTATTTATTTACCCTGTTTGACGCTTTGGAGGAGGTGGAGCTCCTTCTCCTTCCATAGGTCGTTTGTCCCTCCTCCCATCTGGCAATCCCCTGCCATCAACAACACTATTAGATCGAGTTGCCCTAGCATGATGACGCGGTGGAGGGGGAGGAGGCAAATTAGCATTTTCGGTGTTTGCATTGGCGTTAGTGTTTCCTTCGTTGTGTTCAAATGAGGCCTCAGAGACATGTCCATCCGAAGTCACCATGATTGCAGGTTGAAAAAGCTTTCGAGGTCAAGTATGCACGTTTTCCCGGCAATGGAACCAAACTGATGCCGCAGGAAATGTGCTTATCAATCTTCCTCCACGTGGCAGGACTATTCACCTGACTCTTTGACCTGAAATCAGAACTCACGACTAGCCGGATGTGTCTCCGGCTTAGACTCTCGGGCGTGAATGTAAGTATGTATGTTTGGAGAGCAAATAATGTATTGAACAAAGATGATCAAATAACAAAAATTGCCGTTACCTTAGACCCGTTGTGGTTGTCATGTATTTATAGCTGACGAGTGTGGTATATTTGGTAGGGCTACATGTGCTCCGTGATTTGAGGGACGGTTACATGTTATGTGAACGTGTCCTGACTGACTCCTGATTTGTAGGGAACCAGTTATGGAAAGAATATAAGCACGTGCGCCTGCAACTGTTAGGTCGACGCTTGCTTGGCAGGTCGAGGTCGCCATTTGGGACTGGGTCGACTGGCGACGGGTAGGGCTGGACCGTACCCGAAATAGAATCTGGATCGTAAGGTCGGACTAAGTTAGGTCGGGACCTGGTAGGTCGGACAATGAACTTAAGTCGACTGATCAATAAGATGGGCCTTGAGTCATGTAATGATTGGGCCTAGCCCACTGAAAAAGTGGTGACAGTAATTGCTTGAGGACTGGGCTTTACTTGCTTGGCCCAGCTTGACACTTTTGACTTTTGGTATGTTCATATACTATATTAGGCAAGTCTGAATTTTTATTTGATAACTTAACTTTTTAAATTAAGGAGTACCTTAACATTCGTCTTCTTTCTGCTTCTAACAAGATCATGAGTTCGATTTGCCTTGCTTGCGTTATGACCTAAAATTATGCAACCTTGACTCCCTTTCAAAATATCTAATTATTGAAAAAATTGCACTATATGTTGAATATGTCAGGAATATGACATATTTATTGATCTCTCTACATGTGCATTCGAATCACATATATTAGGAAGTGTGAGTTTGATTAACAGTGTTTAACTCCGATATAACAACTTAAGGTTTTAGATCAATAGATAACAAGTACACTCAATAATCTATAATCCCTCCGTCCTCTACGCAATTTGTCATTTAGTACGTCCCACTAACTACACACTTTCAAATTTCAATGTTATAATATTTATTATTTAATAGAACTCACTTGTCATACTCACAATAAGTATTCAATTACTATTTTCTACCTCACTTTTTATTTCCTACCTCACTTTTCACACTCACAATACTCATTTCAATAACACATTTTTCTTAATTAACCTCGTATCCGATAGTAAATGTGTAATGTGTAGTGGGAGAGAAATTATTTAGACGTCAAGAAATCTTGACTTTGAAACATAATACTCTCTCCGTGCCTCAAGATAATCTTCTCAATTTTTTTTGTCGTTAACACGAACATATTTTGAGCAATAATTTTAGTTTAGTTTAATCATCCTAATGAAAATTTAAAACTTGCTATCGATACAATATTATAAATACTATAAATAACAATTTTTAGATGTTTATTTGAATAATTAAATTAACTTAAAATTATTATTCAAAGTATCTTAGCATCAATGACAAAAAAGTAAGAAAGATTATTTTCGGAAATGAGAAGGAGTAATTGGAGATTAAAAAAAAAAAAATAGAAAGAAGTTTATGGATTAATTCCCCAAGTATTTGGCATATGCATAATGACATAAAGATTCAAGTCGACATATGTTTTTACAAAGAATTTGTGTCGCCTACCATTCTACTTATTGAAGGGTAGGGCTAAAATGAGGAAGTAGATATTTCAGATGAAACAGAAATGAAGCTTTCTTTGGTAGGGCAGTTAGCAGCTAGCACAACCTTATCACCTCACCTCTCTGAATGGATTTAGGTATCTCTCTCTCTCTCTCTCTCTCTCTCTCTCTCTCTCTCTCTCTCTCTCTCTCTCTCTCTCTCTCTCTCTCTCAGATATACAAACACAAACAGGTAGAGAGATAGAGACACATAAAGAGAAAATTGGAAGAAGAAACAAGAAAAAGAAATTCATAATGAGTTCACACCATTGCAGTAGCAGAAGAATGTAACAAATGCCAGATATGCACCTATGTTTGGTGGGTCCGTAGCTACGCAGTCTAATTACACAGCTATCAGTTCATGGTCGATCTCGTCTGTACATTTCAAGCTCAATATGCTTTTATTAGGTTGTCTGGAATTATTTTAACCACATTTCAACCGTCTATTAGTTGTTTCAATCTCGCTCGACTACTGTGCAGTCTCACATCAGAAAACCTCAATCCATGTTAGGTTGTCTTGTATCCGGGGTTACACAGTCTGATTGCACAGCCATGCAGTTCATACCCGATCTCATCCGTACATTTCAAGCTTAATAATGAGCATTTGTTGGGTTATTTGGAATTATTTTAAAAAATTGACTGCCTAGCCACATTTCATTTGTATATTGACTAGTATTCTCTTACCCGTGCCAATGGCACGGTAACAGTACACAAATTAAAGAAATCTTGAAATCGCCTTCCTCCCATTCCAAAAAATAAATAAAAATCTACCCAATATCCTGAAGATTACTTTGTTTCATAATCAACATTTGATGGAAGGTGGTTTGTTTGTGTAAATGCCAAAGAGAATATGAGGAAGTCGATTATCCATGACCGTTATCCATTTAGGGTTAGTAAAAAAATATTTTCTTAATCCCCATTTTACTATTATTCTTTTTTCGTAATCCAAACCCAACCCATTAATCATATAAATAATTAATAATAATTATAATTCATAACTCATCCCCTATCCTATTTTTACCCAAGATTCGAAACAAAAAACTTAAGTAATCACGACGAACGATTATTTAAAAATCATTAAAAAAATTTAATTATATATAATAGTAATTGTTATGTTAAGATACACTTCTTAAATAAATTATCCTAATAAAATAAAATAAAATAGAAAAATAAATAAATCAAATTGAAATACACATAAATAAAAAAGAAAAAAAATACCCAATTCAATTTTTTTAAAAGAAATAGTATATATAAACCCTAAACATTATTTTAAGGAGTATACTAAATAATTAGAAGAAAAACAAAAAAATTATCATTTATTTATAATCGGTTACCAACAAAATACAAATCACCCCTAAACAACACAAAATAATATACTCCAATATGTTTCATAATAAATGTTTACTTTTTTAAAAAAAAATATATCACAAATTGAATGTCTCTTTCTTACAAATTTTGATTCTAAATAATTTTTTATCAATTACCACTCATTATATATTTGCAAAACAAAATTTTTTAAAGGTGAATAGAAAGATTATTTATGGATCTTTGCTATAAATATTGATAAAAATAGCTATTTTAAAATATAACTTAAATGAAATTTATTCATTACCATTATTCTTTTTTCGTAATCCCAACCCAACCCATTAATCATATAAAAAATTAATAATAATTATAATCAATAACCCATCCCCTATCCTTATTTTACCCAAGGTTCGAAAAAAAAAAACTTAAGTAATCATGACGAATGATTTTTTAATTGAATTAGGTACAAACATTTTTCTAAATTTTTTTTTAAAGATTCTAAAATCGTTCAAAAACTTAAATAAATGATTCTAATAAAATGAAAGAGAAAAATAAATAAATCAAATTGGAATACACATAAATAAAAAACAAAAAAAAAATACCCAATTCAATATTTTTTTTAAAGAAATAGTATATATAAACTCTAAACCTTTTTTTTAAGCAGTATACTAAATAATTTTAAAAAAAAACAAAAAAAAATGACCATTTATTTATAATCGATTTTTCTGTTAAAAAAATCTTTAAAAAAAACTTAAATCATCTGCAAAAAGAAATAATAGTTAAAAAAGAAAATAGGAAGGAGAAAATGGAAAAGAATGGTTAAAAAAGAAAATAGGAGAGTGTTTAATTTCAACTGTTGAATCACTTTTGTAACTTTAAATCTGAACCACCACTTATGTAGTAGATATATAGCTTCTCAAAAAGAATTTCATCAACATTTTTTTATCAAAACATTTTTTTAGTTTAATATTAAATGAATATATACCTCGGAACATGATTAACAAATCAAAAAATAATTTAAATAGCCACATACTCATGACAATACAATAAAATTAATTAAATATAGATAAATTTCTACATTGAATTGAAATGATCAAGTATGTTAAGAGGCCATGAGCACAAAAACATGAAAATAAGGTTAGGTGATGTTGGAAGATTGATTGTAATATCTAATTTAATACACAAATAAAATAAAGACTTCTTATTTTGAAACTGTAATATTGTGAATTTTTTTCCTTGATACCGTTTTTGTAGTATTGTTTAAATTTCTTAGAGTATTTAAATATTTCTAACTATGATTAACAATTTAATTTGTGATTTTACAATTTTTAACTTAATAATATAATATGGAGTAGTGGGGGAGTTAAGAAGTAATGGGAGGGAAAATGAATATCAGCCGTAGGATCAAATGTCTAAGTTTCAATCTCAGCCACCACTTATACCCTAGATAAGAGGCGGTTATTCCCTCTGTGTATTGTATAATAGATTGTCTCAATTTAGGTCGACTATTATGCTAAATATCACAATATGTGATTGATTGTTATCCATATGAAGGGCCCCCGAAAAAAAAAAATCGGATCGGACAAGTAAAAAATGGGTCGGATCCATGAAATACAATGTATTTTAGTTAACAAAAATGATAAAAGTAAATAATTCAAAGAACGATTGAAATAATGTTGAAGTATTTAACGCAAACAATTTATTAAAATATATTACTCGTACAAAAAAGAAATTCAAATTTGCTAATTAAACTTGGAATAATAGGAAGAAAGACCAAAAACAAAAAAAAAATGGGAAAAGCCTAACGAATTAATTATAGGGGGTTTTACCAATAAATCCCTGAGATAGGGTGGAATATACCAATAAAAACATTACATTTCCAATTTTACCATGGGATCTCTGGGTTGCAATCAAAAACCCCATAGAGTCCCTGAGTCTCTTTATAATAAATCTAAATGTCAAAACTACCCATACCCTCACATCATGTTCTCCCTCTCTCTGCGCAATTCTCTCTTTCTCTCTCTGTACACAATCCTATCTTTCTCTTTCTATGCGCAATCCTATGAGTTCTCTGGTGGATTGATCTTCCCAGTTGGATAAAACATGGAAGGCTTCACTCATTTTTATCAATTTCGCGAGATTGGAGTCGGAAGAACTTGACAAGCCGTCGATCTTCCCAAATTTCTTCATTGGTGGTTTTGGTTCTTCAAATTTTCATCTAGGTCGGTAAGATTTCCTTGTTTTTTCATCTGGGTTGTTCTTGATTCATTTAATTTAAGCCAAATTTCGTGTATTTGCAAGGAGAACTGCTTCTCAATGACGAAGTTGAATTTTTGGTCTGGGAAGGTGTTGACTTGTCAACTGCATAAGCAATATCTAACCTTTTTAGTTCTTCACTGCCTACCACGGTCTACCAAGAATGGTCAGTAGCATTTGGGTTGTTACTGCCATTTGGCTCGCCCATCATCCTTACCTGTCATAATTTTCTGTAGTAGCAGGTTGATTGGCAATTTGAAGCCTTATTTTGAGGTTTCTGAAGTTCTTTAATAGGGTACATTTGTGCACCAAATGTGTTTGATATAATGTTGCTGAGAGAATTTGGGATATATTTGGGGATGGGTGTTTATTTTGAGAGCTTGATGACTTTGATTGGCCTCCTATTGAGAATAATAATAATGAAAAAAATCATTTCTTAGTGGGAATGTTGTATATAGAATGGAGAAATGATTATATGTGTTTGGCAGTAATGAAATATAAGCATAGGATTTACGAGTCCAATTAGGGTTGGGTGGATTCTGATTCTTTTGGCCTCGTGAATATCCAGTTTTGTTGATTTTTTACTGTTTTACAGGTGTTTTCGCCAATAAAACATTTAGGAGGCTTATCAAACATTTAGGGGACTGAATTAAAATCACCTCCATAAACGCACATCTAATATATGGCTGTACGACATTAACGACTGATAATTAAATAATTACTGATGGTGAGCACTCGTAACTTGTTCAGGATTTTTTTCTACCCCGACGTGTCCACTTTTAGTTCAAGATTGCTTCTGATATTCCCACACAGAGTGATAGTAGATTTATTCTTTTTTGAAAATTTGTGACGTAACTCATGACATAGTTGCTATTCATCGTGCTTAGGCTTATCAACCAACTTCGGTCTTGGCTTAACTTCTATGTAACCCGTATAGCAATTCTGAATGCAGTTTAAGTTGCATACCATCTTGTTTAAAAACTGACTTGTTTTCGAGATTAGGTTATAATTACTCATTTCAGTCTTCACAGTTGTTAGGTTAGAGTGGGGTTTGAACTGATTCTTTAGTTGTCTTGGTTTTGAACTTCAGTTAGGATAGTTTCATTATACCAGTCTTCCTTCTCCTATGTCACTCCCGCTTCTGCTGTTTTCCAGGTAATAATTGTTGGAGGAGGCAGTGGTGGAGTCATAGCAGCAGCTTCATCAGGAGGTGCTGAGACACCAGCCAGCAGCTGAGGAGAAAGAGGACTTAATTTTTGGAACTCAATTTGGCCTTTATTGGGGTTGACTTTGTTAATATCCTTCGGTGAAGTGTGAGGTCAATTTCTCAGTAGTTATGATTGTTTAGGTCAATTTCTCAGTTATTGTGCATAACTGTGCGATAAATTTCAATGTTTTTATATCATTCTTTTATAGAACAACAGTGAGGTCTATTACACAGTTATTGGTTGTGATGTGAATAACTGTGAAATGTTTTTCACACTTCTAAAACTGTGAGGTTAGTTTCACAGTTATTTATTATGAATGTGAAATGATTGTTTGTGCACAACTATGAGGTCAATTTCTCAGTTATGGTTATGAGTGTTATTTTTGTGTCATTCCTTTAGGACAACTGTAGAACAAGTTTCACGATTGTTGGGTTTGATGTAAATAAATGTGTAATGATTTTCACAGTCATTGTGCATAACTGTGAATTCCATTTCACAGTTATTTTTTATGATTGTGCACAACTGTGAGGTCAATTTCTCAGTTATGGTTATGAGTATTATTTTTGTGTCATTCCTTTAGGACAACTTTAGAACAAGTTTCACGGTTGTTGGGTTTGATGTAAATAACTGTGTAATGATTTTCACAGTTATTGTGCATAACTGTGAATTCCATTTCACGGTTATTTTTATGTCATTCCTTTAGGACAACTGTAGAACAAGTTTCACGGTTGTTGGGTTTGATGTAAATAACTGTGTAATGATTTTCACAGTTATTGTGCATAACTGTGTAATGATTTGCACATTTTTAAGCTGAGAATTATGTTTGTGCACAACTGTGAGGTCAATTTCTCAGTTATAGTTATGAGTGTTAAGGTCACTTTTTCAGTTATTGTGCATAACTGTGTGATTGATTTCACTGTTTTTATGTCATTCTTTTATAGAACAACTGTGAGGTCTATTTCACAATTAATTTGGTACTTAGTATGTTTGGTTTACCCGTTATTTATTAGTTGTTGATAATTGTTTGTGCACAACTGTGAAGTCAATTTCTCAGTTATAGTTATGAGTGTTATTTTTGTGTCATTCATTTATCTGTAGCAATCAGGCCTCTAAATTAAAATGAAACTAAATCAAGAAAACGATCAACTTAAGACACCATTACAATTGAGACATTTATCTTCAAGCAATTACATTCCATAGTTTTAAATTAAAATGAAAGAATTTGTTGAAAAATAATTTTATTTTATTTTATTTATAAATTTTGAAATATATGATGAGTAAACTTGTTTGATTCGTCTTGGCGATGGGATTAAAACAGTGATTTCAGATAATTTTTTTGACTTTTAAATTTTGAGATATTGCATTTTAAAAATTTAAGAGAAAAAAAAGGAAGAGAGAGAAAAGAAGAGAAAGAAAGCAGGTAAAAGGTAAAGGTAAGGTAAAATAAAGCAACGTCATCCGTGTCAGGCGTGCGTGAGAGAGAGAGGGGTGCTTGAGGGGGCAATTTGGTCTAGAAAAAATTGAGGGACTTTTTGGTTGTTTTGATAATGTTAGTCCTTAAAGATAGTTTTTATTTGGATGAGGGACTAATTGGTCAAAGCCTCTTAATTATATCAGTGTTTGCAGGATTAACAAGGAAAAAATCACTCAAAACTGGCCTAAGAGTTTCGGCTCTCACTCAGATCACATTGCCTCTTGTACTATTTTTAAATCGCCTAATGAAGAGTCCGATTATTTTGTGTTTGAAATATTATAAATGATAGAAAAAAATTGAAATTTTTAAAAGGTTAAGAGTTTCGGCTCTAAGTGATAGAAAATATGTTTTTCTATCTAGTGCTAAAATTGGGATCTAAAGGCACCGTTTGGATGTAAAATTTAAATGAAGATTTTGATAGAGATCTCAAGAATCATTCTTTATTTCCAATTTTATATTTTCTATAGTTCAGAGTATTTACCTTTCGAATACAATTGTAATTGTTATTGTATAATTTCCTTAAATATAGAGATTGCATGAATCCAAAATAGTTTCTGTTTGTATAAATATTTTCTTTGTAAATAATATAATTACAACACTCCCAAACCTCCCGCCTCTGTCACGTGGCACCGTCATGATCACCTTCTTCTAGGCCCTTACTCAACACACTTGACATTACTATCACCCCATGTATTCACCAAAACAGCCTCATATTTGGCTTGTAATATCTTGTGAGCCGGTCTCCTGTTCCTGTGAAAACATGGAATCCGTCTTATGCATGAGACGGGTCGATCCATGACTCATGGGGCATGATCCGCCACGTGGCAGCCTTTTATAGGCCAATTTTTTTTTTTTTTTAATTTTTTTTTATATTATTTTTTTCAGAGCAAAAGTAATAGTTACCATCTCTTAATGTAATGACTGTATACATATAAAGTAACATTGGTCATAAGTAAACGTAATACTGCTTTTAAAAAAATAAAAGCTCGTTTTTACCCATTTTTTTCAAATGTAATACAAACTATATGTATTATTTTTGAAATGTAATAACTTATGTATATGAATGTAATAGTTTATACAAGTAAATGTACCACTTTGATAGATGAAATTGTAACATATTTCTATAGATAATGTAATACTTTTACATGAAAACATATAGATACCTATACATATGTGTTACAATTATGTACAAATACTATTATATATAAATAACACGTTTGTTACATTTTAGTTATAATAAGTATTACTTTTGCAAAACAAAGAAAACATAGGAAAAACATTATTACTTTTCTGTATATATGTATTACTTTAATGTATACAAACTATTACTTTAATGTATATAAACTATTACTTTAATGTATACAAACTATTACTTTAATGTATACAAACTATTACTTTATGTTGGCTGAAGGATTGGGCCAAGGCAAATGTGGGCTGATTCCAGCTTGGGCGGCCGCTAATTCCAGCTTGGGCGACCGCCCATATGCAAAAAGCTTGGGGCGGAGGCGTGGGTTGGCTTTGTTGGGCGGGTGATGGGTATGGAACCGACCCGTCTCATGGATGAGACGGGTCATGCTGTTCTCACCCAAGTTTTTGTCATATCTTGTTAATCAAAAATTTAACGGCTTAATAAATACCGCAAGTGTACGGTATGAATGTAGTATAATATAAGCAAATGCGGGTCTATCCCACAAGGATTTTGTTTACTATAAACTAACAGAAAATTTTGGGAAAAACCTGTCTCTTCATAAGTTATAAAATATCATGTTTTTAAATATATCGACTTGGTGTTTTAAAGCCTAAACTCACTGTTTTAAGGCCTAAACTCGCTATTTTATTTTCTAGCTTAAACTCACTGTTTTAACACCTAAACTCACTATTTTATTTTTTAGGTATTTTAAGGCCTAAACTCAATGTTTTAAGGTCTAAACTTGATATTTTTAAGGATGCAAGTGGGCTTTTTATAACTTATGGAGAAACAGGTTTCCCCTAAAACTTACTCATAAACTAATAGTTGCTTTTAATTAATAATTATGAATAAAAATTGGATTGAGAGGAGAATTTGTTTTGCTTATCTATATCTAGAATAAGTGCAAAATCAGCAAAATCACTATAACTTTTAAATACTATATGATGAAAGTATTTTCGAGATTGGGACTCAAACAATCACGCATTCATCAAATTACCATGCTTTTATAAAAATGACCAAGCCATAATCAAGGATGATACGATAAGTTGTGCTAACTTCTAACAATCAAGGTATAGCGCACGTATTTTAAGACTAACACGGCATTTCTCTCGATGGTTCCGTACATTAGTCAAAACCCATTAAGTTTATATTAAATTCACATATTTTTCACTAAATGATCATCCCTAGGAAATTAATCTACTCTCATAATTAATAGTGCCTAGTTTAATTCATATGGTTCTGTTAATCAAGATTCACGACTAAGTATTTATCTTGATTAACTAGGATTCATACAAATATGGACGTCTTCATATTCGTAGGATTTAAGAATGATAAGAAGAAAATTGATTTAGGATGAAGAAGAAGAAAAAAGCCTGATTAAATATGAAGAACACATGATGTTGAGTTTCCAACCCCAAGAACTATCGCCTCACATATTCACCAAAACCGCGTCATATTTGGCTCGTCATATCTCAATGAAAAACTCAAACCTCACCCTCCTTGTATGGACAAACAAAACTCTCTCATACTTGACTCACCATCTCAATAAAAACCCAAATTACGAGGTCATATCCTCTTGTAATTTAAAAGCACAAAACCTCATCCTATCATCCAAGTTGACAAACCTAAAACCTCTCTCCAAATCCGGCACAAATTCAAACCCACATTAAGTGTAACGACCCTAAAACTCCAACAATATAAATAATCATTAACCATAAATAAATTCCCAAAATACAGGTATCTCAAATGTCAACCCTAATCATAATTCATTACATAATAAATGTCATTCAATGCTAACGGCTAGTACAACCCACTAGCTCCAATTCAACTCTTCGATTATTAAATAACCATAACTCTTCATAATACTGCCGCCAACTTTGCGACCAATACTTTCTCCTAATCTTTACCTGGGAGGGAAAAAGAAAGAAGGGGTGAGGGAACAATGCTCAGTAAGTTCATACGGGATCTCTCCGGATACTAAGGAAGAGATGAACGAAAGAACGGAGCTGTAAGTACGCCAATCCAAATTCGCGACCTTTTCAGATGCATTTTAAGTGATAAAATTGCATTTAGGGGCGTTTTGGTAAATTTCCGGTCCGTTCCGAGACTTTCGGAAATATTTCATATGTTTCTCGCGAAGGAAGTACTTTTTGGTACTTTGCTCGGACAAAAGGACCTAAAAGGAATAAACCAGTTTGGACCTCTTGGGAATTAGCCCGGAATGTTCCAGAAGCAGGTTTTGGCGCCAGAAACGATTATGGACGTGGCCCGTCGTGCGACAACTTGAAGCATGGAATTTGGAGACGTTTGGCCGTGCGACAAAATAACCCCATTCCCAATTTACGTATAAAAACCAATTCCCATTCATTTGTAAAGGGGGGCTCACACACAATAACACACAGAGACTCACATATTCTCTCTCTCTCTCTCTCTACTCTCTCTCTCTATACGTAAAACTCACCCTCACCATTGTTGCTTCCCCGGAATCGCCATCTCCATTAGCCTCCTCTCCCTAAACCGCCTCCTCTCCGGCCAAGCCCATCTCCCTCTCTACCCAAATCACCCATCCTTATATCCCCAATCGATTCCGCCCACCAATTCCAATCAACGACCAACCATCCATCGTCCCTAAACCCATCACCGATCTCAACCTCCTCCACACCGGAAAACTAACCCCATTTCAACCTCTATCACCGGAGACTTCAATCCCTACCAAACCTCAACCTAATCCGATCCAACCTCTGCCTTAAACCAACCATAACCGCCTCTCTCTCTCTCTCTCTCTCAAACTCAGATTCCAAGCCATTCACCGTCATCTCAACGACGTCGATCTAATTCCAATCCCAATTTCGTCGCCGTTCTCTATCAACGCTAAACCAACTCACCGGCCGGATTGTGTTTCCCCTGTTCCAGCGCCAAGTCCACGCACAGACACCAGAGACCTCATTGCCGTTTCAATCTGAGCTCGAACCTGTTCCGTGAAGACGATTTGAAGATCCTTAAACCTAACTTGGTTTAAGGAACGCGGACTACGAGGGTAACGATCCATTTCTATCTCTGTCGCATTTACTGTTTACTTGTTTCATTGCACATTATTCCCCGGACTTGATAATTAGACTCTATCCGTCCCCGATTATCAAGTCCCAACTGCCGATCTCTCTGTTTAACTGTTTAGCTTGGTTTGATTGATGTTCATAATGTGATTGTGTGGGATTTGTTGTTTATTGGCCAAGGGGGTGTGGATCTCCCTATATCCACATCCCTTTGGTCAATCCTTTGTAAATTCGTTGGTCTCTAAGCTATTTTGTATATTGTGTCGGTATTTGATTGGTTCTATGTTGGATCTGTTGTTCAAAATGTAAGGTCCCTGCAAACGGTAAACATGTGTCACGCGACACATCGTGCCTAGCATGTCCTGTGTCACGCGACACATGGTGACCATCTGCAGAGGATCATCTTTTCAGTTGTAAATCCTGTTCTGTTTGTCCTCGATGTAAAGTGGGACGTGGCCTCCCAGAGTCAATGGCTTACAATTTGTATTTACCCCTTGTTGAGCAATAAAACAAAGCACGTTTATGCATTTTATACATATATCTTGTTACACACATTTTGCACACATGTTTGGATGATTTGATTGTTGAACATTGAAAGACTCGTCTACGGACGAGGCGTGTTGGGTGAACTCTCGGTTCTTCCCAACACGTAACCTGACCCCCGGACCCATTTTCTCTTACAAAAAGGTTTTCAATGTTTCCTCTAAAATGGCGTGGCGACTCCTTTATTTTAATTTTCGGTGAGCGCACATTCAGTGGCGACTCCGCTGGGGACTTGAAACTTGTTTTTCAAAAGTGGGTCAGACTTTCGTTCTTGTTCAACATTCACTTCATTCACTTGTGTGTGCTTTGTGTGTGACATTATATGTGTTGTTTGCATCTTATATGCTTTGTTTTATTCCGTTCCCTTCTTGTATCCCATCCTGTTGATGTTGTGCTGTGCTGGGGCTTGGTGTTGTTCTGTGGCATTATGCTTGGAGGCTGGGGCTGGTTATTCTGTTTTGTTCAGGGTTCTGGCAATGTGACTCCTTCTGTCACGCGACAAAGCGTACCTTTGATATCCTGTGTCACGTGACAGAAGGTGCCACTCTGCAGGATTTGATTTCATTGTGCAGGTTGTGGTTGTGGGCAATCCCCATGATCAATTTTGGATCCTTGATTATTGTATCTCTGTGTGAGTGTGTGTGTGTGTTATTTTCTTTTATCACCCCTTTTCATAAAAATAAAAAAAAATAATAAAAAAAAATAAAAAAAAATAAATCATTTTCATAAATAAGGGAAGATAGTCATCCCCACACTACATCACGTAGATCTAGAACCCTCGGGTGCGATTGACGGCATCGCGGACGGCCATGAAATTCGCCTACGCTTGAGCGCCTGAAATCAAACCTATCCCCCTAGTGCGATATAGGTGGCGCCACACATTTAAACCTCACCCAAAACGGTTGGTTTTCGACACGCCATTTTTCAAATACACTAAAATGAGTTGTTTCAAAAATTTTAATAAGCTTTCGTACCTTTCCCAAACCCTAGCACGTGTGGGCATGTTGCCAACGCAACATGGTTTCACGAAAGGACATGTCGTTCCCACGGCATGTTCTAACGAGAGATCATGTCGCTTTGTCAACGTGCACCGACGAGAAGTCATGCCGGATTTTTCCTTGAAATTCTTCAGGAATACCCGTTATGCTGCCCAAATTTCTCCAGAAATTGGGGCTGCTCGTTCGCCCCATAAATGCTTTGGTTTGGCTTAGGTATTATCGCCTATTATTAATTTTGAACCAATACGTTTGGTGTATTTTTGGATGATGTGTCCTTAGGTTCCCCCGATGTCTAGATTGCGTGAAATAAAGGATTAGCCTTTCCCAACCGTCTCTAGGACTTAAAACACCGATTTCTACTTGAAGATTAATAAGTGTTGCATGAGTCCATCTCCTTCCGTACTCTCCCCTCTCCCGTACCATCTCAAAGTTCTATGCCTTCCGCCTTATACACGCTCTTACCTTTTCACCTCTGCAAGACTAAGGCAAGTTGGGTATATGCTCTCGTTCCCGGCGCTCATTGGTCCATATTCCCGAGGCGGAAGCAGTTCAAGTGCCCGAGCAGTAGTCCATCTGATTCGAAATCCAAAACGCTCGGTGCAGAGAAGATTATGGCCCACCAATCTGGAAGTTCATATCCCATGGGTCAGCAGCAGAGTGCAAAAGGGTGTGTCTATCGAAAAGTTGCGAGCTACCCTCGAAGCAGTTTTTCCTCGCAAGCGGGAGGCCCGGTTTGTTTGATCAGATTGAGAAGGGTCCTCACCGCACCGATGGCAGCGATGCTTTTCCTCTCATCCGAATGTTGATGCAGTCGATCAGTCCTCGTAGGTCTAGAATGTCCACTGTCGGACATGAGTCTGTTGAGTCCAAGATGGACCAATTTTTGCTTTGCAGTGATAAAAATATTTGTTTCTATTCTTGCTAGACTCGAGACATTACTAGCACACCTACGTTACACTCGATTGAAATGGTCTTATTCCAAATGATCACTTGTGCTGCTCACCGACCAATGCTTTGAAATGACTAATGTTTGAATCGATCAGAGTGAGAAAATCGACTGATATCATTCCCCACCTCGATTCCAATATGCTCACATATCTTCCTTCGTTCTTCCTATCTCGTTGCTCGATGGATTTGCACAGATCTTCCGCGAAGTAAGCTAAAGAAGTAACGAAGACTTAATCTCGTTCGGATCATCCGGTAGGGGCTGCGGTTGAAACCTTTCACCCTTAGGAAAACCTTCACCTTACCCTCACCTAAACAATACCCCTTCATTTCAAGATCGGCACGCTTTGAAACCCTTCTAACCATCTCCAGAAGAAGAGGGACTATCCTTGAGGCTCCCGCGATGCAAAAGAAGATCGATCGTCTCCAAGCTCAAGAACGACGGAAAGCAATGATCCATCCTGGGTACTAGCTGAAATTATCCTCTCAAAGTCAAAATAAAAAAAGAGAGACAAAAATAAAAGAAGAGAATAAAAAAAAAGAAAAGAAAGAGAGCCTAGTCCCCAGCGATTCTCTCGAAAGCAAAAAGTCAAAGGATCCGGTCGTTACTCAAGAGGAATCTCAGAGCGAACAAAGAGACAACATGGATGTCCCCTCACCATTACCTCTAACCGATCCCAAGCCGTCCTCTCGATTTTAGAGGATATTTACATTACCCTCACCTTTGCCTTTAGCCAAAGCCAAGATTGACCTCTCATTCTTAGAGGCAGCAAAGATGCAACCACATATTTCCTTCACCTTAGAAATCCCAAACACTACCCAAGAGCCAACCTCTCATCTTTAGAGGTTCAACCAGCAAAAAGCCCAGCCGACCTCTCGTTTTAAGAGGTCATGATATCCTAAATCACCCGAAGACCGATCGAAATCCCGAAGCCCAGTCGCAGTTCCTACCGGATAGCAGTTTCAGGACATCAAGCGAAGATTGTGCAAATTCTGTCCTTTCATTCGACGTTGCATGTGAGCATATTTCATTTCTCCTCCACAAACACTTGCCGTGGACATCCCACTGGGGCTTCACATCCGTGTCTCCCATCGACACTCCAAGAGGACATGTTCTTTCAACTCTCGAAATCACAAACAAATCTCAAGATCCGGTCTCCTCAAGGACCATGCCCATACACTGTCCATCCGTTCAAGCTTGATTCTCGATATCAGTGGGTTTTCTCCTCAGGATTGACAAAAATATTTGCTCATATCAACGTTGGCGTTTGACTAACCCGAACATCAATAAAGGGTTTTAAGCAGCTTTGTGATCATTACGAATAAGGCAAGTTTTCAAGTGTCTCGACAAGTCTTCTATTTCTACATCACAGGAAGATAGAGCTAAACACTGTGTCGGTCAGCAGGGGCTTCCATACACTTTTCCACACCTTATGATGCTTATACTCTCCCAAAAGAGTCAAACCAAAGCGAGAGTGTCATACAGAAGTTCGGGATGCATTTCCCACCATTCGAAATATATGCCCCTGCTCGTAAACATTTCCGAGTCTTGTCCAGTGACTGATTGACTGCTGTTTGAAATGATGGGTTGCCTCTTCGGCCACAAGATGATTCTACCCACGATGAAGCTGTATGGGATCCCTCAAGCTGGGGCTTTGCTATGTTGTTCTCCTTACCCGATTCCCTCCAAGATTGCTTCGCACTGTCAACTGGGCCTTCGCCAAGCCAGGATTGCTCTCTGCCCCCCTCTGCTGCTTGCTGTCTCGGATGCGCGATACACTTTGTCCTCACCAGCAATGGACCTCCTGCAATCTGTACTCTCGGGAGCGTCTTCGACTTGCCTAGCCGCGTTATATCGTTTTTCCCACCTCACGGGAGAGGGTCCACCTTATCATAAACACTTTCGTTCCATACACAATCCCTCATAGCATAATGGCTACCTACATATCTGCTCATCAAGCCGTGCAAAATCCCCACCTCCTTCCCTTCCTATTCTCCCCAGCTGAGATGGACTTGTGCAACCAAAGATTAATAATGCATAAGCAAGAAGACTAATAAAATGCTAGGTGCCTATAGTGTTGTGTTTTTCCCCCGCAGGGTACAATAATCAGGTGATCGTAATTTGATCGTGAGGATTGCCCCTCGAATCACAATTTTGGACAATGATTCCAAATCCCGCAGGTCGGACCCCGCCTTTATTATCTTCGTCAGGCCCAGTCTCCAAGCAATGATTGTCAAGAAAAGAACCCCTGCATCATGATCTTCTCCGCTGCTGCCCCAGCACCATGATTTTCCTCGAGCTCAACCACAAGAGTAAGAGAAGCACAATAAGCCCTCCGCCTCAGCTCTTCATCAACATTTTCCCTTATGCTCAAGCTCAAGCACTCACAATCAAACAATTCATGCCTCGACTGTCAGCGATGCCTCGACATGCAAAGTCCGCAGGTAAGCACAGCAAAGGTATGAACACTTTTATCATACTCACTCTCTACTGTCTTTCAT
This sequence comes from Adenophora triphylla var. japonica, assembly GCA_022495995.1. Taxonomy (NCBI): domain Eukaryota; kingdom Viridiplantae; phylum Streptophyta; class Magnoliopsida; order Asterales; family Campanulaceae; genus Adenophora; species Adenophora triphylla. The sequence goes on from JAFEMH010000802.1 coordinate 552,820, forward strand.
CTTTTGGGGTGACTCCCTCAAATAGTCGACTCTTTGGGGTGACTCCCTCTAATAGTCATCTTTGGGGTGACTCCCTCTAATAGTCATCTTTTGGGGTGACTCCCTCTAATAGTCATCTTTTGGGGTGACTCCCTCTAATAGTCATCTTTGGGGTGACTCCCTCTAATAGTCATCTTTTGGGGTGACTCCCTCTAATAGTCATCTTTTGGGGTGACTCCCTCTAATAGTCATCTTTGGAGTGACTCCCTCTAATAGTCATCTTTTGGGGTGACTCCCTCTAATAGTCATCTTTGGGGTGACTCCCTCTAATAGTCATCTTTTGGGGTGACTCCCTCTAATAGTCATCTTTGGGGTGACTCCCTCTAATAGGCATCTTTTGGGGTGACTCCCTCTAATAGTCATCTTTTGGGGTGACTCCCTCTAATAGTCATCTTTTGGGGTGACTCCCTCTAATAGTCATCTTTTGGGGTGACTCCCTCTAATAGTCATCTTTTGGGGTGACTCCCTCTAATAGTCATCTTTTGGGATGACTCCCTCTAATAGTCATCTTTTGGGGTGACTCCCTTAAATAGTCGATTCTTTGGGGTGACTCCCTCTAATAGTCATCTTTTGGGGTGACTCCCTCTAATAGTCATCTTTTGGGTTGACTCCCTCAAATAGTCAATCTTTAATCTTGCGTTCTCACTTGTTCCGAACTACGACCGGCTTGATTCCCTTTTCAAGGGATACGTAGGAATCCTTTCTCAAAAGGTCCGGCCATCCGATTCCCCAGATCACCGTCTAGCCCTCCGCTTCATTCCCCAGCCGCTCATTGGGATTGGGTCTTATTTTATCGACAACCTCACTTCTTCCATAAGTGACGTTGCCGAGGGGCTCTGTAAGTACGCCAATCCAAATTCGCGACCTTTTCAGATGCATTTTAAGTGATAAAATTGCATTTAGGGGCGTTTTGATAAATTTCCGGTCCGTTCCGAGACTTCCGGAAATATTTCATATGTTTCTCGCGAAGGAAGTAATTTTTGGTACTTTGCTCGGACAAAAGGACCTAAAAGGAATAAACCAGTTTGGACCTCTTGGGAATTAGCCTGGAATGTTCCAGAAGCAGGTTTTGGCGCCAGAAACGATTATGGACGTGGCCCGTCGTGCGACATCTTGAAGCATGGAATTTGGAGACGTTTGGCCGTGCGACAAAATAACCCCATTCCCAATTTACGTATAAAAACCAATTCCCATTCATTTGTAAAGGGGGGCTCACACACAATAACACACAGAGACTCACATATTCTCTCTCTCTCTCTCTACTCTCTCTCTCTATACGTAAAACTCACCCTCACCATTGTTGCTTCCCCGGAATCGCCATCTCCATTAGCCTCCTCTCCCTAAACCGCCTCCTCTCCGGCGAAGCCCATCTCCCTCTCTACCCAAATCACCCATCCTTATATCCCCAATCGATTCCGGCCACCAATTCCAATCAACGACCAACCATCCATCGTCCCTAAACCCATCACCGATCTCAACCTCCTCCACACCGGAAAACTAACCCCATTTCAACCTCTATCACCGGCGACTTCAATCCCTACCAAACCTCAACCTAATCCGATCCAACCTCTGCCTTAAACCAACCACAACCGCCGCTCTCTCTCTCTCTCAAACTCAGATTCCAAGCCATTCACCGTCATCTCAACGACGTCGATCTAATTCCAATCCCAATTTCGTCGCCGTTCTCTGTCAACTCTAAACCAACTCACCGGCCGGATTTTGTTTCCCCTGTTCCAGCGCCAAGTCCACGCACAGACACCAGAGACCTCATTGCCGTTTCAATCTGAGCTCGAACCTGTTCCGTGAAGATGATTTGAAGATCCTTAAACCTAACTTGGTTTAAGGAACGCGGACTACGAGGGTAACGATCCATTTCTATCTCTCTCGCATTTACTGTTTATTTGTTTCATTGCACATTATTCCCCGGACTTGATAATTAGACTCTATCCGTCCCCGATTATCAAGTCCCAATTGCCGATCTCTCTGTTTAACTGTTTAGCTTGGTTTGATTGATGTTCATAATGTGATTGTGTGGGATTTGTTGTTTATTGGCCAAGGGAGTGTGGATCTCCCTATATCCACATCCCCTTGGTCAATCCTTTGTAAATTCGTTGGTCTCTGAGCTATTTTGTATATTGTGTTGGTATTTTATTGGTTCTATGTTGGATCTGTTGTTCAAAATGTAAGGTCCCTGCAAACGGTAAACATGTGTCACGCGACACATCGTGCCTAGCATGTCCTGTGTCACGCGACACATGGTGACCATCTGCAGAGGATCATCTTTTCAGTTGTAAATCCTGTTCTGTTTGCCTCGATGTAAAGTGGGACGTGGCCTCCCAGAGTCAATGGCTTAAAATTTGTATTTCCCCCTTGTTGAGTAATAAAACAAAGCACGTTTATGCATTTTAACATATATCTTGTTACACACATTTTGCACACATGTTTGGATGATTTGATTGTTGAACATTGAAAGACTCGTCTACGGACGAGGCGTGTTGGGTGAACTCTCGGTTCTTCCCAACACGTAACCTGACCCCCGGACCCATTTTCTCTTACAAAAAGGTTTTCAATGTTTCCTCTAAAACGGCGTGGCGACTCCTTTATTTTAATTTTCGGCGAGCGCACATTCAGGAGCCAATCAAACACTCAACGAGTGGATAGTTATAACAATTTAAAGTACAATTACGAGTATGATAAAGAAACATACTTCTCAAGTAAACAAGTTGTGGCACTATCACAAGAATAATAATGATGGAGACTGTATTCACATAAATTCGTCAATTCCATAGTAACGATACACCTTTTCAGGGTGTTCTTTTATAAGAGACCTTACGCCTTTTCAGGGCGCTCCCTTATTATGATATATTATGATAATCAAAGACTACTTCATCAAGTAGTATACAAGTGCCTAGGTCCTTTTCAATCAGGCTAGACAATTTCCAATGAAGTCCTTTTCTATCGGACTAGTTCCTGCTAAGTCCTTTTCAATCAGACAAAGCTGTAAGTACCCAAATCCGGATCGTTACAATCCGTTAACTGACGATTTCCAAGTTAATGAGAATCCGTTAACTTGCACCTTCCAAGTTAACGAGACTTTCCAGGACTGCCCTGTGCATCAAAAATCCAAAGTGTATTCATCCCACGTTTGTACACGTGAAATTACCACTTTTCCAGAAATATGCAATTTTTGGGACTTTTCGGGACTATTCTGACATTTTCTCGGACAGTTATTTAGAAAACAGTCAAAACCGGGCTTAACGGAGCAAAAATCCAAACTTAGTGACTAAGTTAGGACACTTGGCACGCATGCAAGCCTCTCCAAATCAACATCAATCAGATTCAAGGGTGAAAAGACTAAAATGCCCTCAAACTGAGTGACTGGCCGGCCGGCCTGTTCTTCCAGATGAACCAATCAGCCTCAGCAATTCTCAAAATACCCCAAAAGTCCTTAAAATTGAGGAAATGACCGGAAGACAAGTTCTTCAGTTTCCCCCCCTATAAATACAGCCCCTCCCCTTAAGTAAATAAGGTCCAAATATATTTACTCTCCCTCATATTGCCTCGGTCCAGCATCCAAAACACCCTCTCGAGCCCCGAAAATGCCTCGATTTGCTTGAAAACCACATTTTCCAAGCCAAACACGAGCCAAACACACCCGAAACATCTTTCAAACACCTTTTCGTATCCCTTATACGTCCTCCCGAGCCAAAGAGTCAACACCTAGCCATTGGTAACACTCTCACTCTCAAACTCTTCTTTGCCTCATTTTACGCGTCATACACTACTTTCGATCCGATCAAAGTTTCCAAAATGTAGACGAAACACCGTCTACGTGTCTCGATACGTTTTACTCCTCTATTATCTTCTCTTCCTCGAGAGAAGTAATTTAGGGTTAAAGCGGCGTTCGAGCCCCGTTTTGACTTTTATGTCATTTACCGTCCGAACCGTTCGGTTGTCGACCGTCATTTTCATAGTTCGAACCGTTTGGTTCGTTGATTGCTATTTACCGTCCGGATCGTTTGATCCGTCGATATTGCTATTTACTTTACGCACCTTTACAGTCCGAACTGTTTGGTTCATCGATTCGCACTTTTACCGTCCGGATCGTTCGATCCGTTGATACCGTCAAATTCAATACTGTATACAAGTCCAAACCATTTGGTTTGTTGATAGTATTTACTTTCAAACGTTCGAGTCACAAAATGACTTGTCGATCATCATTTCAAAATCGTCGTTTTCATCAAAAAAGGGTAACATCATAATGCCCGGTTCAAAACCAAAGTTTGTCATTCAAACTTCCTTTCAAAACTCCTCTTTTCAAAACATCGAAGTTTGTCATTCAAACTTCCTTTTCAAGCTCAAAATCAAAGGTTTGCCACGCAAAACTCCTTTTCAAAAATCAACGTTTGTAATTCAAACCAAGATTAAAGTTTGTCATTCAAACTCACTTTCAAAAGTAACACGAAGACACACACACACACACACTTTTCGAGAAAGGTAGAAAGACTCGTCATGCGTGGCATTTCGGGTGATCTCAAGATACTCTTCCCGAAACGTAACGTGACCTTCGAACCTAACAATCTCTGTTCAAAACAGTCTTTTCCTAAGTTTTGGCTCCAAATCAAAATGACCTCCTGTTCAAACAGCCTTTTCCTAAGTTTTGGCTCCCAATCAAAATGACCTCCTTTTCAAACAGCCTTTTCCTAAGTTTTGGCTCTCAATCAAAACGACCTCCTTTTCAAACTAGCCTTTTTCAAAGTTTAGGCTCATAATACAAAACGGCGTGGCGACTCTCTTTTCAGTAAAGTCAAAAACCGCTCACCGCATCCACGCGATCCGGGTAATTTCAGTTGGCGACTCCGCTGGGGATATCTTAACATGTTTTTTCAAAACTCCTTCGTTTTAAAAAATATTCTGTGGGTCAAATTTTCGTTTACCCTTCCTCGTTTTCGTGTGCGTGTGTCTTTTTTTCTTTATGTTTCGTGTTACTTCTTTCTTATTTTCAAAAAAGGAAATTTCAAACAGCTCCGATGTCAAAATATTGGACTATTTAAAAAAAAAGTTGTTGCTTTTTCATCCCTTTCAAAATCATAACACGTTCGTGCATATTCGTTCATATTTGATTCTTTGTGCAATATTCTGAAATGCTCATAAATTCTTTAAAATTCATTCTGAAAATCTCTATTTTACTCAGAAAAAGAATTTAGTGACCGCACACTACGCGCACTGCTGACTCGGTACACGGCACACTGCGCATACTGCTGCCTCGGTACACTGCACACTATAACCCTTAATCCGTGGTGACCGTTCAGATGCAGTTTGATTGGCCTTCCTATGCCTTTTGAGCGCGCACGGGGTCATCCCAAACAGCCCATCCTAGCCCGTGTAACCATGCACCTTTTGTGTCACACTTCGTCCAAGACCATGGTTGGTTTTTGGCTTAGTTCGTGTCATAAAGCCTAAGTGTATGCTTTTACACCGATCTCCCTCACAAGTCAAACTTAAAAAGTTGAGATCAAAGGTCATTCTCGACGCGAAGTCTTAGCTTTTCAGCTTTTACTTTGACGCAGAACCATGTTGAAAACATACTCGAAGGTTCAATGCGATGCAGTGTCATTAAACCCTCAACGTATGAACCATACCAGCCACGACTTGGCCAACGCCAAAAGCTAAGGCCCCTCGCGAAAGCGAGTCAAGAGAGGTCATGCCGAAATTTTGGCATGATTTCTGCCTTAACTTAAGGATGTTGACTTCGACTGTGACCCATACGACATATGCGTTGAAAGTTTACATGACCGGCTAACCTTAAGTTCACTTTTCCCTTTGTCGGTGGAATCCGCTTGCCCTATAGGACCATCGCTCGGGATTTTCCATCACGGGAAGACTATTTACAGGTGAAAAATGAAGGGCTTATAGACGTAGTGCCAGAATCCACTGATCTGAGACCTAGAGTAGTTGTGAAAAAGAAGACCAGTCTTTTCCAACCGATTAGAACTCTGAGAAAACGCGTTTTAAGTAAACTTAAGCGGTAACTGCACGTTGCACAATCCGAAAGCCTTGAGCCAAATACCCCTGCCGAAACCTAAACCCTACCTCTCGTTCCCTGCAGCTAACAAATAGTGGTTCAGAATTCTGGGTCAGTGCCTCGCCAGAATTACAGTTACGGCAACATCAGGCATTTCCTCAATTCCCTCAGTTCCTACAGCCAGACTCTTCGATATGTCAGACTCACCGAGAAATCGTGACAAGAACGAAACCCCGCCACTGGTAACTGATACGACACTAGAAGAAGCCATCCGGGCCTGTGAGGTTCACAAGAAACAGTAAGAGGATCAGCAGAGTTTTGTGGTACAGCTTCTGAATGAGCGAGGTATAGCAGCTATCCCCCAGCTAGATGGTACTTTCGTTCCAATCGAGGACGACGATCCTCCCTGATTAGCTCCCCAAAACTTCAAACAGGTTCCTCCACGGTCAAGCTATTGGAATCCTTCAAATCAAGGAAATAGCCGATCGAGGCTCCATATTGCCACTTCTCAAGGCACCCCTCTCATATATGGCCAAGCCGGTTCTACCCCCATCACTCAATACAACTAGCGCAGCGCTGGATCATCTCAAACAAATCATAACATCCTCCAGTATCCTCTTGGGTTCAACCCATTACCTATATAAGAACCTCAAAACAACGGGGCAAAACCCCGATAAAACCCAGAAAAGGCCACCATATATCCACATATCTCAAGCCTTCCACCTTCAATTACTGCATCTCTGATAGCAGCACCCGACACCGAGCCTCAAAGTCCACCATTGGACCCAACCCTGACCTGGATGGTCCAATAAATGAAGGATCTGAAATCCAACATGGGCAGCTCAAAGAAAGAAACACTCAGATCTACAGATCCGGGAATGGTCATACCTCTCCTTGCCAAGTTCAGAATGCCAGAAATGGACAGATTCGACGGGACAGAATGTCCTCAGACACATGTTGACACTTATGTTCTCGGCATGAGAGAAAAAGGAGCAACCCTCCAGCAAATGGCCGACCATTTCTAGCAAACTCTCAAGATTTCAGCATTACGGTGGTTCCTAAGGGTCAAGCCCGAAGATCGCCATACTTGGGATCAAATCAGCAACATCTTCCTTGAACGGTACAGGTCCAACCTGGAATGGGAAACAAGTCGTGAGGACTTAATTACCACCGAGCAGAAGGCTGACAAAAGTGTTGGGGAGTTATACAAAAGGTGGAGCTGGAAATTCTCCAAAATCATGGAGCTACTCTCCAAAGACGAACAAATGCGGATCTTCAAGTCCTACTTGAGGCCATCCATCAGAACGCTTATCAGCCACCACTTCTTCCCAGATCTCCATGCCATGGTCAATGCGGGTTCCCAGTTCGAGAAGGACCTAAAAGAGAAGCTGGCTACAGTTTCGTCTTACAGATAAAGAGCAACAACTGCATTCAACCCTGCATCGGCCCCCGACAAAGGAAAAGACACTACTTTCAACCACATCCATCATGGACATCAGTCAAGCAACGGGAGCACAGCCCTGCAAAGCAACGAATCTTCCAGGAAGCAACCTTCCATGTGCCTCGACAAGCTAGATATGCCTCTGAGCAAGATGCTGGAGGGGCTAGTCAATGAAGGCCTACTCAAGCCTGTTGAAAACTACAAACCAAAGAATCCTGCAGCCAATGTCGACGAAAGCAAGTACTGAACCTTCCATAAATACCATGGGCACACAACTGACAACTGCCTCGGGTTGCGGTATGAGATCCATAAACTGATAGAAGAAGGAAAGTTGGAGCGTCCCCGTGGACCTAATACAGTCGAAAAACCTTTTCCGAACAACAACAGTGTAAACTCCATCGAGTGGGTGCCAAAGAAGATTGCTGCAAAGCCAGTTCCTCTGCCTCTTCCAGTTAAGCCCTCATCAGACGTCCACATCTGGTACGACGTATGTGACTGCTCAGAATGCCTTGAATACTAGTTCCAAGGCATGATCAGGGGCGATTCTCCTAGAAAGAAGAAGAAACAGTCCTCTCAGTAGAAACTTAAGGAGAGATTTGAAGCCGGAGAAACCAGCGTGGGTACACTCGGAGAGCCCTCTGGGAAGTTCGATTACTATGTAATCTACTCCATTCCTTCAAGCAGCACAACTTCAGAACAGATAGGGGTGGGAAAGCCGAAATATCCTGCTGACACCAATGTTTAGGCCTCAGGACACAAGAAGGTCTCAAATCCCGGCAACCCTACTGCCAGCAAGAAGCATAATCCCCAGAAGGATCCGTCAAAGTTCAACTTATCAAACTTTAGAGCACGGGCCGGCAAAGGAAATTCAAAGCCAACCGGGCACTTGCACTCAATCAACGTGCTGACAAAGGGAGGCCACCGCCACAAGCAACCTCAATGCATCACCGAGGCACCACCAAAACCTCTAACTCTCAAGAGAAAGACAGGAAATGGATGGCTCGATGAATCCCCCTCTCCAGAAAGAGATCAAATCTACGATTCCAGACTGTACGGCAGGATGCTCACATTCTGTGATGAAGACCTGCCGAAAGGGGTTACAGAACACAACGAAGCTTTGCACATCACCGTTAGGCTCAACACTATCTCCCTTCCTGGAGTCCAGGTAGACAACGGATCAGCAGTCAACGTCCTTCCCCTCAGCATGATGCGAGCCTTACGCATCGATGAAGGCCATATGACCCCATCTGCCCGTACTATCAAAGCATACGACAACACATCTGGTCCTATCCTTGGGACTGTGACTTTGGAACTCTGGTTCGAAGCACAAATGGTGCCGGTGAAATTCCAAGTGATGGACATTCCATCCGAATTTACAGCTCTGCTGGGACGCCCATAGCTACACCACATGAAGGACATAGGCTCCACTCTCCATCAGTGTGTCAAGTTCATAAACTGCCAAGGACACCTCGAGGTCATCAAAGGAGACAGTTTTCTCATAGGCAATGAAGCCAAAGGGCCAACCAAGCGCGTCCGCAGCCGCGCACATGTGCTACCCCCTGCAAACCAACAAAAGGACAACCAGGGAAAATCTCATCAGAATCCCTCCAAGTCCGGAGGTGCCAACTACGTCAATGCCTTCAAGCAGGAGGAGCCTGGAGCAATTAGATTCATCATGTTCAATTGCCGTTTCCAAGACTTGAATCCAGAATGGAAAGAAACCTTGGACACCACAATGACATAGGGACACAAACCCCTCATCTCCGATCGAAAGTTTGTAAGCATCCTTCGAGCAAACTCTCTGGCCCAACCAGACGAAGAAATCTTCACAATAAAAGTCAATAGGCACCGGCACACTCGTGAAGAATGCATGGCAGTCGTCTGGGATGTTTTACACATGGAATTCCCCATCGAGCCCCTCTGCTCAAGTAGAGGACATGAAGTTTTTCTAGAAGTACCAGCTTCACAACAGGGCACAAGACATCCTTTAATCTGGGTTGAATCATCAGGCAGGGATGAGTCAGAACTCTATGGGGTAGAAGACGCGACAGATCAGCAAGAAGATTTTTGCGTGAACATGCTCAGATTCGAGGATGGCACCAGTTCAGATAAGGTCACCTATGATGAAGGTTCAATTAGCATGGAAATCGTCAAACTTAATGTCCAATACAGACATTTATTCGGCGAGTGGAAACAAATGGTTGACATGACAAAGAACCCTTCTGATCATGTAACGGATGACGACTTCGTCAACATAATCTTCTCCAGATATCCCGAAGAGACCAAGGATCCAGTCCTTATTGTCATATTCTGTGATGTGGAAGTTACCCTCGATGATTGCCTAATCATGGTAAATGAGGTCCTCGCCAAAAGAGCTCAAGGCTCATCATTATCTACAAGTACCTGCCCTAGTAGCAACCGGCCCATGCCGTCAGTCAAAATCACAGCCAAGAATGCCGCCAATGCCGAAGGCATCAACAAAGGAGACAAAACTCCTCATGCAACTACAAGCCAGATCAGCCTCAGGAACGCATCCAGCAGCAACCCTGAGAACATCTACAAAAGTGCTCCTAACGAGACAGTTCGAACTTCCGAAGAAAGGAACGATCACCTTAGCATCAATATGCTCAAATTCAATCCTCTTCCCAGCCATCACGGCAACGGATCCAGATAGCCCGCCACCGAGCTACTAGCACTGATAGATTTGGCTCTTGACCGAGATCACGAGACCATCAGCATCGCAGAATTCAACACGCCCGTTAGTTTGATCAAACAGATGTGGGCAGACTTCTTGGTGACCGAGATCAAAGAAGGCTGCATGGAATGTCAAAATATGACTTCCTTCGTGAGCATAATCCAAGTGTTTCCGCCATTCGGAGACTTGGATGTGATAACAATTCTAGACACCAGTCAGACAGTGCGCACCTATGGAGTCTGCTTAACTCTTGCAAGGAAAGCCCTCATGGAACTAGATGTGCAAGAAACTCACCTCTGGGACGAAGACAAATCTCGGAAGACTCACACGGACCAAGCCCTTAAAGCTTCGCAAGCCGCTTCAGAGATAGACAACTAGAGGCTACTCTGGATCAATTTGACCTCAAAGGCTTCGCCCATGACAATTTTCCGGATTACCATCACTTCTCAGCAAACCCCCTCTGGCAAGGGAGGGCGGTCAATGGTCCAAATGACCTAGGAGATGGAATGGTACGACACAAGGAATAACTGGCCCAGCAGTATGAAGAATACAAGCGCTTATCTCCCTGAGAGAAGCAAGCCCTTTGTGAAAGCAACGACGAAGACAATGAAATTATACTCTTCCAAGCAACTCACAACATCAACAAAACTGGAATCTCATGGGTCCTGGGAGGATGGGAACGGATCATTTCTGTTCTCAAGCTAAAAGGACACCTGAAGAAGGAAGGTCTATTCAAAAAGTAGAGAAAGATGGAAGTACACCTCCAACAAATGCTAAAGGAGATTCCACAGGCTACAATGCCCATTTATAGAAATGATCAACTGGGACAAAAGCCAGTCACATGGGCAGACGCCCGGGAAGCAGTATACTCACCTTCCAGCATGCCTGCCACTCAGTCAAAGCAGCAAAGAAAACTCTCCCCGATGGAAGTTTACCCAGACTGCCGCATACGGTTGAAAGAAGCATTGGCTATTCTGACCTGAGAAGAAATGCAAGCGCTAGCTCTCTACGAAGGCTCGACTATAAGAGAGAAGATTTAGGCTAAAAGCGGAGAAATTTAGCAAACCATGATTACTGCTTGTCTAACCTCAAGAACGCCATGAGCCTGCTCAACAAGAAAGAGAAAAATGCAGTATACAGCGAAGAGATCAGAGAAACAGTTTGCATGAATCAAGAACTCTCTAGCCTCCCTGAAATTACCCAGGATTCGCGCGTGGCGAACGTGGTTGTCTTTCGCGGATTGGTGTTTGTGACCTCGCTTTTGGGAAGGAGAGGAGTCGCCATGCGATTTTGTATTTTGAGCCCAAACGTTGAAAAACGACTTAGTGAAAAAGGGGTGTCATTTTTATTGGTAGCAAAAACTTAGAAAAAGGCTTTGAAACGGGGTGTCGTTTTTATTGGTAGCAAAAATGAGGAAAAGGCTTTGAAATGGGGTGTCATTTTTATTGGTAGCAAAAATGAGGAAAAGGCTTTTTTAGTACCAGAGATTGTTAGGTTCGGAGGTCACGTTACGTTTCGGGAAGAGTATTTTGAGATCACCTGAAATGCCTCGTATGACGAGTCTTTCTACCTTTCTCGAAAATGTGTGCGTGTGTGTGTGTGTTTGCATTTTGAAAATGGGGGCTTGAATGACAAGCTTAATCTTGGTTTGAATGTCAAACGTTGAATTTGTGATTCTTTTTAGAAAAAGCGAGCGTTTGAATGACAAACGTCGGGTTTGGAGTTTTAAGGAAAAGTGGTGCGAGTGATGATTTTGAACTGTTAACTTAAGTGTCAAATGTTGACTTTTAAGAAAGGAGCGTTTGAATGTCAAATGTCGGATTTTTGAGTTTAAAGATGATCGTTTGGATGCCAAACGTCACTTTGCGCATTTTGAAAGAGAGTTCGAATGTCGAACTCCGGTTTTGAACCGGACATTTCATTGTTAGCGATTTTACGGGAAAAAAAGCATTAAATGAGATATGAATGTCAAATGTCGGGTTTTGAGTTTGAAGATGATCGTTTGGATGCCAAACGTTATTTTGCGCATTTTGAAAGAGAGTTCGAATGTCGAACTCCGATTTTGAACCGGGCATTACATTGTTAGTGATTTTACGGGAAAAAAGCATTAAATGATATGCGATCAACGAATCGTTTTGCGACTCGGACTTTGATAAGTAAATAATATCACAAGCCAAACGGCTCGGACTTGTAAAGGACAGTATTTAAAGTACGGTATCAACGAAATCAAACGACCCAGATTTTAAAGGTGCGCTAAGTAAATAGCATTCAACGGATCAAACGATCCGGACCGTTAAATGACTATCACGAACCAAACGGTTCGGACTATAAAGTTGCGTAAAGTAAATGACGTTCAACGGATCAAACGATCCGGAATTGTTAAATGACATAAAAGTAAAGGAACAGGGCCGGAACGTCATTTTAACCCGAGATTACTTCTCTTACAGGAAGAGAAGAGGATCTTGGACTAAAACATATTGGACCCCGTTAACGGTGGCGTCTACATTTTAATGACTTTCATCTGAAACGGTTGTAGCGACTGGCGCAAAAACCGAGACGGAATGAGTGTTTAGGGAGAGAGAGTGTTACCTATGGCTAGGGGTTGACTCTTTTGGCTCGGGAGGCGTATACGGGATACGATTTAGTGTTTGGAATGGTGTTTCGAGGTTGTTTGGTTCGTGTTTGGTTGAAATACGAAGTTTTCATGCAAATCGAGGCAAAACGGGGCTCGAGAGAGGGTGAAAAGCGTTTGGGCCTTGGCTGTGGTGAAAAATGGATGAAATTTTACTCTTTCAAATGTTTTGACAGCCCTCTGTATTTATAGGGTAAATTTGCAAAAGAGTCCGGACGGACTTAACCTGAATTTCAGGGGGTTTTGTGGTATTTTTGAAATTGGGGGGACTTGCTGGCAACTCTGTTTTGCCTGAAAAACAGTCCGGACGGACTGTGACAGCATCCCAGGGGTATTTTGGTCTTTTCACTCTGAAATCTGATTGATGTTGACCGAAGGGCTGTGGCATGCGTGCCACGTGCCCCTGTGACTCACCAGGGCATGGATTTTCGTGCCATTATTCCCGGTTTTGTCCGTTTTTTAAATAACTGTCCGGAAAATGTCCGAAACGCCCCCGAAAAGTGCCGAAAAGTGCGTTTTTCAGGAGAAGCTGTACTTTTACGTGTGACAACGTGTGTTGAGTACGCTTCGACGTTGGGATATACGGGGGATTTTCGGGACATCTTGTTGGTTAGAGAACGGGGAGCTTAACGGGTTCCGGTTAACCAGGAGCGGGCCAGTTAATGAATTTCGGTTAACTTTTAACGGACTTTGGCGATCCGGATTTTGGTATTACAGTTAGCCCCTCAGCGACGTCACTTTCGAAGGAAGTGGGGTCATTGAAAAAGATAAAAATCCAAATCGGGGGATGCCATACTTGAAGAGACCTGAGAGATCAGCTGGCTGGACCCTTAACGAAAGGATTCCTACGTATCCCGAGCGGGAATCAAGCTGATCATAGTTCGTAGGTGCAAGGAGCCGCGCGTAGGGACCTTGACCTAAGCGAGATTGTTGTGAGGCGTCTGAACCTGAGTGAGACCATTGTGAGGTGTCTAAACTTGAATGGAGACTATTGTGAGGCGTCTGAACATGAAATTTCTGAAACCTTCGAGGGCATATGGTGCCTCAGACCGAGATTGCTGAAACTTTTGAGGGCGTGTGGCGCCACAGACCGAGATTACAAGGACATTCGAGGGCGTGTGGCGCCTCAGACTGAGATTGCTGAAACTTACGAGGGCATATGGCGCCTCAGATCAAGATTACGAGGACATTCGAGGGCATGTGGCGCCTCAGACCGAGATTGCTGAAACTTACGAGGGTGTGTGGCGCCTCAGATTGGGATAACTGATACTTTCGAGGGCGTGTGGCGCCTCTGACCGAGATTACAAAAACTTTTGAGGGCGTGTGGCACCTCAGACGGAGATTATGAGGACATTCGAGGGCGTATGGCGCCTCAAACCGAGATTGCTGAAACTTAGGAGGGCGTGTGGCACCTCAGACTGAGATTGCGAGGATGTGTTTATCCTGAGATGAAGGCGTTTGTGCCTTGAGATTGATTTTGTAAGGCGTTCGTGCCTTGGGTACTGGACTTATGGTGACGGTAAGGTTTTATCTGCTGGGGATAGGGTGGCAATGATGGGAATGGTTGCGTTAAACTCGCGTTCTTAACGACACGAAAGGATTGACGTTCTAACGATGGGGTTAGGAACGGGATGTGGTCTCGGGAGAGACTGACACATTGCTGGGGAAAAGCGCCCAGAGTTCTAACATTAGGAATCGAGGGGATTGATTAACATTTTTTCTTAGACGGATGGTCTTAGGATCCTGCTGGGGAGGAATGTTTGGGCTTACGATGATGGCTGAAGAGGGATTGTTGTGCGGGCTTACCTTGATGGCCGCTGAAGTGGGATGGTCGGGCTTACGACTGGCGGTCGGGGAGATGAATGTTGGTGAAAATCAATGAGAATTTTGCCGTCTCGAGACGGAATCGTGATTTAACGTCCGAAGACGGTTTTGGATTTAACGTCTGGAGATGAAATGTTAGTGAAAACTAACTGAAAATTTAACGTCTGGAGACGGGAATGTGATTTAACGTCCAAAGAAGGTTTGGTATTTAACGTCTGGAGACGAAATGTTAGTGAAAACTAACTGAAAATTTAACGTCTAGAGACGGAATCGTGATTTAACGTCCGAAGACGGTTTGGAATTTAACGTCTGGAGATGAAATGTTAGTGAAAACTAACTGAAAATTTAACGTCTGGAGACAGAGTGTTAGAAAGGTCTAACTTGGGGAAATTTTACACTTTTAGGGGCCAAAAGGGGTAAAATTGAAATTGTGAGAAGCTGAGGGACCAAAGTGGCAAGGAAACTTTTCAGCTGCAAAAGAGTCCGGCCGGACTGAGACTGAATTTGACCAGGTTCAAATCAGCAACAAGCCGACGCAAACTGGTCCATTTCTCCATACTTTCAGGCGAGGAAAAGAGAGAAAGGAGAGAAAAATTCTTCCCATTTCGCGAGTTTTGTTCGAATCTTTAAGGGAAAATCATCATGGATGCCGGTTTGAAACTAAGGGCTCGTCATAGGAGGACCGACAACGAGAGAGCGAGGTTGGTGAGGACCATTCGAACCACCGCTCTTCCCGTGGATCCAACGGAGTTTTATCCGGCTCGGGACACTCACAAATCCAAGGAAGGGATCGAAAGACAGGTAAACATCCTCTAAATTCTGTTAATTTTCAGAATGTGCATTCTTTAAATTTTAGAAATTTGATTAGAAATGAGGTAGAGTTCTTGGTGCCCGAATTGGGGCTTTTGACTTTGCTATGTGCCTTTGTCGAAATTGACTAGAGTTTAGTTCAATTGACATCATGGGTAGATAACATAAAAATTTTGGTTGCAAAATTCCACATCTAGGGGTGTTTTCCGAAATTAAAGTAAGTTTAATTTGGGACGGAGTATTTTTTCAAAATGTTCGAAATGTTTTGAAAGTTCCGAATTCGACGGAGTTTTCGAAAGGTTTTGAAAGTTCCGGGTTCGACGAAGTTTTCGAAAGGTTTTGAAAGTTTCGGGTTCTATGGAGTTTTCGAAAGGTTTTGAAAGTTTCGGGTTCGATGGATTTTTCGAAAGGTTTTGAAAGTTCCGGGTTTGACGGATTTTTCGAAATGTTTTGAAAGTTCCGGGTTCGACGGATTTTTCGAAAGGTTTTGAAAGTTCCGGGTTCGACGGATTTTTCGAAATGTTTTGCACCTTTTTGGGATTTTGGACCATTAATATTCCAACTGGGATGGATATATTTTAGGAAAATGAACCGTTAATGAACGGGTTTTTTGAAACTGAACCGTTTCTGTGTTTCATCATTTTGATATGCGTTTGTATATTCTATAGATGTTGTTTCTATATTAACGTATTTTTGCCATGTTCACCTGCAGGGGTGAGGGCCGGTTAATGTCCGCAACTTGAAGAGCAGAGGAGCCTTTGAGGCAGTTAGAGCGCTGTGGGAGATACTCCCAGACGAGGCTCGGGACGGAGAGAGGAGTCCACAGCAGTTTGTGGTTGACTCCGGTTTGGCTGGATTTATCAGCGCAGTAGCCGCGGTGGCTTCGACGCAGAGGGAGAGGGTCTTGCACGTTGCCCTAAGCGAGTACTGGTGGGACACGACCCACACGTTTTACTTCAGGTGGGGGGAAGAGACTGTGACTCCCACTGAATTTGCGGTGATTACGGGGTTGCCATTCTGGGGCAACACACTTATGTGGGTGGATGGCTACACCCCCGGGAAGTTGTCAGAGCTGCTGGGTTTTGATATTACCGATGCCAGGGGCTTGGGTATTCGGTATGGGCCGATGGAGGCTCATCTAAGGAGGGGTATTGATGCTTATTTGGAGGGGTCTCCGAGGATGACCGCAGAGCGCCTGGCTCGAGGATTCTTATGGTTCGCTTTGTCAGCTACCTTGTTTCCTACTGCTGACACATCATGTCACTTTCCTTTGCTCGGCTCACTGGCTGATCTAGATGCCGTGAGAGGGTTTTCATAGGAGGAGGTTGGACTGGCCGAGCTCTACCATGCTTTGGATAGGTTCTCGCGGGTAGAGGAGAACACCTTATGCTGCTTTGTGTTCGCTTTGGATGTAAGTTCCCGTCTTTTTCTCTTCCTTGTCTCATTTTGTACTCGTATGTATCTGCTTTGTAGCTGACATAACTTTCCATGTGTTTGACAGGTGTGGTTTATGGAGGTGTTCCACCCGCAGAGGTGGGAGACCAAGGAGGAGAATGAGTCCTTGTTCCCTGCCATGTTGATTTGGCAGAAGGCAGCGAAAAAGTCGGCAACGTCGAGGGAGGGTACTTACCGACTTACGAGGAGGTGTCTCTGGCCATCAGCTGAGAGTTTTCCGGGCGGATACAGCTGACTTGGTGGAGCCAGATTAACGTTTTTGTGGTCCAGGCTGCTAGGGAGGTCACACGTCGGCGGAAGCGCTGGTGGGGCTTCATTGTGACGCGATGTACTTGGGGGAGAGGGTGACCTATCAGCATGGTCCGGGGTCCCTTCCTTTGGTTTCGATGGACCCGCCTCCACACATGCAGTATCCTTTGCTGATACCGATGGAGGATCTGGAGCGATACAGGCAGGGCGTGTTCTAAACCGAGTTTATCATAGAGGGTGCCGACTATGACATCTTCCTGAGGACGAGGTTGAGGAGCCCGCAGGTGCTGCATAGGGAGGGCGAGGGCCCTGCATGTCCCCAGGACTACCCGCTCCCTCGCGCTAGGCTGGCGTATGAGGGGCTTGATGGTTCTCGCAGGCGATTGGTGATCCCTATTCCGGAGGAGACGAGGCCTCGATACAGAGTGGATCCCAATGCTTCGGTGAGTGTTTTGATTTTCTGTACTTGATAGTAGTATTCTGCAAATGTTGCATCGTCTTTGTCTGTTTGTCTTTTAACGGCTTTCCTGATTTGCAGGTGTCTGGCCGTACGTACAACCAGGCCGTAAGACGTTGGGATGGGTGGGCCAACTATGCCAGGAGACTCATGGAGCTCTTGCGGTGTAATTCCCGGAGGAGTGCGGCTGTGTATGAGCTGATCCATCTAGGCCGTCTGCAGCGAGAGACTCGTCTGCCTCCACGGCTGGTGGGGCAGACTTTACGCAGGGGTTCGGCCATTTCTTCGGTGAGACGGCGGGGTTCGGAGCTCATCACTCTTCGTACTCGAAGGAAGTGCGAGGAGAGTCCTCGGAGTCACATGCACGGAGGCGGCCTTTCTCGTATTCCCGCCTTGAGGAATTTGGAGATTACCTGTCCTCGGTGGATCCTACTGTCTGCGGCATTTTGAGTGCTCAGATGACGAGCAGGACTCTGAGTAGTCCTCTTTCTTGATTTATTTTTAGACAAAATGTGTGTATTGTCCAAACAATTTGAATTGTACTTGAAAGGGCCTTTGAGGCGGAACCTTGTATTTTGCACATTTATTTAGTGATTACCTACTTTTATTTTTGGCAAATAAGCAAGTAGATTGATAAAAAATAAATAATATTGAAACATGCACAAAAATTCGAACTGGTCAAAATTTATGTCTATATGCACTGTTATTTAATTAATTGCACTGTTGCACGAGCCCGGGGCGAAAGTGGTGTTGGCAGTGGTTGATTTAAACCATGGGTGAATGTATTTTAAATGAGGCTTGAACAGGATATGTTTTGGAAATGTTTCCAAATTGAGGCAGTTGGCTGCAGAATTGACCCAGTCAACTTGAAAAACAGTCCGACCGGATTGGGATTCAATTTTCAGAATTTTTTAAATTGCAGTCCAGTTTTTTGCAATTGTGAAAACAGCACGTTTGCTTCTGATCAGACACTGAATTTCTCTCTTAAAATTCTTGAAGGCTTTCTTTGCTCTTCTCATGGCTCCATTTCCTAGGCTATCGTCTCAGATGCAAGAGTGATACTTGAACAATTTCCGGTCGTGGGTATGGCACCACACGAGCCAAAGCGAGAGTTTTTTCGAGGGTTGTTACGGGATGAAATTAGTTTGGGCTTTGAAGGAGCTCATGCCGGATTGGGATCTTTTGAGAGCTGGGGCTCGTTTCTGGGATGTACGGAGGCACGTGTATAGCTTCTCGTACAACGAGATTACGCCCACCTTTGAAGATTTCCGGGTCATATTAGGAGGACCTGAGACGGAACAGCTAGTTCTTCCCTTGACGGGCGGCATGGCCACCGTTGAGAAGTTGGTGTCTTTGTTTGGTATCTCAGCTGAAGAAGTATACGGGATGCTAATACTGAACACAGATTATGTTGACATTTCGGGGCTGCCCGATAAATTTGCCGGTGTTGAGGGGAACATTTTTGCGTGGGACGCGTTTGCTCTGTGCGCGATTGCTACTTTGTTCACATTCACGTCCCTGAGTGTGTGCCATCACAGTGTACTGGATCTGGTGAGGCAGTGCCGGAATGGGGGAGACATCGTGCCTTTGATCCTGAGCGAGACGTTCCTAGGCATAGGTCGGATGGCGACCGGCAGTCGATACATGTGGGGAGGGAGTCCCGCTATCCTCACTATGTGGTTGAGGGATTAATTGCAAATGGTGCCCAAGGTGCTAGTGTCTTGTGACCCTTGGTCCTTTTCTCGACGTCCTCTGGTGATAGGGGGCGATCAGGTTAAACTGGAGCTCTGGATGGCCTGACTCTGCACGCATCACTTGCGATGGTGGGTTCCTCATTGGAAGCTACAAACTTGTCGGACCGCTCAGGAGGGTCTTCTGGTTGTCAGTGTGCCGGGGTTGTCCCAGACTGCTTTCTACATTCCATCCTTGGTGCTGTGACAGTACGGGCTAGAGCAGGTGCCACTGACGGGTTTGGGTCATGCTGCTACCTTCGAGGTAGGGCCTCTTCCGATGGAAGATCCTTTGACGCTATTGCTTCTCACGCGGCTATGGCAATACATGTCCTTTCCTACCAGGGTTTTCTTTTACCGGAGAGGGGGCATTGTTCTGTCTACGCAGTATTTGAACTGGTACGAAGAGTGTATGGGGGAGACACAGATAGCCATTTTATGGAGACGGAGGGAGCTGTTGGGTCTTGATTACCCTGACGGCTCGACTTTGAGGAGAGACGAAGCGATGGCTAACCCTCAGAATTGTACTGGGGACGACATGGCTGACTATGAGGCCAATGCTAATCGGGAGGCCGATCAAAGCACGGTCATGATGACTCAGAGAGAGGCAGCTCAAGATAGAGCTAGGGAAAGGGCTACGTTGGTGTAAGTGCTCCAATTTGAGCTTGTTAGAATTTTCGTTAGAAAATTAACGAAAGTTATAACATTTCTAACAATTCCTAACAATCCTAACTTTTCTAACAAAGTGAGGGTAAAATGGACATTGTTATTTAAGGTTAAACCTCAAAAAGAATCTCAAAAAGTAAAACAAAAGGAATAAAACCAAAAATAGAATTTCCTGGAACAGAAACTGGCTGTATAATTCAAATTTCAAAAGAAATATTCCTTGTGTCCAAAGCCTGAAGCTGCATTTAATGAACAGTGCACGCGAAGGATCCTATCCGCGCGGACATCTTTGCATATTTCAGAGGGCTATAAATTGAGCCCTCCAGTCACAAAAATAAGGAGCCACAACACCAATTGCACCGAACCTCTGGCGAAATATAGAGAGAAAACAGTGAGAATTCTTCAAGAATTGTCACCATTTTCTCTCCAATCTTTCCCAACTCACACTCATCCACTCACTCTCATATTTAAGCCTTAAACACTCATACACTCAAGCCAAAAACTCAAGAACACAAGGAAGATTGGTAAACCCTCCTTCTCCTTACCCTAAACTCCAACCATGCATGCATTTGCAAACTACAAAATGTAGTTCTTTCATCTTCTTGCTTTAGATCTAAGAAGATCACCATGGAAGACCATCTCCATGGATGATCTTCTACAAAGATCAAAATTATTTTCAAGTTCTCTTACTTTCTTGCAAAGAAAACTCATTTTCAAAACCCTAAAAACCATTTTCAAGCATCAAATCTCATTTTCAAAGGATAAAATTCCCCTTCCCAAGCAAATGAAGTGCTTAGTCCTAATGTACCCCAAGGATGGTTTGGTATAGTTGATTCACCACTAAAATGTCAAGTGATCACTAACCAAAACCTAGGGAAATTGGGACAAGCATGGATGCAAAACCCCCCTTAAAATCATATTTTCTTTCTTGAGAAGTTGCTGTCCAGTAGCAATTTTCTCAGACCTCAGTCCATGGTCTAATTTTTTGGACACAGATGTACTTGGAATTTGGTGATGACTACAAAACACTTTTTGTAGCCAACATCCAGATCTTTCCATACATATTTTTACTTTATTTTTTGGGTGAGTAAAACTCCTCTTTTCAAATTTTCTTTCAGAGGCTAGTTCATCAGCTTCTGGGAATCCAGATCTCATATCTGAGGTTTCCAGAAGGTTTTGACCCCTCAAATCTTCTCCAAAATGGAAAATTCCTTCGCAAAAATCTTATTTAAGGTGTCTAGAACAACTTTCATTCTCTGAGTTTATCCAGATTATGAAGTTTTAAGACCCTTGAATCCATTTCAAAATCAAAGGTCCACTGCCTTTTTCATTCTGGCAGAAGTGGCTCTCAACTTCAAAAGGTCTTTTGAGTACCAAATCTCAATCCAAAAATCTTCCAAAAAATCATGGGATCATTTTAAAGTCCTAAAAAGATATCCCAATTTTTACTTTTCTGAGTTTCAACTTATTTTGGCCAAAACACACACACACACACACACACAAATGATTTTCAGCTTGGAAGACTCGTTTTACGAGGCATTCCGGGTGCACACTAACGTCCTTCCCGGCGTGTAACATGACCTCCGAACCCAAATTTCTGATCTCGGGCTTTTTTCAAAGTTTTGGCCCTTAAAACAAAAATGGCGTGGCGACTCCGTTCTTTTTCCCGGGTTTTATTTGGTTTTTTTCAAAGAAACTACGAAAAAATCGAATTTCTTCCCGCGAAAATGGCGACACATCATCACAGTGGCGACTCCGCTGGGGATTTAAGCTTTTTCTAAAAAAAAATGATACTTGGTATATTGGTGGAAACCATTAAACTTCCCGTTATCGCCTCCTAACACGAGTCGGGGATAAATTGTGGTTTAACAATCCCACGTACCGGTATCACCGTTTTTAAAAAAAAAGAGAAAAAGCTTTTGAGGGTCAAGCTTCCGTCCCGGCTTTGAAAATCATTTTTGTGTGTGTATTGATTTTTGCACAGTTTTCGTGTTGTTTTGGCCGCCTCGGAGAAAGTCAAAATTTTGACTGTCGGAATAATGTCCCTAACTGTCGGAATTTTCGTGCTTACTTGCTTATGTGTTCATTAAATTTCAAAAAAAAAAAAAGGATTTTCAAAAAAAAAAAAGAAAATTTTCAAAAAAAAAATCATGCATTATATTTTTAAGACACATAAAAAATTTTCTATTTTACTCAGAAAAAGAATATAGACTGCTTGCACACTACGCGCACGTGACCGTGCACTGCACACTACGTCCCTAACCCGGGGAAATCCTTGTCGCGGTCCGTTTGGTCTTATTACGCCTCTCGGATGAGCACAGGACTACCCAAACATCCCATGGAGCCTCGTGTCGACCATGCACTTGTCCGTGACACACTTTGTCCGAGACCCGGTTGGTTTTTAGTCTGGTCTGTGTCATGCCCTGTCTGTGTATAGACCTTTCCTTTCAAGCCTTTGTCGGCATACCGACTCAATATCTTTCGGGGACCCTAATCGGTCGAAGTTACGCCGGTTTTCCGCCGCGGACTTTGACCAAGATATTGGCCGGCGCCTTGACTTCGGCTCGATCGGCACAAATTATACACTGACTCCCAAAGATTGACACCGAGTCATCAAGGATTAATGATTATTCCATGCCTAATTACGGCTTAAGCGACGACAAGTCAAGATCAATTGTGGACGCTTATCGGTCCAAATCATGCCAACTTTTCGTCGAGCCCCGGACATGATCTTGACTTTTGACGTCGGCTTTGTCCGTAATTTACATCGAATGCTCGTTAAGACTCGATTACCCGCCGCACTTTTAGGATCGTTTTCTTTCGGTCGGTGGGACCCGCTTGCCCTATAGGACCCTCGCCGGGCATCCACCCCGGGAGGTCGAAATACGGGTGGAATACGAGGGCTTATAGACGTAGTGACGGGGCCCACCGATCCAGAATCGGAGTAGTTTGCGAAAAGAAGAGCAATCTTTTCCAACCGATTAGGTTAATAAAGCGTGTTTTAAGTAAACATGAACAAATAAATGCATGTTGCGTGAGCCTTAAGCCCAAACACCTACCTTCCTTCAAATCCCACCATCCGAACCCTCGTGTCTTTCCCCGCGCTCCGCACAAAGCTTGGTTTCGGGCACCGGGTCACCGTTTGATCGGTTGGGAAGAGTCAAGCGCATCGTCGGCTTCACCGTTTGTTCCGACTCCGGGTTTCGTAATGTCTGCATCAGCCGGTAATGATGGGGATAACGTCACTCCGCCTCCCGGGACCCCTCGAGCAGAGCAACGGTGGAATCGGTTAGCGTAACGAGATGAGGTTACGACAGAAGCACGGCTAAACGGCCTTATGGAGGCTATTAAGAGTCACGGTCCGCCGGCCTCAATCCGAGATGGCACCTTCACCGTGGAAGAAGACGAGGATGCCAACCCCACTCTCGGTCGCCACGACTACACCGGGATGCCGCCACCCACCTCCTATGGTGCCACTACCAGAACCCATGCTCCTCGATTTTCGGGTCGCCCGGCTCCCAACCACGTACCACCGGATCCATGCGGCCGACGGCACAAATCGGTGGGGGCAAAATCGGTACGGAATGTCTTCTCATGGTTGGGGCTATCTCGGAATGCCACAGGCTAATCGGGATCCCGCCTCGGTTCGGAACCGATCAATCCGGACCTTCACAAAGAACAAATGCAGTAGCTTCGGAATGCCACCACAACTTGGTTCCGGGGCCACGCCAGAGCCCCTCACTCGAGACGCACTAGTTCACCGCTCCTCACACAAATCCATTCCTCACTCAGACTTCTATGGGTTACCAAGCCTCCATCCCGATGTCATCCGAATCACCAGGACCGCAGTACCCCCGGGTTACACACCCTCACCACAGCGGCCATGCAATTCAACAATCAGGACGGCGGCCGCACTCGAAGCCTACTTACGGGCCCCACTCTGGAAATCCAAGTTATCCGACTGCATCGGGGCTGCCTCCACCTACTTTGCCAGTTGAAAATCAACAGCAGGCCGCAAGGTTCTATCCCTTCGCCCAAGCTCCTACTCATGCTCCCCAGGGTAACTCAGCCCAAGGACAGGTTTTCACCTATGTCCCCGAATCGGCCGTTCCCTCCACCAGTCTGTGTGAATACCCCGTCCCGATGCAACGCGCATTCGGAAGTTTAAAATAATTAATCATAAAAATGTCGGATCGAAATGGGATATTCATTTAGTGACACTCGCTTTTAAACCATATTAAAATATTAGTTTAATTTTGAGAGTCGCCACGCCACTTTGATATAGCCCAAAGCTTTGAAAAAAGGCTAAGCATGTGATTGGGTTCGGGGGTCAAGTTACAACAGAAGAAGAAACGCTATCACTCCTATTGCCCGATGGATCGGTCTTTCTAGCATGTGGGGTGTTGGTTGTGTGCGGTGTTTACAGGAATAGGTAGAAGAAACGGGATCATGCATAAGGAGGAGGGGAGAGAAAGAATTAATTAATGATCACACCCTAGAACCTTTGAGTTAGGCCCTCGGAAGGTACACTAATCAACGTTCATCCTTGGGGAATTATTGATCATGGGATAATTATAACTAAGGTGGAAGGTAAGAAATAGTTCCTATATCCATTGGGTTTCTTAGGGCGAAACCTTAGATCATCCTCGGCTATGCATACCTAAATATATTAAAACAACCCTAAATCTAGCATATATGACATAAGCAAGAAATAAAGTAATTAAAATATACTAAGCATGCAAACAATAAATCTAGCATAATAATAAAGACAATAATAATAAAGAACAAAAATATTAAAAAGAGTCTTACCAATTGTAGCAAGACTTTGGGGTCGAATCTAGGGCGATTCGAAGAGAGTAAAAAGAACTGTGGGTAAAACAAGAGTAGTCTCGTTTCTCCCGAGTGAATTGTGTGTTGAGAATGGGAGCCGGCTGCACGTATTTATAGTGCTTTGGTACCTGGGCTGGGCCAGAGCAAGGGTCGATCGCCTTAAATATAAGGTCCGATCGGCACAGGAAAGAAGGGTCAATCGACCAATTGTTTTAGGTTCGATCGGCACAATAATAAAGGGTCGATCGGCCATTCACCAAGGAAAGGGCCGATCGGCACTTTGATCTGGCGTACTTTCCACGCAGGCAATGACGACGGAGGTACGGATTAATTGACTGGTTTAATGGATTTTTAGGGTTTCTATTAATTACACCGGGCCAGGTATTTAGAATACCCTTTTTTCGGACCGGGTACTAACAGTAGCCCCTCGGCGACGCTTCTTGTAAGACAAGTGGGGTCGACGATAGAAAAAATAGGATCCGTCCTGAAAAAAGGGATTTCAGGAGATAAGAGAATGATTTTGCGGGTGCAAGGGTTGGACTCGAACTGAGTCACAAAAAAGATGACCAGGTAGGTCAAGCGGCTGAACCCACGTCGGGCTACCTACGTATCCCAAAAAGGAATCAAGCCAAGTCGTAGTTCAAAAGAGTGGGCGTTTAATACCCGAGAGTGGCGAACGTGTGGCGTCAAGGATACGTGACTGCACGGGAGTCACCAAAGGATTTGACTGTTCGGGGAGTCACCTAAATATTTGGCTGTCAGAGTCACCCAAAGATTTGTACGGGGAGTCACCCAAAGATTTGATGCGGGGAGTCACCCAAAGATTTGATCAGTACGGGAGTCACCCAAAGATTTGATTTGCGGGAGTCACCCAAAGATTTGACTGTCCGGGGAGTCACCCAAAGATTTGACTGTGGGAGTCACCCAAAGATTTGATTTGTCCGAGTCACCCAAAGATTTGACTGTCCGGGAGTCACCCAAAGATTTGATGAGTCACCCAAAGATTTGATCGTACGGGGAGTCACCCAAAGATTTGATGTCCGGGAGTCACCCAAAGATTTGACTGTCAGGGAGTCACCCAAAGATTTGATGTACGGGGAGTCACCCAAAGATTTGATCAGCGGGAGTCACCCAAAGATTTGACTGTACGGGGAGTCACCCAAAGATTTGACTGTACGGGGAGTCACCCAAAGATTTGACTGTCCGGGGAGTCACCCAAAGATTGGATAATTTTGACTTCTGCGGGAGTCACCCCAAAAATTGAATAATTTTGACTTCTGCGGGAGTCACCCCAAAAGTTATTATAAATGATGAAGTAAAAGGATTTTGAGTTTAAAAAATAAAAGGGATTATTTTGAAAAATGGAGGGATTTTTTGAAAAAATGGGGTTTTTGGAAAATGGGGGTTTTTTGAAAAAGGGGGAATTTTTGGGAAAAGGGGAATTTTTGGAAAAGGGGAAGGTTATTAAATAATCCGGTCAACCGATGTGACCGAGGGGACGCGTGTCAGGAGGGAAAGGGGAAGGGCCGATCGGACCTTCCCTCTGATTGGCTGAGAAGATTTGACGCGGATCCGCGTCGCTGAGATGAAATCATGGCCGTTCGATGGCCCCTGAAGAAACACAAACTAATGGGCCGATCGGCCCTTCACTCCCATTGGCCAGAAATTCGGTCGATCGGCCTTAAAAAACGCCACCTTCTCTTCTCTTTTCACGTCTTCTTCTTCTCCGAATCTCTGAAGCTTCTCCGCCGGAAAACTTCTTGAGTTCCTTTGATTTGTTTTGTGCCGAGCTTGCCATGGATCCAGATGTTGCTGCCTTGGAACTCTTGATTAATCGCCCGGATTACTCACCGTTGGGCTCATACACCGGCGACGTGGGTGGCTTTCATGGCTATGGTGGAGGAGTTGGAGCTAGTGGGCATGGCGACGGGGGCAGCCGCGGTTTTGGTTATTTTGGGGGTGGACAAGGCAATATGGGTGGTGGTTCTGATGGTGGCTATTATGGAGGTTATGGTGGTGGTGCAGAGGGCAGCCATGGTGGCGGTTTTGGCAGCGGATATGGCGGTCCCGGCGGTGGCAGCCATGGCGGCGACGGCGGCGGGCATGGTGGTAATGGTGGAAATGGTGGAAATGGTGGTGGTAGCGGTGATGAAGATGAAGAGGAGGTGGATCCTAACACCGGGGAGAGCGATAGGAGTGATGTCGGTGGGGGCGTTGAGGCTCGGAGGCGACGGGCTTCGCGCAATTATCGGCCCTCGAGATTGCATTTTATTTTGTACAACCAGTCTGACTTCTATCCGGGCTTGACTTATCATGGATCCACCGGTCTTCGTTCCCGCGTCGGGATAAAGGTAAAGAATTTTTATTTTAATAACAGAATATTTTATGCATGTTCAAAATATTTATTATTTTAAAATGCGAGTAATGACACATACCTTTGCTGTGTTTACCTGTTTAGGGGAAGAAGATGAAGGGACGGAGCTCCCTTAGCGCGGTTGGTGAGTTGTGGGCACTTCTGCCGGCTGGTGAGGGTGGTCCTTGTGAGAGGGTATGGAGCTTGGGGTTGGGCCCCTTCTTTGACATGGTTTCACAGATGGGCCATACTAGGAAGTGTACGGCGGTGGTGAAGGCGTGTCGGGAGTTCTGGTGGGACACGACGCACACTTTTCATCTGAGCTGGGGTGAGGCCACGATCACTCCCACAGACTTCGCCGTCCTTACCGGTTTGAGATTTACGGACGTAGCACTGCCTTTTGATGAGACCCTTCATTCTGATAAGGCTCGTCAGATTCAGCTGTTTGGCGCTAGCGTAGGCTCGATCAGAAATTTTGGTGTAGATGTGGGGAGGTTGTATAAGCTTGTCATGGCCGCCATTGATCGTCATGAAGTCGGCCAGTATGGGCTTGACGCACTTGTCAGAGGATTTCTTTGGTACGGTCTTTCAGTGGCCCTTTTTCCCAACTCGGGCCCGGTATGCAGATTCTCCTTGTTGGGTGCTTTGTCTGACTTGAGCTTAGTGCGGGACATTTCTTGGGGAGGGGCCGGCTTGGTGGCATCTTAGGGCTCTTGATCTTGTTTCGAGGTCCAATACCTCTTCTTTTGATGCCTTTCAGTTTGTTCTGGAGGTATGCCTACTTTCATCACTTTTACTGTCTTTTTTCTTGTTACTTGTTTTTCTGTCTTTGTAAATATCCGTCCTTTGTGTCTTTTGCAGGCCTGGGTTTATGAGATTTTCGGCGTTGCGCCGTTCACTTTACGGGACCAGACTCGGGATGTGCCCGTTTTGCGATACTGGAGGAAGGAAAATCGGATTGAGGGGTATCCGAAGACGGTTCGTGAGTCCGATTTGAGGGCTGTTCTTGATGGTCCTAGTAGGCCGAAATTTTATTCTATCCTTGGACCCTGAGGCTTCGAGGCTGTTGGTGTCGTTCGGGATGTGGCGCTTCCGCAGATTACCGGGTCAGGGCTGCTTGCCGATGAGATGTATTTGGGCGAGCGGGTGTCGAGGCAGCACTATGCGTGGGCTCCGCTTTACGCGCCCCAACATCCTCCGAGGAACATGTGGTATCCGAACCGGTTGCCTAGGAGGGATGAGTATCTGTTTGGGGTCCCCGCTTATCAGTTCCAGCTTGGTATGGATTATGCGGATTTTGTGGCGCTTTATTTGAGGTCATCGCAGGTGGTGAGGCGGGCTGCTGCTGCTGCTGAGGTTGCTGGTATGGGGGAGCAGGGTCCCGCTATTCCCGAGCCGATGGGTGCTGCACCTCCCGAGATAGTGGATATGCCTCCATTTCCCGATCATTTCGTTGTGCATATGGCCGACGGGGAAGTGCGGGTAGACTTGGCACCTACAGAGGCTGATGAGGTGGAGGGTGCTCAGCTCCCTCCAGGCGGTGCCGGCGGGGTATGCCTCTTACTTTTCCTTTTCATTCATTTATTATTTCAGCCGTGATGTAACTCTCGCGCTTGATTTTTACAGGTTACCCGGGAGTCTTACGTACGGGCCGTGAGGCAAACCAATGTACTGACTCGCCTGCTGAGAAGTGCAGTGTCGACACTCTCCTGCCAATCCCGGAGATCAGTGGATGTGGATCCGGCGCAGTGGAGACAGCGCTCTCATGGCGATGGTAGCTCGACATCTGGATTTTCCCGAGGTCGTGCCTCGACTTCCCGTCGGGGTCATTAGGATTTTTTTTCATTTTGTGTAGTACCTGTTAGGAAAAAGGAGCATGCAGACTCTATATTTTTTGCTGACTCACTCATGTATGCAACTGATTTATGTACTAGTCTATGGATTTAATATATAAAAGTTAGTCTTTTTTCATTTATGTACATTTTCTATTTTTGGACATTATCTATTTTTGTACACTGCATTGAATAAATGAGGACAAAATAAAACAAAGTAAAATTGAAAATAGAAAATAAAAAAAATAAAAATAAAATAAAATAAAAGAAAAATAAAAAGGTGGAGCTTTGGAATCTGCTGAAGCTGTGCTGTATTTGGGGGAGCTAAAGGTTCGATCGGCCCAAATATAAAGGTCCGATCGGCCCAAAATTAAAGGTCCGATCGGCCCTATGCTGAAAGGCGGCGGTTTGTTTCTGAGCAATGGGCCGATCGGCCTTATGCTGAGAGGCGGTTGGTTTTCCTTGAAAAAGGGTCGATCGGCCTTTGTGTCTCCTTTTCTTGCACGGAATCCCTCGCTGTCCTTTTCCTGTACGGACTTTAATACCAAAACCTATAAAAACCCTTGTCAGCCGACGGTTATAAAGCACAATTTTCTCTTCTTTTTCTTCGTACTGTTCTATTCTTTTCTTTATCTCTTTTGTTGCTGTTGCTTTTTTCCTTTGTCGTGAATCAATCAACACAATGAATTCCCACCCTTCTGTTTTGATGGAGAAACAAAGCAATTTTGAGAGTGATTTGGCTGTTTGGGTATCTAAGGTACCTCGCTCCGTTCGTCATGCCTTTGACAAACGTTTTGGGGTAAAGTGTATTTGGTCCCTTTTGCCCATGCATCCCAATTGGAATCTCTTACAAGCTGCAGCTGCTTTTTGGGACGAATCTAATCACGTCTTCAACTTTTCTTACAACGAGATTACACCTACCTATGAGGATTTTCTTGCTTTGTGCGGCGGAGATGATGTCAGTTTGATAGCAGTTCCTCAGGATCGAGTTCCGTTGGTGACGAGGGTGGCTAAATTTCTTCGTGTTCCCACGGCTGTGGCTAGGGGCTTGGTTGAGGGTGTAGACATAGATATTTGTGATTTACCGGGGAGGTTTGCTCATGGTGATGACTTTGACTCGGATTTTGCTTTGGATTGCTTGGCCCTCTGCTTGTTTTCCAAGGTTCTGTTTTCTCCTTATGTGGGTGTAGCTACCAGTGGATGTTTGGATATGGTTGATCAGGCCCGTTCGGGGAGGAGCATCGTTCCGGTTCTCTTGGGCGAGACGCTTCATGGTATATCTCAGATAGCTAGGGGTGCACCACTCATGACTAGGGGCAGTGCCAAATTACTGACCACATGGCTTGAGGATCGACTTTTTGTTCTAGAGATTCCCCCTTCGAGTGTCAAGCCTTTGTTTCATGGTTGCAGGAGGAAGGTTGGTCCGCTTTCTGGCTTATCAGAGCGGGAGTGGAAGATGTACTTGGCGTAGGTGGATACTGACAGGATTCATTGGCGAGTACAGCATTGGGGTCTCTCCTTTATCCGGAGCCTTCAGCTTGGGCAATGTTTGATCCGTGTACCAGCTTTTGAGACCACCACTTTTTACTATGCAGAGCGGGTACTTCGACAATATGGCACGGAGCAAGTCCGTCCTCAAACTTGGGGAACTTCTGAATTTGATGATTCTGCCAAGGTTCTTCCAATGGACGTCGGTGTTTCAGTTTTGATGGTAAGCTTATGGAGTTCTCATGGGATGCCACGGGTTTATCTTGCGCAGCGGACCTTTAGCACTCATTTGTCACACGCTTATTTGACATGGTATGAAGAAAACTTGGGACCGATGAGGGAGACCTTATATGATTTGAGACGGAGATTGATTCCTAACATATCTTCGAGCCGTTTTCTCAGAGATAGGGAAGCTTTGGGGATTTATTTAGACACAGTGGAGGAGAATCCTCCCAAGAAGATTGAGCGGAAGTTGAAGGGCAAGGCGATCGAGGCGGTTCCCCCATTGAAGAAGAAGCATTCGCCTTACTTTAAGAGAGAGAGCAAGAAGAAACCGACTCGACGAGCCGCCAAGAAGAAGAAGGACGGAGATGATGGGCCTAGTGCCAAGGAGTAGACCTATATGTCCGAGTATCCACCCACAGTCATATGCAGACACATTAGCTATTTATTTTGTCTTTTAATTTTTTTTTAGTTTCTTTTGCAAGTTATGTAGTCATTAGTATAGTCGAGCTTAGACTCAACAAATAAGTGTAATCATGCATTGATTGTGGGAATGAAAAAGTTTATTGCTTTAATAAAAACAGATTGGATTTTTATTTATTTTTTTGGACCGCGCCGATTAAGGCTGCCTACGTTCCCCTTTTACAGTGAGAACCAAGGGGCTCAGGTCGTCGTAGTTCATTTTCATCAAGCTACTATTTTTAGAAAGGGAAGATAGAAGCGGGACGATTTTTATTTTATTTGTTTGCTCTAACTTTTACCTAGACCGCCCTTTACGGGTTTTCAATCTAGCGAGCTTTTGAACGCACCCTTTCTTTTGTTGCTAGACCGCCCTTTACGGGTTTTCAATCTAGCGGGCTTCTTTTTGCGTTTTTTTTTTATTTAGAGGGGAGGAAGAGTTTAATCATAGTAGCGTCTGAGCTTGCTGAGGTTGGTGGGCTCCTTGAATTCGTTGCCATCTAAATCTGCCATTTTAACTGCTCCACCCGAAAATATCTTCTTGATCACGTACGGGCCAGTCCATGTAGGGGCCCACTTCCCAAGAGGATTGAACTTATTGGGAAGTTGCTGCTTCAAAACCAAATCTCCTTCCTTAATGTCTAAGGGCTGCACCTTTTTGTTGAAAGCCCTTGTTGTCCGTCTTTGATAGGCTCGGATGTGTTCCATGGCTTTGAGTCTGCGCTCGTCAAGTGTGGCCAATTGATCATATCGGCCGCGGAGCCATTCAACTTCGCTACTTGATTCTCTAATAAGATTCTTAAAGACGGGACTTCCAACTCAACCGGGAGTACCGCTCCATCCCATATGTCGAGCAAAGGAGTTTCGCCCGTAGCCGTACGGACGGAAGTTCTATATCCCCAAAGTGCCAACGGTAGTTTCTCGGGCCGCCCCTACCTCGAATTGATGTCTTTCCGATTATCTCGCTTCAATTGTTTTGTTAGCCGCTTCGACCGCTCCGTTGGTCTCGAGGCCTATAAGGGAAGACTTGTGCCGGGTAATCTTGAACTCGCCGCATCTATCACAATCTCCGCCAAAGTGGGACCCGTTGTCCGAGATGATCTCATTTGGTACTCCATATCCGCACATGATGTCCTCCTTAATGAACCGTGCCACCTTTTGGAAGTCAACACCTTGTAAGACTTTGCCTCGATCCACTTGGTGAAGTAATCCACACCACTAATACAAAACAATGCCCATTGCTTCCCGGCGGTGTAATCTTGCCAATCACATCAATCTCCCATGTCGCAAATGGCCAAGGGGTTACCATGCTATACAACTCGTGAGGGGGCACATGGTTCAAATTGGAACACATTTGGCATTTGGGACATTTCCGCACAAACCGGATGCAGTTTCGGCTTCTATAGTGACCCAATAATAACCCAACCGTGTGATTTTCTCGTCTTAACATTCTCGGCATTCATGTGCGGACCGCATAAGCCATCGTGTACTTCTTCCATGATCATTTCGCTCGTTTCGCGTCTACACAGAGTAACAGAGACCATCGTAATGTCTTTTGTACAACATATCATCCAAGAGGAACAAACCGTCCGGCCAATCGTTTCAATGCCTGCAAGCTTTTGGCTTTCACGTCTCCTAGAAAAGACACATCACCCTTCTTGAGATACTCATAGATTTGTGTGTACCACGGATCCTTATTCTCCTCGATGTCAGCTTGAATCTCGCAGCGGCAGGCTTCGTAGCGCAAGCGGGGTTCTCTCTCCGACCAACTCGAATGGTTTTACTGCACATTCCGTGAGGGATTTCGACCAAAGAAGCCAGTGTAGCTAAAGCGCGCCGAATCTATTTCGTCTCTCGGGTAGATAATGGAATGTCACTTCCCCGAATTGCTTAACTAGCTCTTCCATGTGAATGCGTACTTTGCTATTTGCAGGTAGGGGTCAAACGGTCTTCCACTTCTTAGACGTCCGATTGATAATTAAAGCCGAGTCTCCATATACCTCCAACTCCTTTACATTACGCTCCAAGGTCGCTTCTAAATCGGCTATGCATGCTTCGTATTCACCGTTGTTGGTGGTTGTAAAATCCGCTTGATGGCGATGGGGGTGTGTTCATCTTTGGGATCTACCAAAAGGATTCCCACTCCGTTGCCTCTCTTGCTTGCGGCCCCATCAAAGAATAGTTGCCATCTCTCTTCTCGTATCAAGGTTGAAAATCCCCTCGTCCGGAAATTCTCGGTTCAAGCCCTCGTTCTTCCGTGCTTGGAAACTCGCTAAATGATCTCGCCATGGCTCTCCCTTTAACTGCTTTTCTTGGCACGTAGGTGATATCGAATTCCCCCAGAAATACTGACCACTTGGCTAATCTCATGGACAGAGAAGGTTTGTCGAACAAATACTTAATCGGATCCATTTTTGACACCAGTAGAATCGGATGCGCTGAAAAGTAATGCTTGAGTTTGTTAACCACCCAAACTAGCCCGGTGCAAGTTTTTTCCAACGCTGAGTAATTTAGCTCACTCCCCTGTAGCTTCCGACTAACGAAATAAACGGCGTTCTCCACCCGAGAGTCCTTGGCTTCCTGTGCCAAAGATAGCCCCAATGGCCGTATCGCCATCAAGTTAGGTACAATAGCAACGGTTTCTCCGAATGCGGGGGGCGAAGGATAGGGGGATTGACCAAGTATCTCTTGATTTCCTCAAAGGATTCTTGACACTTCCAGTCCCAATCTACACTTGCGGTCTTCTTCATCAGTCTGAAAATCGGCTCACACATAGTAGTCAATTGATTAATGAAGCGGCTGATGTACTGTAATCGTCCCATGAATCCTTTAACTTCTTTTTCTGTACGTGGTGGCCTCATCTCCATGATGGCTTGAATCTTCCTTGGATCTGCCTCAATCCCTCGTTCGGTGACCATGTAACCCAGGACCTTTCCTCGAATAACTCCAAATGTGCATTTGGCAGGATTCAGACGCATGGAGTGCTCGCGCAGTCTGTCAAAGAACTTCCTCAAGTCAATAAAGTGCTGACCGTCTGACCCTTTGGAATGAATGATCATATCGTCGACATACACCTCAATCTCCTTATGGATCATGTCATGGAATAATGCTGTGACCGCTCTTTGGTATGTAGCCCCTGCATTTTTCAATCCGAATGGCATTACAAAGTGTAACAAAGATGTTCCCCATGGTGTAGTGAAAGCCGTCTTCTCCCGGGTCCGCTCCGCCATCTTGATCTGATTATATCCTGCAAAACCATCTACAAAAGACTTGACCTCGTAGTTAGTAGTGGCGTCCACTAGCATGTCGATGTTGGGCAATGGAAAGTCATCCTTTGGGCTAGCCTTGTTGAGATCTCGGAAGTCAACACAAACTCTAACCTTGCCATTCGATTTATCGACCGTCACAATATTAGATAACCACGTCTGATACTCAATAACTCGATAAAGCCCACCCCCGAGTAGCTTCTCTATCTCTTCTTTAACTTGTAGAGACCATTCTCGCTTAATGCGGCGCAATTTCGCAGATGTGCTCAAGGCGTCCGGTGTTAGTGGTATTCTCGTGCTCCACTATCGAGTTATCCAGCCTCCCGGCATATCCTTGTATGACCATGCGAACACATCCGAATATTCTTTAAGCGGCTCGATCAACGCTTCCCTTTCACCCTTCGAAGAAGCTTCCAATCTGTGTCTCTCGCTCCTCTTCCGTTCCCAAATTAATACATGATAACACCTCATCGGCAAACTTGGGCTCGACCTTCCTTTTGATTGATAACTTGCTTAGAAATTTCTTTAATGTATTCATTGTTTAGTGTGTCCGCTTCTTCTAATGAATCATTATTAACTAAGTTAATTTGATTAAGTTGAGCATTATTTTTAGTTAATTTATCATTAAGAAGATTGGCTATGAGGGGATACTCGTAAAGATCTAGCTTTTCATTCATAGCGAAAGGGAAAACAACATTTGCAACTAAGTCGTAGTCCTCTCGACGTGAGGTCATCAGACTTAGAGGAAGACTCAAACTCGAAAGAAAACACATCAGACTCAAACAAAACAGATGACTCTGAAGAAACAGAGGACTTGGGGGAACCAACGGGAGACTCGGCAGAGGAGGCATCAATCCCACTCTCTTCAACCATGTATTGCTTCGTGGCTACGGGTCCGCCAAATACGCACCAATTCTTCAAATTTTCCAACCATGGGTGTCACCAACGTCCTTGGATCAACATTTTCTCGCTCCGTTCTGCTCCAATGATCGTAACCATATCATCTTCTATATTCGAGATTCCCCAAATGTCGTACTTGGTCCGACCATCCCATTCCTCTGACTCCTCCGAAACTGCTATATCCTCGACCGACGGCTCATCCAAAGATACCTGCCCTAGCTGATCGGCCAACTCATCTTCAGTCTTGACGGTGTACCGGCTCGACCGCGACAACCTTGCCTCTCTTTTGACGTGGATCCATGAGAACCGCTTTCGCCTTCGATCCGTCAACCTCTCGTATCCCCGAAGATTTCGAAACCCTTCGCAGCCTTACCCGTGTGATCAAACCAAGGATCGCTAAACTCCATGCAAGAGAATTCCTCGCCTCCTTGACAAAGTAACTATTGAGGGAAAGGCGGTATGGCCTCATCTCGGCTTCTCGTAGGTAGCTTTGCCCTCTTGAGGAACTCAATTCTTTCTCTTCACCCGATCTTCGTGGTAATAACATAGCCTAAACCGTGCCTCGCCGCGATGATCGCAGCTTCCATTGCTTGCGTAGGTCCTCGAGATGTTCACCCAGCCCCCGCCCCGGTACAAATCCCATGTTCCTCATCATTCTAACAGCCTGGTCGTACTCGTCCGATGTCTTTGTGAGGTCTACCGCGCAAACTCCGTGCCTCGTGCTATTAGCCGAAAACCGCCGAACATTGAACTACCCTCTTCGTGCCGAATCTGCAGGACCGGCTTTCCCCGTTGCTTGACCCTTGAGATGTTACCAAATCGCTGTAAATGATCCGTCACTTGGTCTCCCGACCGAAATTTCACACATTGATGTAATGAGGAAGGGACTCCATTCATCCGATGCAACCATGGCCTACCCAAGAAGATGGTGAAAGTGGAAGGTATGTCTATGACTCGAACTCGGCGATCATAGTAGTGGTCCCGCAAGTAAGAGGCAAACCGATTATTCCCAACACCGACCGGCTAGTAGAGTCATATCCTCGCACGGAATGAATCAAGGTCTCAAATCGTGGGACTTAGATCAAGGACGTCCATCATCCCGGAAGGCGTATGTTCACCGCAGTAACCGTTATCAATGAAAATACGTGGCAACCTTTTCCCGTTGACCTCAATAGTAATGTGCAAAGTGGTTCATTATGATCCGATCCAAACTCCGGCATGTCCAACTCAAAACGTGATGATATTCCCAAAGTGTATGTTGCCGATCATCTCGTTACATCTTCCGGCTTTGTATCGTACGGCACCAAAGTCGCAACAAGATTCTCGTTCCAACATCATCCCGGGCATACGAGGACGTTAGCAAGGACCATTAGGATATATTGGCTTGGGTTAGCTTCACTGAGTGAGAATAGGGTCTTCTTTATCGGGATTCACTACTTCAGCTTTTCGGACCAAAGACTTTCTTCGCCCTTTATCTTCTCGCTTGATACACCCTTCCGGACCTTTTGAGTAGATTAACCCCATGCTTTTCCATGTCGGATACTTCTGCGTGAATTTCGGCCAACGAGAGAGGTTTAGGATTCTCTTCCACATAATCATCATTTAACGCGGCAACTTCTCTGGACAGTTCCTCAAAAGACAGCATATAACAAGAAAATTCTTTATAAATTGAACTCAAATTACAAACCGACACAACCGCCTCACTGTCCGTCACAACAGACTAACCGGATCAGTGAGGTCTTTCTCTACCATAGCAACATCACTACCAACTATCTTACTAGGATTCTCTATCTTCCCTTCAATGATGAGCTTCTGTACAGCCCTTTTCAAAGCAAAACCAGCATATTCGGAGAAATTTAGCACAAACAATCCCTTTCTGACAATAGCTGAGAATACCTCCTCTCGTCGATGTACCCCAGCCAAAAGCATCTTCCATCTCTACCAAACTGATAAAATTACTTTCCACCATGTGGATCTTATTGTTAGGGAGAGGATTCCCCACAACATTTGGAGACTTCGGTTTCTCTACTTTGCCTTGCCGAATCAAGTCTTGCACTAACCGTTTGAACTGAAGGCAGTAATCAGTAGTGTGACCCTTGTATTTGTGGTAGTGGCAATACTTAGAAGCATCTAAGCCTTCCCTTTGGTTTATCGGTTCATAATTCTCAAGCGGCTTGACCAAGCCCTTCTTTACTAGTACTTCAAAAACCATGCCCATTGGCATTCCAAAATCGTCAAACACTTCCTCTCGCGGTGAACATTGTTATTCCCCTCATTACAACTTGAACATCCAAAGCGCTCCTCCTTGCACATAATTTACTTGCCCCACCGGCTCTTTCTTTGCTGCGGTATTTGCGGGAGCTCTATAGCGGAACGAATTATTAATGCCCCGGTGTCCTTCTAAGGGAGTGATTCCGGTGATGCCACTTTCGTATCGTACTCCCGAATCCACCATTTCCCTAAGATTGGGGAAATAACCATTACCAACTGCCAACTTGTGTCCGGGCAACAAGCACTTGTAAAAAATCTGTTTCTGTTCATTCTCTTTGGGCGGATACTGAATTTCACTCAACTTATCATTCCAACGCTTGTAGAAATCATAAATCGACTCCCCATTCTTTTGAAGCGTGTGCTCTAAATCAGCTCGATTAACTTGCCAATCCATGTTTGCTTGATACTTTTCTGAGAACACTCTACTAACCTTGTCCCAAGTATCCCTTTCCTCCTCGTTCAACTTCAAAAACCAACGGAGAGCAGCCCCTTCCAATGTGCTATGGAACATTCTTGCCATTTGCTCGGGTGTACAGTCTTTAGCCCTCATCGCCAACGTATAGCTGTCTAAATGTGTCTTTGGGCAAGTAACTCCTCCAAACATGGCCATCTTGGGCATCTTAAAATCTTGAGGCAGGGGTGCGACTTTGCTCGGATTAAGCATCTTGATGGGGGACACACCTTGCTTTCCCATTTGCTCGGTCAATGCTTTCACTTGCTCAATCAATGCTAACACAGTCGGGTCTGTAGCAATGTTGGAGTTCTGCATGGCTGGGGGTTGAGTGATGGTAGGGGAGGTGGAGTAGGTAGGAATATGGTGGCCGGAATAATTGAAGGGTAAAGTGGGAGGAGGTAGGTTAGCAAAGTGGTCTTTGGGTGTATCGGCAGGAGGTTGATAAGGTCTTTTGGATTTGCTCGAGCTCCCATACATGACTGGTGGTGGAACATTATTGTAGCTGTTTGGAACGTAATTGGGTAGAGGGAAGGTAGGTGCATTGGGGTTGGCAGGATTAGGAGCATTGACAGTTTCATCTTCAACATCGACAACTTCATTCCCCATCAAAATAACCTTGTGTCCCCTTTTACTGAGTTCCTCAACAAAATGATCCTTCAGCTCCTGATTGTGGTTCTTCAAAGTGCGATTCTGCTCTTCAAGTTTCTCAACTCTCATGGTCAAACCGGCAAAGTAGGCGTGCAGAGCAGGCGGAATGTCATTGAAGTTGGGGTTGGTAGGACCTTCCATTGAAGTGACTGCTGTAGAGCCGGTTGCAGAGGCAGTAGGCGTGCTTGGAGTAGTTGATGGAGGCAAGGTTGTCATTGTTGAATGAAGAACGCGGCCCGACCTTAGCTCTGCGGAAGTATCAGAAAAGACTCGGCTTTAGGAGAGGGGTTGACTCAATGCAGTGTACTAGCTTGAATTTTTTTATTTACAAAAGCTTTGTACATTTTAGTCCTACTAAGGTTGGAAGGGATACCCCTTTTTCGCAACTAACTAAATATCCTAAAGTGGTGGATCCTAACGACTAACCTTCTCGTATAGACACTTAATATGATTTTTATGAAAAGTACTGCAAACCAATGATAGGCCAAGATCCTTTAACAATATATCACTCGACCTTACATAGCACGTCCTTTGAAAGGAAATCAATTTTTTAGTGCTCTTAATCTCTCGATAGATCTTGACTTATCATTGGTTCGTGGTGACTTAACATAGAGACCTTATTAATTGTCTACATAAAAAAGCTAGTCAAACCAACCGGTCATATGGAGTGTATTCCTAGAAAAGTGGGTGACGCAAGGGTTAGGTTTTAGGCTCCCACCGTGCAGCCGAGGCGCACTGATGAGTGGATGGCCAAGTGAGACTCGGAAGGGAGGCGACATGATCACCGCACTTCCCGCACTTTGGCTTCTCCGAAGGGTAAAAGGGTGTCTGTGCAGTGTGACACGGACTCTAGTGGTAGTGTGAGGTGAAGAAGTCTAATTCTTTTTAAAGAAAAAAGAGAAAGATTTTTATTTACATGAAATGCATGCATGCAATGCAACAGTTAAGAGTAAAGAAAATAAGAAAGAAAGCAAAATACAACACCGCTAAGAAAAAACGAAAGTCTGACCCACTTAGTTTGAAAAGATTTCAAAACAGTCCCCAGCAGAGTCCACTGTGAATACCCCGTCCCGATGCAACGCGCATTCGGAAGTTTAAAATAATTAATCATAAAAATGTCGGATCGAAATGGGATATTCATTTAGTGACACTCGCTTTTAAACCATATTAAAATATTAGTTTAATTTTGAGAGTCGCCACGCCACTTTGATATAGCCCAAAGCTTTGAAAAAAGGCTAAGCATGTGATTGGGTTCGGGGGTCAAGTTACAACAGAAGAAGAAACGCTATCACTCCTATTGCCCGAAGGATCGGTCTTTCTAGCATGTGGGGTGTTGGTTGTGTGCGGTGTTTACAGGAATAGGTAGAAGAAACGGGATCATGCATAAGGAGGAGGGGAGAGAAAGAATTAATTAATGATCACACCCTAGAACATTTGAGTTAGGCCCTCGGAAGGTACACTAATCAACGTTCATCCTTGGGGAATTATTGATCATGGGATAATTATAACTAAGGTGGAAGGTAAGAAATAGTTCCTAGATCCATTGGGTTTCTTAGGGCGAAACCTTAGATCATCCTCGGCTATGCATACCTAAATATATTAAAACAACCCTAAATCTAGCATATATGACATAAGCAAGAAATAAAGTAATTAAAATATACTAAGCATGCAAACAATAAATCTAGCATAATAATAAAGACAATAATAATAAAGAACAAAAATATTAAAAAGAGTCTTACCAATTGTAGCAAGACTTTGGGGTCGAATCTAGGGCGATTCGAAGAGAGTAAAAAGAGAGTAAAAAGAACTGTGGGTAAAACAAGAGTAGTCTCGTTTCTCCCGAGTGAATTGTGTGTTGAGAATGGGAGCCGGCTGCACGTATTTATAGTGCTTTGGTACCTGGGCTGGGCCAGAGCAAGGGTCGATCGGCCTTAAATATAAGGTCCGATCGGCACAGGAAAGAAGGGTCGATCGACCAATTGTTTTAGGTTCGATTGGCACAATAATAAAGGGTCGATCGGCCATTCACCAAGGAAAGGGCCGATCGGCACTTTGATCTGGCGTACTTTCCACGCAGGCAATGACGGCGGAGGTACGGATTAATTGACTGGTTTAATGGATTTTTAGGGTTTCTATTAATTACACCGGGCCAGGTATTTAGAATACCCTTTTTTCGGACCGGGTACTAACAGTCTGCCACCAGTGGTAGCTCCTCTCTCTAGCTCAGCCGCTAGCTTGAATGCCATGGTTCCGCCACAAGACCCTCATCTAGCCTGGTTCATGGAGCAGCACAAGGAAATGAAAGCGCAGATCGCTGAACTGACTGCCAAGAAGTCTGCCTTCCGGCCTACAGACCCGAACTCCATTGTTCCTCTGCCCCACAAATTCGTGATGCCTAATCTGGATCTCTTTGATGGGACTGCATGCCCGAAAACCCATTTGGACACATATACCTTGGCGATGAAAGCCAAAGGATGTACCAATCAGCAGTTGGCTGACTATTTCGATTATCCTTGAAGTCCAAGTGCCTTAAAGTGGTTCTTCCGTTTAAAACCCGAAGCTGGGCCACATGGGACCAGATTACCAATGCCTTCCCAGAAAAATATAAGGCCAACTTGGAATGGGAAACAAACAGAGTTGACTCCACAAACAACAAAGTGCATAGCCACGATGAGAATGTTGGGGACTTTTACAAGCGGTGGAATCTCGAAACTCGGTGAAATGGCCATCCTTCCTTCCGAAGAGGAACAACCGGACATCTTCCGGTCATGCTTGAAACCACATCTCGAGAGCCTCCCTCGCCACTTCCCATACTCCGACTTACGGGCCATGGTTAACTCTGCGGCTAAGTTTGAAAAGGCCTACAATCCGCAATCGGCCGCCGCACTCGCCACGTATATCGGGCTCCTCCCGCAAACACCGCCCTCGCTCATGCTAAAGGCAAAGAGATGATTCACTATGCGGGACAGAATGTAACAACACGACTCCTTTTGCTCCCGTAAACCAATGAGCCTGCACCACGGGTCATGAATCTCGAAAACTTTGGAATGCCTCCGAATGACATCTTTAGGGGACTGGTGAAAGAAGGCTTGCTGCGGCCTTTGGAGAATTTCGTAAATCCGAATGCTCCCGTGGATACTACAAAGTATTGTGCTTTTCATCAAGCTCACGGACATCCGATCGACAACCGCTTCACTCGAAAAAGGCAATCCAGGCTAATAGAGCAAGGAAAGTTGGAAGGCCCCGAAGGGCCTAACACGATCAAAATCCGGCGCCA
The DNA here is from genome assembly GCA_022495995.1 of Adenophora triphylla var. japonica. Classification (NCBI taxonomy): domain Eukaryota; kingdom Viridiplantae; phylum Streptophyta; class Magnoliopsida; order Asterales; family Campanulaceae; genus Adenophora; species Adenophora triphylla. The sequence goes on from JAFEMH010000802.1 coordinate 594,843, forward strand.
AGGAACCATAATCGGTGTGAATATGATTATATGCGGAGAATCTTCGCATGCCCAGAAGATGCCGATGAAGGTCCCCAAATACCCGTGGCCAACCTTGTCGAGGATCCCGACTCGGATTCCCTCAGCCTTGAGGATATCGAACGAATCAACCCATCTTGGTCTCATGTCAGAGACTCCTTGCAAGAATACGAGGCCCGCTATTTTTCGGATAAAGGGAAAACCGATACCGAAGATCTGGGGCTGTTCCGGTCAAAATATGAGAGGACCATTTACACAAGATGGTTGGAACAATCAAGAAGAATCGAACAAGAAAACTTCCGCGGGCGCTCGTCTTGGGGCTTATCAAAGAAAGAGGCCGAAGAGCATCCGGAGCTAGTACACTTCGCAAATTGGCTCGGGAGAGCCCGAATATGATCCCGAGAACAGCGAAGAATCTAAGAGGAGGATTCCTTCTATATCCTACCCGGTGTCAAATACGTGCCACCCCCTCTCACTCTTCCCCGCAATTTACGGGAGGAGAAGCCGAGTCACAATTGCCACTTCCGGAATGGGAACATATGACAATTTTTGCGCCGCACGCACCCATATTCCCCAACGGGTTTGATCGGCGTTCCCTCTCACCCGAAATCCCGGTAGTATGGGAAGAAGATTCCGATGACAAATGATGATGATGATGATGACGAGAGTGAAGAGTCAACCGAGGCCCCGATCCGGAAACAATGCTGGAACAATCATGCCGGAAATGAGCCCATGGGAGCCCGTGCACAATGGCCGGTTATCGCAAGCGACGACGAAGAAACTTCGGAAGACGAATATGAGACCGAGGACATGAAGGCCATGAAGTTTCATGGATTCGAGCACGTGGATGTCTTAGAATTCAACACCGCCTACCATGCTTTGGGGAAAGGGTTTTCAGTGTCCGATCCAGGCCGATAGTCGAAGATCCGATCGAAAGAGGAAAATTAACTCCCATCCGCCCAAATGAGAAAATAACCATGGTTAGATCAAATCCACCCCGTAACAAAGTAACACTCCTTGTCGTGGTTACCCAAGAAGAGGTCACCTTCCCGAATGTATGTCGGCTTTCAGAGAAGTCCTAGAAACCGGCATGATACCGGATGCGCCTCCCACACGTAACGCTATAATTATCTCCAACTCGAGTATTACAGAAAGGAACCAGAATGTATGCATTATGCCGAGGATGAAAGCGAAAAGCCCCTGAGCCCCGACAATAGCGACTCTTGTTGCATGATAACTATGAGAAAGGCAGGCCATGAGAGTGAATCGGAGGACGCCCTAGCTCGCGGGCCATCCAAGGGGCAACAACACAACCCCAAACCCAAAAGCTCGCGACTGGGAAGCATTTATAAGGGCCGCCCGGGAAGGAGCGCATCTGCTCGGTCCCCTCACTGTTGCTAGGCTCCGTCGAGAACCCGGTGGCCAATAGCCAAAAGGGCTCCCCGTCGACCTTAGCAAAGATTGAAGAAATCCAATGAGACAACCGATGAGGAAGTTAATTGCTGACCCGATCTGCAGATCTTCCAAGGGAATCCCAAGGCGTATAAGAAGGCCACGAGATCAAGCACCGAAAGAAGATCGCCGCCCTATGCTAAGACAGTGAAACTCCGTATCCCGAAAAAGAGGATCCCGTGCTCACCCGGTTGAAGCAAACACAGCCAACATTTCCTCTCGGTCTCTACTCACTTCATCCCTATCCCCATAAGCCGAAGCCGAAGAAAGCCCGGCCCGCACTCTAGTCCCTATTGATGCTACTCCCGATGACGTGGTACATGATTGAAAACATCCACTACGGGAACATAATCACTTTCACGCATCTCGACCTCCCTCAATTTGGGGCCGATCATAACGAGCCTCTCTTCATCACACCCAATTGGATGAACGACGCCTCCTCGGGTCCTGTTGATAACGGGTCCTAATGAATATTCTCCCCGGCAAAGATCATGAGCCCGCTTGATATCAAGACTACGTACTTGAAGCCTTCCTCCTCCCTCACAGTCAAAGCTTACGACTCAACATCTCGAGCAGTCCTTGGAGTCGCTACCTTGGACCTCTGGTTTGGACAGAAATTGATACCTGTGGAATTCCAGGTTATTGACATCCCAATCACTTTTAATGCCCTGCTGGGAAGACCTTGGCTCCATCAAGTCAAAGGGGTCGCCTCAAGCCTCCACCAGTGTGTGAAATTGCCTCGAATGGGGATCCGACGACCATTTACGGAGATTTAGTCACTTTAGAGGGCACAGATACGGGCGGAATACCTATTCGGAAATCAAACATGATGAGGAAGGTCTCATGCTAACAGCTTCACGGTCGAGCCTCCCAAAGCCCAAGTGTGCAACATAGATTTGACAATCACCTCGGATAAAATCCCTCCTGGTCTTGAAAATGATGAGAAAGATGAGCTATCTACCTCGGCCTCGCTGGGAAACACCAACAAGGAACTCACAAACTCGTCGAGGTGAAAGGACAATACTCGCCACGGCCCGGGATATGAGGCCTCCTCGGTGGACACCGCAAAAGGAAAAAGATTTGAAGCCGCCACAGAAAGGTCCCTTGCCGACAACCCTAAATCTCTCCCCTTCGCTCCTAATTTGGCCGACTACTTTGTAAAGGGTCCCACACAACCAGAAACATCACAGAGCCCACTCCTACGGCAGGATGGCTAAAGCTACAGGATAGCCTCAACAAGTTTAGAGGAACCAAGGCTAAACCGGTCCGTAGAATGTTCCCGGACCTACCCAAGATACTCCGGGGCTACCACTACCATGAAGAGCGAGTATACCTTCGTAGGCGTGCCCGACTGGTGGAACAGCCGAGAAGCTCAAAACCACTATTCCTATCGCCCAGTGAAGATCCGAAACCCGAATTCGGAATTGACAAGGCCAAAAGCTAAGGCCACGGAATTTCCCTCGATGATCGGGATGGTCCGGTTATGCAGCAATTGTTCGAAGAAGAAGTCCAGGTGCCGACCTGATTGATCTCGGCTCGGTCCAAGAGATGATAGCAAGAATTGAGAAAGGAAAACAAAAACAAAGACAGCCTCCCGAGTCATGAGGCCACCAACAAAGAAAGCCGCTAAAAATTGGGAGAACCTCTCGTGCCCGTCCGCGACCAAGGAGGAAATGATCACCAAGCTTGGATTGGTCCCCCGTCCCTTTGTGTCAATCTAAGACAAGTCCTCCCAGTCTCTCTTTGTTAAGATCGAGTCTCTAGGGTCGTCCGACGGCCTTACGCCTGAAGACTACGAGTCTGTAGCAAGCACTGTATTCCCTTTCGTCTTCAATGAAATGATGAACCTTTCTGAGTATCCCTTAATTGCCACTTTAACTAATGATGAATTAACTAATAATCTAAAAACAGTTAATAACGATTCACTAGATGAAGAAGCAGACACATTAAACCAAACAACAAAAGAAATCTTTAAGCAGGTTGTCCGGAAAGAGGAAAATCGAGCCCAAGCTGCCGAAGAGATTTTGACAAGTGTGAATCTGGGAACTGCGGAAAAGCCTAAAGAGACGCAGATTGGTGATTTCTTCGAAGGAATTGGAAAGGATGCTCTGCAAAGTCCTACAAAATCCTCAATTCAAAGAAAGTTGCCCTCTTCATCAAAGAGAACATCATATGCAGATACGGGTTGCCACTCAAATCATTTCGTATAATGGATCCCACTTCAAGGGGAATGCGACAGAGCCGCGTAATTCCGAATAACCCGTCACAAGTCATCTCCTTACAGCCCCCAAACCAACGGAGCCGTCGAAGCAAAGAAACAAGACTGGAAAATATCATCCGGAAAATGGCCGCCCAAGGCGTAGATTGGCCCGAGAAGTTACACTGCACTCGGGGCTACGTAACATCGCCAAAACGGCAACCGGGGAAACACCGTTGCCCTCACATACGGAATGGAAGCCGTACTCCCAATCGAGCCGGAAATACCCTCGCTCCGTATACCGCCGGAAAACCAGATCAACGAGGTCGAATGGCTCCAGAGTCGCCATGATGAATTGGCCCTACTAGATGAACGCCGATCAAGGCCATGGAACACATCCGAGCCTACCAAGGAAGAATGGCCGCAGCCTTCGACAAGAAAGTAAAGCATCGGGAGATCCGAGAAGGTGATCTCGTTTTGAAAGAAAAGCCCCCGGTCCGTATCAACCCCCTCGACAAATGGGAGCCTCGTATGGGTCGGGCCATATGTCGTCCGTAAGATCTTCTCCGAGGAGCCATGCAACTTGCGGACCTCGACGGGAACCCCTTTGTACACCCAAAGTGAATGGTGACAAGTCGCGCAGATACTACGCGTAAAAAAACAAAAAAAGAGTGCTAAAAGAGTAATACCCAACTAGGTTGAAAATCCGAAAAGGGCGGCCTAGGTAAAAACAGTGGTTGCACAAAAAAACAAAAAAAAAAAAAAAAAAAAACAAAAAAAAAAACAAAAAAAAAAAAAAACAAAAAAAAAAACAAAAAAAAAAAAAAAACAAAACAAAAAAACAACAACAAAAAAATCAAAGTTGAACTACGAAGACCCGAGCTCCTCAAAATGAGGAACGTAGGCAAATGAAACGGTTCGGTCTAAAACACAAATAAAAGTCATACTTTGACATCAATACAATTGATCGTACCATGAAAGCGTCTCAAAAACTCTAAAGCAATTCAAATATTCATTACAAGTTAAAAGCTCTTTGATGAGTCTAAGCCCGATTCATTCCTACAACTCGGCAACCCGCTAAAAGAAAACTAAGATACATAATCAAATTAATGTGTCTCGCCATGACAAGAAAGGGATACTCGAAACCTCGTAGTCACTCCAAGCCACTGCAGACCGGCCTCTCCCCTCTTCTTCCCCTTCGAGTCTTCTTTTACGAACAGGAAAAAATGTCGCATTTCTCCTACCAAGCTCGGTATAGGGACAGGATCTATCAAACCAGCCTCCGTCGTGGCCTTAGTAGCCCTAGCGTCATCTCTCATCTCCCGTAGCCTAGCCGGTAGCGTAGGAGCCCTCCTCTCCCGTCTTTTGACGTAAGCCTCATAGTCGGTCACGCGTCTCCGCTCCTATCATGAGGGTTGGCCCTCGCCTCGGCCCTCCTCCTCTCGTAAACAGTCGGGTCCTCCGCACCCACAATGGCCTCACGCCGTCTCAAAATAGCCATCTCGAGTCTCTCATAAATGCCTCTCATACCAATCCAGGTACCAAGTGGTCAAGAACACCGGTCTTGGACGCCTGAGAATAACCCGAGGAGGAAAGGCATCATACCTCCATGCACGGGAAAGAAATGGAAACACCGAGGGATCATCCATAGAAACAGAGCCACCACCCCGGTGGCTATATCATCAAAGTCCCCAAAGGAACCTCGCTCCAGCCAAACCTGTCTCGTAACTAAAGCCTAATATAGAAGCCGGACCGAGAAAGCCCCTAAGCATGACCACATGAGACCCGTCCTGAAGCACTCGCGAGTCTCCACCCGCCAACAAGGCACCGACCATCTCGATGTCTTCTCGTCCGGAGACCAGCCATCCAACGCTCCCATGAGCCCCGATCATCAAAATCCACAAAGAACCCCCCTCCTGGCAAATGTCCAAGGCTTGATCATGTCGGGAGTTTCCCGAAGAATCCCCAAACGCTCCATCAGCCACAGGGTCAAGAGGAACGGGCTGCCCCCGTGCATATACCGTCTTCCGTTAGCGAGTCTATCAAGAGCATGAAAAGTCTCCCCCAGAATCAAAGGAACGACATCTCTCGCCCAGTGCGACAGAACGACAACATCCAAGAAAGACCGATGGCAAATCCCAAAGGAATAGACCATGAACAGGTGCCAAACATACAAAGTGCAAAGGCATCCCAATAGGCATCATCCACCAAGCCTAGGCCCCTAAACCTATCGGGAAGGCCGGAAATATCGAAATGATCGGGACCACGGATCATACCTTGCGCTTCCTCCGGGGAAAGATGAAGGAGGACGCACAATCTGTCAACAAAAGAAGCCCCTCCGGGCAAAGGAACCGCTATCTCTTCCACCTCCGGACCACCAAGCAAGGCCCGAAACTCTTCGACACGGAATAATCTCGTTGAAGGAAAGGCAAAAAGACATGCCTCCTAGTATCCCAAAATGAGGAAGAAGCCCTCAAAAGACCGTAATCCGAATCAATTCTCTTGAGAGACCATAAGCACTTCACCTTGTACCTTTCTTCAAAGAAGGACCTCCTCTCATGCATAATCTCCCGGGACCAATCCTTGAACTTGTTGAAGAATGACATTTGGGATTCTTGGGACAATTTTGATGGAGCTTTTCTAAGGTTTTCCATGGATTTTCTCTCTTTCTCCCGAAAATGGCCGTTGACTGGAGGTTCAAGAGGATATTTGAATTTGAAATAAAGTGAGACCAGATCTCGAAGCAAAATTAAAGGACAATGTCGATGCAGGACTCCTCCGCGCGGATATGATTGTCATTTATCAGAAAAATCTGCAATGTACCAAGCCGCTACACCAAAAGAGGAATATTCCGTCCCGTTGCTCGGAACCCGTGCAAAAACCTTCCCAAACCACCCATATACCAAACACTAACACCCTTGCCAAAAAAAAGGGAGCTCATGCAACATTGCATTCATACTGCATTGCATTCATAAAAAAATAAAATCCTAAATTATTACATTCCAAAAAGGGAGTGTACAAAAAAAAGAGAGTATGCAAAAAAAAAAAAACAAACAAACATCAATAAAATCCTAAATTATTACATCCCAAAAAAAAAAAAATGTGCATAAGCTGTACAAGTCCTAATCCCAGTCTCCAATCTCAATCTCAAATCTTAAAAAAAAAAAAAAAATCAATCGGAGTCTCTGGCGCCCGATGTCTGCCCCCGGTCCCTCTTGCGACTCGGGCCCGCCTCCTCAGGAGCCCTGAAAATCTCGGGCTCAGAATCGTCCTCGTCTCCAGAAAGAGGCTCGTCAGGACCAACCGGCACGCTCTGATAGGGCAAGCCGAGATCTGCGAAAAAATCATATCCGAAGGTGAAGGCGTCGGACACCTGGACGTACGAAGACGACCCACCATGCTGCCAGACGTGTCCCTGCCCATGTGGATCCCCGAGAATGACGTGATCCGAAGGCAAGACCGCGGGGATCAAGGAGAGGAGACAGAGGAGTCTCTGAAGAAGTCTACGAGCGAATAGGGAAGCCTCCCGCCCGACAGCGCCGACCGTGGTCGCCTCGCTCTAGCTCGAGGAGCCCCGCAAGCGACCATCCTCCCGATGAATCTCTTAGCTCCTATCACTTGCTTCGTCAGCTTCTCGACGACCACCTCCGAAAACTGCACAAAAGCAAAAGCGTCAAAAAAAAAAAAATGATGACAGGGAAGAAAAGAAAAGACAAAAAAAAAAGAAAGAGAAGCCATACCTTCATATCCGGACGAGGCCGGAAAGCTCGTGGAAGCCGCTCAGCCGAGGGATCTCGCACCCTCAATCGGACCCCATCCTCGGGATATATGAAAAATCCGTCCCGAGGGTACCGCGGATCCCAAGCCCTCTCTATCCGTAACCCGAGTCATCCTCGCCTCCTCAACACAAATACTGGTACGGCTCGGTCGCCACAAATGCCGAGAAGTGCCGGCCGGCTCGGTAGTCATCCCAGTCACGAATCTGTCACTCGGATGCATCATATCGGTGGGAGGCTCCACCGGTGTCCTCAAAGGCGAGTTCACGCCATGCCGGCGCGTCACCCTCTCTCCCGGATAATAGGCATCGCAGTCGGACCTCTCGTAATCCTCCGCCTGCACAGTCCAAATCTCGGCGCCCTTCACCTGCGCCACTCGAAACGATCCCAAGGATAAAATATCATCCTCTCGTCCGTCTCGGCCTCCGTCAAAGGAAGGCAATCCGCGTACACGAGATTCGTACGCCCCACTGGAGCTTATCTTCTCCCGGCATGCTTGGACCAAGAATGCATGTCCGGATACGCCCGACGTACTCCACCGGCCGCCGCCACATCGTGACGTGGAAAAACTCCAACGCCCATACTGCGAAAGGTAAAAATCCAATCGATCCAAAGGTCAAAAGAAAAGTTTGTGCTCAAAAAAAAAGAGGGAAAGCAAAAAGAGAGCTTATACCTCCAGTGGCAAACTCAAAGCAAGATAAGGAGCTCACAGCCCTTCCCCGGCTGTACCTATCGAGAGCAAAGTAAAGCTCGCCACCCGGCCTCTCCCCACGAGACATCTCCGGCCATCTCCATGTCCTCCAAGGACCTCGAAGGCAAAGACCGCCGTCCCTCAAAGATGCCCAAAGAGGGTGCTCGAAAAAGCAAACCACAAGAAGGCCCTGGCAACTGATCGGCGCCTATCCTCTCCTCCCCAGCCTCGTAACTCACAATGGTCTCCACAATCTTCCCGTAGACCACCGCATACTCCATCCCCATCCCCTTTTGGGAATAGGGAAAATCCCGAAGAGCTCGCAGACGCATCGCTATAGCCGTCCCGCCACTCAATGCCGCGTCCATTAAAGGACAAACCCGTGATCGCATCATAGTCGAAGGCGTAACCGTAGCCTCGCCCGTAAGAAGTGAAACGTGTGGGTCGCATCCCACCGGTGTTGCGCTAAAGTGAACATCGTGCCCTTGCTCTTAGGAAACTTGACCGCCCCTCAAGCACTCAACAAACTCCCAAAGCCCGGTCTCAACAACAATCTGTCTCGGACTCGGCAAAGCTCCTCGGCCCGCATTCGGAAGCCGGTCCCACAAGTCAACCACGGACTCCACCGATCCTCGAGTCTTCATTTTGTTCACCGCTCCGTCACAAAACGGTTTCCGCCACCGCAAAAAAAAAAAAAGAGAGAAAATGTCAAAAAAAAAATTGCATTTGCATTTGCACAAAAAAAGCATACACATGCATTAAAAAAATTTCGGCAAAGATAACGGCATGCAATAGACATAGCCCCATTTTTCTCACGGTAAAGAAGAGGTTTTAAACAAATCCCATTCAACAATTTTCAATAAAAAAAAAATGCATACATGCATATCCTACAAGAAGTCGACGGAAATAAAACTCCGTCCCCCAAATTACACGGGATCCGGCTGCGCGCGTGAGCCCCAGGCATCTCGCAATTTTCGTGCTGTCGGGAAGTCGCCCGGATCCGAGAGGCAAGACAATCCGCGCCCGGCATCTGGCTTGTTCCGTTTTAGCGTTTGCGTGTTGGAGGTGTCTCGCCGGTTTGCTTTCGCATTTTGTAGAGTCGCCACGCCGTTTTTATTAAGCCCAAAACATTGAAAAGGGCATCGGCTTAAAGATAAATTTTAAACCTGTTTTTGTGTGATGAGATTTTGAGTTCGGAGGTCAGATGACTCCTCGGGAAGAGAATATTAGAATATTAGAGCTCACCCGAGTAGCCTCGTAAAACGAGTCTTTCGGATACCCCTAATATCCTTTAAAAAGTTGTGTGTGTGTGTGCTTTTAAAAATGCATGTCAGTATCGGATGTCTACATTGTATTGAAATGTATTGAAATAGAATAGGAAGGAAGCCTTACCAATGTTGGTTCGTGTCTCTGTCTTCCGCGGGGAATAGTGTTTGAGGTCGGAGTAGCGTTCGGATTGCTTCGGGGATGCCGGTTGTCTGCGGACGAGTTTCGGCGTGAGTTGAGGTTGTAGTAGGCTGCGTTCGGGCGGGAGGTTCGGCGTGCGTGGGGATCGTCGGGATCACTCGGGCGAGAAGGTTCGGCGTGCGTTGTGGTGGCAGGAGTCACTCGGCAGAGGTTCGGCGTGGTTTGGGATCGTCGGTTTGACTCGGAAGAGCCGGACACCGTGGAAAGACTGTGCAAGGCCTCGGAGTACCACGAGGGGCCTCGGAGTACCTCGAGAGTGCCTCGGGGCAGCGGGAGCATCTCGGGAGCGCTCGGAGAGGCTTCGAGCACCTCGAGGGCTCGGAAGGCCTCGGAAGGATCCGGCGGGCCGGGAATGCCTCGAAAGGTCTTAGAAGGGGAGCCAAGGCTTAGGGAGGAAGAGAGAAGTGGGAGGTGTGTAAAAATGAGGAGGGAAGCCCTCTATTTATAGTAAAATTTCGGAGCAAGAGGTCCGTACGGACCTTCTTGGTTATCCAGAATTTTGGATTTCCTCGATTTGAGGGAATGCGCAATGATGGAGAATATTTGGGAATGATGATGTTCCTCGAGCAATAAGGTCCGTACGGACCATCTTGCATGCAAAGAGGTCCGTACGGACCAACTGCGCATGGAAGTCATCATTTCTCCCGGATTTGAGGGAATATTGTGGACGTTAAGGGGATTCAGTAATCATTGGAACAAAGAGGTCCGTACGGACCTTAATTGCTTTTCCGATTTCTGAAAATTCCCGAAAGGTCATTTGTCCCTTTTTATCCCGCAAAGGCTCCTCCCCGGTTTGGTTGGGGTTTGAGAGGTTTTTGAGAGGGTTTTGAGTGAGAGGTCTCACGAGGCTGCGTGGATGAGTCTGCGGTGTTTCCTGTGTTGAAAGGGAGTGATCAGTTGGGGTACTTACAAGCCCCTCGACGACGTCACTTATGAAAGAAGTGGGGTCGCCGATAAGATAAGGGTCCTAACTGGATCGCGTGCCGGGAGAGGAAGTGACCGTGAGGGTCAAAGTGAGGACGTGGTGGTGTCCTTTTGGGTGACCGTTTAGGAATTCAATAGGCTGGACCACTGTGATAGGATTCCTACGTATCCTGGCGGGAATCAAGCCTCGGTCGTAGTTCGGGTGTGGGGTGAGTGTTACGTGAATGCGGGCGTGGTGGTGCCACGGAGTGTTGTGTGACCGCCGAGGGCCGGTGGTGAGACGTGGTGGCGTCTGGCGACCGTATAGGTCGGTGCGTAAGAGCGCGGCGTCCGGGTGACCGTATAGGTCGGTGATAAAGGACGTGGTGGCGTCCCTGGTGACCGTATAGGTTGATGGTAAGGACGTGGTGGCGTCCCGGGAGGTGACCGTATAGGTCGGTGATAAGGACGTGGTGGCGTCTGGGTGGCCGTACGGTCGGTGATAAGGACGTGGTGGCGTCCCGGTGGCCGTATAGGTCGGTGATAAGGACGTGGCGGCGTCAAGGGGTGACCGTATAAAGTCGGTGAAAAGGACGTGGTGGCGTCCGGGGTGACCGTATAAAGGTCGGTGATAAGGACGTGGTGGCGTCACGGTGACCGTATATAAAGTCGGTGATAAGGACGTGGTGGCGTCGGTGGCCGTATAGGTCGGTGATAAGGACGTGGTGGCGTCTGGGTGACCGTATAGGTCAAATGTGAGGACGTGGTGGCGTCGGTGGCCGTATAGGTCGGTGATAAGTGACGTGGTGGCGTCCGGGTGGCCGTATAGGTCAGTGGTAAGGACGTGGTGGCGTCCTGGGTGACCGTATAGGTCGGTGGTAGAGGGCGTGGTGGCGTCTGGCGTGGCCGTATAGTCGGTGGTAAGGACGTGGTGGCGTCTGGTGACCGTATAGGTCGGGTGATAAGGACGTGGTGGCGTCCTGGGTGACCGTATAGGTCAAATGTGAGGACGTGGTGGCGTCCTGGGTGACCGTATAGGTCGGTGATAAGTGACGCGCGGCGTCCTGGGTGACCGTATAGGTCGGTGGTAAGGACGTGGTGGCGTCCTGGGTGACCGTATAGGTCGGTGGTAAGGACGTGGTGGCGTCCTGGGTGACCGTATAGGTCGGTGGTAAGGACGTGGTGGCGTCCTGGGTGACCGTATAGGTCGGTGGTAAGGACGTGGTGGCGTCTGCGACCGTATAGTCGGTGAAAAGGACGTGGTGGCGTCCGGGGTGACCGTATAGGTCGGTGATAAGGACGTGGTGGCGTCCTGGGTGACCGTATAGGTCAAATGTGAGGACGTGGTGGCGTCAGGGTGACCAGATAGGTCGCGGTAAGGACGTGGTGGCGTCCCGGGTGACCGTATAGGTCGGTGAAAGGACGCGTGGCGTCACGGGATGGAAATTTTACGATTTTCCTAATCGGGTGGTTTAAGGCCTTCCTGGCCTGAGGAGAGTCAGTTGTGAGGACTTGAATCGTCATCCGGCGCTGGGCGTGCCATTTGGTTTTTTGCATGTTGATGTAGAAAGGTCGGACTTACGATAGGCTGCCCAATTGCGAGCCGCGTTGGCGGGCAAGGATGATGGCCGATGATTGCTTCACCATTTAGCGTTTTGGGAGGCGCTTCGTGCCTTAGGACTTGTACTCGGAGGTGTCTAGCTCCTTCGCGTGCTTGTTTTGCCGTTAGTGGGCGAGAATGATATGGTCTAAGGTCTGGGGATATGCACGATCTTGCATGACTTCCCTTTGACTTGTTGGGGGAGGAGCTCGGGCTTACTTTGATGGCCTTCCAAGCTTGCGTTGCCGTTGAGGTGGGCGAAGTTCGGGCTTACATCCCCATTTGCCGGTGCTTGAATTCTTTGAGGATGCATGACCTCGTAAGGGGCCCTTTTACGTGGGGAAGATGACCCTTGGACTTCCCGGTGGTTGAGTTGTCGTTGAGCGTTTGGAGCGTCTTGCGCCTTGATATTCGTCTTTGGGAGGTATTGGCTCCTTCTTGAATTGCCGTTGAGCGGGCGTTGGTTGAATTGCCGTTGGAGTGGGCGAGGATCGGTCTTACGTTTGATGGCCGATGGTTGATTTGCCGCGTTGAAGTGGCGAGTGTCCGGTCTTACGCTTTGGCCGGCGGTGGTTAATTTGCCGTTGAAGTGGCGAGGTCCCGGTCTTACGCTTGACGGCCGGTGGTTGATTTGCCGTTGAAGTGGGCGAGTCCGGTCTTACGCTGACACGGCCGGTGGTTGATTTGCCGTTGAAGTGGGCGAGGTCCGGTCTTACGCTTGACGGCCGGTGGATTGATTTGAAGGGTTAGGGACCATTACGCACTTGGATTTGCTTGAAAAGGCCTTAGGACGGCCCGGGGGCAAAGATTATAAGGGCGGGAAAAGTAATTTGGCCACCCCTTGCAAGAGGTCCGTACGGACCAACCTGGTTGCAAAAGAGGTCCGTACGGACCACTTTGGTTTTTTACAGGTTCCCGGTGTTTGACCAGGCTTTAAATGACCGAGCCCTTCCCCATTCCTTCTTCTTCCGAGCGTAAACCGGGCGAGAGAGAGAGAAAAATTCCTCCATTGTTAACCAAAATCAAAAATTTTTGCTTGAATTTCTTGCCATGGTGAAGGATCTCGAAGGAGTCGTCGTCAACCTTGATCGGGAAGTGGTTGAGCGGCGGATGGAGCTTGAAAGGAATTGGACTTCGTTCGTTCCATCTTCGAAGAACCCGGATGTTTTGTATCCGAATCCGGAGGTGCATAATCGTCGCTCCATGAACGTTGGGGAGGTAAGAAATGCATTCCGTTTTGATTCCTGCTCGAATTTTTGAATGCTAGAACTAGGTTTTAGTTTTTCGCATTTTTGAATTTTTGTTATTATTTTATGCCTTTTGTGAAATTCTTGATGAATTGTTGAAAATAGACATGTAAAAATTGTGGGTATGTGTATTTTGTGCAGAAATGTGTAGATTAGCTCTTATTTGTGAAAATAAAGTGCCTATCTAGTGAATTGCATGCTTTGGTGTTTTGTACCGTATGCTATTTATGTATGTACATTATGAGAAAAATTATCGTGTAGTGATAATTTTTGTGAAAAAATGTGACATGTGCCGTGTTTTGTGACGGGTTATATGTGAAAGTGTGTGCCGTGTTGGGACGGATTTTCTTTTGAGAATGTGCTATATAGTGTGTGCCGTGTTTTGGGTGACGGACTTTGTGGGGAAAATATGTGCAATATGTGCCGTGTTGGACGGATTTTCTTTTGAAAATGTGTCGTGTAGGGTTTAATCCCCCCCCCTTTTTTTTCTTTTGAGAAAATGTGTACAGTGTGTGCCGTGTTTTCGTGACGGACTGCATGGGAGAAATTATATGTGAAAATTATGTGCATTGTGTGCCGTGTTTTGTGACGGGTTACATGAAAAATTATATGTATAATGTATGTGAAAATTAGGTGCAATATGTGCCGTGTTTTGTGACGGAGTTATATGTGCCTTTATATTAGAAATCTTGTGATTAGCGTACCTTTCTTTGTGTTTACTGCGGGATGCGGGAGCTTACGGCCGGGAAGGCCAAGAGGATGAAGACTCGGGGATCGCTCGAGGCATTTGTGGAGCTATGGCGGCGGATGCCCTGATATTTCCGTGGGCGGTAGGCGAGTCCGGAGGTTGGTTTATGCTTGGCCTAGGTGTGTTTGTTGAGAACACAGTGGAGTGTCGACACGAGGAAGAACAAGAGTGTCTTCTGGGCCTTTCCAGTATTGGTGGGATACCACCCGCACCTTCCACCTGAGTGGGGGCGAGGTGACAGTGACGCCCACTGATTTTGCTGCTATTACCGGGCTCTCCTTGAAAGGGGGCACATGAGGTGGAGAGAGACATGATCTCTGATGATGTGTTGACCGAGCTGCTGGGCTTTGAGCCTCGTCCTCGCGAGGGCACAGGGATGCTGTACAGCGACGTAGAGATGAGGATCACGGCAGTATTGGGGCCTACATCCGGGTGCAAACCGGGTGGACGGCGGAGCGGTTGGCGCGCTCCTTCTTGTGGTATGCCTTTGTCAGAGACTTTGTTCTCGAACCACGCGACCGCGGCTCCGCTTTGCTCTGTTGGAGAGCTTGGCGTCTGGATAGGGTGCGACATTGCTTGGGGCGAGCGGGCTTGGTGAGCTCTACTTCTCCTTGGACCGGTTTAGCCCAGGGAGGGTGGCTTGATTCGTTGGCTTTGACTTTGCTTGGAGGTATGAGTTTATTCTTTTTCTTGATTTAGCGACTTTGTCATTTCTCCATTGTCTTTTGCTGAGCCTTCTTGTTTTTTGTCACGGTGTGGTTTTATGAGGTTTTCCGGTGCTTCCCGTGGGATAGGGATCTGAGCATTCTTTGCGTACCTTGCTATCTTTGGGATGGGCTCGTACGGCGAGGAAGAGGAGGACCAGGGAAGCTCACCATCGCCTACGGGGATGTGCGGGAGCGTTTGGAGCGGGATAGCCGTGAGGGTTCGTTCTGTTCCCGTGGGTTCGGTATGAGGGGATGAGTTCGAGGGGCTCCAGGGGTGACGCGGAAGATGCTGCGAGGCGACCCGTGACGCCATGTACCAGGGGAGCGAGTCTTACGCGCGTGGCCGGTGTGCTTCCCGTGGCTCAGAGGACCCTCCCTTTGGGATGCTTGATTCCGGGACATGGATGTGCTTGGACTTCGAGAGGTACCTCGGCGGTGTCGGTAGGAGTTCATCTTGTACGGAGAGGAGTACGGGGCCTTCGTGAGGAGGAAGGCCCGAGGACGCCCAGTGTTGGCGCGGGAGAGAGAGGGCGGTCCGCGAGCTCCCCCGAGGTTCGATGCTGGACCGGATTTCACGTACGTCCGCGGGGACGGATCGAGAGGAGTGTCATGCCGTTCCGAGCGAGCTCTGCTTGCCCTAGAGTGGACCCCAGACGGATCGGTGAGTGTGCGACTCTTTTCCATCTTGGCATCTTTTACGCGTTTTTCTCTTTTTATTGTTGAGTATAAACGCATTTGATGAGCGTTTCCTGGCTTCTTGTTGGTGCGAGTCCGGGGAGAGCCCTACGATATGCGACTCGCCGTTACGTGGCGATGCGCTCCTTTGCTAAGAAGATGGCGTCGAAGGTGTCTGTCGGTCTTCGCGTCGTGTGCCGGCGTACGAGCCTATGCCTTCGAGGCATTACGTGGACGTTCCTCCGCCTAGAGCCGGCCGGAGCCGCGGCGGGAGGGGCCTTTGAGGGCGGCATAGCATGGATGCCGGGACTTCTTCGGGAGGCTGCGGGGCCTTCGAGGAGCGGCCCTTTTATCGGTTCATGCCTCGCGCGGCGCACGGGGTGAGGGTTCCTCGAGCCTTCTTTCTTTGATCCTTTCGCCGGATTTGATCCTTCGAGTACTTCTCGTGGGAGCCTCGGGGCGGGTGCTCGGTATTCCCGACGAGGAGGATGTGACGGGCGAGTTGTTGGGATGCCCGAGCTTTTCTTTGGAGGATCTTGGCGAGGAGGATGATGATGAGGATTGAGTAGTATTCATTTGCTTTCCCTCTTTTCATATCCCTCTCTTTTTTTTGTTTAGCAACAGACATTTTGGGTACACTGTAATAAAACATATGTATTTGCACGGCTTAAACAGTATTTGATTTTAAGATGTAATGTCATTTATTTTTGTGATTCCAGGAATTGTCCTAGAAATTGTTGCTATTATTATTTTTATTTTTGTACATGCCACGTGGTGAGAGTGCGTTTGTGGGTAGTGTTGGTTTGCGGAAATGGCTTTGGCAGTGTTTGGAGTTTGGAGCAAGGTTTCTTTGAGGACGGTGGTTTTGTACTTGTTTTGGGAAATGGGTTTTTGCAAGGAGGTCCGTACGGACATACTTAGCATGCAAAGAGATCGTACGGACCAAACCTTGCTTTGGGAAGGACATAAATGCTTTCCGATGCACAGTTCTTCCTCATTTCCCCATTTGCGGCCATTTTCGAGCTTTCTTCCCCATTTTCTCTAGGAACCTCCATTTTTGCCATGGATTCTTCGTATGCCCCTAGAATTTTGCCGAGGCTTTCGCAGGAGAGGCAAGCACACTTCCTTGAGCAGTTGAAAACGTGGATGCGGCGCCGTATGAGGCATCGAGAGACGGGCTTTCGAGGTAAGGTTTCGTCTTTGCTCGGTTTGGTCTTTTAAGGAGTTGGTTCTGATTGGGATTTGTTGCGGGCCGCCGCGAGGATCGGGATGTTAGGAGGCACGTGTCTTGTTTCTCCTACAATGAAATGGTGCCCACTTTTGAAGATTTTCGGGCTTTGATTGGAGGACCGGAGGTGGGAGGCCATCTCGCTTCCCTTTGGTTGGTGGTCTTTGCTTTGTCAGCGTGAAGCTTGCGGACTTTCTTCGTACTTCGTTGGAAGAAGTGCACAGTGGCATGATCCTTGATTCGGGTCATATATCGACATTTCCGTCTTTGCCGGAGGCGGTTTCATGGTTGATGATGAGAGTGACGTCTCTTGGGATGTATTTGCCTTGTGTACGATAAGCGATGCTCTTCTACGGTCGGCTCCACTTGGCATTTCAAGTGATGGCGCTTTGCTAGATGTGGTGAGTGGACTACACTCCAGAGTGGAGAGGATATGTGTCCCGTTGGTCTTTGGGGAGACTCTTCATGGTATCGACCGTGCGAAAGCGTAGGGGTCGTTTTATGAGAGGGGGAAGCCCACGCTTTGCTCTGCATCCTTGTAGGCTGCGAGAGAGACTCCGTGCCATGCCCCAGAGGCTCCGACGTCGTTGCTAGCCCGTGGTCATTTGGGCTTTCGACGACGACTCCTTGTGTTGGATATGGATCGATCCGCCTGCCCGAGAGATGGATGGCACGGCTTGGTACGCATCGAGATCCGGCGTGGTGGGTCCCGTGCCTTGGAGGATTGAGACCCGGGAGGATCTTGCGGGAAGCGGTCCTACGTTGTCGAGTTCCGGAGTTTGTCTTGGTCCTCCTTCTATATTCGGTCGCTTGTTTCCGACCAGTTTGGGATGAAAGCGAGGAGCCTTTGTTGGGCTGCAGGATGACTCTTGCTACGCGGAGATAGCTCCTCTCTTGTATGGCGTACCTCAGTGCCTTCTTGTATTTTTCTCTGAGGGTATGGAAGTATTCCGCTTTCCCTCCCTGTGGTACCTCCTTAGACGTCGGGAGAGTGTCGTGGTTGACGACTCGGTATCCGCTTTGAGTATGAGCAAAATGGCGGGTTGGGCAGTCCCAGTGGTCTTGGAGAGCGAGTGCGTGTAAGCCGATTCCGGGACCCGGTATGTCGTCAGTAGCTACCGCCTTAGGAGTGCTTAGAAACACAGTCCGACCCTTTGGATGTGACGCGGAGACGCTTTGTTTGACGCTGGTCACGAGACTAGAGTTGACCAGAATCGACGTGGAGAGGTCCCTCTTTCTACGGACTCAGCGGGGAGTACCGAGAGGCCCCGGAAATGGCGCACGGGCGAATGAAGCCCACGAGAGCCTCTTGGATTATTTGACTCTGAGGAGGACCCCAGGATCTCGGGCCCGAAGAGAGCGCAGAAGTTGGATTCACGTGGAGCGAAAAGAAGACTACACTGGGGACGAGGGAAGAAAGGAAAGAATGTAGCGAGGGGACAAGCGCGAGATGTGGCGCGGAGCCATGACCTCTAGCGCATCCATTCATTGCATTGCAAAACACATTATTAGTTAAAATGTATTAAAGTCAGTCTTTTAGCATGTTGTGAACTTGAGAGTAGACCGTGCTTGAACTCATCAAGAAATGTTGTAACCGTTAGTGATTTGTGATTTACTTTTAAAGCTTTGTCGAGACGCAAGATCTTTTGTTTGCCTTTTGCAGTACATCGTTGTGCATTTTGCCTCGGCTGGTCCATCTTTGGACTTTTCACATTACATCCCACGCGGGCTGACCGAAGGGCCTCGAGCTTGCCGTAGACGGCAATCCCCTTTGCGAGGCTTTGTATTTGGCCCAGGGAGAGGTTGAATGCTCCCTTGACAAGTCGTTCTGATGGTCTTCTTTCGTAGCTTCCTTGCCTTTTGTTGGCGTCGGGCTCTTGACCTCAATTTCGCAGCTTCTGTTTGAGCTTCTTTTTTTTTTTTTATTGTTGTGAGCCCTTGCTCGAGCTCTCTCTTTTTTTTTTATATATTTTTTTTTTTTTTTGAAGCGCGTGAGGGCGAAGACAAGCCCCTGGCTTGGAAGCAGACATGAGTCAGTCGTTTGGATGCTGAGTGACCCTCGGATGTCCTTTGATGTTGCCGCCGTCGTTTGACTTGGTCAAGGTGGCTGGCTGGGCGTGTTCTTGAAAAGTGCGGAGCTTGATGGAGGTCTCTGCTGACATTCAAACTTTCTTTGACTTTTTTGTGTATTTTTAGACCTGACCAATTAAGGTTGCCTACGTTCCCCAGGACTCAGAGTGGGCTCAGTCCTCGGCGTAGTCTACGACACCACATGGAGTGCCCAAGAGATGCACCGGTTGTTCTTCTTCGGGCGGTATTCGCGAGAGTTTGCTGGATTATTTGACTCGGATTCATGAAGGGATTGCCGTCTAGGTACGTTAGCTTCATAGGCGCCTCGAGAAGATCTTTTGAACCAACGAAAGGAGCCGATCCATGTGGGTTCCATTCTTCCCAAAGTGGGTTGGTTCGAGTGGGAGGCTTTTCTTTGAGTACGGCCAGGTCACCTTCCACGATGTCTCGGGATTTGACTCCCTCTTGTCGAAAGCTCTAGCCATCCTGCTTTGATAGGCTCGGACGTGTTCCATGGCACTTTAGTCGTCGCTCGTCTAGCGGGACAGGCTTCGACGTTGATGTCATTTTCCCGGCTCGGAAGGTGAATTTCTAGCTCGATGTCCCATGAAATGGGAAAATGCCCCATGGGGCTCGGGCAATCTTCTCGGGGCACATTGCGGTCGAGTTTCTGTCCGTGAGGCCGGAAGAGGCGCGTTTGTGTGGTCAGGTGGGAGGGATTTGTGATGTGATCTGTTCCGATCGGGCCCGATGTGATGATTTTCAAGAAAGGAATGACCTTCTTGGGAGTACCTATCGGGATGATGATGGCATAAGAGACTCGTGTCTTGGAGGATGCGTCATTTGGGCCAGCTCCATGCTCGTGATCGTTTGGAGCGTTAGCGATTCGAGCTTAGGACGGTGGATTCTGTCGTGGAGATGGATGATGGGGAATACGAGAAAGGCACGGCTTGCGTCTCGACAAAGTCATTCACTTGAGTGGCACGTCGGAGAATGCTGGTGCTTCTTGTATAATGTGGGCTGCGGACGTGATGGAGCAGGGTCTTAGCCATGATTAGCCATTCTTCCTTTCTTTGGGCAGCTCTTTATGCCCAGTGCGTCTCTTGTTATGTAGCTCGGGGTGATGCTGTGGCTGTTGGGATCTCTGTTTTGAATGGGC